>OZ038511.1:35356406-35396406 GCA_964036315.1 Acanthosepion esculentum | reverse complement strand
TACCTTTAATAAGAAAAATGTACAATACTTCATGTGGAATTGCACTGAATATTACATCTTACAAGAACAGGTAGAAATTTGTATTGATTCTCGACGGAAAAAAAAGTTTGATTTTCACTTCACTGGTGTTGTGATATCTTGAAGCATATATCATTCTTGTAAAATAAGCATCCATCACTGATCTGTAATGTACAACTTCTTTCAATTGGTAATTCTCCAACTTGTTTCTGCATTGAATCATGTGAGCTAAACAGAATCCATAAATCCTTTCTGAACACAAAATGTGCTGTTATATCAGAATTAACTGCACTTTTCTGTTAGGTTAACCTGACACACTGACTGTCTTTTTCTCAACACAAGAATTCCCACAACTGCACAATGATTTATGTTGATGTAAGAGTGGAAGAAACCAAATGTATATGAAAAGTTGGTGTTCTGCAGTTGGAATTAGGAATTTTATAAAATATATTATAAAAAAATTGTTCCATTAAAATATAAATAAATTTTCAAAGTTTTTATCAATACAGCAATTAAAACTTAATATATTTGCTGCTATAATTTAGTTAATTATACTTAGGTAACTTTTATGATTTTTATTTTTTAAATAGATATTGATCCATAAAGTGTTTTCCAAAACATCAAAGCTATTACAATGGTACAAAAACTAGATGTACTTGAACTAAGAAAACAAGTGAAGTTTGATACAAAAAAATGCAAAAGCTTTAATGTTGAAAGCATTGCATTTTATTTGCTCAATATTATTCACAAAAATAGAGTTTCTTAGTGTCTTTATAAGCTGATAAGTGAACAACTGCTTGTAATGTAATGTATTAGTGATGTGAATTAATGAGTCATTCACATTAGCAAATTTAATAATATATAAGTCATGTAAACTGGACAGTAGTTCATAATTAGAGAGCAGCATATTTTTACTCCTTGTTGCCTAAAACAACAGGAACAAGGAATAAGAAAGGAGTAAAAACAAATAAATTCCAAAATATAATACACAATGTAAACTATATATTTATTGGTTAAGCAGCCTGATTTCTTCTGAGTAATGAGATGTTCAGTTGCAAAGATAATAAGAAGCATTAGTTAATGCTAATGAACAAGGTTTATGTTACAATAACACCAGAATTTTTAGTATGTAGGAGAAACCAGGCTGTTAATACACTGCTTTTTTATTTCTAGTTAGCTTTCTTTATATAATTTTTCTTTTAATGATTTCAAAAGTAGAATTCTTTATTACATGCAAGATTTTATTGTAAAGATAAAGATCCTAGATTACTCATATAGAAAATATAACTGATTACATTGCAAAGTGTTTATGTATTTTTTTCCAGTTATTTAATGATTCTTGTTCTTTATTGATGAAATTGAAAAAAAAGTGTTGATAATTTCATTTAGCCAACCAATCTCAACCCAAGCCTCAGGTGGAACATATTTACAATCCATTGCTAAAAATGCTGAAAAAGATGCCGGTTCATTGTATAGCCCCAGTAAGCATCTTACTCCCCCTGTTATATTCTAGCTTTACAAAAACCAGATCAGACCCAAAATGGAGCATTGCTGCCATATCTGGGCTGGAGCTGCACAGCCCTCATTTGCCTGTCTTGATAGAGTTCAACAGTGTCTATGTAGACTTGTGGGTGGTGAATTATTTTCAACTCCACAACCCCTTTCCCACAGACAAAATGTCGCAAGCCTCTATTTACTCTATAACTATTTCCATGGCAAGTGTTCTGACGTGCTATATTCCTTGCTTCCACCAGCCCTGACCTTTGCAGCTGGGACTTGCCATGGCATGTACACAAGGATGAATAATTCTCATTCCCTTCATATTCCATTATTCAGATAATAATAAGTAAGTTCCACTCAAACAACTTCTTCCCAAGAACTACTGCTTTGTGGATGTTTTTCCAATCATTACACTCCTGACCTCTCCAAGTCTAGGGAAACCATTATCTTTCATACATAACTTCATGAACTGCACTTCCTGCCTTTCCTTATGCTCATACAACACCATGCAGTAACGCACTACATTGAGTTACTCTTAGGCCTTGTATTGAGTGAACATTAGTATAAAAAAAATACTAAAAATTAAAATATCACTGAATAAATATTAATTTTAAGCCTATTTAAATAACTAAAGAGTGTTACAAGAACGTTACCTATAACTGTTGAGGGAAGAATTGGGTTCATGCAAAGTGAGAATTCAAACTCAGCTTGGTGACTCCATTTTCTAGGTCAATAACCATTACACCATCTGCACTTTTAACTTTAAATCATGATTTCTTAAATAGGAAGCTCTTTGCTACTCAGGGGAGGAACTCTTACATTTGGTAAGAACCTTATTAGCATCAAATGAAATACCAATATATACAACAATAAAAGTTGATTACAAATTAACAGTTCACAAAAAAAATGCTGCTTCAGCTTCAATCTAATTTGGGAACATTTATTGAGATATTCAATCCTGTCTAGAATGGATCAAAGAATGGAATGCTGATAATAGAGAAAGAAAAAATGGAACAAATATATCAGAGAACTCTTCCATGCTGAAAAAAACAAAACAATTGGCAATACACAGAAATATCAATGAACCAGAAATATTAAAATCTGAAGTGAAATCTGCACTGGCCGAATTGAAAAGAAACAAAGTAGCAGGGCCAGACTGAATTGTAATAGAGATGCCGGCAACTTTAAATGATTTCGGCAGAGACAAGATTACAGAAATAATAAATGAAATCGACAACAATAGTGATATACCAGAGGACCTAAGTACATCTATTTTTATAGCACTGCCTAAAAAGCCAGGTGTAAACAAATGTGAACTCCATTGCACAATCAGCCTAATGAGTCATATAACAAAACTTATTAGAATTCTGATGAATAGAGCGTGCAGCAAAATCAGACTGGGAAGAGGACGAGAACAGTGTGTGCTCGTCAAATAAGAAAGAGCAATACAAATGCAGAAGGGCATGCACCTGTGTTTTATAGATTAAGCAAAAGCATTTGCTAAAGTACATCACAAAGATCTGTTGGAATTGCTCAGCAACCTTGAGCTATTTAGGAAGGATATTAGAATAATCAAGAACCTCTACTGGCAGCAATGCGCCTGCATACAGATAGAAAATGAGTTCAGCAGATACACAAAAATAGAAAGAGGTGTAAGACAAGAATATGTCTTTTCACTGGACTTATTAAACCTATACAGTGAGATGATTCTGAGAGAATTAGAAGTCCTACCAGGATTCATTATTAGCAGCCATAATCTTAACAATGCAAGATATGTAGGTAAGACAGTATTGATAGCATACATGGAAAGAAAACTACAAGAACTACTACAGATGGTAATGAAAGAAAGCAAGAAAGGACTAGACATCAACTGCAAGAAAACAGAATGTATGGTTGTTAGCAAAAGGATGAGCCCAAAGTTTGAATTACAAATTGGAGATACAACAATCAAACAACTACAAAATGTAAATATCTAGGAAATGTTTTAAAAGAAGATGGAAAGTGTGACACTGAAATCTGAAGGCACATTGGGATAACCAAAGATGCATTCCAAAAGCTAAGAAAAGTATTAAAAAAAAATTTGGCTCGAAAAAAAAAAAGAAAAAGTGTACTAAACTGTTGTGTGATATCTGCCTTTCAGTATGGCAGTGAGTGCTGGACAATCTAGTCAAACATGAAGAAGAAACTTGAAGCAACAGAAATGTGGTTCTACAGTGGGATGCTGAGGATATCAAGGACCAATTATATGAGCAATGATGAAGTTTTAGAGAAAATGGAAACAAAAAGGAAATTTATACTTAACATCAGAAAGAGACAATTGAAATTTCTGGAGCACAATGAGGAAAGAGGGCTTGGAAAATCTTATATGCATAGGACAGATTGAAGGCAAGAGGGACATAGGAAAACAACGCATAATATACTTAGTGAGCTTGACTAAATGGATGGCAGAACAGGGTTTGGGAGAAATAGTAAAAAGACAAAATTTAATAAATACTACAGGGGACAGGAAATTGTGGAGAGCCATGATTGTCTACGTCCAGAAGGCACATGGCACAAAGAAAAAGAAGAAACCTCTCTGAGTCCAAATTACATTTAACATATTTGTAGAGTTGTATATTATTTAATAAATCATCACTAAAAAAAAAGAAAATACCACTTCAGAACAATGGAGAAAGCGCCAACTCTACAGAAAACAGCTAAGATATCTCTATATAATTTTAGCTTAAGGAGAATAAAATAACATTTATTCAGTGTGCTATTATCCCCCTTGAGGATGAGTAAATATAAAACTTAAATACCACTGACAATTTATATTTCACACACACAGTGTTAAACAGAATCCAGCCAATAAGTCTAAGCCAGAAATCTAGCAGAAAATCATTGCTTATATTATTCTGCACATGCCACAAGACAGAGAAAAAAAAGGAGAAACTAAGAGTTATTTAAACATGGCTAACTCCTGCACTACAATAAATAAGACTTTCTTGGTCAAGAAAGCAGCAACAATAAATTTCTGCTGAGGCCATTTGTATTAAGTATCTCAAGAAACTTCCTTGCAATCATTCATTCCTTTTGCAGCTCTTGTAATAAAACAGCATCTATACACCCACTTGTTTGTGTCTGAGAAGGACAAGCTGGAGTAGAGGGAATAAGCACAAGTTTTTAACATGGCTAAATGATTACAATGCAATATCTCAGATACCTGAAGCAAAGCTTTGTTCAAATCATTCAAATAGTTTTTTTCATATTTTTCTTCTTTTTGTATACTGACGCTTATATGAGGAAAGTAGCACAAAAAGCACCTTGTTTCTTTTGCTCTTCTGTTGATGACAAAGAAAAAAAACCCCTCCAGATAATCAATACAGTAAATGAAATTATCGTATTGATTATCCAGTTCAGAAGATGGTAAAACTTATTCAGACAATTTCTTCTTTTTTTTCTTTACTTTACAGCCTAATTTTAACCAAGATCTGATGTCTATTTTTTCTTTTTAAATGCCATATCCCTTCAGGATGTAAGCAATCACGATTCTCGACAGGTTCCTTTTCCTTATTATCTCTGAATTATCACAACTTCCTATTGCCTTTTTTATGGTTTTGAATTTAGAGTAGTCATTCTCATTGATAGATGTTCTATGGTTTATGAACCCTTTGTAGGTTATTTAAAGCCAGAAAATATCCTCTTTGATTGCCACCTAAGGCTAAAAAGTTCAATCTACCTTACTATTTAACCCAGAGTTGAAAGGAAAAGAGATAGAATAATGTCTTTCCCAAGGCCAATAGTGTAAAAGTGAACACAATAGACTAAACTGGAATTTGAACTTGGCTAATAGATTCCATTTTTCACACATCTCTGAATTGTATTAGAAGATGTAAATCTATTAATCAGTCAGACAGTTAAATGCCACACATGATACACATGCTCAGTATATGACTGACAAGGCAAAAAATTTTCCCCACAGTAGATTGCCAACAAAGGCTAAAGAACCCACTCTGTCCTGCTATTCTACCTATAGTTAGGAGTAGATGGATTCACATCTTCTCAACTGGGATTCAAACTCGGCTCCCCAAGTTCTCATTCTGAGCAGATACCCATTACTCTACAACACACATCCTAAAAAGTCTATTAATGATCACCCTAAAAACTGCATCCTGGGTATGACAATAAATTACATTCGCGTCACGGGTATGACACTAAACTACATCCGCATGCTGGCTGGGACTATGGACTGCATTCAGCAGCAGGGCCTTTGATAGGGAGGCTTTGGGTAGTGTAGAACTGCCTCTTAGTTGCTGGTGTTCCAAGGTCTACCCTGATCCAGGGTGGTGGAACCTGTTGGGGTCCCAGATATGGGCGAATGGTTGAACCCCCCCCCCCCAAACTGGTTCAAAGTGCTATGAAGGTGTAAAAATAGGTTTGAATACCAGAAATTTTTTTTTGCTAAAAATTATTACTAGCAATGAATTTTTGAGGGAAAATATTGTTACCAGCAATACATTTTTGAAAAAAATATTGCCAGCAATATATTTTTGAAGAAAAAATATTACAAGCAATATATTTTTGTAAAAAATATTACCAGCAGTACATTTTGGGGAAAAAAAAATTACCAGTAATACATTTTTGAAAAAAAAAAAAAAGCACCTGTTAGGGTTCCAGCTATGAGCAAATAAATACCCCCAAACTGTGTTCAAAATACTATGAAAGTGTAAAAATAGGTTTTATTACCAGCAATAAATTTCTGAAGAAAAATGATTACCAGCAATGCATTATTTCCAGCAATACATTTTTGAAGGAAAAATATTGCCAGCAATACATTTTTGAAAAAATTATTACCTGCAATAAAAGTCTTGTCGGCATTAAATAACCCATTGAAGTTGATATGCCATAAAACAAACCAAACCTAAAAACTATTATTAAAAATTAAAATCTGGTATTAATTACATGTTTATAAAAAAATCTGGAATTAATTATAGATTAAGATAGTAACTAAAATAAAAGAAAACCTATTTTACAACAAACCTTAATTTTATATTTTATCTTCTTACAAAATTCTGCAAGGCTATATATATATATATATATATATATACATATACATACAGTGTAACCCGGATATAAGATATATATAACATCACATTTTTATGATAGAATCAAGAGTGGGTAGAGTGCACAAACCACATGCCTGTGTACAAATATTTATCTCTACTTGCTACTGAGGCAAATTTGAATAACAGCCTGTCTTGACACAAAGCAAAACAAAACCAGATTTTACTTAAGAATTTACAAACACCTTTTTTTCTCCACCTGTTGACCTAACTACCTCTTACTGCATTTCTCAAGATTCCAATGTAACAGCCCATCTTCCTACTTTTTGCCTTTTAATTCATCCATTTACTGTTGATTTTCTATCTTTTCTTGCAGATTTTATTAGAACAAGACAAACAGCAAAGAAATGGTCTATGTACCTTGTGATGCATGCAGATTAAATCCACAATTCTTCCTCACTTGTATATGAAATATTTTACTGAACTGAGGACTGTTCTTGTAAAAATAGAATTGAAACTTTATATCTTATCAATAACAGCACAAAACAATTACCCTAAAAAACAAAAAGAAAAAAATGTAAATAATTGGTAATTTTTAATATAGTTAATATAGTTTGTCTAACATTTTAAATTATATGATCATTAGTGACTTTGCCAAGTTTATTTACCTAAGATATTTTTTATTTTATTTTACATGGATACCTTTTATTACAATAAAAATATAAAAAAATAAAACAATTTAAGTTTCATGTTATAACATTTTTAAAAAATTTTAAATGTCACAGGATAATATATTTTAGCATAGAACTAGTTTGAAATTTGTTTGGAATCCGACTTGCATTCCTTATACAGTGTATATAAATATGTCTGCTGATAAATTTAATAAACTTATCTGATCTGACCAGCGGATGTATGAAACTTAAAAGTTGGCCTAACATAAGTCTTTTTGAATTTGAATATAAAAAAATAAACTTCACATATCTATGAAGGTAAACTGTAAACCTGAAATGTAAAAATAGAAATTCAAGCCTCTTTACTTATGTTCAAACCACTGAGCTATATTACAAGTGTTCTCACTGATATTAGATTTATACCTTGTGGATATTAGAGATTTGATAAAAATTTAGACTATCTAGAGTTGAAATAAATTTGTTTTTTGAAATAACTCCTTCTCTAAGTGCGTGTTGATGAGTTATCAAAAGAGATCCACAGACTTGTCAAGCTGTGATCTTATCACTGAACTGCAATCAAAACTACACTATCTGTTTATTTATAAAGCTGCAATGATTATGCTTGAAGGTGGACATTAAGATTCTGCTTAATAGCAAAACTTAACATAAAGGACCAACATTATATGAATTTTATAAATTATAACATACAAAGAAAAAAAAATTTTGATTAAATTTAAAAAGGATAATCATTTTCTGATACCAAAACTTATTTATAAATAATTATTTTATTAGCAATAAAAATGAGGTAAGACTGTTTAAAAGTAGATTATATCTGTTGTAATACAAGGAAAAACAGAGATATTGAAAGACATATTTGGCCAATTTAGGTTATGCTGAGTAATTTCAAGGCATATAAAAATTGTCGTTCTGCTTGCCCAAAGACTGTTGATACCTAGAAAAAAACAGAAACTTTAAAATCCTTAAGTGAAAAATGAAACTACTTTTAAACTGTTTTACCATATTTTTATTGGTAGTTTCATTTTATGATTCACAAAAATAAAAGATGGTTACTTTAGAAGAATAATACCTTCTGTTTTAGTGGTAATTAATTTCAACATGTCTCCACTTTTTCAAGCTATGAGTTAATGGTTAAAATTTCAGATAAAAACTGGTAAATCTTGTACTTGAAATAAATGATCTGTGTTAAAAACATAGTACTGAAACGCATTATTTTCAAACAAACATATACTAAGTTATGGAACATCTATTTATACTCCTGAAATCCCAAATAATTTATTCCAGGTAAGTCTTAAATGAAATACCAAATTATTTCTTTAAAAAAATCCTATGTTCTTAAAAATTTCCAATGTACAACCACTTTCTAGCAAGACAGAAATGTTGATGGGTTTTCTCTATTTCACCCCAAAATAATCAAGAACTGTGCAGGAGAGATTTATTCTTTGAAGTACAGTGTAACCCGGATATGAGAGAGGTGTCGGGACCGGAGAAGAAGTATCTTATATCCGGGTTTCTCTTATATCCGGGTTTGGTCTATTTTATATACATTAACACAGGCTCTAATTTGGGACCAGAGGAAGTTTCTCTTATATCCGGGTTACACTGTATTTCCAGTGTTCCTTATCTATCTCTTCAAACATACAAATATATTTATTAACATTGTTTTTTTACAGTTTATCAACCCTTTGTGCATTATTTAAAGCCAAAACATATTTGGGATTGTAATAATTCTTTTTTGAAAATGAATATTGGATTAAATTTTTTTGAGAATAATGACTTTTCCAGATACAAGTTTTATTTAACCCAGAGCTGGGTAAGGAGATGAATTTGTAACTTTCAAAAGGGTATCTGCATGTAAATGAAGGTAACAAACTCAACTAGAATTTGAACTTAGTTTTCTGATTTCTCATTCCAATTCACTATTCATTATACCATCCGCACATCCACTACATCTTAACAGATATCCTCACAGTTACGTAATTTTTAAAAAGATGATAAATAGTAAAGTAAATAATTGTCAATTGGTACTTCCTCATTACATGTAGACCAATTTGAATGATTCCTATTTTCAAAGCAACTTACATTTGGATAAATATACACAGGAGAGACAATAAATCTGAGAGAATGGCTTGATAAAATTACATTGATGATTTACTGTGAAGTGATGAAAACTGGATTCATTCAACTCCTCAGTGGAGTTGGAACTCTACAAACAATCCTTAAGCAATATGCTCACTGATAACATTCAGGAAAATGTCTGCAGTTTGATTAGGTATCCAACATAAGAACTCTAGTCTCTCTGCATATTCTGCCCCAAACCCATGAAACAGAAAGAGCATAATGATTCTTACAGATAATAAAGAATTACTTGGTAATTTTTGGTCTGTTTAAAAAATATTATTTTTTTTAAAAACTCCCTTGCTCTCAAAAAAGAAAAAAAAAAAAAAGAAAAAAAATGAAACAAACAAAATCTATTTATCGGACATGTGCTATTTGTATTCTGCATCTCAATGCAAAAGATACAGCAAGAATGAAGTGAATGTTACATGACACTAGTAAAGGAGTGTAGTAAGTAAGAAAAAAAATTTATTGTTGCAAATGCTTTTAGTTTGAGATATCATGCTGCTGTGTGTGTGTGTTGTGCAATGTAATAATTGAAGATTACTACTGATTAAATAGGATAAGTAAAGCAGGGAGAGGAGAGAAAAGGAAAAGAGAGACAAAGACAGGCCAATATTATAACAAAGAGGAAAAAAACAAGATGTTAGGTCATTACATATCAAGTAACCATAAGCATTTTCTAGCTGAATAAATGTTCAAGGAGACAATGAACAGAAAATGCAAGACCAAAAAAAAGTTTCTCTAAAATAGAATTTATTAGAAGTTGATAATATTTAAAAAAAAAAAAAAAGAAAAAAATTACTTCACATTCTGCAGATGATTACTTTATAAGTTTTTTAATATTATTATCATTAAGAATTTGTTCATTAACATATTCACCTGGAATATTTAATTGATTTGTTTTCTAAGGCTTATCAACCATTTGCAGGTTATTTAAAGCCAGAAAATATTTTTAGATTGTAAGAATTTTTTGGTAAGAGATAATAATGATACACGTCTTACTAATTAACCCATAGTTGGGGAAGCATACCTGGCATTATAACTCAGCTCTCTGATTACCAAATCTGAGCAATTATCCATTACAGCACCTACATATCCAAGCTTCACAAATGGTTACCCATCTAGGTACTGACCAGACTCGACATTGTTTAACTTCAGTATTCATACAGGAACTGTTGTTTGAACATGATGTAGTCATAACCATCCTGGAATATTTAAACCCTTACATAATGCTATCTATTTTTTTGTTAGAATTACTATGAGAGATTACTATATAAGACTATTTACACTTCATTTTGGTAAATAAAATCTATTTAACTAAAAAGAATAATGCTAATTTGTAACCTTGGCACTATTTTTCCTTTTTTTCTTCAATGTCATGTGTAAGAAAAATAAAAAGAGCTCTTTAAGTAAAAACACCAAGAATATTTTCATTGTTATTCAGAAAAAAATAAATCTCTGGAATGGACACATGTACCAAAAGCAATACAACATACCACAAGATATGTTAGTAGCAGTAATTGTGTTAAAAATACAATCATTTATTGCTGGCACAAAGATAATTGTTGTGGTATAAAGAATTAAATAGTGTGGTTATCTCTTTACTGCTAAGCAATCTAGTATATTAACATACACACAGAAAGTATGACCACAGGTGATGTTGGTTCTCTAGATTCTATTTCTTTATTATCTGAGTTTCTATAACTTTTGTGGTATGTTTTATCATCACTTTCTCAAGATTTAAATTCAGAGTTTTCTTTTTCCAAGATTGGTTGCCACTCAAGGCAAGAGAATCCAGTCTACCCTGCTATTTAACTCATAATGAGGAAGTGGAGAGAAGAAATGAATTCCTGCTTTTCCCAAAATCTGTATGAAAGTAAATGTAACAGACTAGGCCAGAACTGGAACTCAGCTCAGCATGTCATGTGATAAACAACAATCACATGATACTCAGATATAAAAAAAGGTACATAGTGCTAAATTCAATCCTCTTTGTCAGAGCTGCCAAAAATGTAAAATATTACTTTTAGGAAAATTTGGCTGTCTATTTTTATTTAAGTTTTGTTTTTTGCATTTTAGCATAGACATTTGGGTTGCCAGGATGGATAATTTTCTCACAGATAACAAAGAGACTTGAAGCAACATGAATGTGGTTCTACAGAAGGATGCTGAGAATAACATTGGCTGAACATGTTAGTAATGTGGAAATTTTAAGAAAAATGAAAAAAAGGATGCTTATACTTATAATCAGAAAGAGTTGAAATTTCTAGGACACATAATGAGGAAAGAAGGCTTGGAGAATCTGACATTCACTGGATGTACTGAAGGCAAGAAGAATAGAGAAATCAGCATGCAGCCTACCTAACACGCTTATTTAAACAGAGACTGGGAGTGATGGTGAAAAGACAAAACTTACTAAGAGCTACAAGTTGTGGAGAGAGATGATTGCCTACATCCTGAAGGGACATGACATATAGAAGAAGCAACGGCAGCAGCAGCACAGGCATGTTTCTACACCATGATTTTATTGAAAAAGCTATTATTCAAAAGACACCTTTCACAACAAATATTTAAATATATTTAAGTGAATATTAATCAAAAGAACAGAAATAGCAGAAATAGCAGTGTTGTAACCTAGGGAAGGTTCCTGAATAGAATAATCAAACGAAGGTTAGTAATGAACAATAATACTGAGGACAAGAATAACACATATAAGTTTTTCCAGCAGCACGTAGAAGAACTGCTAGAAGTGAGTCAAGTGAATTCCACAATGAATCTCCAACTGCAGACCAACATACAGTATTTACTACTGTATTTATGTGAATGGGGACATACCCATTATCATCCGTAGGTATGCTACAACCCTTAGTTTTTATTGCTTTTTTTATAACCAACTGGTCTTGTTTAGTGGCTGAGGTAATTGAATATTTTCTACGGATACCAATGATCAGTATTTGAGATCATGTAAAAATCATGGATGTAAAACTGACATAATGTCTGAGTGCAAAAAATAACTTTAGTGAGAAGAGTTCAAATTCACTCTTTGAAAAGGCATGAATTCATCTCTTCTCATAACTATAGGTGAAATAATAAAGCAGACTAAGTCCTTTAGCTGCAGTAGGGTAACTAGTTAACAAAGAAGAAGAGAAACTGAGTTCAAACCAACCTAAAAAAGGATGTACTTCAAAAGATTATGTTACCATAAACACACCTATTGCTGTAGCCGCAGTACATGTGGTGTTCCAATATTATGGAAACATTAAGAGAGTGCTGGTTGATTTTTCAGGCAAGGAGACTCTCCACCCACAATGATCATCTCCTTTAAAAAAAAGAAACTTAGTAAATATCTAAAATGTATTACAAGTAAATAGATATGGCAGAATTATAAGAAAATGTGTATTATGTATATTATTTTTATATATTATGGTATAGCATACACTAAATTGTATATTGGTATAAACATTATTTTTAATGTTTACATGTGTTTTGGGTTGGCATCCCTTTTACTTTAAACAATGAAATTACTATCAATTGGAACTAGAGATTGAAAAATCCTTACTAGCAAAAAATATACCACCTGATAGGACTCAAACATACATTCCTTTTTTCCATCAGGGAAATTACCTCTTTAGCCAAAGTGTGCTCTACCAATTAGATCACAGGAAACCAATACTCAATTACCTGCTTAAGGAACGCGCACCTCTCACTGGGACATTTCAGTGTCTATATATTTTAGCTGTATTTTTGTACCCAAAATATAAACAAAATGAATTTAGTCTTTAATCTGACATAATTTCATATTACTATAAATGTTATTTTAGTAGATATTTTAGTCATTATTTTTAGCAGATATTTTAAATAGTAAAATTAATGTCAACCAGTCTTGAAATTGAAAAGTCATAAGGAAAAAAATCAAATCTGTATTCTATCAATAAAAAAAATAAAACTATATTATTATATATATATATATATATATATATATATATATATATGTGTGTGTGTGTGTGTGTGTGTGTGAAGTATAGGTTTGGTGTAGACAGAAAATTTGTAGTGATGTTATAACATGTTTGTTATAATTTTTGAATAAATTATATATATATATATATATATATATATATATATATATATATATATATATATATATGAATAAAATGACACCAGTGCTGATCCCCGTTTCAAATTCTGACCAAGGTTTCTTAATACAAATATTTATATATGTGAGCGTGAGCAATACTTTTCATACCACAATACACAGATATTTATTTTTAAAAAGGGGGGAGCTCTGGAGAGTCATGTTTTCCTAAATCCAGATAGGATATGAGAGTATTTTCAAAGTTACTTTCATTTACATTCCTTAATTTGGATCCTGTAGGACCAACTTAAGTTTTACAAGGAGTTGGAATTGTTGGTTCCCAACTCACCAGTTAGAAATAATTGTTACTTCACTGACACAGTTGTTTGTGGACTGCCTAAAAGGTCATCTACATAGTTAAAAACATTTATTGGAGGCAAATAGTTTAGTGAATGTCACTCAGTCACACACTATTGTCAGTAAAAAATCCCAACATTTGTCCAACAAATTGTTTTACAGTACATTTCATGATCTTTTGAGGTAATATCTGATCAAGAATAACTTATATATTTTGTCTAATACTATTTGAATTTTTTTTTTCTTATGTAGAATATGATTAAGAATACTTTTGCAAACCTGATTACAATCAGCTCTTTCATTAACAATTCTGAACTATTATCCATTATACCATCCATACATTCAATAAGACCAATTAAATAATTAGTTTAAGCTGATCTTGTTACATAACATTTTCATTAAAATATTTTAAAATTTGAATTAAAAAGTGAGAAAACTGAAGACAACTAGGAAATGTTTAAGTTAAATAGACAACATAAAATCAAAGATAAGAATATATATCAACAATTATCAGTAGATTTTTATGAATATTGGATTACAGTACTGTCAATATTTATAAATATCAGTTATTGCAAAAAACAAAAACAAAAAAAAACCCAGTGATCATTAAAGAATTAAAACTAGTCATCTTCCTAAAAGTCTGTCTCATGATGGATGTTTAGCCCACAATCTATTACATGCTGAGTAACTCCCTTTCATAGCTTCTCTTAGGGTAATGGGGGTTACTTGATGGTGCCCATCTCCTCTCCAAGTAACATATAACAGGTTGTACTGGGTTACATGATACTAGCAGCAATCATTGAGCCCTGACCTAACCTAGTGTCAAAGGCCCAAGATAGACCATCTTTATGATGCTAAAGAGATCCAGCTGCCCTGCTATTTACCCATAAAGCTGGATAGAAAAGTGAATTCATGTTTTTTCTGAGAGTATTAGTGCAAAATGAATATACCATTCATGATGTTCTACCTTTACAAAGTCTCTATTTCTATTTACCCATAACTGGGGTTAGGAGTAGCTTTATGCCTTTTTCAAGGTCATTAGAATGAAGTAAATACCAACTGTACCAAGTATAGTTCAAAGTCAGTTTGTTAATTTCACTCTTCATACCAGCAGTTGTTAGTTCAATCACTAGGTCTGGTAGTGCTGAAGTCATATACTTTAGTAAAAGGAACAAGCAACATAAAGGTGAATAATACGTATAGTAAGTATTAACTATGAAATATTTCTTTAGCATGGGAAGCAGAATAAGATTTTAATCTACAGAGAATGAAGACAAACACATGAAGAAGGTAGGAGAATACAATGTTTGAAACATTATGAGTATCACAACCTGGTTTGAATAGTAAAGCATAATGGCTGGCTATTGGACATTTCTGAGTACATTTGTCTGCCAGGGTGGCTAGCCAAACATGTTACGGATGCCTGCTCAAAATCAACAGAGTCAACCTTTGGTTTATACTGCAACTATGCTGAGTAGACCATAGTTACAGTTTCTGGGAGAGACTGCATAATCTGGCATGAATAATTTTTTTTTTTAACAAGGCCAGTAGGCTTGGTCATGGTGAATTTCAACTTTGTGCAAGCATAAGCATCAAGGGTTTCTGAACAGTTCCACTTACCCAATTTCACTCACAAGGCTTAGGTTAACCCATGGTGTGGCTTTCAGGCACTTTCGAAAAGTACCTCCCTTGGTCAATATATCAAAAAGTCATTATCTCGACAAATCAACCATGGTGTCATTCCAACCCAGGTCTCATAGTCAGAAAGCAAACGTTCTAACCACTTGGTCATATGCCCATAGTAAAGTATATAATAATAAAATTATATGATCTATCAGGTAAAAAAAAAAAAAACTTATCAAGTATATCAAGTGATATCAATACACCTGTGTTAAAATACTATAAATTGACTAAAAACAATGGCTGTTTTACTCTAACTTTTTTGCAGGCGGAGAGTGTTTACAAACATTCAAGAATTTATTTAAACTTTGGAACTTTCCTTCCTATATTACAATCACATTTATATGCATTTTTGTACATTTGTCAATACATGAAACATCCTTTTTAACTCACTACTTTTGGCAAATAGCATGTCATTCAAAATTCCAAAAAGGATATACATTTTTCAAGAATACTGGTCAAAAAATAACAATCGGGAGGCTATTACTCAAAATATATCTTAGAATGCCAAAAATGTCAGTGTGTATTACAGAAGAGTAATCTAAGTCAAATCATAGAGAGAAGGAAAAGGTTAAAGAACAGAGAAAAGGAAGAAAAGAAAGAAAAAGTTTGACAAACAGAGAGAGGGAAGAAAAGAAAAAAAGAAGTTTGACAAACATTGAGAGGGAAGAAAAGAAAAAAAAGAAGTTTGACAAACATTGAGAGGGAAGAAAAGAAAGAAAAAGAAGTTTGACAAACATTGAGAGGGAAGAAAAGAAAGAAAAAGAAGTTTGACAAACAGAGAGAGGGAAGAAAAGAAAGAAAAAGAAGTTTGACAAACATTGAGAGGGAAGAAAAGAAAGAAAAAGAAGTTTGACAAACAGAGAGAGGGAAGAAAAGAAAGAAAAAGAAGTTTGACAAACAGAGAGAGGGAAGAAAAGAAAGAAAAAGAGGTTGAAAAACTGAGAGTGGGGGGAAAAAGAAAAAACAAGAGTTTGAAGGACTGAGAGAAAGAAGAAAAGAAAGAAAGAGAGGTTGAAAAACAGTGAGAGAAGAAAACAAAATAAAAAAAAAGACTGAACCTAGTTAGTTCTATTCAAAGGTGATTCACTGGAATTCTTGAACATTGCAGTTTCAGATATATTTTGTAGGTCACAAATGTTTTATGACTGGACCATTTCTGGGCACAGCATAAAAACCCTAGTGATAATTCCGATTCATAACTGTATGGTCTTTTATAAATGGACAGTTCTAAACATAGAAAATTATTTTAGACGGGATGTGTGATGAAAGATAAAACAATTTTATCTAATTGGCAAGGCAGCATAACATCTGCTGCAAAAATAATTCTCTTCACAACTAATATCTTTCAACACTACAAGTCAACAGAGGAAGCACTATAGACCCTTTGACCTCAGAGAAAAATTAAATACAAGAGCCCTGATTTGCCTTTTCTTGATCCAAGCAGGAAAAATATGCACAGACTGTGATAATGTAAGCATTTATATTCTTATAAGAAAACTTTTTACAAATAAGAATGAAACGTTTTATTTCAACACTTGTATGAATCATCTAACACTGTTTTGAGTTTGTTCCCACAAAATACTTTCTCATAAACAAAAATAGCTTTTTGCCTGATTAAAAAAAGGAATTGATTCTGTATTTCTGCAGTGGAACTGATTAAAAAAAAACAAACATTTGCTCCACGCAAGGGGATAAAGTCATTAAGATGCAAGGGATTACGGAAGGCAAAAGAGTGAGGAAAGAAAACATTATTAAGGCGAGAGGAAAAAATAAAGAACAGGATTCAAGGAGACAGAAGATGACAATTGACATTGGATTTAAATTTTTGAAGATCAAACTCGACTGAAAACAAAGAAACTGTAAGCGAGTTCCATAAGTGAGAAGTACAAGAGAATAAACTGTTTCATAGAACTTATAGTTGCATCTAGCAAATTCTTTCAATTTCTAATTTTTTCTATGCAGCAAATAAAAGCACTTAGAATATATATATATATATATATATATATATATATATATATATGACAATTTTTATTTTCAACATAATCTTTATTGAATAATATATTCATTTTGTTGCACTATCTTCTGACATCTTTCAAGTAACTTCATAATTCTACTCTCCAAAATTTTATCTTTCCCTGCCTCGCAAGCAAAGATCTGTACTAGTTGCATTTTAGTGTTTTCTAGGTATCTGAATTTTTTTTTTCATTAAGAGAATTCTGTAAAGACCAAAATAAATGATGAAATATCTAGTGAATATGATGGATAAGCAAAAACTTCCCAGCTAAGCTGCAACAATTTCTGCCTTGTCAGTAAAGAATGAGGAAGAATATTATGGAAGATTATGCTCTTTAATCTCAGATGCAGATACTTTTCATAAATTGCTCCCTTTGTGGTCTAATTGGAAGCAGTATTTGCTTCAATCGGATATGCAGGTAGCTTAATGGTTATATCAGCATAGAAAGTGGAATTGCTGACCTAAATTCAAGTTCTAACCTATTCTATTATATTTGTTTTTGCATAAATATCTCCAGGAAAAGCATGCATCTATTTCTTAGCCCCTCATCTATGGGTTAAATAGCAGGATAGACTGAGCTCTCTATCCTTAGAGATGTCAACTACTTAAAGAGAAGGACAAATATGTATTCAAATCTTTGGAGAAGATAACTGGAAACCACACCACTGTCTTTACCAAGGCATGACAATTCACAAAAAATAAAAAAAGAAATTACACACACACACACACACACACACACTTCATTAAAAACATATCTCTGACCATATCTCAATTAGATATCATTTAAATACACATGGAGACCTACCAAATTCCATCTGCAACATACTCATTGATAATACAAATATAATAGCCTCATCTATATATAAACAAGGTTAAAAATTATGGAAGCATTAATAAGAAAAAATCAGCACTCAATAGCATCAACTATAAACACACCCACAATGTGCTAACAGTGTTTGTAAAATAAAACAATCAATAACTCTAGATATATACATATATACATCAATCAATCTATAAATTCAGCTAAAAGTAAAAATAAAATCATCCTTGATAATGGTATCACCAAAAGTACCTGGACATACAAAACATTTGGATAATTTCTACAAAATTTATATCCAGAAAAGAAGAAAATTATAAGAACACAAGAAAAATTAAATAAAAAACTGAACCACAGTTTTCAATGAAAGTCGTATAAAAAGAGGGATTGTTGCCCAAATACACACACACATATATCTATTATTTCTTGTGTGTGTTATATATATATATATATATATATATATATATATATATATATATATATATATATATATGTATGTATGTATGTATGTATGTATGTATGTATACACACACACACAGACACAAATAAAAAATAATGAAATGTTCTCAGCTTGACTCACTTCACAAAATCTGGTTAAACATTATCATTTTTTTTTTTAAAGGGTTTCTCAGGCCAACCCACTTCCCAAAATAACTATTCCAATATTTGGTCAATGAAATACTAATTTTGTGAAGTGGGTCAAGCCAGAACTTTTCAATTCTCTCTGGTAAACAAAAATAAAACAGACAATTTATAGTTTTTTTATAGTCTTAAAGAGAATATAGATTGGTATTATCGCTATTTTTGTGCAGATATTTAGAGTACAAAGGTCATTATATTTTTCAAAAAAATGATAAAATGTCTAAAATCATATTTTCTGTTAAGAACTATCATTATGCTAAATTCAGTAAATAGCTACTTCATATCAATTTATTTCAGGGAAAAAGATTTCAACAAAAAAAAAAAAAATGGGGAGGGGGTTTGGGGGGAGGAAGTAAATATAGCAGAATTTGAAAGAAAGGAAAAATTGGTGAATGTTCAGATTCCATCATGAAATTTTCAGTGTATGTGTCATTTTAGTGAAGTTTGCTTCCTCCTAAAAATGCACCAAATATTCTGAAAATTGCTGAGTGAAGCAAACACAAGATGTATGTATATTAATATGAAAAACATTCCCGTCTTCTTAAAAATGTTCTTTATTATCTATTTAACTATAAATTGGTTCTCCTTTAAATTTTTATTAGTTTACAAATATATATCTTGCAGAGAGGTAATGGTTAATGAGTTAAACAAGAAAGTTACTATTGTATAGAGTGTACTACACTTGTCAGACAAAAGTCTGTAACTATTATGTAATTAGCTATGGTATAGGTGTGGTACATACATGCAATGTTAGATCTATCACTTATATTGAGCACTTTCCAATGAGTATCGTGCATATATAATACATAAAAAATATATATAAATATTGCATGCATATATATTTTATACCCACACACATTTTTTTCTCACTGATAACACGACTGAGTTTTATGCATAATGCAATCATCAGGATCAGCACTTGGAGGTTGCATCATGCATGAGTTGTGCTACCGATGAGGAAAAAATGTATATTTATTATTAATATAAAATTTAGCTCTGTTATATATTGAGCATTAAGCACTCAATATATGACACAGACACACACACACAGAGGGTGCGATGAGTAAATTGTCGCCATTTTACATTTTTAATTTTGTGCATTGTTTTTGATTTTGTCAAAATGTGTCAATCTGAGGATAGTGCAGAGGATTCAGAAAGAGTTGGATGAATCTAATTATGATTACAAAGGTGTTTGGAGTGGTCACTAGTGATGGTGATAGTATGCCTCCATTTATCTCCCTACAGGTTCTCAGGCTCAACACGGAGGCCTACATCAATTGCTTTGAGGAGGTAGGTCAGCCTTGGGTCAAGAGAGTGACTGCTGGAAAATCCTATGGTTGGCAAAAGGACTATCATGCCACACAAGTAGGAGAACCCAGTTATGGCTGTCAGACAATCTCTGCAACCATATCACACCTTACATCTGGCCACCTAACTCCACAGATTGCAACCCCCTTGTGTGGGGTACAGTTGAGTGAGAGACCAACAAAATTCTTTCTAACACCAAACACGAAGGCAAGAATTATGGCAGCATTCATCAACTTAAACAAAGAAACCGTCCTGAAGAGCTGCAGGAGATTCTGAAGTTGTCTGGAGGCTGTGGTTGAAGCCAAGTGCAATTTTACTGAATAAATTAACTTAGTATTTCAAGATATTTTTGCATAATTTTTGTAAATATATCTGTTAAAATGAGATGTCAGTGTTATTTTCATTCTTGTATAATTTAGATGACAATTTATCTATCTCAGCTTGAAAAGACAAAAAGTTGTTGACATCCATTAATATTACTGAAATCTATTCTGGAAAATGAGTTCCAAGAATGTTTTCAGCAATGGCATAATCATCTCAAATGCATAGCTTCACAAAGAGAGTACTTTGAAGCTGATGGCATCCAATAGTGAATAGGAAAGCAAACTTTACTTTCAAAGGGCCATTCCAGCAATTAAACTATCACTATATGCAATCTTTATATAAATGTGACAGATACCAATTTCACACACACACACACACACACACACAAATATCTAAACATGTGCGCTATTACCCAAAAGTTAATGAAATCAGATAGCTGAATCTGATCATCTGTCAAATTAACCAAGATTCCTTTTTTGTGGGGGGATGCCATTCATTTCTCAATATCATTTTATAATTACACACTTTTAGCTCCTGAAATAAGCTTATATTTTATTAATTGCATTTTTCAACAAATTTTAAAGTGTAAAATAAAATGCCAACAAAAACTGACTTATTTTTATTGATTTAATGAAAAACATTTTGAAAAGCCTGGGGTCACCAAAGTAAGAACATAATATAATAAGAGTGATTATAAACAATTCAATTAAAGTCCTTCAGTTTATACTTTTTATTAAATTACATTAATAGAATAAAAAAACTGAAATATCGTATGACATTATTTCTGCTTGACTAAATGTAGGTAATTTAGAAGAATTTAAATTTATTAAAGAAGAAATATGATATCAGTCATCAAGAAACTAATTTAAAGAATCAAATTAACTTTCTTTGGTGATTGATGAAAAATATTGGTTGTGAGGGTAGATCAATAAATCTATAAACCTGACAGTTATTAGCTGAATCTTGATCTGAAATTTTTGCTGTATGATGTTCAGCTTAGTGATTAATAAGAAAAAAAGGGGGTTGACAAAAGATTATTGAAAAATATGTAGAAAATTCAATTCTTTTTTTCATCATCAAGCTACAGATTTATTGACAAACTTGTGTGTGCATGCATATCTTATTGAATAACCTATGTACATGCAAACACATAAAACAGTGTGTATGCAGAAATAATGATATGAAGAAATTTCTCTAAAGAAGAAGCAAATTAACTTTCTTGGATGTATAAGGGGGGAACATCTTAGATATGAAGATGAAGTTAATTTTAATACCTCCAAAATGAAACTGCTATCTTTTAATCATCTTAGAACATTTTTTGTTTGTCATGGTTGATGCTAATCTCCAGGAGAGTGATTCCATGGGCTAATATTTTCCACTGAGATGAAGTGGAATAATTATTATGAATCAATTGCTAGGTCTGCTACTAAGAAAGTTGGTTCACTCTGTCATGCTAGATCATTTTTCTCACCAGAATGTATCTTTATAAGTGTACCATTTGTCCATGCTTTGAAAACTACTGCCATATCTGGTCTGGTGCTTCTGTGATGTATCTAGAGATTCTTGACAAATTACAAAGAAGAATCTGCAATGTTATTAGTCCTGACCTGACACCTTGGATTCAGTTACTTTCCTACTGTCATAACATAGCATTCCTGTGCTTTTTTATAACTATTTTCATGCTGTTCTGATGAGCTTTCCTCTTTGGAACATCGACTTTATCAATATAAGTGCAGGAGTATATTGGCAGCTAGATCTCATCATTTTAAAGTTGAACTGAACTTTTGGAGAGGAGAATTTCTCAGTATGTTCCAACATTTATCAGGAGAAGTCAGTAGTTTGACAATTTGCATTAGTTTGTTGCTTCTGGGCCTGTTATTGTAGAGCACATGATAAAAAAATTGTCAGTGTGCCACAGCGTACTGGAAGAATATGTTCTGCTTTGTGCAGATCATACACATAATTTCATTTGAGTATATGAGACAGTTTTAATTAAGTCTAGGCAGACTTTCATGTGTAAAAAAAGAAGGAATGGCTGCTAGGACTTAATGTGATATGGGTATAAATATTCAGTGTTAGTATATTATTAATGCAGTGTACTGATGTTTTCCTTTTTTTAGTCAGTTTTAATAAGTGAGAAGTCAAACCAGTTAATTCCCAATATTGTTTTTCCCCCCCTGTATAAAATGTCAATTTTTTTTTCTTTAACTTTTTGTATCTTTTAACTCCATGGTTTAAATATGGACATTTTCTATGCTATCTTCAAATTTTCTATTGCAAACAAAATCTATAAATTTTTACTATTCTGCAGAATAAGTTCTTACATATACAACTATATCTGTCAAAATATTATTTTTAAAATAACATCATACATGAGTGAATTTGTCTTTGAAAATTATCAACCTCCTAGGGATGGTGGGAAGAATTTAATGAAGTGATAAGACGAAGAAGACAGCATGTAGAGATCAGTACTAAAAAGATAGCAGATAAGAAAGCTGTGTGATACGAACTTGTTCCAAAGACCACATGGGAGCTTGAAAAGTCTGGAAATTATGGTTCTAGACAGTGTATATGTATTTAAATAAGCATAAAAAAAGTGACTACTCAAGGATTAATTTTCGCAAGACAAATGAACTTAGTCACAGATTTTGTATTGGTTTATTAAAATATTTGATCAACTAACAGGTAACCAGACTCATTTGTAAATTGGGCAATGTACAAATCAATTTACATATATATATATATATATATATATATATATATATATAAAATACCAACTTGTTCACAGAAATAAAATATAGTGAATTATGCTTAAGCAGAATACATTAGCTGCATAAATGTTATTTCTTATAAGCCAGGGGTAGGCAAACATTTTTTTTTAGGGTCACAGCTGTTGTTTGGTGTGTTCATAGTGTGCTGCAAGTATGAAAAAATACTTAATTAATGAATATAGAAGAAACAATCTTTTTAGCATTGACATTTAATAGTAACCAATAACTAGTACATGATATGTTGGAAGCAATAAAAGCCACAACTCTTATGTGCCATAAGGTAAACTGAATACACTGACCCAATTTGGTTAGTGCAAAATGGCCTAGTAACCTGGCTGTCTTTACAAATTTAGTAAGGTTTCATGAAGATTCATTGAAATTAATAAATTGTTGTAGATTTGTCATTTATTTCCATTGGACATTAATTAAAATTTAAAAAAAAAATCTGATGAAACAAAAATTGAATAATGCACAAAAAATTTTTTACTTTGAAATGCTTTTGCTGGACAGTCAAACTGCAGTCAGATATGGCTCACAGACCATAGTTTGTACAACACTGTTATAAGCAATCATTTCTTTTAAACACATTTGTTAAAAAAAAAAATTACACATATGATTCTATTCTTATACAATTAGATCTACTAAACAGAACCAAGCAAGTACAACAGATGACTGAAAATGTGACACAGAAATTCAAACTTGTATTAGAATAGTGAAAGATGCCTTCCAAAAGTAAAATAAAGTATTAAGAAACAAGAAATTTTATTAAAAAGAAAAAAAAAAGAGTGCTGAACTGATATGTAATATCTAACCTCCTATATGGCAGTAAATGCTGGACAATCTCCACACAGATGAAGAGATTTGAGGCAACCGAGATGTGGTTCTACAGAAGGATGAAATGTGTGAGAGATATGGAAGTTTTAAGGAAAATGGAAATAAAAAGGACACATACTTGGGATCAGGAGATGGTTGAAATTTTTGGCACACAACGAGAGCTTGGGGAATTTGGCACTCACAGAATATATTGAAGACAAGAGAGGCAGAAAGAACTGAATAATTCACCTAATGAGCCTGTTTAAATAGCAGAACACAGGTTAGGAGTGACAATAAGTGGACAAACATTGCTTAGTGCTGCAAAGGATAGGTAGTTATGGCAAGCCATGATCACCTACATCCTGAGGAAGGTAGCATATAAAAGTAGTAGTAGCTATTCCTTGTAAGTGATGTTCCAGTTAACTTGAAATCTACTGTATATAAAGTACTTTTGGATATCAATAAATCTTACCATAATCTCATATGCCAAGAGTATTTTTTAATTAATTCACTCCATGCAAGGCACAAGGGGCTACTGTAAGTGAAAGAGAATGAGAAAACTTTAGAAGCAACTGGAAACCCAATCCTAAAAGGGGAAACAAAGGATGAACCCTTATTCCTGTTCAAAAATGTGTTGTACAGTAAATTGTTTGTAATGTCCTAAATTTGTTGTACAATACTTATCTCCATTGTATAGGCAACAATATCTTTTTTGTTATGACAGATTATTCCTAGAGATTTGCTAAACCAGAATATGAAAAGACCTGCTGTGAATATTAGAGTTCAACAATAAGCATTCAAACAGTCCTGTAAATATGGGCTCTCAATGCTAAACCTGATGTAACCTGCCCAATGTATACTTTGCCATAATATATGACAACATCAGTGCAAATAATGCAGGACGTTACACAGTGAGACTTTGAGAGTCAATATTTACGTGGTGGGTTGAATGCTTGTTATTGTTGAACTGTAATATTTCACAGTAAGTCTTTTCAAACATCATGTGAAAAACTAATAGGAAGAACAAAAATGAATATACAGTTCTTTTTGACAGCATGATTTTACTTGACATTAAGTGGGGGCTTTGTTTTTTTTTTTTATTGTTATTAAGTAATAAACTGATCTCTTAAAATTTACTATATATTAATATAATAATTGAAATAGAAATTTAAAGACTTATGTAAAACCCTCATAATAGCAAGGTCTTAACAAAATGTGCTTTTATTTTTCATGGCACGTGTAAAGTAGAAGTTATATTCACCATAAATATATGACAATTACATATACTAAAACCTGCATTTTATAAATAGTAAATACATATTCACTTTAAGCTGAATAAATATACCAAATAGCTTTAAATGAAAATTATGCTTACCATGCTTTCAAATAAAAACAACATTTTCATACTTGAATTGTTGTTGGTTAAGACAAGTCAGACATAAAATTTCAGTTACATTATTCAGCACCAAAAGTAAAACACTATAACTAAAGCTATTGATTCTTTAAGTTACTCTACCAATAAATTGTAGATTTTTTTTTAAAATTTCATAGTACAATTTAACAAAGGAAGCATTCAAGGACCATTCCCACTGCTGTACCAAAAAAAACAAAAAACTCCCTGCTTCTTGTGATTGTGTTTAGACAGGCATTAGGATAGAGGCTACCAGTCCTTAACTAAAACCTGACATCTCTTGTTCAGCACACTTGTCCTCTGATGATCCTTGTGTGCTCTATATGTGGGTTTGTGTTATATGGTAGGTATACAGTAATACCAATTACTGAATATTTAATTGAAAGTTTTTTTTAGATTTTCTTAAATTTGATTTACAGATGCTTTCTGCAATACATACTCTAAAAAGCACAACCTATGAATAACAAACTTGATTGATAGAATTTTATGTCTGCAACTGAGACTCTAAAGTGAAGATCTAAAAAGAAAAGAAAATTATTCTACTGAAACTGTTGCAACAGAAAACTCACCAAAAATGCAAATGCTAACCTTCAGGAGATTGACTCATTGTGCCTTCTTGGACTAACATTTTTCATTGACATGAAGTGGGAAGATTTTATTGAATCAATTGCTATGTCTGCTGCTAAGAAAGTTGGTTTACTATTTCGTGTTGGACAATTTTTCTTGCCAGAATCTATCTTATATATTTATAAGTCTACCATTCATCCATGCTTTAAATATTGCTGCCACATCTGGTCTGGTGATTCTGCTATATATTTAGAGATTCTTGACAAAATCCAAAGAAGAATCAGCACTATTATTGGTCGTGATTGGCCATCTCAGCTTCAGTCACTTTCCCACCGCCATAATGTAGCTTCCCTCTACCTTTTTATAAATACTTTCATGGTAATTTTTCTGATGAACTTTCCTCTACAGTACCTAGATTGGTGGCAAAGTCTCAACATTTTACAGTTGAAATGGCTACATGTAACTGTAAATTCTATGCTAAGAGTTTCTTCTCTTATACTTCTTGCCTGTGGAACTCTCTTCCAGCTTCCTGCTTCCCAGTAAACTTTGACCTTCAAAAACTTAAATCCACTCTCATACCTTATCTTTCTTAATCCTTATCTTTTTCTTAATTTCTGTTCTTTTATTGTTCTTGCTCCTTAATAGTGTTGTTATTTTTTTCCTCATTTACTCATATCCCTTGCAAGTTAGTGGCTTTATTGCTTTGCTTGTGGGTGACAGAATTAAATATTTGAGACTTTAATTAATGCTGAAGTGGTTGTTACCTCTCATGACAAACAAATGTTTTGCCAGGTCTACTGCTGATGTGCTGAATATGTATATCAAATCTTAATAAGAATGGTAAAGTTCGAGCTGTGGCTCTAGATGTTTCAAAGGCATTTAACAGAGTTTGGCAGGCTAGTCTTCTACATAAGCTCCAGGGTTATAGTATTACCAGATGATTGTTTGATTTAATCCAATCATCCGTATTAAATTGTAAAATGAACCTTATTTTGAATAGGGTTGCTTCCAGATCCTTTCATACGAATGCAGGTGTTCCCTAAGTCTCTATCTTGGGTCCTATTCTGTTTCTGATGCTCATCAATTAACTTCCTGATATTATCAGTTCCCAAGTAGGTATTTATGCAGATGACACTACCATTTACTCATCTCAATAGAAAACCCATCAGCTGACAAAGTTAACCTAGCTACTGCTCTTGAAAAAGGACCTCCAATCAGTGGTTAATTGGGGCAGGAAATAACTTGTAAATTTTAATGCCTCCAAAATGAAACTGCTCTCATTTAGCCACCACAGAGAAACTTTCCTCCCCATCATCAGCATGCCTGATGCTAGACTCTTGGAGAGCAACACACTGTGCCTTCTTGGCCTCACATTTTCAACTGACTTGAAGTGGAACAACTACATTGAATCAATAGCTGCATCTACTGCAAGGAAAGTTGGGTCACTGTATTATGCACATTTACAAATATACCATTCCTCTGTGCATTGAACACTGTTGTCATATCTAGTTCGGTGCTCCTACTATTCACCTCAAAGTTCTTGACAAAATCCAAAGAAGGATCGGCAATGTAATTGATCCAGATTTGGCATCTCGACTCCAGTCACTTTCTCACTGGCATGACATGGCTACCTTCTTTCTTTTCTACAAATATTTTCATGGCAAATACTCTGACAAGCTTTTCCCCCTAGTGCCCCAACTATGTGAGTTTAAGCGTGCTACTAGATTGGCATCTATGTCACACTCTTTTACTACTGAAACAGTTAAATGTAACTGCCACTTCTACTCTAACAGTTTCCTTTTTTTTTTGCACTTACTGCATGTGGAACTTCCTTCAGTTTACTTGCTTCCCTGATAACTACAATCTTCAATAATTTAAATGCAACATCAATCGCTATCTGCTTGAATCTGGTTCATCTTTTATACTTTCCTCAATCCCCACTATACCTGGTCTTTTCTTTTACTTTCACTCTCTGTAATCCTCGAATTAAAAAAACACTAGAAAGGAAAGAATAAAGAAAACACTAAAAATGGAAAGAATTAAAAAAATAAAATAAAATAAAATAAAAAATGCCAAAATGGAAAAAAAACAACAAAATCAAATGTATACTTCTGCTGTGCAGTCTCTATTATCATCTATGTAATAGAAAATAACTGCTATATGTGATGACAGTAATGACCAATAAAGGGGAAATAATTTAAGAAAAAGATTCCATACAAACTTTTTAAAAACAAATTAAGAGTTACTTTTACATAAGATTTTTCTTAAAAGGAAAATGAAAATCTCTTTATCTTCTGCTTTTAAATAATCGATCTCTACATTATAACCAGGATTTATCAACATATGTCAATAGAGGATTAACACTTAGTATTCAAAATAAATAAGTTTATATAGTCTTCATGAATGAATATTTATGGAATTAGTATATAATAATAACTAAAAATCAAACTATTTACTTTTCTCTTTTTGAGAAATACTGGAAGAAGTAGGACAAACTGTGTTTGTTACTGAGTATCACATGCTACTAATCTAAAGTTAGTAGCTATATATACTATGCTTGAGTTTTATCAGAAAAATATTTGTATTTAAATTTTTTTTTTCTTTTTAATTCATAGATAAACATCTGCTGAAGACAGAAGGTCTGAGACTTGTCAGAAAATCATGTAGATTGAAGAAAAAGAAACAAATCCCACAAGAATACTATTCATTTGATAAACTGGTTCTGGTACACACTTTAATCCAACTTAAATCTTTTTAGCTTGCAATATACATTTTTATGATAATTAAGATTGCAGTTAACCTTATAGACTCCATGGTGGATGCGCTGGTAGCATAATGGTTATGGATGTGGAAAATAGATTTGAGAGCTAAGTGCCTTGTCACTTTCAAACTATGCCCTTGGAAAAGGCATGTATCTGTCTCTTCTTCCCTAGTTATGGGTTAAATAGCTGGGTGGGACTGGGGTGTCAGTCAGTTAAGGACTACTCTGAATTCCAACATATTTTTTTTAGAATTTGCAAAATTTATGTTTTTATTTGTAAAAAGTAATATTTATGTAAAATCTTTAAAACAAATTGATAAAAATAAACAAAAAGCTTTAAAATCAAATATTTTTTATTAATTGACAAATAACAGATTATGATGACTAGAATTATTAGCAATGATACATTGCAGTTGGACATTTACAAAAAAAGAAACCAAACATTACATTATTAGCTTAGAATATGTTGTGGAAAGAACAAGATTGTTGTATTAAATTACAGTATAAAAATATAAAGCTTTTTCATAAAATCAAAGTAACTATTGAAACAAAAAAAAAATATATACAGTAAATGTCAAAACGATCCTTTACTTTTTGACGTGAATATTAATTAGTAATTTCTTATAGATAAAAATATTTTCATTACTAATTTTTGTTGCCTAGCATTCAGAAGAACTTCCTCTACTCAAGCAATTTGTCAGAATTGAAAAATATTAATTATCTATTATTTTAGATAGGAGTCCTATTTACAATATAAATACAAGGTCAAACTGATCCCTGACTTTTTGACATGCATGCAGTTTTCTTCCTTTTTTTTTTTTTTTTTTTTTTTTTTTTTGAAGAGACCAGTCTATTTAAGTAGTGCTGTTTTAAAATGAAATGTATTTTACTGTGATGTGTGCGTATACATATGATGCTCATTTAATTTCCAGTAGATATAAATGTTGCAAGATGGAAATACACTTGTAACATTTGCTGACATTCCTTTCATCTCCCTGTTTCTTTGAAAATATATCTGCATAGGGCTTTAGTCAAATTTTTTTCTTGGAAAATCCCCATGACCAACTTCTTAAGAAAAACCTAATATTTTTAGTTGTTAAAAAGTAAAAAAATTAAATTTTTTTTTTTTTTTTTTTTTGAAGCTGAAGGCAAAAATTGCTGTGGCTGTGTCTTGCTTTTTTTAAGGACCCCACAGCATTAAATATGGCATAAACACAACCACACACACACATATAATATATACATACACACTTAGTTTACCACCTCTGGCACAGAATTATGAAAGCAACGTTCAGTGATTCTGAGGCTCTCACTGGTGAGAGCCTCAACCAAGAGACAGTAACTAGTGAGTTTCAACCAGCTGCAAACTAAATCTAGGGCTGAACCATTACAGAGCAATAATGACATGGCATTGCAAGGTAGAAGGCTTCATATACTGACATCAATGGATAGGGTGGAGTCTCCCTACCAATGCAATCACTGGACATGTATCCATGACCAAGCTGAGCCTTTAAGTGGAAGGACATCAGTTGTGCTCTGACCTGGAGAGGGGTGGATTCTATCAGGTGCATTTGCCCAAGACATGCTATACAAGAATGAATACCTCTGACTTTCATATCAGATTGGATGTTACTTGGGATTGAAACTGGAAAATCTTTCACACAGACCCAGGCACTGACACACAACCAAAACACGTGGAGGGAGTTGATGAGGTGCTCAGCTACCCTATAACCACGCCCAGTAATGGGACTGACGATGATGATGAAATGGAAATGTTTATTCATTTGGTTTACAAAAAAATATTTCCTTGCCTTTAAACATTAGCTTCAGAACAAGTGAAAACATATGGTACTATAAGACTACTAGCTACAGAATTGTAGCTGAGCTTCTGTCATTTTCTCTTAAAAGTTCAAGATTGTTACTTCTTCAACTGAATATTGCTAGATTTTTTTTTTCTTCTTTAACAAGGAACTTACTAATAGCCGATCCATAAAATAATATTCTGAAGGATTACTTTTTGCATCATAAGCATAATGCAAGAGTAGATATGTCAGCTATGATGATAAAGAAGACAGAGTAGACTACTTAAACTAACTTTGGACTTATTACCTATTTGATTGCATATCAAATAGGTGCTAAGTCCAAAGTGAGTCCCATATCACAGTATTATGGAGTGATTCTAGATACAAGTACTGATAGTCAACAACATCTGGAGCCCAAGGTAAACATTAATCTACCAGATATCTAAACTCTGCATATGTAACATACATTTTTGTGTGAAAAGAAAAGTGTGTGGGGGGGTGCTTATATGACATTAAATATGGTAATACACATGCACAGATTTTTCCTCTGTGCCATGTCCCATCATGATGTAGGTGATCATGGCTCTCCACAATTCCCTGTAGTTCTAAGTAAATTTTGTTATTTTTACTATCTCTCCTAATCCCTGTTCTGCCAATTATTTACACAAGTTTATTAGTTAAGTTATGCCCGGTTTTCCTCTGTCTCTCTTGCCTTCAATATGTCCTGTCAAATTTTCCAAAGTCCACTTTCCATATTATGTGCCTTAGAAATTTCATCTATCTCCTTCTGAAGCTTCATGCAAGTGTTCGTCATTGTTCACATGCTGCTCAATGGTATTTTCAGTATCCTTTCTGTAAAACCACATTTCTGTTGTCTCAAGTCTCTTCTTCATCTGTGAGGAGTATTCACTGCCACATAAGAGGACCAATATTATGTAACAGTTCACTACTTTTTTCTTAGTTTCTAATGAAATTTTTCAGCTTCTTGATACTTTTGCTTAGCTTTTGGAAGGCATCATTCATGATCCAAATGTGCCTTTGGATTTCAGAGTCACATTTTTCATCCTGTTTTAAATTTTTGTACTTGTTGATTTTGGTGTCTCCAATTTGTAGTTCATATGTTGGGCTGTTTCTTTTGCTACACAGATTAATTGATTCAAAGAATAAACAAAAATATATTTGCATTTTATTAATAATAATTATCTATACAAAATTGATATCATTTAATTTTAAACATGTACTTATGTAGGTAAATCACTAAGTATACAGCCTAATGAAATAAAGAAAAAGTATTTATTTTATACGATAAATATCTATTTTCAATATAATCTTTCTTGTTAACGCACTTAATTCAGTGGTGAATATCAATCCCATAGATAGGACATTAAAAATCAAAACTTCAGCTAATGATTATGTACCACACTGCAGGCTTATTGATCCATTCTCAGAGTAGAAATTTAATTGTTTTTAAATATATCAAATACTTCAATGAAGAAAACATTTATATTTCATTATATAATTCTAATAATTGTTACTAATTCAAATTAAAATGATAATTCCACTAGGGTGCACTGGATTACAGGGAGTGAAAGAGAATGAGAAGACATTGGAGATGAGACAGAAGATGGTGATTGATGTTGCATTTAAATTTTTGCAGATTATAGGTGGCAGGGAAGCAAGAAATTGGAAGTGAGTTCCACAGGTGAGTAGTGAATGGAAAGAAACTTAGAATATAACAGAAGGCTGTATCTAGTTAGTTAAGCAGTAAAATGCTAGTTGCCAATCTAATAGCACGCTTAAATTCATGCAGTCAAGACACTAAGGAAAAAAGTTTATCAGAACAGTTGTCATGAAAATGTTTGTAGAAAAGACAGAGAGAAGCCATGTCACATCAGTGAGAAAGTAGGGATGTAAGAGATCAATAAGTTCACCATAAATATATTATTGGGCTATCACAATCAAGCATTACAAAACATTCACAGTAAAATTGGATTCCTTTTATTTTACCTATGAAAAGAAATATGTATATAAAATGGAGACACGGTGGAGTAATGGATTGTGGTTTGGATTGAGGAATTGGAGAGTCAAGTTCATTACATTCACTTATGTGCTAGTACTCTTGGAAAAGACATGAATCCATTTGTTTTTCTCTCACCTATGGGTAAATAGCAGGGCAGAATAGGTGGCAACTGATCTATGAATAGGAAAAATAGTAGGGCAGCCTAGCTCTGTAGCCATGGTTGGCAACCAGACTAAGAGGGCAACTCTGAATTCAAATCCAGAGCCAATGCCATGTTTTGTTCTGACAACACCTGTGGTATAAAGAGGGGAGATGTCTCTCATAATTTAAAAAAAAAAAAAAAGAATCCCTGCTCAGGCCTGTGCTCTTTGGGTACAGATCCATGGTCTCTTGAAACTGGTGGATGCCATCCATCCATACATACATACACACAGAGGGTGTATCAAAAATACTTTTACAAACTTTGGGGGCGGGTTCCTCACACCGAAACAAGGTAAAATGTTCATATAAACTTATGTCCAAAAGGCCATTGTACATGTTTATAGGAACCTGTCCTCAAACTTTGTAAAAGTATTTTTGATACACCCTATCTCTTTCTCATATATATATATATATATATATATATATATATATATATGTCTCCCCACCCCAATACCTTTTTCTAAGAATTAAATTGAAGTTATGCTTGTTGCACTGAGGCAATATAAAAAAAATAATGTGAGTTTTTTTTTTTTTGGGGGGGGGGGGTGACAAAAATTTGTTACTTGTAATATAACTGAATAAACGCCTTCAGATAATATGAGGTACAATTGGGTTAAGCAGAAAGTATAAAATAAATGATAAAAACTGGTATGAAGTCAAAACTCAAGGATCAGTAAATTTATTCCTGTGTCAAGATAAGTCAACTCACAAAGATAAATATGTTCCACTCTTATATACTTTGTTTAGCTCGGTTAAATAAATGTCATCAGCTCTTGAATCAGATTTTTGAATAAAGCAGTTTTTAAAAGAGTGCTATAATTTACATAAGAATGATTATGCTTACCTAAAGGAAGAAAAAAAAAATGACTGCTGAATTTTGCACTCGATTACTTACAACTGAAGTGGGGATTAAAATAAAGGAAAAAGAGAAATTCTGAACAGGAATGAAAAGGTGGAATCTTTTAAGTAGCAAGACAATTTAGACACTAAGACAGGTTATGATTTATCAAACTATTTTTGAAGAGCATCAATGGCTATATAATGCTCAAAAATAGCAAAACAGGTTATTAAAATAAATTTCTTTTAATAATCTAGTTTTTTTTTATTATCTCCTAGAGAGAAGATAGAGCTCAAGTCAAACTAGGAAGAACACAAAGCAATTACATTTATTTATGAGAGAGAAATATAAAAGGATTAGAATATAAATAATAGCTTTGCAATATTATTGCTCAAGTAATAATATTCCAATATCATTGCAGTTTTCTGAAAAAAATTGATAAATATTTACCAATTATGTTTTAAAATAAAACAAAAAAGAATTATGCCTTCCAAAAGCTAAGCAAAGAAACAGGAAAATTTCATTAGCAACAAAGAAAAGTGTACTGGATTGTTATGTAATATCAGTCCTCCTATATGGCAGTGAATGCTGGACATTCTCCTCACAGCTGAAGAAACTTGAGGCAACACAGATGTGTTTTCTACATGATTGATTAATTTGTTTTTTTATGGCGTATCAACCATTTTAACGTTGCTTAAAGCCAAAACACATTTTTAGATTGTAAAATTTTTTTGGAGATAATAATTTTCTGATAACAGTCTTACGATTTAATGCATAGCTGGGAGGAGAAGAAATAGATTCATACCTTAACCCAAGGGTATTTGCAAGTAAACATAATGAACCCAACTGGAATTCAAACTCTGCTCTCCAATTTCTCATTCCAAACCATTATACCACCTGCACATCCAAGCTTACAGCACCTGATATTCCTGAGCAGTTACCCATTTAGGTACAGACCAGGTTCAACATTGCTTAACTTTAGTGATCAGATGAGAACCGGTGTTTCAATGTAATATGGGCGTAAGCCTGTGGTTCTACAGAAGGATACTGAAAATACCATGAACCAAACATGTGAGCAACAACAAAGTTTTAGAGAAAATGGAAGCAAAAAGAACACTTATATTTAACATCAGAAAAAGACAGTTGAAATTTCTAGGGCACATGAAGAAAGAGGGCTTGGAAAATTTGATACTCACAGGTCATATTGAAGACAAAAGGAACAGAGGAAATAATGCATAGCCTACTTAGCAAGCTTGCGTAAATGAATGGCAGAACAGGGTTTAGGATAAATAACAAAAAGACAAACTTTATTAAAAACTATAAAGGACAGGAAATTGCAGAGAACCATGATCACTGATGTTCTGAAGAGATACAACACATAGAAGAATATTCCAGTATCATGTTTGGAGTTTTCTGAAAAATGATAAATTTTTACCAAATATGTTTTTAAAACAAAAAAAAGTAAGGGAATACACACATGTGGTACTAACAAAAATTTTGGGAATTACATCAGCATATACAAGCTAACTGCAGCACAGACTTTTGAATGGAAATTTTTAATAATGGTAAGCTCATTCTAAAGAGAAGTAATCTTGAAAAAAATTTTCATGACCAAATTCCTTGACTATATATATATATATATATATATATATATATATATATTCAAATGTTATTTTTAGTCGATTTTTGTAATGTCAATGAATACTCGTAGCTACTTTCATGATGCCAACGAATACTCATTGTCACTTTTGTAATGCTTGTTGTAGTAGAGACTTTATAATTGTAGTTATAACTATAGTACACCGTTGAACAATACTGGTGTCAGACACCTTTGAATATCACTCGCACTAATAGTACTTGCTTGAATAGTAATCCATATAGTGATCCGAATAGAAAAATAGTATAGTGAATAGAGTAGAGAATAGATGTCCATATAGTAATAAAGGATAAACTAGAAATGCAGATCATTTAGACATCAGCTACTTACTACATACATGTGTTTCCTCTATGGTCATGTGGTCTACTTAATTCAATAATGGGATTGCCTGTGTTTGCTCACTGGCAATCTATGTTCAAACTCAAGTGTCAGCAGCAACACTTATATATAGCAATTCCTATATAACATAGATACTCATATTTGGCTAGAGATTTTGTTTAGTTCATTTGGCACTCTGTGCACTCAAAAAAGCTTAAGAAAGAAAAAGATAATGTTTGAAGTAATAAAAACATGCTGGATTAAAAAATAAAATTCATTAGAAATTGCTTTGTTTACATTTGATATGAAACTGAGCAGATATGGCTTTTGAGAAAATCTGAAAGAGTAAATGTGCTTTAAATGTAAATAGAACTTTGCTTGACTGGTTTCTCCTGCAAAGCGGGACACAAGTTAGTATCCTGATGAATGGTACATTTTCTTTATTAAATTTTCTCGAGTATTCAGGATAGTGGACAAAATAAACACTTTAAAATACTCAAGTATGGGTACCCACTAAAAATAACATTTGATGTAATATATATGTATGTATGTATGTATGTATGTATGTATGTGTGTGTGTTTTGTGAGGTATGTGGGGTGGTATAAAAATAATGGCTATACATCTAATTTATCCTGTTGAAGTCAGATTGCAGGGTTTTATTCTTATTTCAACATTGACATATATGACTGACCTACAGTTGATATCAAAGGGTCCCAACATTGGAACAGAGAGTGCATCTACTTGCACCTGGTACTCCTGCAATACAATGGAGAATCAACAAAGTCTAATGGTGTCAATAGCGGCTGCAGGAAGACCGTGGGTTAAAGGTCATGATCTTATGTTTTTAAAACCATACATGAATCATGCTTGTTCGAGTAATCATTTTCATAATGTGTCTGTGTGTGTGTGTTTGTACACATACACACAATATAAAAGTATGAAATTTTTCTGATACAGTTTTTATCTTATTGAACACCTTGATAATGATTAATATCTTTGCTATGGATAAGGACAAAATTAAAATAAGGACTCCATCAAGAATATCACTTTTTCTTATAATAAGTTCATCCTAAGCAAAACAATAAAGCTAGCAAGAAGTTACCGATACTGAGAGTGAAAAAAAAATGTTAGTGAAAAGAATGAACGATAAAAGAACATGTTTCAAAATGACAGAAGTTAGCAATTGTCAATATATTTAAAATTTTGAAGATGATAGTTTTCAAGAAAGCAGGAACCCAAACGAGAGTGAGAAGGGCAAGAGAGCAAAGATCTTAGAATAGAACTTATGGTTACATGTAGCTATTTCAACAGTAGAATGTTGAGATATAGCTGCCAAAGTGAAGCTCACTAAAATAATTGTCATGAAAATATTTATAGAAAAGGCACGAGGAAGCTATGTTAAGGTGGTGGGAAAGTGACTGAAGCCTAGATGCCAGGTCAGGACCAATAACATTGCAGATTCTTTGGATTTTATTAAAAATCCTTAAGATATATAGCAGTAACACCAGACCAGAGATGGCAGCAATATTCAATGCAGAGATAAATGGAAGACTTATAAACATGTAAGATTGATTCTGATGAGAAAAATGGTCTGGCGCGACACAATGAACTAACTTTCCTAGCAGCAGACCTAGCAATTAATTCAATATAATTGTTCCACATCATGTCAGTAGAAAATGGGAGACTGAGAGAGTGCAATGAGTTGCTCTTCTGGAGATTGGCATCAGCCATGCTGATGTGGGTCAAAAATGGTTCTCTAAAACGACTAAAAGACAGCAGTTTCATTTGGAGGCATTAAAATTTATAAACCATTTAACAACAATAATGGCAAAATGTACATACAAAAATGCTTCAGTTGCTTATGCAAATGATTTATAGTTTTATATTAAACTTCACTTGTACTTTACATATTGAAGTCATTCTTTTGGTTTCAAGTGTACAATGCAGTAACCACAAGCTATATATTTTAGCTTTAACTTTGGATGTGTATTGAAATATTAAATATTTAAAATGAAACAAAAAAAAAAAACACCAAAAAACAGTATTTATAATTAAAAGCACATTTGGAAACTGAGTTATTGGCAAAAGTTCATTTTTGTCATTTGCTGTTTATCACAGAATACTTGTGTAAGAAAACCTTACAGTTTCATGTACAGGGTGCGATGTGTAAATTATTGCTTTTTTTTATATTTTTAATTTCATGCATGCATGTTGTTTGTTTTTGATTTTGTCAACTGCACAGTATAGTAGGGTCAGTTGGACACTGTCTGGGAGAAAAAGAGCTTCATGACACAATTCATTCTGCCAGAAATTTGGAAATAGCATGCTGTACTGCTTGGCATTTGCACCAGAAGCTCCAATATGACCATTGGAGAGTGTTTGGGTGTCAAATCTGAGGACAGTTCAAAGAATTCAGAAAGAATTGGATAAGTCTAATAGTGATTACGAAGGTATGGCAGCTTGGAAAACTCACTCTGATAAGAAAAGAACTCCTTAATTTGTAGGTGAGGGCCCCAGACTCAATGTGCAGGCCTACATCAAATGCCTTCAGGAGGTAGTGCTGCCCTGGATCAAGAGGGTGGCTGCTGGAAGACCCCATGTCTGGCAACAAGACTCTGCACCATGCCACAAAAGCAGGAAGACACACTTATGGCTGTCAGACAATTTCTGCGACCATATCACCCCTTACATCTGGCCGCCTAATTCCACAGACCTCCTTGATTATTATGTGTGGGGTGCAGTTGAGTGAGAGACCAACAAAACTCTTTGTCACACCAAAGATGAATTGAAGGCAAGGATTATGGCAGCATTCATCAACTTAAACAAGGAGACTGTCCAGAAGAAATGCAGTAGATTCAGAAGTCATCTGGAGGCCATGGTTGAAGCCAATGGCAATTTTATTGAATACATTTACTCTTTAGTATTTCAAAATATTCTTGTGTAATTTTGGTAAATATATCTGTTAAAATGAGATGCCAGTGTTATTTTCATTTTTGCATAATTCGTATGACAATTTATCCATCGCACCCTGTAATGCACAATAAATTTCAATACAATATTGCATTAATAAGGAAATTCAGCAGCACTTAGGTAATGGTTTTGATTTTACAATCTATAAGATTTCTTTTTGATTTTTTGAGATGAGGAATCGTTATGGATTCATTGAAACAACTGTTCAGATTTTGGTTATGCAGGAATTATTATAGACAACATTTTGATGATGTGCCCTTCAGCTATTTTTAAGTGTTCATTTTTTTTTATTTTATTAAAAATATCTTATGAATTCATTGATGTGCCATTTTGTTCCAACAATGCAAATTCTTGCTTGTCCCTGCTGAATCAGAGTATATAGGTTTCAGTACATTACAACCATTTGCTAATTTCAACACTTTAATGCTTGTATCCATTATACACCGTCCTGAAGATGGTGTATTTTGGTGCCTTTTAAATCCAATGCCAGATGGTTTTGGTATTTGGTTATTGCAACAAGTTCATATTGATTATATATTTCTTTTGAATGTTTTTTTTCAGCATCATGAAAATAAAATACAAGAATCAACTCGGAGATATTCCCTATCAGCCAGAAAATGGACATCTGAAGAAGGCTGAACCATACACAGTTGAAACATTAACAATGAAAGTACTTTGAATGAAAAAGTATAGCTCTATATCTTCCACTTTCCAAATTAGAAAGTAAACTGTTTCCTTACCTTGCTGAGAGGAACAACAAGTCCAAGTAAATGGTTTTATTAACCTATCCATTTTTAAGAACTTACCTAAAAAAAAAAGAAAAAAGATCAACATTAGTTTATGAAAAGTTCAGAAAATACAAAGCTGTATATTGAAATTGTAATGAATTACATTTATCAAACAATGCATCATGTACAATAAAAGATAGCAGAAATAATGTATTATCAGGAAATGTTATGAATAGGAGAATTGGGTTCATGCCTCATTTATGTATACTGTTTTTCCTTCTTGATAATCTTTGCATATCAATTTAAAAAAACAAAAATCTGAAATTTTGGAACAAGTTGCAAAAAAGATGAAAAACATTAAAGTAATAGTACGATAGAAAACAGAAGATCAAGAAAAAAAAATCCAAAGGGATAAGTTATAAGAATCTTATCAAAAAAATAAAAGTTTGTGAATTAAATTTTGATGATAATTTGCTATTCTTTTTTTATTTTGATAATATTTGGTTTGACAGCTGGTTTATAGGTCAAGTAAATTAAATTTTCAAATGAACAAAA
>OZ038511.1:35198906-35351406 GCA_964036315.1 Acanthosepion esculentum | reverse complement strand
TGAAGGGGTTTCTGGTCACTTTGCATTAATGCTCTTTGGAAAGAAATGAAACCATCTCTTCTCCCTTAGCTAAGGGAGTAGAGCAGTAGGATAGACTGAGTTCTTTGGCCTTGCTCATGCTAAACAGGCCATAAGAAAGACAATTTTAATTTGAAAACCATGGAGAGGGTAATGGGAAAAATCACTACACTATATTTTCCAAGAACAATCATGATAGTTAAAGGAAAGGAAATTGTAGTGAGCCATTATCTCTTCCATCTTAAAGAATAGGCTCCTTTCATTTAAGATGGAAGGATCATGAACACACACAAAATCTTGGAATGCAAGTAAATATGGCATTAGAATTTACTGGTTTAAATAATTATAGGGGTGGATCAATAAATCTCTAACCTAACACATAGTTATTAGTTGAATTTTGATTGAAATTTTTCACTGTATAATGTTTAATCTCTATGAAAAATATTATCCATTGAATTAATCCCATTAACAAAGAATAAAATTATATTGAAAATAAATGTTTACGGAAGACATATTGATGTACCTGTAAAAAGTCATGATTATCCACTTCCGGTTAGTGCAATGCTCATCAAACAGAATTCAAACCAGTTGTATACAACTGTTAAGATCTTTTTTTTTTCTATGTGCTGTGTCCCTTCAGGATGTGTTCGATCACGGCTTGCCACAACTCATCCTTTGTAGCTCTTAGTAAGATTTGTTTTTTTGTTATCTCTCCCAATTCCTATTCTGCCATCCATTTACACAAGCTCATTATGTAGGTGACTCACTGCTTTCCTTTGACACCTCTGCTTTTAATATACCCTGTAAGTGTCAAATTTTTGAAGTCTTTTCCCCTCATTTTTTGTCCTAGAAATTTCAATTCTAATTCTAAGCATTTTTTGTTTCCATTTGCTTTAAAATTTTGCTGTTACTCACATGTTCAGTCCATGGTATTCTCAGCATCCTTCTGTAGAATCACATTTCTGTTACCTCGTCTTTTCATCTGTGAGGACATTGTCCAGCATTCACTGCCATATTACATAGTTGTTTTGTGCTATTTTCTTTGTTTCTAATGGAATTTTCTTGTTTCTTAATAATTTGCTTAGCTTTTGGAAGGCATTTTTCACTATTCTAATGTGCCTTCAAATTTTGGTCTTATATTTTTCATCCTCTGATATCTTCAGATATCTGAATTTTCATACTTGCTTGATTTCAACATCTTCAGATGCTTCTCTTGCTGACAACTATACATTCTGTCTTGATTGATGGTTAGTCATTTCTTGTGTTCTTTTACTACCTTTTCCAGGAGTTCCTGCAGTTTCATTTCTATGTCTGTTATTAACACTTTGCATATCTTATGTTGTTAAGATTGTGGGCACCAATAATAAATCCTGGTAGGACTTCCAGTTCACTCAGGATCTCCTTGCTGTAAAGGTTGAATAAATATGGTAAGACACATTTTTGTTATTTTGTAAAAATTCAGTAAATTAGTCACTATACTTACAAAATAGCTGAATCATGAATTCCATGGCTGAATAACATGAATAAAATAAATTCTTGTAGATATTTTGCTGACATTTAAATTATTTTTATGTTAACATAACTGATGTGGAACTTTAATGTTGCTTAGAAAGATTTCAATAAAATTGGTTAATAAAAAAGAAAAGAAAAAAAGATTACTTTTTGTACAATAAAAGTAATTCAAGAAATGGCTTATGGACATGTACAAATTTTCTATCTGTTTTCTTGCTTGAGGAGTAACAACATACTGATTAGAAAGTTAATTAAACACTTGTGCTTGCAAGCAGTAAAACCCTGTTTGTTTGTGCAGACATCTTGTGCAGTATAGAGACACACCCACATCAAGTAATGCTGCTGCAATTTCAGTAGTGAGCGAATACAGGGCATGGGTGCTAACTCAACACCCAATATGTACTGCCTTACAAGGATAAAGGGCGCTAACCTATTTACTCATAGCTAGAGGAAAAAAGTAACATTCTCATGTTAATTTTGTCACCTCCCAAAACGCCGGCTTCATAATGTCCATTTATGGACTGAATTTGACCATTACTCTTTGAATTCTGCTGTTGGTGATCAAACTTTGTAGAGAAGAATATCTCATGCTGATGTGCAGTTTGCAACAGGTGGAGTAAATGACTGATGGTGAGCAGGAGAAGTAGATTGATGCCTTTCTCAAGGATGCCTGCATGAAGTGGATTAAAACTGTTCCATCTGAAGTTTGAACTCAGTTTACTTATTCCATTCCATTTGCTTTAACCATTAGGCTACCCTTACTTCCATGCAGAAAGATAGATAAAAAAATTTCTTATAGTTGAACACAATTCTGGTTTTTAGTTTAAATTTCAGCAAATTGAATATTTACTGAAAAGGAATTATTTTCATAGTATCTGCTCAACGTAGATAAATGTTTGGTACAATTACTTATCTCTGAAAAACAAATGTAACTTTTTGCTGCTTTTTCCCATCTGCATTGCTGAGGATTGGGAATTATGGACAGTTGTTATGGTTTTGAATTCATAGTTGCCTTTTTCTGAGACTGGTTGCCACACATGGCTGGAGAGCCCAGTCTGCCCTGCTGTTTAACTCAGAGCTGAGACAAGAAGAGATGGATTCATACCTTTCTCAAGGGTATGTGCACATAAGTGACTGTAACGAACTTGACTGGAATTCAAGCTCAAATTTCTCACATTCCAAGGTGCTATTCATTACACCACCTGCACATACATTTTGTCCATAATTATCATTGAGGGAAAAATGATGTCGGTGGGTCCTGAATTATTTTCTGACCATTGATTGGAAGCTGACTACCAAGCTACAGCTCATCTGACCTCATTACAAGGATAAAGCCATAGACAATTTGAATGATTGCTATCAAGGTGACTAAAGTATCCCATCTACCCAGATTTTGAAATGGGAGTGATGATCTCCTAGATAGGCTGCCAACCAAGGTAAATGAGCTCTGAATATTTAACAGTTTGAAATTTGTCCAAAATTAATAATTTTTCACAAGTCATTACTTATAGTGATTTTCCAAGCATAGCTTAGATGTGGCACAAGGACAAAATTAGGAGGCACCCAGTGAGAATCAAACTCACTACTCGGTCGTAATTGTTCTAGCAAGCCAAGTTTGCTAACCATTACACCATCTTGAAGTGCCCAAGTCATTACTTATAACAAATTTTCTATAACAGTTTCTCATTTAAGCATAAATGCTTTGTTCTTATCAAACTCTTATCTCCACTTCCGTGCTGCAGCTTCAGATAACATAATATTTTAAGGTTAAGAAGTGTTTAGAAATTTCATTCAATTGTATAAAACAGGAGCTGAATCCAATTAAAACAACACTGCATGTAAATTTCAGTCAAAAGTAAAAAAAAAAAAACAAACTTTCTCTTATTTTGTGAAAAGTCCTATTTCCAAGAGTTGTTCAGATAACTAAACTCATTCTGTATTGTATTATTTCCACAATATTTTAGCCGATTCGTTCTATGGCTTTCATCAGAAGTACAAATCCACATAGAAAGTGAGGGACTCTTTTTCAAGTAGTGCAAACCAGAAATTCAGAATATCCCCAGTAATATTGTAGAAGTTATTGTTTTCATCAATACTTGTAATGAAAGGTTATTCGATAATTTATATGTGAAACCGAGTTGTTATTGTTGTTATCAGATTTTGGTTGTTGTACTCTCTGGTCTTCTTCAGGTGTTTGTTGATCCAGTCAGGGAAATCTATAGTTTAGATTGATCTTTTTCTGCTGTTCATGTCTAAGCATATGGTGTCTTGTTGGATACATTATTTTGGAGAGGGGAATGAGAACGAACTACCACTATTGATTAAATAAAGGGTTAAGTATGAAATTTCCAGATGGTTACAAAGTAAGATATCTGAAGGGGTCAATGAAGGGCACAATGGTCAAAGCCTGATAGTGGCAACAAAGATGAGGACATTAGATTGTAAATAATAACTTATTATCCTAGAAATTCAGAGATACTGATATTGTAAGGAATTTGTGAATATTATAATGTCAGGTGGTTTTTTTTTTTTTTTTTTTTTTTTTTTTTTAATAGCACAATTTCTTTATGTAACTTCCTTATTAAAATAAATACCTTACGCGAAGAATTTGAGAAAAGATAGTGTTTACAACATCCTATACAGATGGAAAAAAGAATATAAGGGAAAGAGCAGCCAGAGATTAAGGAACATAGAAAAGTTACATCCAAAGGAAAAGTAGAAAAATCTGGTATGGCAAATCATTTATGGGGAGAGAAGAGCAGACATGGAGTGAGAAAAAATCAACTTACTGGCTAGATACATGTCAGAGAAATATAGATTTCAACATGGCTTAACAAGTATGGAATTCTTTTAGTAAAGAAATGATTTATATTAGTTATAGAATGACCTACATTATATGCATTGTTGAAAATTACTGTGGGCATAATGAATAAATTCTGCTACCATTTTTTCTGGTTAGATTCACAAAAAAATAAATAAAAACATTTATCATAAAAAATATACATCTGAAGAAGACTAGAGTAGATTGGCTGAAGCATCATGGGAGCAACATAGAATTTCAACTTCAAGAGAATTCAAATACAATTAAGACATAATTTTTTTAAAAATGTCTACGTACAAAATTTGTTTGCCTTTTATGGAAACTTATATCACTTTTCAGAAAGACGTAAGCAAATTAAATTGGTACGGACTGCCAAATAAATAGGTAATAAAAATAGAAATTTGATGGGTTGGGGATGAATTAAATTTTATTTCTGGGAAAGAAAACAGGTAAAATATAAGAGCACACCAAATTTCTTAATGAAGGTTATCAGAAAAAATAATTTCTCAGTTGGAAACCATTCAGAAGATAATCCTAAAAATAAACCAACACATTTTCTTTTGTCTTTAATGAGGGATTTGTACATTGTCTTTTTAAAATGGCAATGTTATCAAACAAGTCAAGAAAAGATTAAAATTATCAAAATTTTTTTGTTCTGTAAATCTTCCTCAAATGGATTAATTAAATGCAAATCCAAATAATAATAATAATAAAAAAGAAGATATATTTTATTATGGAAGCCTGTTCCATTTAACAAAACAGGAACAATCCTTGTTATCTATTATAAAGATGATTTTCATATTGATGAACAAATGATTCAAATGATTCTATTATTATCTGTCTATATTTCTGAGATGAGGTATTGTAATTATTTGCATTGTTCAGACTGTTGTCCTCATCTTTATTGCCATATTCACAACATTTCCACCCTGGTACACATTGGCCTTCTTCAGAGATATCCAGAAGAGGCATGGCATGTGAAACTAAAACAATCTATCTCCATGGACGAAATAAAGGGGTCAGTTTGAAATTCTAATCACCTGAAGAAGGACAGAGTGTACAATGACTGAAACATTGTGAATATAGCAATAAAGATGAGGACAACAGTTTGAACAATGTAGATAATGTAAATGATTCTTGCATTATCTTTAAACTGGCAATTTATGTATAAGAAGTGGAAAGTAAAAATAGTTATATATAACTACAAAAACAAGTCACCATTTTATTTGCATGTTTTTTGTTTTTATTTTTTTAAATGCCATGTCCCCTTCAGATTATAGACATGGAGCAGGATGAGTTGATCACCCAACAACCATCTACATTGACCAGCTATGTCATGACACAGAATGCCTCCCTAATGACCTTCCAATATTCATGCAAGACTGTGATGGTTTGAGTGATAGACTCATGAATGTCCAAGGTAACTCAACCAAATGAATAAATTTGCCACAAAATATAATACTCAGTAGAAAAATTCCATCTGCCCAATGATTATGTTATCAGTGTTCTCTTTTCTAAAGTGATTAACAGCTACTGAGCTTCCCATACCCCGGCATTGTAAATTTATGTTAAACAAGGACATGCACTGGTTCTAATCTATAACTGCAAACACAAAAGATAAGAGAAACAAAAATAGTTCTGTCTTGTTTCATATATATTTTTTTTATTACTGGCTGTACAGAACATAGAATAAGAAAGAAAAAAGTGTTACTAATTCATGGGAAATGTCACCGACATTGAGCAGTTTATGTGGATTTTATTGCAGACTAAAGAACTTATTTCTTTTCAATCATGTTTTTCCTTTTTGGGTTCTGGTGTGAATAAAAAACCTTTTAAAGGCAATTCAGTAAATCATCTATGTTCCATGCCCCTTCAGGACGTGGACGATCATGGCTCTCTACAACTTCTTGTCCTCTGTAGCTCTTAGTGTTTATCACCAATTTCTTATTACATTAATATAACCATAAAAGAAATGCATCAGCTTTTTGAACAAAGATCAGTCTTCGGTATGATTAGTGATAATTCATGACTATATATCATGTATTTTTCATTTCACATTGTTAGTAAAAAAAAAAAAATTTTTTTAAAAAGGCGGGGGAGGGGGAGATCATTTTCTTTACAAAGAGAATATAATGAAGCAAATGGTTTTTAATGCTTCAATTGGATTTTCTAAATATGTTGGCTGTATTATACAATTTTGATTATTCTCATATGTTATTATTTGTGACCAATCTCAATTGGTCCACCATGGAACATTTTTCAATGAAAAATCTCCAGCACAAAATTTTGGAAATTAATTTTGATATTTTCTCTGGAATGAGGAGTTATCATTATTTACAGTTAGACTAATGTCCTCGTCTTTGTTGTTATTCTCACATTTCAGACTTTATGCTATCTGGCCTTTTTTAGACATCTCTTGATCTGGGTAAATTATTACAGGGAATTTTAAACTGAACCCTTTATTTAATCTATAGAGGTAGATCATTCTTGTCAGTTCATGAATTTTAAGGCATAGTAATTGTGAGTTCAATCCCTGGGCAAGGAAGTACACACTTAGGCTCAATGGAAACGGGAGTAGTAATAACAGAGCAGTACAAAAAAAAAAAAGAAAAAAAAAAGAAAAAAAAAAAGAAAAAAGAATAAGACAATATATCCATAGACAGCAAAATGAGAAAAGTTTACTACCATAGCCCAATAAGCTCAGTTCAAAATTCCCTGAGGGTTACCCAGATCAACAGACATCTGAAGGAAGTCAGAGGGCACAATAGCTGAAATGTTATGATAGTAACGAAAATGAAGACATTAGTCCAAATGTAAATAATAATTTTATGTTTGTACTGTCACTATAAAGTGCACAAATCTGTTTTTGCATTTAAGAATCATTTGTACTTCCTTAAAATAAAATTAAAAAAAAAAATCTGATCTGAAAATGTTGCTTATTTTCTCTCATCTTCAATGTTAGTTTCAATAAATAAAAATAAACCAATTAAATACACAGTGATATGACAGCTGTCATAATATAGCTAAAAGCCAATTATATCGAATAAAGTTAGGTAAATGTTCTAATGCCATCTCATAACAAAAACAGAGCAATCTCTTTGCCCAGCCCAATAAGATAGGTTGACTCTTACTTATAAATCAAGAAGAGTACTTAAAAGAATTTTGACAAATTTAAAAAAAAAAAATTAGAATTAGTGCAATATGAAGCTTTTGGTATAAAAGAAAGGAAACAACTCCAAGATATGCATGAAAATTTGGAGTGAGAAAAAAAAGAAGTAATTATTTTTCAAGGAATAATGGAAAACCCCCAGTTCCACTATGTACCATATCTTTCATGACGTAAGCTTCCTATCCATAACTTCCTACCCTTTGTATTTATTAGTAAGGTTTTCACCATCCCTTCCATACACTATTCTATCATCTAGATGCACAAGTTTGTTAGGTGAGAGTCAAATCCTCCAAACCCTCTTTCCTCATTATATACCCCAGAGATTTCAACTACTTTTTTCTGATTCTAAGTAGAAATGTCCTTCTTTCCATCTTCCTTAAAATGTTGTTGCTACATGTTGAGTCCATGGTATTCTCAGCATTTTTCTGTAGAAACACATTTGTTGCCCAAAGTCTCTTCATCTGTGAGAAGATGGTCCAGGATTCACTGTCATATAGAAATTTTCCTCTTTCTTAATAATACTTTTTTTAAGTTTTGGAACTGGGGTGATTTTTAAATTCATAGTTTCATTTTTTTTTTTTTTTCAATTTCCAGATAAATCAAACTTCCATTAGATACATGAAGTTTATGAGGGAACTATTAAAACTGAACATATCTCAAGTTAAACTTAAAACTGTTTTCATCGCTAATAATGAAGAACATTATAGCATAGAATAGTTTTTAATTACTTTATCAGCTTTAGCAATCATTTCAGTAAAGAATATATAATGATCACTATGTGAATGTTTTACATGTCTAAGTTTCAGTCAGAGGATGACAAAATAATGAAATGAAAAATAATACTTGATAAGAATGATATACTTTACAAACACATTGAAAACTGTTCATTCAATTAGAAAAGATAACAAAGAACAAAATAGTTGGCAATGGTTATCATTCATAAATTTAAAAACCACAACATATTAAAAAAAAAATAAAAGTATAAACAGAGCCTCAGAACTGGACACTTTCCCAAATGTTTTTAATTATCAAATGAGTCAACTCCATGCAGTTAGTAGTAAGTCTGATCTCATACTGTAAACAAGAATTATGCCAAGAAAATATTTTTCAACAATAAAAAGCTATCTGAGCTGAGAGAACTTTCATTCAACATTTTCTCCACAAAGAAACCTTGGCTATTTTTACCATGCTCAGGTCAAAGAATAAAATAAAAATAGTTGATTCTTTGAGTTTAAAATTTACAGTTCAGAGTGTAACTCTAACCAGGGCAGGTGCAAGGGTTGTCTCCCCAGCCTAAATCTATGATACCTCCACTCTATTACATCTCACTTTTCATAAGGCAGTATTAATATAAAATACAAATTTTATTGTAACTTAATTATGTAGAATAATGGATCATAGTGAACAATTAAGCTAGAAAAATTTGAAATAAATACAAATTAGAGACATGTCATAATAGATCATTCATTTTAAATAAATCCACTGTTTTGCAACAATTTTGTAACATCAACTTGAGATTTTTCTTGTTAAAAAGTTGAATTTAAACACATTCAGCATTATGGATAAAAAATAGTGAATTTTATATAGTTTTTTAGACTTAGCATGAGCAAAAATTCATGGATTTGGATGAAATGAAAATAAATAAAGACCCCAAAATAACGTCAAAATCTGCAAAAAATTTTCATCCATTAATAGTCAATTTTGCTTAGCTTAATTTTTAACATATATAAATGTAGACAAAAAATCATAATGTTGATAAAATAGTGAGGGCCACAAAGCACTGCCCAAGACCCTCAATCAGATAATTCAAGTGAATTTCAACTGAAAAATCTAACACGAATGGATTAGTTTATAAATACATGCTATAAAATAAAATCCTTACATTTACCATATGGTCCCTCAATGGGCAAAACACATTGAGAAAGAAAAGTTTCCCTTTTGTCCACACACACAAGATACTGAAAACTTTTCAAACTAACTTATTTTTCAAAATCTAATCTTTTCAGCACTCCCTTGTTTGTATATATAAAGGGGGGAAAAAAAGGATATTTGAGTGCATTTGTAAGGGGTATATAAATCACTTATGTAATGAGTCTATGAATTCAAAAGCCAAACAGTTCAAACTCAGAATGTGTCAATGAAACAATATATTCTTATATAAACTTCAATGATTTTTTTTTTGTACTTGTTCAAATAAAATTAACTGCTATTAGATAAGAAACCATCTGCTTGGCCTGTGCCTTTACTGTTTATTCTATAATAAAGCCAATAAGGAATATAAGCGCTCTTTTTACAACGCTGGATACTTAAACTAAGATGTTAAGGAAACACACTGTATAGAATCTAAAAGAACCAATTGCCTCAATGTTATTAAAATTCATTACTTAAGTTGATGTATCTACCTAACACCAGATATTAATTGTAATCATTAATATCATTACTTATCTAAAGTACATAAAAACTGGTAGTGATGGTTGAGTTTGTATCATTTACTTGTTTTCTAACTTATTATATTCTTTAGAAAACAAATATAATACAATGGTTTATTTGATTCAACATTTTTAAGGTGAGGGATTAGAAACATCCATAGCTCCATCCAAATTATCAATCTGAGATGTATTGGTTTGGTCACTATGCATGTTTGTATGTGGAGAGAGAGAGAAATAGATTGTAAATTTCCAGTTTTGGCAAGTTGGTCATTCTTTAGTGGCCATTTTCCAAAATTTTACCATTTTCATTAATTATCAGAGTTTGGGATCAAATCAGAAATTCCCAAAAACTTTCAATTATCCAAATCAATGGTAAAAGAAAGGTAGGAAAATATGAGTAAGGGTTTTGAAAATGTTCTTGGGCAAAGAATAAATAGTAAAACAGAAATATCAAAGTGCCATTGACAACAATACATATTAGCAAGAGAGATGGAAGACAAATTGGCATTGGAAAATATTCTCAGAAGTGGTTAGGGGGGGAGTATAGCACTGAAGATAAAACCTTTCCAAGAATCTGTCATTATACCATTAATATGCTTCTTCAAGAACTTCAGACAATAATCAACAAGACTGTTTGTAAATAGTGTGTGCATGTACAGGGTATGTCAAATACCTTTAGCTGGTCATAAATGAAAGATGACCTCACATTAGAAGATGTGCCAAACTTTAACATTCTTCTTTCTCTTTCAGATGTATTAGGAGCATGAACATGACAATTTCCAATGTGATGCCAGAAATGAAAAGGTGTGTTGTACTTGTGGTGTTAGCCACTAACCACATTTACACACAAATAGTCATTTCAGCTCCTTGAAAAATCAACTCATAAAAATTATTTGAAAATGGTACATAAAAGCTGATAGTGCTCAGAAGGAACTGAACTATTTCTTAAAATTCTTCCCAAAATCAAGAAAAATGAGCCAAAATGAAGGAAAATTAAATAAAATCTTTGTAACCAAACACACACACACACACATATATATATATATATATATATATATATATATATATATATATATATATATTATATATATATATATAAAATTCAAATAAATGTTATGTTTGGTAATTTGTTCAGATTTTAGAAACCAGGCCATGCTGAGAATATTTTTAGTACCCACCTGTGTGAATGTGAATGTGTATAAAAAAAATGGCTGGTCATTTGTATCTGAGTATGCCTATCTGATATGGGCAGCTAGCCAATATCAGTCACAGATATCTGCTCAAGCACATTTGTGTTTGGTCAACACCCAGAGAGTCCATCTGTGGTTTATACTGCAACTATTACTTACAGTTTCTGGGAGAGTGCAATCAACTGGCATGATCAACAATTTGAACAAAGCCAGTATGCATATAACATCAGTCACAATGACTTGTGACTTCATGCTCGCACAAACATTGATGAAGAATTCTGTCTACCCAATTTCATTCACAAGGCCTGGGGCAGCCAGTAATATATTTTTCAGGTACTTTCCAAAGGTACTGCACACTGGGATTACCTCCCCATGCCAATAATATCAAGAAGTCAGCTTCCTGATTGACCATGGTGAGATTCAAATCCAGGTCTCATAGTCAGAAAGCGATTGTTCTAACCACTGAGCTACACCCCTATCCATGGCAAGAATTGAAAGTTTGAATAAATCATTGGTCACCAAAAAACCTTCTGGAATTAGAATGTGTAACCATTGAAGAATGGAAGAAAATCACATAAAAGACTTGCTCAAATTTCATCAAAAACTTTAGAAAATGACTAAAAGATGAGAGCCCATGCTATTGACTTAATAATTTGAAAATTGTTCAGTTTTTTTCTATTTTTCATACTGTATGAATAATAGTCTCTTTTCCAATTTTGCATAATTTACCTGACAAATTTGTTTTATCTATTGTTCTGAAAATTGAGTTTTATATTCCCTTTTCTGTGCTTATTAACATATAAAAAACTGGCATCATACAAGCATTAGATTCTGACAAATGGATAAAAATATGCAAAATTGATGGGTGTATGAATAATATATATATATATATATATATATATATATATATATATATATATATTTTATTATTATTTTCCAGGGCAGCCATGTCAAAACCGGATATGACACAAGGTCAAGGCTTAAAGTGGGTTTAACATCCATATTGTGGAAAAATTGCGCAAGCCCCCTTGGCACTTCCCCTTTTGGGGATGTCTCAGGTGCCAGGCAATAAATCTAGCCCCCTCCCAAAGTGGAGGTACTGCCTGGGGAGAAGGACCTAATATTAAAAGAATATAAAAGATCTCAGCCAAAGGCCTCTCTCATATATATGTGTGTGTGTGTGTGTGTGTGTGTGTGTGTGTGTGTGCTCATAATGTTTCTTTATCAGCAATAAAATTTCAGATCCAAATATTAAAAATAATAATAATGAGGTGAAAATGGTAAATTAAAAACACAAATAATACTTGTCTTCTTTAGAGCCAAAAACTTAGCCTCAGTGACATGAATGAAAATCCTCTAAGTTTCTAAAATACATTGCTTTTAACTAATTTTGTCTGAATTCTTTCCAGATGAAAACAACAGGACAACTAATTCTGCTGAATGCACAGACACTTTGGCAAATACTTTCCACATATGGGAAGTTAGTTACTTAAATTAGGCACATGAGTACTATTAGCAGGCTTCTATTAGTAACATGTTATGTATATTAAATTTCTCATATAAATATTCTAGCAAAGTAAAACATTTAATATTTGAAACAAAATATTGGAAATTGGGTTTGGTTTAAAATTTCATTTAGAAGCATTCATTTTTTGTTAAATTTTAATAAAAGATTGAACAAATATTAGAAATACTAAAATAACCAACAGTGATTCAACATAAACAGAATCAGTAAAATATTCCCCATCTAAGATACCAATAATAGTAACTTCCTAGTTACAAATGCATAAGAACAATATATATATGTGTGTGTGCGTGTATATATAAAAGATTTGAAAATCCCATATAGAGACTTCAAAACAACTATAAACTTATACATTCTAAACAAGGAGCAAGATTTATGGAAGTACCACCAAACAACAAAATTAAACCCTTTCTAGGAAAATGGCATCATGGTCTTGGATTTTCTCAGAAGGAAGAAGTCATCCTATCAAAAATCAAAATAGGACACACCTATATTACTCACTGATTTCTCCTCAAAAATGAACATCCTCCTGAATGCACAGCATTTCAGAAGGTATGCAATGTAAAACATATTCTGACTTTGTTGACCTTGTCCCTATAAGTCAAACGTTTTGTGACATGACTAATCTAGAGTAACTTTTGAAGAAGATAAAAATAGAGACTAACCTAGCCTACTTGAAGGAGGTTGGTCTATCACAAATTACAGCACTAAACAGTTGATATAGCATTAAAATAGAACAATCAATCTTTTGTCAAATCATCAAAAACATGAAATGTTTAACATCTATTGCAAAGTATAATTTAATTATAGAGAGATTAAATAATTGTTTCCTCACCAAAAAATATAAAGATTCAAGATATCTTTTTAAACAAACTCTGGAGTTAATGGAGATGCTCTTTGGAAATTCATAGTAATAAATGGAAAATGGATTAACAAAGTCAGAATTTTAGATTTTCTAAAAGCAGCCTAGATTTTTCACATGCTAAATTAGAGGCTGTAAATTAAAATAGATTACAAAGCAAAAACAAATCAATTTACTATAAAGAGAAATTTTATATATATATATATATATATATATATATATTTTTACACACACACAAAAACTACAGTTCAATAGTTTGAGGTGGCACCTGGTAATTTAAATTGGCCCCAAAAGTAGTTACATGGTTAAAAGAAAGTGCAACATGATTTTTTTTTATTAGAAATTTGATTATAAAAAAAAAAAAAATTTTTTTTAAATTATCATTAAATTTGGCTTTCGTCAAACTATCCTCCTTTACCCTTGATTACTGCAGCACAAATTTTTGGCATTCATTGCAAAAGTTTCTAAAAGTCTAAGTTTGATAATTGATTCCATTCTTTTTTCAATGACACTGAGACCTCTTTTTCATTTTTTTTTTACTCTTCTGTCAAGTTCATTTCATGTTAATTGTGTGTGTGTGTGTGTGTGTGTGTGTGTGTGTGTGTGTGTGTATAAACTTTGTTAAAGGCTGCAGTTAAGCTTTTTTATTCATTTTTTTTTTGGTCTTTGTACAAGTGTTTTCTTTTCTGGACATAAAGTGTATAAAAATTGTCCAAATATTATGTATATCCAAGCACTTTTGGCTATTCTTTTAGCCATTATCAAGAATGTATTTCATTTTAATGTGCTGGCCATGTTTGGAAAATAATTAAAAAAACATTCCCATAACTGCATATACATACATAAAAATCCACACAATTCTTGCTATATAACTTAAAAAAAAAACAAAAACAAAAACAAACTGTAAAATAAATTATGTTCAGATAGACAATGTGGTATGAAGAAAAAAGAAAAACAAAACAGTTTAAAAGTTTCTATTAAATGTTACTACTCAAAAGACTAGAGAGGATTGAGAACCTATCTTCCAGTTCACACACTATCTTTTGACCAGGAGTAAAGGTTCATCCCTTGTTCACTGTTTAGGATTGAGTTTACATTTTCTTCTAAAGTCTTCTCTTTCACTCCCAGTAGCCCCTTGTATCTTAGTGGCATTATTGGCTTGCTTGGGATGAATTGATTAAAAAACAAAACACTGCAATTAATGCAGTAATTTGGGCTGATACTAAGTTGCTACTATTCTCACCAAATCCAGTCAAACTTCATTTGTTTTTTACCTTGTTTATCATTACTAAAAATCTCTCTTAACAAGTGCTGCCAAAAACTATCAGAATTTTCTTACAGCGCATGTATATATGTGAAAGAGTAACACTGGAAACATTGCATCCCAAATTCTGTTGGTACTGAATCAACTTTGATCATTGTGCACGCAAAGTCATTTCACAGACTGCATGTGGTCCACAAGATGCATGATAGTAGTGCTAGACTAAGCTAAGTTTAGTAAGTACCTATGACATATCAACCATTACTAATGCATTTAAGTCATAGCAATTTATATTCTTCTACTGCAGAAGTAAACAGCACATGCAATGTGAGTTCAAATCTTGTTAGAAGCCTCTTCTTTATTTCCAAGTTTGTGTTGGTTACGTCAGTGTTCAAAGAGTATAGGTACGAAAAAGAGCTGTAACAAAAATAGCAATAAAATAATACTACAGGTACTATTAAAATGCATTATAATCTTACATAATACATTTTGCCTTGTAAACATTACAAGTAAATATCTAAAATTTAATTTAATTCTTTCCAATTTTATAAGTCTCAAGAAAATGAAAGGACCATCTATATATTTCAGGGGTTTTATTTGTGTGTAACAATTGCGCAGTAGTGTGCAAAGTTTTTTGTGCATAACAGTTGTGGGGAAGTGTGCAAAATAATGATGACCAATCCACCCAAATTCAAGTTATATTTGTTTTAGAAAAGATAAAAAGAACTTTAGTTAAATAAAGATTATGAGAGACAGATACGAGTTACAGGCAACATTAAAAACTATTTGTTTTACGAATTTAACTATATTTTATTGAAATTAATTTAAAAAAAAAAATAAGGCTCGCTATACTTTTTGCTTTAATAACACTTAAAGTAAAATAATTTACTTTTTTCATGTTAGTAACAAACCAAAAAAAAAAACCAAAAAAAAAAAAACAATGAAGTTTATTTTTTGAAGATTGAATAAAAATTTATTCTCCATAACATAAATAAAGTAATTTTCCATATCATAGTTTTGGGGTGGGGAGTAGACCCTTGCGCCAGCCTGGGCTGAACTAATTCAAGATACTTTGTTTGAAATTTGTTTTTATTAAGTAAAAAAGAAGTAAAGATATTAAGTTTTGTTTTTAAAATTTGCAATAATGAATGAATAATAAAAAGTTAAAATAATTACAAAAAAAAAAAAAAAGAAAATAAATTCAAGAGAATAGAAAATTTTAAAATATATATCAGTCAGTTATGTGCCATGCATAATGCATGCTTAAGCAATCATGTATCTTTTGATAGATGACTGAAGAGGCAGATTTTTTCCTGCAGTAGGTTGACATTTCTTTCTGTGGTAAACCAGTTGCCATCCAAGGCTATAGAATCCAGTCTGTCCTGCTATTTACCCATAGCGGGGGGGGGGGGGGGGGGGAGGATTCATACCTTTCCAAAGGGTATTAGCATGTAAATGAATGTAATGAATCTGACTGGAATTTGAACTCAGCTCTCCTATTTCTCAATCCAAGCTGCTATCCATTACTCCACTGTGCCTCCCAAAATACATATATTTTTTCGAAATTATCAGCAAAATCACTTTTTAATTCTGAGAATTTCTAAATGCTTACATGGCAAAAAATGGATTCTAATGCAATTATTATGTATTTTTAATTTTAAAATATCTTTGCAAATACAAATCATACGATGATAATTTTTTTTGCAAAAAAGTGCGTTGGAAGATACTGAGTCTATATATTATTTTTTCATTAATATATTGTATATTACAATTTGGAGCATATCTTGTGGAATTTGATAATAACTTGAGAAAAAACAGTAAATTAAAAAATATCTAACGATACATTGTTCTTCGTAGGATGACAAATAAGCAAATAAGACTCTGAAATTACAGATTAAATCTACGGGCTGTCAAGGATTACTTAGACCTTCCAAAGTTTATACAAAAAATATTGTGCTTTAGGAACTTTTGCAGTAAACCTAATTTTGGTTGTAAATATGTAACATTCATGAGGATAATATACGGATGTCTTTCCTTAGATGTTTATAAATTGTACACTGTTCAATTATTAATGTTAACAACAAACTATTTTAAATTACAAAATTGTACTTGGATTAAACAAAAATTACTTACAATATAATACATTCCTTCTTGCTGTCAATTTTAACGGCACAGATACATTAGTTATTAAATAAAATAAAAAAACAAGTGTGTGGGAGTATTTACAGAATACATAAAATTTTTATATTCAACATTGAGAATTAAAAAAATTCTAATAATTCTCAATTTTGCTAATGAAAATAATTTTGCAATATTAAATAAAAATTTAACTGCAGAATTTACATTCAGCCACACCTTTAGGCCAATCAAACTTAATTTCTGAAAATTCTGTTTGACATACAAGTTTTAGGCCTTTAAAAACTTTTAGTTAGGAAAATAATTCCATTTTTGCTGCATTCTTGATGATTGTTATGACTAGAAGGAAAGATTCAGCAGGGAAAGAGCCACATAAAACAATAGACAAAATTAAGTTTTTCAACAAGTCATCTTAAAAAAAGTGCAATATACTTTTTTTTTGGGTGGGGGAACGACACCATCACCTCAGGATAGATTAATATCTGTAAAAGAAACAGATTCATCATGATAGAAAACTAAGATAAACTTAGTGACCCACATAAAAATCATCACTTCACACCTTGGTCTAAAATTCAGAGTACCTCCAGTTTACAAAAAACTGTTTTCTTGCCTATCCATCAAAGAAATGCTTAAAAAGATATAAAATTCTTAATACACGTTTTTATTAGAAATCAAAAAAAAAAATAAGTTAAGAGAATTTTTAGAAATGTTCATGAAGATAAAAATTAATATTCTAGCAAAAGAGACAAATCAACTTGTCAGCTGAGGGATTTTAGATAATGGCATATGCCAAGAAGACAAAGTTCTTAACTTGGACAAGTCAGGTTGAGAAATAGGCTAAGAGGATTAAGATTGTCTGCACTTTTGCCTTGACATATAACACTTAAACTAAATAGCTCAAAAACAAAACCGTCCTCAAAGCTCCCACAACAACTGAGTACCTTGTAGCATTTATAGAAGACAGTATCATATAGTGTGGAATATTTTAAATATCAGGTAAATGTAGTTATTTATATTATAATGATATTGTAGTTTAATAAATACTGAATTTACTGTTAGAGAAAGATATATTAGTTGTATTAAATTCAGAAATATTAGCTTTGTTTTTTTAATCAATTCATATATTTTACATTCAGTCTATTGTCCTCATCTTTGTTATCACAACTATATTTATATATATTAACTCAGATTTTCCAAAAATTAAGGATATTTTAAGTGGATTGGATTTTTTTTTCAAGGCCAGTGTATACTATTCTCACACTACCCCCAATCAGTTTCCTCCTGGCTTTTTTCTATCTACATTTATATACATTACAAATTAAACTAAGCACAACTTACTATTAAAGGATGAACATTTTTTGCAGATTTTGATGTCTCCCCACCTCCAAATCTGTAAATTTGTTTTGCTCATAAGTTTAAAAGAAAAAAAATTTAAAAAACTTAAAAAAAAAACTATATAAAATTTCACTATTTTTTTTATCCATAATGCTGTATGTGCTAAAATTCAACAACTTTTTAACAAGAAAAATCTCAAGTTGATGTTTAAAATTGCTGCAAAACATTGTGGATTTATTTAAAATGAATGATCTATTATGACATGTCTAATTTGTATTTAGATACATTTTCAATTTTTCTAGTTGAATTGTTCACCTATTTTGTATATGATCCATTATTATACATAATCAGGTTACAATATGTATTCTATATGAATAGTATCTTATGAAAATTGAAATGTAGTAGAGTGGGAGAAAGTTGGGAGGAGGCATGCATCATAGATTGGATGGGGGCAGTGGGACTGTTGAACTGGACCTGGTTACTTTATTATGCATTAATAACAGAATTTTCTAACTTTCATTAAGGATATATTTTAAGCATGAAATGAGGTTAAAACTTAATTTGCTAAGCATGACTAGGTTCAGCTAAAATTATCTGATTCTAATTAATTAAAAAAACAAACAGACAAAAAAGAACACACACTGTGTAAGATACATCTGCTTCTGTGAATAATTTCTTTAAAGAAACTTTTGTATCAAGTTAAACAAAAATATGATAAAGCAAATGCTTTTCAAGTAGGTCACAACTAGTTATTCAGTTAGCCCAAGCTAACAAAAACAAATGACCCGTATGTCTGTACCTAATTCCAGTTACAAAGACTAATTCACAATCAACAAATTTTATGAAGAGCTAATTTTTTCTTTGGCTAGTCATCTTGAATGATACTATGACAAATTACTTTATCATGGGAAATCTATAAGTCCCTAACACTAATGTACCAAGAGTAAAATATCTTACTAATGGAGTGGCGGACTGGGTCTAAAAATATTGGTTGCCAGAAGACAAAGGGGCTCACCCACAAGTACATCTAATTTTCATAATGAATAAATAAAATTTACAAAAATACATATGCAAAAAAAAAGGTACAATTAAAAATTTTGTGGAAAAAAGCATATTTTTTTAGTAATTACAGTGTACAGTACTGTATATATTACTGGCAGTAGATGCCAAATTTAAATACAGTATGATATAATTGAATTGTTTTTGGTTAATAATTTTAAATATTTTATTCCATAATTTACACATTAACAGATAGTTCAAAAGCACAATAGATTATCACATGCAGTTCACTATACTAAGAGCAATCATTTGTGTTTATTAGAGGATTGTTTGAATCTATCAATAATTGCTTCTACATCCAATTCATCTAACAATTTGTTTTCAATGGATAGCAACATGTATAATTTTTATTTTATATAGAGGGCCCTCTCCATCAGGAGTCCACTTGCCATTGGGCAAGCTGGCACCCTGGTCAATCTGCTACTGTACTGATGAACAAATAATTCTGGAGAATTATTATACTTTCTGAGAATATGGGAACCAAGTAAATATCTCTACCAAAATGTTGACACTTCATATGCAGGCCATACGCAGACATTGATCTTTTATTAAAATAGACAGAAGGAAAAACAAACAATTTTTTTCAATCATTTCACCCTAAGCAAGGCAATAAAGCCATTAAGACTAGATTGCTGAGGGTGAGAGAATATGAAAAAAAAGAAAACATTAAAGAGAGAACTATAACAGGACAATCATTAAGAAGACAGAAGATAACGATTGCCATTTCATTTAATTTTTTGAAGATCAAAGTTGACTGGAAAGCAAGAAGCTGGAAGATAGTTCCATAAAAGAGAAATGCAAGAGAAGAAACAGCATAGAACTTACATCTAGCCATTTCAACTGTAAAAGGATGAGACCTTGCAGCCAATCTAATAGTACACTTAAATTCATAAGGTCTAGATACAAAAGCAGAAAGCAGAACAATTACCATGAAAGTATTTATAGAAAAGGCACTAGGAAGATACATTATGGCAGTGGGAAAGTAAATGAAGCTTAGTTGCCAAGTCAGGAACAATAATATTGCATATTCTTCTTTGGATTTTATCAAGAATACATGGCAGGAGCACTAGACCAGATGTGGCAGTAATATTAAATGCATGGGTGAATGGTAGACTTATAAATGTTTAATACAGATACTGATGAAAAACAAAATTGTCTAGCACGACAGTGAACCAAACTTTCCTATCTTATTCATAGTTTATTATAAGAAATAAATTTCATCTTTATGGGAAGAATTTTTGATTATCTGATTTTGTCCAAAGGAAGAGAAAAAAAATCTTTTTTCAATATCCAAATCATCAAGAACTCCAGTAGCCAATGTTTTTAAAGGGTGGGTTGTTTAATATACAAATAGTGTTAAAACTGACTGTAAATAGTGATCAAAACTAGAATGATATTGGGGAAGGAACATCCAAAAACTTCAAAAGAATAAAGTGACTTTATTCTATTAATATGAGTGAGTGAGTGAGAGAGAGAGAGAGAGATCTGGAATTAATACCACAGAAATTAAAGATACAGTAAAATAAAACTTTCATAGCTGTTTGACTATTTTCATGGTACTGAAATTTTCCTTAACTAACAAAAGATTTTAGTATAATTCTCTGAAATATGCATATTGAATGAGAAAAATGTTATTCATTAAAAATTAAAATATATATATATATATAAAATATATGTAAAATATATTAAAAAAAAAAATTGTTTATAGTTACGTTGTTCTGGAATTGTCATCATTGGTCGACTGAACTTGCTTTGTTTCAATGACTTTTGCTTTGTTATTTTTATATAGTAATATATATTTATATTTTTACGTAATAAATTGAGATAATGATTATAAAAATATAGCTAAGTATTAGGTTGGTGCAAAAATAATGTCGTTTTTCTCACATAAGTTGAACGTCAAAAAACGACATTGTTTTTGCACCAACCTAATACTAATTAAATTTTGATTAAAGACCATCCAAAAAGCTTATGACCAATATAAATTGTAATTGTGATGTGATATCATTTCTCATGCTATCCTAGCCATTTATATAATCTGTAGTACTAGTAACACTTGTAGCATTTATTAACCCTTTAGCTATCAACACGCTCAAACCGGTCCCATAAATATTGCTTCTCAACGTCTCACTGTTTGCATGACTTCCTGTGTTATTTGCAATGATGTTGTCATATTATGGCATAGTATACATGGGACAGGCTATGGCAGGTTCAACACCGAGAGCTGATATTTACTGGGTGGGTTGAATGCTAAAGGGTTAAATATATCAAAACAGTCTATCACTTTAATGAATACATATATAATAATGAGTGCAGAAAATTCTGGCAGTAAAGAGAAAACAAAACAATAATCACAGTTATATTTTAAAACCAACTGCATTTGAATACAGTAGATATATACAATGGCTTTCTTAGAACAATTATTAAAAATGGATTCAAGCAAATGGTCCTTTGTCAGATCTCGTAGACTAATGCTACAGAATCACAAAGAATTTTACCAAATAACAGAGACCCTATCACTTAAAGAGTGGCAACAACTAAAATGGATAGCACATGTAACAGAGAGAAAATAATGGCATAAGACCTTGACTTTCCACATTAAACAAAAGATTAGGAAAGAAACCCCCAATTAATACTAGAAAGAGCAATAATACTGGACTTGAGAAATCTATTTTCCTGAAAAACTTTTTAAGAGAAAGATTTTATAAATTTCAACCGAGAGTAATGCTGTTCAGTCAATGAATGTTGGATATTTCGTTATAAAGGGCTCAGAAAATCTTACCATTATCATAGGTAAGGTTTTAACTTTTATCTCTGCTCACTGACCTTAACCCTATTCTTCTACTTTGTTAATGCATAAAAAGAACTAAAACTAACTAAATATATTAATAACTAAATACCATTTTTTAAAACTAAAAATGATTTAGCAAACTCTGGTATTTAATATGCATGCTTGCACACTGAGAATGAGGAAAAGTGTTCAAGAATTAGTGCAAGCTTTACTGACATAATATAGCTAAATATACATATACTGTAAATGCATTGCAAATGGTTTTACTATAAAAAGACATTTTAAATGATTTTATAACACAAATGTATGGAAAACCAAGAAAGGGATTGTCAGTAGTGATAAATGAATGCAAGTATCACAGACAGAAAAGAGCAGTTATATATGCAAAGATATAAATTTTTATTCAATAACTTATGGATTCTTTAATCCAACATTAAACTTAGTGGGTACACATAGCCATTCCTGTTATTTAAAATTTTGAAAATAATGCCACCCAGTATTAGCATTGAAAGATCCTACTAAAGGAAATGTGCTTTCCTTTTTCCATCAAGGAAACCACTTTTAAGACAAGTGTGCTCTATCAATTAGGCCACAGGAAACCATTATGATAAAGCAAGATTCTAATTAGGAAATTAATGCTAATTTAGGAAATGCACATCTCTCATTGGAACTTCTTGAAGCCTATATCTAACTTTATTTTTGTACCAGAAACAAAGTAATTTTTTTAAACAATGAATTCTCTAATCTGACATTATTTCTTATTACTGTAAACATATTTAGTGGGTACACATGTTTGAGTAGACATAATTGTTATCTTGATCTTGAGGCTGGTTCACATTAATTTTGCACTTTAAAATAACAGGGATGTCTACTCAAACATGAAACCACTTTTAGAAATTATTTATATATTAAGCATTTGCTCTTCTATTACACATTGCTTGTATCTTCTCATTTTTCCCTTATCCATTTCAATCCTTTTTGTCTATCCACAATTAAATTTTATACAAACATGGATGAGTCTTAGTTTATAGTAATAAGAAAAAATTGTATGATAATATATAAAATGGATTAGAAACAAATTTTAAAATTTTTTAATTACATGTTATTATAAACTTCTACAATAAAATAACATTTTAAAAATACAATGGAATTTTTAAAAAATTTTAAATCTTGTCTAATGATAAAAAACATAAATAATAAAAGAAAAATGCTATACATTATAATTAATTACAAATAATCTTTTATTAATTGATTTGTTTTTTATGGGTTATCAACACTTAGTGGATTATTTAAAACCAAAAAAATTTGGATTGTAAAAATAATAATTATTTTTTTTATTTTATTTTTTTTAGAATAGCAGTGATTTTCCAGAAACAAGTTCTACTATTTAACTCATACCTGGAGGTAAAATATTAATAAAAATAAAGGTAGAATAATATTTTGCTAATAATCAACCACTAATTTGAGACATTTTTTTTTATGAGAATAAAAATGAAAGTATGTTTAAAAGTTTTATTTCTATTTAAAGAAAGGAGTGTTACCCTGTAACAGTGCACAAGGCTTTTTTAAATAGCATACAGTTCATACGATTCAAAAGAAATTCAAATAGTATATTTTGAAAACAGTAATAAGAACATTTTCCTGTTGACTATTTCTTATATCCTTCCTCTGATTTATTGGATCCCACATTTTTAAAATGAGGATCTAAATTTGAATAGCAAAGAAACACGCAAGAATGAGGTTTTAAGAGAAATCATGCATCACCAAAAGCTCTTGATATGAGAATATATATTTTTACTATTAAAATTATTGATAAAAATAAGGATTGACAGATATCTGTTGACCAGTGTTTCTATTAAAATATTTTATCTTGAAAGCATTGGACAATTATTTATATATTGTTTTTAGTATCTGCTCTTCTATTATGTTTTGCCTATTATTTCTATTTCTCTCCTTTTATCCCTTTAACATTTTGCTTATCGATAACGTTATCTAAATGTTATAGAAACCTAGATTTGTATTATATGTGAATAGACTACATTTTTTACTTCTATTTCTCTATAGAATATCTTAATAAATCACGTCTTTCAATCTTTTACTCATTGGCTTGTATCCAGCCAATAATCCTGTCTCTCTTTGTCTTTCTTTCATCTCCCTCCCTTCCCATATGTAAATTAGGGAATGTTGAAAAGTTCCCAGCTCAACCAAGAAAATATATATTTTGAATTAATTAAAAACCTAATGTTTTGGTAAGAATTTGGAAAGTAAGTCAGAATGAGAACTTTTCAGTAACCCTTTGTATATATATTTATTTTTACCTACCCTCATTTTCTCTCTCACTTTCTTGCCCTCTTCTCTTATGTACTGTATCTCTTCAGGACATAGGAAATTATGGAGGACTATGATTACCTATCTCTTGTGGCTCTTAATAGTTTTTCTACCTTTGTTAAGGTCCCTCCCCAGTTTTGCTATCCATTCACACAAGCTCATCAGGTAAGAGGCTTGTTGCCTCCTATATCTCTCTTGCTATCAATATGCCCCATGACGGTTAATTTTTCTATGTCCTTCCTTGTTGTGTCCATTTTCAGCTGTCTGATGAGTGCCATGATTGCCCAGGTTTTGAATTGAAGGCATGAGAGAAAGACTGATAAATCTACTTTGAAAATTTTGTGTAAATGGATATTAGAACAAGTACAACAAAGATGAAAAGTGAACATAAAGGAGCAAAAATTATTTAGAACAACAAAACACAAGAAAGTGTGGAGAGCCATGATTGTCCATTTTTTGCAGGGACATTTAATCATACATCTCTATATGTCATGAAATTTGCTACAAAATCATTTCAGCATCTGTACCTTCAAGAATGTGTATCTGACAGATTAGAATTAATCTGGCATAATTTTAAAGTGCAACAGAGTGTTACTGTCTGATTTCCTTGAGGGTGACAGTGTTGATGTTGACAGGATTTAATTGTACAACGTTATATTATTTATCACAAATCATATGAAAGAGAAAAAAAAAAATTTTTTAAATATTAAGATAATGTATTTTCTCTTGGCTCGAGTGAATTAACATCCAAGAAAATAAGTATGATAAAATAATTTTAGTCCACAGTTAAATATTAAAGTTATTTAAATGAATTTCCCTTATTTCCTGTTTTCAAAGATGATATTTATTTTTAAAAATAAGTTTAACAATTTTGCACAGGACAATGTTTTTTTTTGTTTTTTTTTTTACTTTAATTTATTTATATTCTTTTTTTTTTTCTTTATAAATTTTATAAGCCAAAGTTGGGGTTGAGGACATCCTTATTGACAGGAAATATAGCAGATACCAAAAAAATTCCAAACATAAATGCAGGGAGACAAAAATATTATGTCAATAAATCTGTAGCCTAATAAAGAAAAAAAAAAAGCAACTATTTTATTCTAATATTTTTTTTTAACATAATCTTGTCAGTGTTGAATATTAATCATACAGATCAAACATAGTTAAAATCTCAGATAAAAATTTTAGTTACGAAATACATGTGAGGCTATGAATTTATTGATCCTCCCTCATGCATATTCTCAACTTCGTATTTGCACTGCTATAAAAATTATGATAACTAAATGATATGAATGTAATCAATTGTAAAATTTTAATTCATGTCTCACCACTCTTGGATAAAAAAAAAAAAAAATAACTATAATGAAAACTGTTTTTTCTGGGTGTACAGACAAATGTATGTAATCTATACAAAACAGTGAGTAAGGAAAAATAAGTAAACTATTACTACACAAAAATATCTCTCTTCATTAAACCATATATATTACTAGAGATTTTCACACTATACAAGACCCTACACAAATCAAATCAAAAAACATATAAAAAAAGAAAAAAAGATAACTGGAACAAAGCAGACATTTGTTCACCCACCCACAAAAAGCAACTTGATCAACATGTGTTTACAAGATTAACTTCCATATGTAAGTTAATCTTATACAAAAAAACCTATAATCTTATTTTATAAGGTTGTGTTCATTGCTCAAATCTTATTTTAGAAGAGGCTTTAAACAGTTAATTTATTATTGAATGGTCCTCCTAAATGTCAAAGCTTTAAATTTCTCAAACCAGTATTTTAAAGAATCTCAAAGAAATTTTTCTTTTTTAAGGGAAATAAACAAAGAACTGTGAATGCTGCTGATCATTGAAAGAATAATAATGATAAAGTCAAGTCCAATTTTTAAATTAATTTGATGGCTGAGCAAGTGTCTTTGAGAATGGCTAATGGCATTAGCCAAAAGTACAGATGAGAAATTTTATATTCCAATAACAGTTATTAGAAGTATTCTAAGTATAGGAAAAAAATAAATGAATGTTTACATTAAAAAAAATTAAAATAAATGCTGCCATATATATATATATATATATATATATATATATATATATATAAAGCATTAAGGGGTCTATTTTTAATCAGATATTTTTATTACCTCAAACATAGTGGGCACACATATTTGAAATAGATGCTACACTTATTTTGAACAGGCAAATAGATTATAATACCCACTGTTTAAAATCAAAATTCAAAAGTGTATGCCTATTTCAAATAAAAGTATCAGTTATAATAACATTTGTTATAAGTTATATATATATATATATATATATATATATATATATATATATATATATACACACACATATATATACACACATATACATACATACATACATACACCTTGTTGTGGTGGGGGGGATTGCCATTGTGATCGAAAAAAGAATGTTTTTAAAACACTTTATTCAAATTCACTGATATAATAACTATTTCAATTAGGACAAAATGACTGATATCCAGTCATTCCCAGTTCATATCACAAGCTTAATGATGTCATTAGGTTATTTTTAGAAATGTACTTTCCCTTTGAAAGAAAGCTCTGTCACCTGGCAAACATGTCCGCATGGAGAATATTGAGAAAGAGAAGTGACAGTAGACATGTATTTCTGCAGAGTTGTAAAGGTTAACAGCATCTATCGTAAACTTAAAACTTAACTCAAAAATGGATGATTTGCAGACAGTTGTTTATATAGTCTTTTGTCCTCGCTTTGGGGTAAGGAACCTGTCCCCAAAGGTTGTAAAGTTATTTTTGATACACCATATAAATAAGATTTGCTAGAAAATGAGCATACATAATGGAAAAATGGCCAAAACTTAATAAAAACAAAGTTTTATCATCAAAATCTTTGTTATTAAGAGGAAAGACCAAAGGATTTTTTTATATATGAAAATTATAATTTTTTTCTCAAATCAGTCCCTTAATGACCAAATGGATCAGGCCGAGAACTTTTCAACATACTCTCATAGAAACTGGGTTCCTTGAGACCTGTTTCCCATTCACCACTTTCCTAATGCACTAAGCCCTGTTAGAGGCACCCCATAATGCCCATGGAAAAATCCAAGTGAATTATAGTTTCTGGATACAGAGATTCCCACAAAAAAAAAAAAAACAAAAAAAAAAGAGGTGAGAGAGAAAACCATGTTATTATTTTAGAAGAAATTGGAATGTCATAACATGAGATTTTTTTCTTTAAACAAAACAGAAATAGTCTGTCTATATTTCTGAGATGAGGTATTATGTACAGTATTTACATTAGTCGGACTATTGTCCTCATCTTTGTCGCCATATTTGTCACAACGTTTCGGCCATTGTACGCTCCGGCCTTCTTCAGGTGGTTGGAATTTTGAAACGGCCGAAACGTTGTGACAAATATGGCGACAAAGATGAGGACAATAGTCCGACTAATGTAAAAACAGAAATACGGTGCAAATTACGATTAACAAATTATAAATAAAATTCAAGAGTTGACATTTTTATCACAATAATACATCACATTGGAAATAAAATTCAGTCCCACAAATAATAGACAGACATTTCTCCCAAACACCATATTAAATTACATTATTATCCACCAATGTGTTACTATCAGTGTGAAAAAAAAAAAAAAAAAAATCAAAAATTTTTTTATAACCATGACAATGAAATGACCTTTCAACAGAATTTGAATATTCTAGCTAGAAATAGTATTTGAACAATTTTAGGTCCCCCCACCCACATAGCAAAATGGAGGAGTTACTAGAAATAACAAAATAACAGTAAATAAAAAAAAGTTAAATATCTACACCTGCCACCAACTACAAGAATTTATTTTTAATTTATTGGCAATTAAACAAATGCCATTTTCATTTTTTCATCAAATGTACATGAATTTATAAATGAATATGTAACTTAAAAGTGTAATATTTTTCTCCCTGTATTACAAAAATATATGAAGTCATTGTGTTTTATCATTTTAAAGATATAATGTAGAATTTTAATGGGCTTTTCAGATAATAATCTCAAGCATTAGACAAAGTATATAAAAATTATTTTAACAGGAAATATTCAACAGTCAATGCATGAGATTCAAATTGAACTAGTTTGAAAAAATTTCCTAGTGAATATTATCTCACGTATCTATAAAAGGGAAAGAGAGGTTAACATTGTTTTCGAGGAGGAAAAACAAAACAACTTACAAACTTCAACAGCAAATCCAACATGAGAAATAAGTACTTTGAACTGTGTTTTTTTACAAATAACACAGTAAATGAAAAATAAACAACGGACACAGGGTAAATGTCAACTTTCCACAAGATATTACAAGATGAATATATCAAGCACAAATGACTGAGAGTATGACTCTAGGATGGTGGGACATGCCTACTTAAGTAGGAAATGCCTGAATGGTTCACAACTTTAAGAACTAAAGCTAATGCATACAATAGTAAGATCATACAAGTGGTTCAAGTAGGTTACAATTTTGTAGGATTTGTTAGGAGAAAAATGGTGACATCATAAACTTTCAAGCCTCTTTTTTTTTTTTTTTTACGTAATTGGGCTTAAATATTATAGGAATTTATTTCATAAAAATATTACAGAATTTATAACTGCTAAACTGATGATTATATCTCTTTGCTCTTAACATTTTAGTTTCTTTAAACTGACAAAATCTGAAGTTTTTAAATGGTTAACATTTTGATAATGAATAAACAGTTAGAATAATGATCAAGCAGGAAGTAACATTTGAATGCACTTATATTCTCAGTAATTGTGTTATATATTTATAACACTGCAACCTATAATATTATTACAAAAAATATAATACATATACATAGTAATATAGTGGTAATATTAAAGTTAACCAGAGGAAATAAAAAAATCTGTTTAATAATGGATTAATAGAAGTGAAAGGTGTCTTTAGATTATGATTGATTGATTTGTTTAATGGTATATCAACTCCTTATGAGTCATTTAATGTACTGTTAAGATTATATACATGGCAGATACAAATAGATACTAAAAAAAAAATGACCCATTATGTTATTTTAGAATTATCCACTTTCAAAGAAAAATGTATAAAAAAAACAAAACAAAAAAAAACAAGTGTGTGGGCAAAAGAGGAAACCACCAGTATTCAAAGAATCTAGTTGATCATGAAACCAAGCCATTTTAATAATGACATTTTTAAATCTGATGCCATTGTTCATGAAACACACACAAAATGGTTTTAACGGCATAATTATTCATGAATGCATTTGAATTGTAATTGATTAGTTAATAACCTTAATTTTGCTTAATTTTCTTATATTATTTTTGTTGGTTTTTATCACAACACTAAGGCCTGGAAAATTTGACACTCACAAGACATTGAAGGTGAAAAGGAGAGCAGAAAGTAGTGAGTAACCTACCTAATGAGCTTGTGTAAATGGGTGGCAGAACAGAGAGTGGGAGGGAGAGTAAAAAGACAAGTATTCCTAAGAGTGACAAAGGATAGAAAGGTGTAGAGAGCAATGATTGCCTCTGTCCTGAAGGAACACAGCACATTGAAGAGCGTCATTTTATCATTATATAATTATGAAGTAAACAGTATGGATCAGTAATAAGAAATATTCAATTAGCCTCAGATGCGATCCTTGAGACCATGCCGGAAATGAACAACATCTTATCTATTAGGCAAGGAAAAACTAATCCTTTATTTTCAATCTATGCGATTTTACTTTACAGTCACAAAAATGTAAAAATGATTTAAACCTTGAGATAAGAAAGCAACAAAAATAAGATGAAATAAAAAATATGTCAAAAAAATAAAATGATAAAAGACAAATGCTTCATCTAAGAAACTTGGATAATTGTTTTTGCTCAACAAATAAATTTCAGAGAACAAATATGAAACTGAAATTTTGCTTTTTTAAGAACAAAGATATTTTATAATTTTACAATCTTCCAATTTGGAATGAATAAAGACATGGATATAGAATTACTATTTTAATGTTTGAATTATTCATAAAATACAAGTAAGAGAAAAATAGCATAAAATAATAGGAAAAACTATTTGTTTTATTCATGAAAGGATAACATATTTATGTAATTGAAATCTGAAAATAAATTTCACTCTTTGCAAAAGCCAATATTTTCTTTTGTAAGTCATTTTAAGCAAAATATACTTTTTTAAAATAAACTACATAAAGCTATAGATATTTGAAATATAAACAAATGGAAGGAACAAAAAAAGTTGTTTGCATCAACAGATAAAAATGTTTTTCTCTTTTATTCATACAATTAAATACTCTAAATGCAAACATTTTCTTCTCTTATTTTTTTGCAAATCCATCTTCAACACAGGTTTAATAAATTTGCTTTGTCTTTCAATCTGCTCTGTTGTGTTAACCATAATTTCATTCTAATGCCAATAAATGGTAAAAATCACATTTCTCCTCTTCTTGCATTTATTTATACTCCTTAACCATACTTATCATAAACAGTTAAATACCTGATAATATCTACCTGCTTCAAGAGGCATATTCTTAAATAAACTTGTCAGATTGAGACATTCATATGGATGCTATGCACGGTGCTAAACCCATTCAGAAGTATCTAAACTGTCAGTTGTATATAACCACTTTCTCAGACTAATGATTAAAAATGGCTTTGAGTAAATGAAGTGTGTAGCTATGACTGATACCATAGAATCACAAAGAAAGAACTGTACCAGATAACAGAAACCACATCACCGGAGGACTTTCAACAGAACAGCTGCAACAACTAAAATGGATATCACATTTAACTCTAAGAGAAAATAATGACATGATGAAGATGTTGACATACCCCACTGTTTCAAATATAACCCAGTCAATATTTGAAAGAGCAATAACAGCTACTGGACTTCAAAAACCTATTTTCCTGAAAAATTGTTTTAAGAGAAAGATATTTATAAATTTAAACTGTGAGTAGTACTGGTTGCTCGGTCAATGGATGCCAGATTTTTCCTTATGAGGAAACAGCAAATATAATTACCATCACAGAGATCAACCCAACCTACTTTTGATAAATACTGATATGTATACTTATTATTTTCTCTAAAAGTAATTATATACTTGGGAATTATCATTGCAATATATTGAATAAATTTTTTTAACTTTTTTTTTTAACCAGCTTCATAGTCATTTTTAAATTTAAATTGTAGTTCTACAAAAATGGGTAAATATGGCAAGGAAAAGAATACAATATGTATATATAAGATTCAATCTGTAATGTGATAATCATGTGATTGAATTAAGAGGCCAGTTTTGTTATTTACTTATAAACACTGACACATACATACCATTCATCAATCAGAGAGCAGATGATACAACAGAAATGTATTTCCATGCTTATATTTAGAAACCATTTCTGATCTTTAATTCAATAATCTGCTCTGCTAAACAAATGCCCTTTACACAAATTTATAGCTCACTTATGTCATTCAGCTATATTTATTCTTCTGTTTCTATATATACCTAAACAGTGTCTTGCTTATTTCATATTGAATTCTTTTAAATGTTGTATGATTTGAAAATCTGCTTCCACTGGCTCCAGTTTATACCATATCAGGCTCATCTATTTTCACAGTAGCTTAGTGCACAACATCCTGTATCAAACAATCACCTGCCAAAGGACAGTTTTTTTTTTGGGGGGGGTTACTACTTCTACAGTTACAGGAAGGATTAGAATTACAATTGTGATTAACATTACCAGCTGCTAGTGAACTTCCAAAATTTTTGGTCAAGTGAAAGTCAGAAGCACTCTTCTGATTTGATTTACAAACAAGAGTGAAGTCCCACATAAAAAGACATAATATAACCTGGTTTAATCTTTTATTTAAGAAAGAAAAGGGGGGGGGGGAGATGTTTATCAATTTAATTGATATGCACTTCCACAAATCCTGTAAATCTTATATTTAACAGGAACTCTCTCAAAGTCAGTGGATATTATGTTGGGTTGGTGAAGAAGAACAGAAATAAGATGTTGAAAGTTAGTGATGCTAATATATAGCAAAGGATATTGAAAGATGTAGGAAAATAATTCACAAAAGATTAGCATAACTATTTACCCAGTGCATGAGGAAAACTTCAGTCTACTAATAGAAATCCTACTTTGTTAAAAATAAGAAAAGGGGAGGTAATAAAGTCTTTAGCAACTATTGCCCTATCATATTACTTTTGAACAAAATATTCTCAAACATATTTACAAATAGGCTAACAAAAACCTTAGATGAACATGAGCCTTGCAAGCAGGCAGGTTTTTAGGTGTGGCTATTTAAGAATAGAGCAACTACAAATAATAGAACAATTGATAAAAAAAGAAGAAAAAAAAGCAATAATATAACTATGTTGACTATGAAAAGGTATTTTATTTAGTAGAACACATGGCAGCCTTTAACTCACAATGAGAGCAAGATATTAATGGAAATTATATAAAAGTTATTGTGAATATATATTTGGACCGCAATAAGTCAGCTACACAGATCCAGATAAAAATTGGCAAAGGAACGAAGCAATATAATATGATTTTACCTAAACTATTTACAGCAAATCTTGAAAGTGTCTCTTCTGGAGAAAAAAAAACAAAAAAAAAACTGGAAGTAAACAAACAGAGAATTTTAATTTAAACCCTCATGATTTTGCTGATGACATTTTACTAATTACAGAATCATCAAATGAATTACAAGTACTTAGTGACCTAAAGTCAGAAAGTCTGAATATAAGTTAAAAAATGAATTTAAATAAAAAGGTACTTATAATTTAATGGATAGCAGCTTGGAATGGAAATCTGAGAGCAGAGTTTGAATTTCAGTCAAATTTGTTACATTCATTTACACACAAATACATTTTGAAACTTATACATCTATCTCTTCTCCACCCAGCTATGACCTAAATTGTATGACAGACTGGGCTCATTAGCCTTGCTGGCAATCAAAACTGAAATGAAAACCTGATGATGACTATTTAGAGACTTTGTGGCACACTATGTGCACTAGTTCTCCGTATTTAGCATGTGCAAGTCATCTGGCTGTTCAGTTCTAGGATCTGAATTGTTGGACCCTCATATGTTGAAAATGACAGTTCATCATATATTATTTTATTACATTTTTGTGATCTTTCTTTAATAATGTATAATAATAGGTCAACAAGCATTTAACAAAATTAGAGATATGAAGAAAAGAATGTTGCCAATATAATATTAAAATAAAATATATAATTAGTATATAATACCAAGTATGAAGTCCTAGTGGCAATTAAAATTATGTGGAAAAAACTTAGAAATGCACAAAGAAATAATCAAAGGAAAGAATAATAGGAGGGATAACTAAGGATGAAATCAACATGGATGAAGAAAAAAAGTCTGACATAAATATAGAAGTGATTAAATGAACAAAAAATGAATGGAGATAGAAAGGATGTATAGTAAGATAAAAAAATGGAGTAAAAAGTTACTTCATTGATACGCAATGAGAAGCAACCAAAGTAATGAAAAAAGCAAGAATCACAGAAGATGATAATGATAATGGTAATATTAGCTATTTCCCTACAAGGAAACATTTGACATTCATTGACTGGGCAGCCAGTACTGCTTTCAGTTGAAATTTATAAAATCTTTCTTTTAAGGAAAACAGCTTTCAAGTCCAGTAACTGATATAGCTCTTTCCAGTATTAATATGTTTCCTTCTTAGCCTTCTATTTGTGTGAAATGTTAATATTTTTGATTATGTCATTATTTTCTCTTCAAGTTAAATGTGCTATCCATTTTAGTTGTTGCTGCTGTTAGCAATCCTCAAGTGATATGGTTCCTGTTATTTGATACAATTCTTTATTGTGATTCTGTAGTGCCAATCCAGAAGGTTCAAAGAATGATGATCTTTACCAAGACCCTCAGGCTTTACTCACCCAAGGCCTTTTTCCACCAGAAAATGCTTGTATACCACTGACAGTTTAGATATTTCTGAACAAGTATGGCGTCTTGCATGACATCCATATGAGGCTATTTAAGAACATGACTTGAGTTTTCGGGCTGATATTTTGTGGTGAGATGAAATAGAGGAATTTACTAGTAAGACATGGCAAAAATAGTACAGTTATGGTTGTCAGTGGACTAATAATGGCTGATTATTTTATTTATATGTACACCCCCCCCCCCGCCCAGGGAATGCTGAATAATTCTCAAGATTACCCCCCCCCCCACCATAAATCTCTTCTTAGTTATACTGAGATATTTTCAACACACCCTTTTGCCTATATGGGTGTTTATTTTTATACACCTTTAGATTTATAGTCCAGGACAGTGGGGATACATTTTTTTTTTCAAGTATTTTCCCATTAAACTAAAAGAGAATACAAATAATAATCATATAAAATAATGGGCACTGAGAATTTTTCTGTATGTTCCCTTGTTCCTTGATTCCTAAATTCTATCACATGAAAAGCAAACATTAACAAAAATTAAGTAAATCCTGCTTTGATTTGAACATTCACCAGGTAAGCAGGCAAGTAACATGTCTGTTAAGCTGGTGTTCTGCTGCTTGTATAGTAAAATTAACTTGCAAATCCTAAGTTAGACAGAGGAGTGAGGAACAGAACTTTGATCCTAAGTAGAGTGTAAAGATACTCTGATCCAAGGTTGAAATTCTAATCTCTGCATAAATAATTCCATCATTTTTAACTATGGTGGTGGTGGTAACAGTAATATTAGTAGTAGTAGTGGTGGTGGTTTCCAAACTTGTGCTGCTTCAGTGATTGGGGGGGGGGTCCAGACAGAATGGCATAGAAAGAACAAAGGAAATAATTCCTATTCTTTAATTTTTTTTACTTTCTTCCGAGCTCATCTGTTACACTAAGGATCATGGAGGAGGAAGAGGAAAGCAATAGAGAGGAGGAGGAGAAGAATAAGAATAAGAAGGCAGCAGTGGCGACAAAAGAGGAAGAGGAGAAGTAGACGGCGGCAACAAAAGAGGAAGAGGAGAAGTAGACGGCGGCAACAAAAGAGGAAGAGGAGAAGTAGACGGCGTCAACAAAAGAGGAAGAGGAGAAGTAGACGGCGTCAACAAAAGAAAAGAAGTGGCGACAGCAAAAGAGGATGAAGAAAAGAAGAAGGTGGCAAAAGAGAAGACAGCAGTGAAAGAGGAGGAGAAAAAGAAGGATGTGAAAGAGGAGGCGGAGAAAAAGAAGGATGTGAAAGAAGAGGAGGAGAAAAAGAAGGATGTGAAAAAAGAGGAGGAGAAAAAGAAGGCAGTGAAAGAGGAGGAGAAAAAGAAGGCAGTGAAAGAGGAGGAGAAAAAGAAGGCAGTGAAAGAGGAGGAGAAAAAGAAGGCAGTGAAAGAGGAGGAGAAAAAGAAGGCTCTGAAAGAGGAGGAGAAAAAGAAGGCTCTGAAAGAGGAAAAGTAAGAGGAGAGAAGTAGTTATTTTTCCAAAGAAATGTAAAATACATTTTAATTTTCTTATGTGATACCCAAATTAATGTCATTCAACCACTACAAAAAAGGGGGAGAGAAGCAGTTAGAACATTTTGATATTGGTGCCAATAATTAAAATATCTTGAGTTAGTTCTTATATCATTTTAACTGACCCTTGCTCTTCCAACATTAACTTTTTTAGTAATATCACGAAAACAAATAAAATGAAGATAAAAAGTAAAATAACAATAAAAAAATACAGACAATTGCCCTTTCAAAATTTATCAAATATCAGATCTTTAAGGACAGCAGGCTTTGAGAAATAAAATTAGTCAAACAGGGTTGCATTACAGAAAAGTTTTTTTAATGACACTAATGCATTTATGTAAAAAAACATAAAACCTTTTAGCCTGTCCCATTGTCAGTCATTTTGATCATTGTCTTGTCACTGGTCTGTCATGATGGAGAATGAAGTGGATGAATTAGTACATTCACAATTCACTCTTCTGTAAAGTTTTCCTGTGTCAACAGTGAAGTTGCTATTATACAAACTATCAAGCTCTTTGAAAGACTGATATCATTAAAGTAATTTTAGAATTCACAGAAAAATTTACTAAAAATAGCAAAATATTGAGCAAATGAAAAAGATTTTTTTCTTTTAGTTTTAACTTTAATAAAAAAAAAAAAAAAATTGTTTTTGATAGTTTTATGGCAGCTGTCATGTCTAAATGTATTTTTTTTTTAAAGAAACATTGTCAAAATTGGGACATAAGCAAATTCAACAAGTTGGATTATAAAAAATACAAAAATAGGCATTAATTCCTCAATTGAACTCTGTTGAAAGAGGGGAAAAAAAGTTAGTCATCTGTTTCTAATATTTTTTTCTCTTTTCTTTTTTTTCATAATGCAATTTAACATGGCTGTATTTTTTGTTCAATTTTCTTTGTCTGTTTTTATAGCAGTGATTAAATTTTGTACCTCTAATAAAATCTTTAAAGAAGGCATGATTGGGTGGGAATAGTGACCCAGTAGGAACTGTACAAATGACAATTTTGACCATACAAACCAAAATCTCACTTAAATAAAAATAAATAATAATAAAAAAAAGCCCCAGAAACTTTGCAATGTAAACAAATCACCCAATGTAAGTCACTAGTTTTTGTGAACAAGAACACTTGTCAAATTGATTTCACTATTGCAGCAAATTACAGAGTAAAATTGAACGAGAGGAAAAGTTGAAATAGTATTGGGAAACATGAAAGTGACAGTACACCCAGCATGATCAAAGTACTTTAAAACATATTGAAGAGCAATATTATTTGAATATTGAACAAAGCATTGTTAATTATAGCTTTATCTGTATTTCTGTCATCTTATTTCTCCTGCTTTATATATATTAGCAATGCGATTCCATTAAATGAAGCATTGTTACTTGTATTTTTTTAAAATACTATTTCTTACATACTATTTCTATTGTTTTTATTGCAACTTACAACCTCTTGTTCTACAATCATCAGAAAGTAATCATGATTAAAAATAAAAAATAAATTTTCAACAAGATGCTATTGGTTACAAAAGCTAACATCTAAAGCTATAGTTTTCATTCTTTATTTCTCTACAAATGATCAATATACCAACATCTTTATTTACATACAACTGGCAGTATGGTTAATAATATTATTTGAATTAGATGAAGTATTGCTATTATTAATGTTAGTGAATAATGTGGAGTTAATATGTAGTGATGTAATGAATAGTGGCTCAAAATAAGAAATTGGAGAGCTCAGTTCAAATTCCAGTTTGGTTCATTACATTCACTTAGGTATAACTCCATCTCTTCTCATCCCACTGATGGGTAAATAGCAGGACAGACTGGGCCCTATCGCCTTGGTTGGAAACCAGTTTAGAAAAAGGAAAACTGAATTTGAACCATCCTGGAGCATGCTGGGCTCAGTCAGGATGTCTTGCCCAAAGCACACAATAATGTGATGTGTCTACAACCCTAATAGGCTATGAGACACATGATCTGAAATAATATGGATCAGAAATTAAGAATAATCTTACCATAGGTTTAATTCCTTATTTCTGATCTGCACTATTTACTAATAATTATAGAATGAGGATCTGAGAGTTGGTTTAAAAAGACACAGAAATAAGAAAGAAAAACAAATCAAAAATTAATAATAATCCTCAAAAGCCTTGCAAAAGGTAGGAATAATTGAAATCATCCAGAATCAACTAGAATATTGAGAAGAAGATAGGAGTATTGAAGAGACTTAGTGTCACTTAATCTGCAGTGAAAGCTAACAGTTATAGTGTGAATAACATTGTGAAAAAAAAACCCCAAAAAACGATTTTTTTGAAATTTTTAAAAAAATCAATTCATTCCAAGGTAATAATCGCACTGATGTGTGCGGGGGTGTGTGGAGCTGCTACTGAAAGTGAAAGAGGCGGAAGAGACTTTAGAAAGAACCAGAAAACCAATAATAACAGCAAAATTTCATTGTTTAGGTGGAGATGTATAGAGTTAAAGTAGAATTTAGAAGGAACCAGAAACCCAATCCTGAACAAGAAACAAGGGATAAATCTCTTCTTGTTCAAAAGGACTGGGGAGGCTTTGAACCTATCTACTCTTATAGTTACAAACTATTTTACATTTGGATTGCCAAAGGACTGACAATATTTAATGTCTTATTTCAATGTCTGTAATTATACCACTCTGTTTATGAACCTGTTAAATTTGTAAAAGTGTTTTATCTTTGCACAATTTTATTCCTCTACAACTACTACTAGTGTGAAAATTCAATGAGTTCAATAATAATTTGTTCTTTGCAATACAATCTATAAAAAAAAAAAAATAATCTTGGAATTTGAATATCCACTTATTTCTTGGTGAAATATATACTAGATTTGATTCAGTCAATAAATAGTAAGTAAATAAAAAGCAAAACACTTAGGACGAGTTTTTAATTCCTCTTTTTATTTGAAAGAGAAGCAATGGTCATGTCAAATTTTATCAATTTCAGTTCAAGATCAATAGAAAATCATTGAACATTGTACTTTCTTACAAAATGTACCAATTCTAATCATATTCTCTTATTTTCGGAAGTTGAATGCAAATTTTCATCATTTTCCAAAACAATTTATCTTCTCTTTGCCTGGTGAAGAGGAAGAATTGCATTACAAAATAAATCATTTATAAGATGTACTATCTTATCAAGGTAAATTAAACTTATAAATTATACTTTAATAGATATAGGCTAGACCTAAAATCAACCAATCAGATTTGAGAAACGAATGTCTTGATCAAATTTAAAACCTAGAGTGACAGCAAATTGTTTCAAAATATATTCAGGCAACTCAGAACACAACTTTGATTTAATGCTATTCCAATGTAAATAAACACAAATGTTATCAGGAAAAGTAATATTCCCTCAAGGCAAACTGTTCTCTCATGTAATTAATATTTGTTTGGTGGAAAATTTAAATTTTAAATGCAGAAATATAAATCCAAAATGTAAATGTCAAATAAAATAGTCACATTTGCAAATATTTTGCTTACAAAACTTGTCACAGTATAATTATATTCAAATATTTCCGTTGATTAAAAAAAAATTCATAATTGCTTCTTGCAATTAAACACACAAAAAAGGAGAGAGATAGACAAGCAAAAAAGCGAAATGTACATGCAAGGAGATGGTGAAAAAAATTTACACTAACATAAAAAAAAGATGTCTGGTCATTTAGACAGATTCAAAAAGTGGGTCAGACTGGGAATTTTCAGACCTCACTTGTGCTATGCTGTATGTGTACTAGACATGTAGCTGAGTGATTAAAACTTTAGTAACCTGACCATGAGATCTGGGTTCAAATCTCACCATGGTCAATTTGTCAAGAAGGTCATTTTTGATAATATTGGCCTGAGGAGATAATCCCAGTGTGCAGCATCATTGTAAAGTACCTGAAAACCATACCATGAGTTGATCCAAGCATTGAGTGAAACTGGGCAGACATAACTCTTTGGGAGCTATCAATGGCGTTCTGCCATAAAACCATAACTCATCTGGACCTTGTTTAACTGTTGATCATGTCCAAAACTGTAACTAAGGTCTGCTCAGCATAGTTGCCAAATAAACCACATGTTGACTAGATGTTGAACAAACACAAATGTACTTGACTAGGCATCTGCAACAGTGATTAGCTAACTACCATAAACAAGATTACTTGGAAATGATTATATATATATATATATATATATATATATATATATATATATATATATATATACATACATACATACATACATACACACAAAACACCTAAAGTATTGGTAAAACAACACCAAGCCTGCCAGGTAACCAAAGAGAAAAACTAATAAAAAGAAAAACCAACAACCAATAAAACAAAGACTAAGAGAAAACCTGATAGAAGAAAAAAAGAAAAGGAAACAAAATGAAACAAAAAGACCAAAAGACAGACACGTATCTAAACAGTAATATACTTTCTAATGGCATTGATGTCACCAGAAAGTTATCTGGAGGATTGACTCACACAGCTTCTATCTTCATGCAAATGATAGTGATTTGCATATGTGACTTAAATGAAAGTTTTAACAACTTCCAGAGTCTATTTACCCATGACACACAGGCCAATCACCAGGTATCAAGGAGTGGGAGGCCATAAGTTATAGCACTTTTGGTGTTTGTGGAGGAACTGTTGAATACTGCTATGGATGTCCAGAATATTATTCAATCTGTTCTGCTGCCATTTTTGCAACAGTAAAACAAAGTGATGTTCCATTAGGATAATGCCTGCTTGCATGCTGTTCAACATCTGCAACATGTTGAACAACTTCACTGGTCAGCACAATTGCCTGACTTGTCTCCCACTGAATATGCATAGTCTCCCTACAACTTTTAGTGTATTGTATCAGCAAGTGCAAGATCTGTAAAATAATCTGCCAAAAGATGGCATTTGTCATTGGTATGGTCAGATGCATGCAAGAATAGAGACCTGTGGTAGCATCCATGGATGATGCTAAGTGTATTAATACAGAAACAGAATACTGCTGATACATTTCTTATTTTGGAACCTATGCATGTATTGATTAGCATATGTAATCATTAAGTTCAGTTACCTGTATGTTTAACCTTGATCAAATTTAAACACGTATTCAGAGTATTGCTATTTCATTTTCTAAAACAAATGTTATTACAGATTCCTAAAAGGCTCAGCAAATTAAATTTTACACATTTTTAAAGATTATTTCTAATAAAGAAATCTGAAATACAAAATTTGAGCTAATTATGTGATTAAATATAACATGTATTTAAAAAAAAAAAAAATTAAATTAATATTTCTCTAAAGATGATAAAAACTATCAAGTCTCACAGACCAGTGTTAATAATGAGATGAAAAATGTTTGAGGTATATTTTCCCCAATTTTATTAAATTTTATATCTATGGAATCAAGCAAAAATATAAAAAAAGTAAATGAAATTTAAAGAAATCAATAAAAATAATTTGAATTGAAAATATTTAGAAATAAAATGCCTGTCTGTCATGCTATGAAATAAATTTATGCATAGAAAGAGTTATACAATTTCTAAAGAATTAATAGATTTTAGTTGTTAATCTGACCTATTTTTATTACTTAAAATGTTATTTTTAGTGGATACCCATATTTGAATAGATGCTCCATTTTTTAAACATCTACTGGCCTGCACACTCAAGAAAACTTAGCCTTTAGCACCCTGCATTATTCCCTTTCTACTGCATTCTCTCAATTGCAGTATCCTTATTGTTAATTTACTCAAAGTTGTTTTCTGTTGCCATAGCAGCAGGATATGAAAACACATCTATGAAATTCAAACACACTATTGTTTAGGGATCAGAGTCACCTTCAGTTGCAAGATAAACTTTTGTACAACAAATGAAGTCACATACACAGTGATAAAGGTGAAAGAAATTGTGCTCTCTGATAGGATTCAAACCTGCAACCCCCTTTGCATGAGAAATCATCTGATGATCCAGTGTACTGCTTGACTACAGAGAGCTTCAGTCAAGCAAGGTTCTATTTGCCTTTAAAGCACATTTACTCTTTCAGATTTTCTCAAAAGCCATATCAGCTCAGTTTTGTATCTGAAACATAAACAAAGCAATTTCTACAAAAAAAAAAAAAAAAAAAAAAAAAATTAATGGATTTTATTTTTTTAATCCAACATATTTTTATTACTTCAAATATTATTTTTAGTGGATACACACTTGAGTTGATGTCCCATTTTTTAAACAGTGTTTATTTTATCTACTGAATGTTGAAAAGTTCCAAGCCTACACCACTTACCAAAACCTGATTAAATGATCAAACATTATTTGTAAGGGCTTCTTTGATGGGCTGAAAACTTTTCAGCACCCTCTTGTATAACTCATCACAGTTTTAGCATATACATAAATAGATTGCAAAATATCTCATTTTGATATCTAAATTTGCTATTCAAAGAAAGGCTTCAACTACAAACTTTACTTAACAAGTCCTTATTATAAACAATCAAGTATAGTTATATAAACTGTGTATCTCTATATCAGCACCTAAAACAAAAATGCAGGAGGAACATTGTATTTATATATAAATGAGTACTGTACTTCTCAGCTTGGTACATTGAATAAAAGAAGGTTACTGCTCACTGCAACTTAACCAAGTCCTATGGCTATCTTTCTCAAATTTGATAAACATACCCCCCCCCCACTTCCAGGTTTGAAATCAGTCTAATATTTATTTATCATTTCTATTACTACGACAATTTTTTTTCTTAAATCTATCTTAGATACCAGCAAATACTATTAAACTTTTGATGATAGCATTCATAGTGTTGAACTTAATGGCTGCATGTGAGCCTAATGGGGGGCTATGTCAATATTAGCCATTTCCTTATAAGGAAACATTTGGCTTGTATTAATTTCAGTTGAAATTTATAAAATCTTTCTCTCTAAACAATTTTTTAGGAAAATAAGTCTCAAATCCAGTAGATGCCATTGCTCTTTCCAGTACTGATGGGGGTTTCCTTCCTAACTTTTTGTTTGATGTAGTGTGGAATGTGAACATCTTAATTGTGTCATTATTTGCTCTTCAAGTAACATGTGATATCTATTTTAGTTGTAGCTGCTGATGAAAGTTCTCAAGTGATGTGGTTTCTGTTATTTGATACAGTTCTTTATTTGTGATTCTGTATTGCTAGTCCGCAAGGTTCAAAGAAGTGTAGTCTTTGCCAAGACCCACAGGTTTCACTCACTGGAAGACATTTTAACCATTACTGGGTATAAGCATAAACATTTACATTACTTTATGTTGTAATATAATTTGAATATAATAAATTTTACAATAACTAACAAAACTACGAGGCAGGTTTGGATAAAGTTTTCTAGTCTCTAAAGGAAATCAAATGTTTTAATTACTTTTTAGATATAATTAGCCTCATTGACCTGGACCTTCATATTCTGCAGCAGACATACAAATGAAGTTGTTGCACAAAGGTAAAGCAATATTCACTTTTAAAAAGAGTTTAGAATCACAAATTTAAAATGTTATTTCTGAAAAGAAAAATTTTTTCCACAATGCTTCTTCAATTTTAAATTATTCATAAAAATAAACGCATCTATATAAACAAAAATACATTTGGAGATTCCATAACTCTAGAATTATCTTAAACTCTTTCTTTTTATATTTCATTATTCCACAATTTCCAATCTATTAAACTATAATAGAAATAAATCAATCATAAAATATTAATTCAAATGATTGGCTTGTATCATAAAATCAGAACTGACATTTATAATTTACTAGTCACAGTTTTTTTTTTTAAAATAATAGCATGCTGCTGAACTGCATATCAAATGAAAACATCACCTCTATCTGATCATGAGGTTTGTTGGCTCAGGTAAGTATGCTGTATATATTAATATTTATATATGCAAAGCTATATACATATAAAAAATATACAGAAGGGTTGGTTAATAATTCTATTGTCTCATAGATAGCTGAATTTTGATCTGAAAATTTTACTGTATAATGTTTAATTCATATGATTAATAATATTCACTGCTGAATAAGTGCATTGACAAAAGGAGATTATGTTAAAAACTGTAAATTAAATACTTTTTTTTCCCTCATCATATTGTGGACTTATTGATGTGTGTTGTTGTTGGGAGGAGGTGGTTTACCCATAACTGTCTTCATTTTTATTTAAATCTTTTATTTTATTTTATTTAATTTCTGCATTTGTAGAGATTTTCCAGCAGCTGTTTATCAACTTCTTGAAACAGAATATATGAATGCTATATTAAGCCACAACTTTGACTCTCGCTGATAAAATATGCGTAGATATTTGGGGCATATTTAACTATTTCAGTACTGCTCACATAACAGAAAAAAATAAAATGAAGTAAAATATCACCAGTGAAAAGCAGCAAATTTGTTGTAAAAACTTACATTAATATCCTTATTTTATTTACAGGTTAAACCATGTAATTCTTTTCAGTGATTAGATGCTTGAGCATTGTACTAGGGAATCAATACTGTAGGTTCAATAATTATCATGAATATTTGATAGTATTACAATCAGAAATAAAACAGTTTAGGCATGGCTTGTTTCAAAGTTATGCATAGGTAACATCAATCACTGACTAAAGCATGTCTTCATTTATACTAAAGTATTAGCTTAGTAAGCTATATTACCATAAGTGTTTTTTTTTGTTTTGTTTTTTTAAATCATTTCAGCCCAAGCAAGGCAATAAAGCTATTAAGACATAAGGGGTTACTGAGAATGAAAGAAACTGAAAAAGTGTTGTTGAGGAGAGAAGACAATAGAAGAGCAGGCATGCACATTTGAATACCTCTAAATTGAAATTGTTTTTTTATTATTCATATTAAAGAAACTTTTCTGTGTGACTGATGTCAACCTCCAGGAGAGCAACTCGTGTTTTCTACTGAAATGAAATGGAATGATTATATTGAATCAATTGATAAATTTTCTGCTAGGAAAGTTAGGTCACTATGTTGTGCTAGACAGTTTTTCCCATCAGAATCTATCTTGCACATTTATATGTTTATCATTTTTCCAGACATCTAATATTGCTGCCACATCTGGTCTGGTGATTCTACTATATATCTAAAAGATTCTTTACAAAATTCAAAGACAGATCAGTAACATTATCAGTCCTGACCTGGCATCTCAGCTTCAGTTTCTTTCCCACAGCTGTAACATAGCTTCCTTTTGCTTCTTCTATAAATATTTTCATGGTAATTGTTCTGATGCTTCCACCTTGGTACCTTGTCTCCACAAATTTAAGTGCAGTACTAGATTGGTAGCTAAGTCTAATAATTTGTTAGAATTGCTACTTGTAACCATAAATTCTATGCTAATATTTTCTTCTCCCACATTTCTCTCTTGTGAAACTCTTACAACTTCCAGCTTTCCTGTCAACTATGATCTTCAAAAATTTAAATGCAATGTCAATTGTAATCTTCTGTCTCCTTGAATCTTGTTCTTATATTGTCCCTTCTGTTTCTTTCCCTTTCAGTAATCCCTTGCTTGCGTCCTAGTGGCCTTTTTTGCCTTGTTTGGGGTGAAATTATTTTTTTTTAAATTTGAACTTTAGAAATTAATCTTTGACTGATACTTTCATATTAGTGGCTGAAAACACATTAAAAAAGAAAAGGAACCTTAGAAACAATTCTTTCTGACTGGTATTCTCATCTTGATTTCTTTTATTAGTGGCAGAAAAGAGGTTAAAAAAAAACAACACTCACACACAGGATAAGAATGCAAGTCTGAAAGAATTATTGTATGAAGATCACATTTTGTTTCAAAATTTGTTTTTATAAAAATTGAACTTGTTAATCTTTTAGAAAATGCATATTTTCATGAAAAAAAAAAAATACTTTTCAGTGTTATTTTCTAAAGCTAGCGCATGATACTGATAAATTGAAAGTTTTTGTATATTTTTATATCTTTTATGTGCTTTTAAGACATTTCATAGTAACAAAATAACATACTTCAATATTTACTACCTACAAACTGGCTAAGTATGCAACACAGTAAAATGTTCAATTTACATCTTTTATAAATGTAGAATAACATTGTATAAAAAACATGCAAGCACAAGCATTAAGTAATGTATTATAAGGAAAAAATAGCTTCATGAAATGATGTAAAAAGTTCAGAGTCTTAGAGCCATATAAACAGCCAATATGAGACAATTATGAAAACAGAAAGAATAAAAAAATTTTATATATATATTTTTTTTTTTTACTTCAAAGTAGATTTTAAATTTCATGATGCAAAAACTGGCTGTGAGAACTTAAGGTCAAAAAATTAACACTAGTACATATGGCCCAGTGGATAAAAGCATTGGTTGAAGTAATCCAGTGATTTGACTGAAAGAGTTGAGAGTTCAATACCTGGCCCCAAAACATGGAGAGTTAAGTTAGTAAGAGGAAATAACTGATGCTGAGATATCCAGAAAAGGCATGGCACATGGAACTAGAACAATCTACCCCGATGGGTGAAATAAAGGGTTTGGTTTGAAATTTCAATGTATATCATCTGAAGAGCATACAATGGCTGAAATGTCAGGAATATGACAAAGGTGAAGACAACAGTCTGAACAATGTAAATAATTACAATACCTCATCTTAGAAATATAGATAGATGTCATAAATAAAAACTAGATTTTCAAACAGTAATAAAGCTATTGCTATTCTTAAAATCTAGTAAAATGAACTCATAAAAAATGTCTAACAGAACTTATTGTTAAAAGAAAAAATCTGTGCTTACAAAATAAATAGAAAAAAAATTACAAAGGTTTTTTTTCATTCTTTTCCAAATAAAAGGAACAATGGTAAGCTATGAACAGAATAAATGTTCTCTTTATATATCTACAACATGGTAGTCTATGATTACTCAAATATATATTCTTTTAATTTTACAGATATAGTTTAGACATTTTAAGCTATTCTATTTATTAGATTTATTATCATAAAAACAAGAGACTCAAATCCAGTAACTGAACAGTCAAGAAATACTTATATCTAGCTGTCTACATACATACAAATATACAAAATCTAAGTTTTAAAAACTAAGGCTTTTAAATAAAAAACTATTATAACTTAGGATAACTCTATTCTATATGTTTTAATTCTTCGCTACTAAAATGTTTTTTTCTTGATTTTCAATAAATTCTATTGTAAAATAATACTAATAACTAATATAAAAAGGAAAAGATTTTAGTAAAATTATTATTAGTACATTTATATATAATTGCCCTATTCTATCAGCAATGTTTTTATTAATTTCTGATCAATGACAATCTCTTCTTCCTTGTTTTCAATGCATTTTTACATTACATTATTATATAACTGGACGCTGAGTTCAACACCAAGCAGTGATAATCTGTTTCATATTTGAAGGCAATCTTCAGGACATATGTTTTATCTGTTATATACATTACATTTATATTATACACTCTTGGGTCAAAAGTGATGGAACACATACTTAGCATTGTGTAGGAATTCTTCTAGCCCAACAACATGCAGCAACTTGATATGGCATTGATTGCACAAAAGTTTGGAAGACCTCTCCAAAAGTGTTGAACTATGCTGTCTCGACAGCTGTCCACAGCTTCATGGTGTTTGTAGGGTGCATAAAAAGACCTCTCCAACACGCTATATAACTGTTTAATTGGGCACATGTTGGGTGAATAAAGACAGCCACAACATTTGTTGGAACTTTCCAAAATGCTCTTCATACTATTTCTGGGTAACTTGGGCCTGGTGACATGGGGCATTATCCTGCTGGAATAACACATCGTTGTTGCAGTACACAAGGTTCATGTATGGGTGCAAATGGTCACAAAGCAATGTAGTAGTCACTGGCCAATGATTTGTTTAGGCAGATCAGTGGGCCCAACCCATGTCACATGATCATAACCTCACACTGCCAGTCCTCTAGTGTCCAATTAGCAATGTTACAAGCCTAGGTGAGGCACTGTTTGGTGTTAACAGGAGCACCTTGGTGGATCCTCTGCTCCCAACATATGCACCTATAATTCATCAGGGATTATAGGGAGACTAATACTGGTAAACTCTACCCAAAGACCAACCCAACCCCAGCTATAGAGGGATAAGTTGCAAGGTGATTTTTAGTTTTTTTTTAACTTGAAAAACTGTATATGTACCAAGAGAGAAATACAGTAACTAAGATAAACTTCATTTATTCAGATACCCATGAGACTTCACGAAAGAGAATTACCAAAGTGTTCATGAGAGTGTGTGGGGATGGGATAAAAGAAATAAAGCAAAAATACCTAACCTATCATTTAATCTCCAACCCTCTCATCTGCTTACCAAATCATTACACTGGTTTAATGAATTGATTTTGCTTCCATAACAAAAATATCTAATAAATAAAAAATATTAATGGAGTACAAAGAAGTCAAGTATATGATGTCATATTCAAACTGAACTGGAGGGTCAAATTTCATTTGGAATATAATTTATGTAAATGACTTGACTGTTGGAATTACATAAGAAAAAGTTTATTTATCAGAGCAATGATATCAAACTGACACCAGTGGATGACTGGCCAAGGTGTCAGCTTGCTTGATGGTGAATGGGCCCTCTATATCAAATACAATAAAAAATACAATAAAGAAACGAACACAAACGTTTTAGTAATAAAAAGGAATAACATTTTATAAAGTCATCTGCATACTATCAGTTATTCACATCCAATGTGAGAAGACATTTTCAAAGCTAAAGATCATAAAGACAAGGTTAAGAAATTCATTCCCCGGGGAGAATTTGGAATTATACATGTTGCTATCCATTGAAAAGGAATTGTTAGATGAATTAGATATAGAAGCAACTATTGGCAAATATCTAACACAAATGATTGCTCTTAATATAGCGGACTGTATGTGATACTCTATTGTGTTTTTGAACTATCTATTAATGTGTAAATTGTGCAGTTAGCTATTTAAAAATATCAACCAATTAAAATTATAACATTCTGTATTTATATTTGGTATCTACTGCCAGTAATATATACAGTACATGTACACTGTAATTACTAAGAAATATTCATTGTTTCCATAAAATTTTTAATTGTACCCTTTTTTTCCAAATGTATTTTTTGAAAATGTTATTTATTTATTATGAAAATTAAATGATAGCATTTTAGTTGTGAGTGGGCCCCCTTTGTCTTCTGGCAACCAATATTTTGAGACCGAGTCCATCAATGCACAACACTTTTACAATACACTATAAGGTGGAAATAAAGTAACTACTGCATTTAAAAATTGAAATAGAAATAAAAAGCAAAATGAGACTTAAAGGAAATCAATAAGCTAATATTTCTCAAAAAACAAAACCTCACTTTCAATGAAAATTTGCAATCTTATATAAAATTGCCAAATTAGCATTTTGACACATGTTCGGTGTTATTGAACCTGCCTCTTCTTCAGTGAAATTCTTTATATCCTAAAGTATTTTAGGTTTTTCTGTTGTGAAACACATACTTAACATGGCCTTAAGTAATGAAATCTACAGGTGTGATATCAAAGAACCTTGCTGCCCAAATCAATCGTCCTGCTCTCGTAAGCCATCAATTTGGTAAATTTCTATCCGAAAACCGATGATACACCAGTAATGTGAAGTTGCACTATTCTTGCTGAAAGTCTGTTTGAAAAGACATTCTAGAGAGATTTAGAAAAAAAAAAAAATAGAAAAAAAAAGTAATACTTCAATGAGTTCAAGTAGTTTTTCACCTGCAATGTTTTTATCAATGAAGAAAGGTCACTAAACTATTGTTGAGGACAACCCATCCAGACATTTACTGCTGGGCTTGAATGACATTTACCAATAGTTTCTCTGGGTGGTAACTGCCTCACAAAAATATTTTACTTATTGTTTGATTTGCTAAGAAAAAGATAGTTACTTTATTTTCACCCTATGTATGTGTATGCTAATCCTGTAGGCTCTCCTGTACCCAAAGCTAAAGTGCACATTTATTTAACCCATAGCTGAAGAGGAGAAATGGTGGTGATAGATTAATACCTTTCCCAAGGGTATTTGTACATAAGTGAATGTAAGAAACTGTTTTCTGATTCCTCATTCCAAGTCACTATCCATTACACAACCAGTAAATAATTAAAATTATAAAATGAAAGAGGGTCTACATATGCTTCTTATAATGTGTTAATTTAATAATTGATGATATTTATTATAAATTATCCTTTAGAATGAATTAAAGCACAAAGAGAAAGATTTTCAGACACACCTGTGTCCTTTTTTCAATTAGATGAGAAATAAACAAAGTTTCTATATATCTTGTTCTGTCTTTTACATAGAGCCCTACCTGAATTTCATCCTCTTTGAAATATATATATGTGCGTGTGTGTGTGTGTGTGTGTGTGTGCGCGCACTATATATATATATATATATATATATATATATATATTATATATATAATTGACTATTCCATTTTCATCATGAGGACAGACAGGAAATACATATCAAAGACGCTGTTTGGTTTCAATGAGAAAAAGAAAAACAGTGTAACAGATGAAGTATGGATGACCAAAAATATCAAAAATGTGAAATCCACAATGGGAGAAATATGTTCCTAATATTAAAACACTATCATATTATGTAGATAGAAAATTAAAATAAGACAATTCAAAGACTTCTATTTTTATTTGTTCACTATTAATACCCTATTTTCTTTTTTTTTTTTTTTTTTTTTTGCTTACAAAGACCACTTGTCATAAAAACATTATCCTCTGGTCATTTTTACCATAAAAAAAAATTATACACAGGCATTTTTTTTTTTTTTTTGCCAAACATTTGTTAGCATTACTAGATAGATAAATACAGTAGACAAAAGAATAAAAATTGCATGATGACTGTCAGCTTGACATCTCCAGCAATGTCCTTGTCTTAAGTCTTGAAACTGACTGTCACCATGCAGTATTGATTCCTATGCACACACTGTTTATATCTACAAACATTATTACTGATCTGTCTATATTTCTAAGACAGGTCTTATAACTATTTACATTGTTCGGAATGTTGTCCTCATCTTTACTGCCATATTCATGATGTTTCGGCTGTTGTACACCCTGGTCTTCTTCCCAGTGGATAAAAGCATTGGTTGAGTAATTCAAAGAGTGACTTGACCCAAAGAGTTGTGAGTTCAATACCTGGCCACAGCAGAGGGAACAAAAACTTGGAGAGTTGAGGTACTAACAAGAATTAACTAAAACTGAGATATCCCAAAAGTCATGGCACATGGAATTAGAACAATCTACCCCACTGGAATAAATAAAGAGTCCAGTTCGACATTCCAACATATATTACCTGAAGACAGCCTGAGTATACAACAGCTAAAACATCATGCATATGGCTATAAAAATGAGGTCAATAGCCCAAATGATGTAAATAGTGTAAATAATTATCTCTGATATTAAGGACTCTTTCCCTATAAGAAATGAAATATATATATATATATATATATATATATATATATATATATATATATATATATATATATATATATATATATATATAATATTTTAGTACCATCATGATTTCTCACCTAATGAAATATTAAAAAATATTTTTTAACATTGAAACAAGATTTACAGTTTTGTAGTGGGTATGTACATGTTCTAAGTTATTTTTTTTATTCATACAAGGTTTGGCTAAGACCAACAAAAGTTCTTTATTAACAATATATATTTTTTTTTTTGTATTTCAAACTATTTTCCTGATTTCTGGAAAAAGTGTAAATATAAATTGCCCAAGTACTTTCAGCTTATATAATGGAAGAGTTATTTTTTGTGTTATGTCAGTTTGGTTATTTTTCAAATATGCATTCCAGCACCAAGTGTGTGTGTGTGTGTGTGTGTGTGTGTGTGTGTGTGTGTGTGTGTGTGTGTGTGTGTGTGTGTGTGTGTGTGTGTTTTTTAAAAAGTTATATCTTCATCCATAAGTCCATCTAGTTATGTCTTTTTTAATTATATATATGAAATTTACTTATACTGACAAGAATGGGTGTGTTTTGGCAATATCACACAATGCACATTTTTAGATATATTGCAGATTACATTTATACGTACAATAAAGTAATAAATAAATAAGTAAACAGTGGAACTGTATGAACTTGGTTGGTGGGTGGTCTGCAGTGGATTCACCGAGTTATTGCAGTAGAATGATTGGAAAAAATCAAGTATTGTGTGATTTCATTCATATAACCTTTAGTTCCCAATAAATATAGAAAAACAAATCTTCTTACAAAAAGCAGGAATGACAATATGAAGACAAGACATTTCCTGCTGATAAAACAACACAGCAACAAAAGAAACATCTTTCTTCTAATGTATCAATCAAGTCAAAGAACTGTAAACAGTGACAGTAGGAGTTCATTATTGATTTGTTTACTTTGTCAGTATACACACCTTTTGATTTTCTTTAAAACTGCGAATATATTCTATAGCCTAAAACACAATGTGACTTAATATATTTATTATTCTAACTGCTTGATCTCCCCTTCGCCATAATGAACTATTCCATTGTTATAGGAGCCAATAAGCAACATACCTCACAATACTCCCTACAACATTATATCTCATTCATAAGGAGACATCAGTTTGTTTTTATACTGCTTTTGTTTCATGTTTGCTTTCTTTGAATATTTCTACTTTTAATGATTTAATAAGCAGAATTATTTCCTGCATGTGAGAGTTAAGTATATAAATAACAATGCTAAATTACTTGAGAATAGATATCCAATGCAACTGTGAAGCTAATTAAATGTCATTTTTTTTTATACAACAATAAAAAACACACATACAAACAGATTAACTTTCATATATGAAAAAAAGAGCCCATCTTATTAATTTTAATGTTATTAATATTCCCGGGTTTGTTTGAACAAGTAAACTTTTTGTACTGTTGATCAGCCTTCTTCAGGTGTATAGTCCATAGTCAAAGTGTATAAAAAAAAAAAAACAGAAATTGACAAACAGACAGAAATTGATGGCCAATATACCAGCCAACTCAATTCATTCCCAACAATAAAGCCACACAGACAATATCATGGATATTCATCAATATAATACATGGATTTGTTTATTATGGCTTATCAACACTTTGTAGGTTATTTAAAGCTGCAACATATTTTGGATTTTAGGAGGATGCTTACAGCACCCAATATTCCTCAGCAGTTTTAAATTTAAAATTCCTTTTTTTTTTAATATTTTTTGTTTATATAGTCTATCTGATTTCATTTAGTTACTTTTTTTTTTTCTTTCTTTACAGTAAGGTTCACCCAGTACAAGCCCGGTGGGGTGGGGGCACTTGAGGTAGAGTGTTATGTTAAGGGGTAGTTTGTATGGATAGGAGGGAAGATAATGGTTAACTCTAGACTTGAACAGATTAAGATGGTAGTGATTGGGGAAACATCTTCTAGGAAGTCTGTTCCACAGAGCAATGGTTCTCAGGAAGAAGCTGTTTGAGTGTAACTTATTCCTCATCAATAGAATATGGAGGAAATGTGAGTGGTTTGCTACTATGTAAGTGGTATGGCAGGTTCTAGCTGTGATGGCTAAATGTGGTGGAACCCAGGAATATAGTCTGTCTGAGCATTTTCCACAGTAATAGCAATACTCTGTGAGAGACTTGCCACACTGCCTGTGAGAAAGAGAGGTTAGAGAGTGGAAAATAATTCTTCTCCAACAAGGATTCAGAGACACTTTTAAACTATCAAGACTGGAAAGTGAGGACTGGACAGTTCCCACTCATTTTGAACCTGACCTAGCTCTTTTTAAAAAAATAAAAGGAAAATTAATATTAAAGTCATTAGTAGAGAATATGTTCCAAATGAACTTCAGTATGCATTACAGAAAGTTGATTAACTGAACCTTAAAAAGCATGATTTTGACCAGATATTATGAAGTGATTTACTTTTCATTTAAAAAAAAAAAAAGACCTTATATAAAATTTTTAAGTTTCAGAACAAGAAAATCTTAAGAAAAGTAGAAAAAAGTAATCTAAACAAGAGTAAATAAGTTTATATGTAAAAATTACATGGAAAATGTTCCAGGTAGTTTCATTTAGGACTTACTATGATTTACTGATTCAATACATAAATAGAATTAATAAAAAGCATAAAAACTTGCAAATGCATAAAAGCATGAAGATGATACTGCCTAGAAAGTGATCCTTAATAAAAGCACAGAAAGAAAGAAATTTCGGCTGTCAAACATACAAGCTACAGGATTTCAATGTCTAGACTTTTTTTTGGCAAAGACGATCTTTTCAGCCTCTTTTCAACATGAAAAAGAAATGCTTTCAGTAACACTTGAATAAAGATGGTTACTCGGAAGAACCTGTACTATATTATCAATTTCCTTTACTCTGTGAAAGAAAACCTTAATTGTGACACAAAACAGATTCAAGAATTTGTCTAATAAAAGTCTGACTTAATAACAGTGTCCAACACCTTGGCTTGAACAGTAAGGAAGGAGAGTCACTTTTAAACATTAAATGAATAAAATGATAATATACTTGATTCAAAACAGATGTAATTCATAATTTTTATGTCAAGACAGTAGCCACCCATCTTGATATTGTAATAGTTTTTATTGAATTTTACAATTTATAATTATTAATTTGTTTCTTTTATATTATTTTTTTAATCTTAAAAATCACATGAATATTTTCAGTGTAATTTCTGTTATGTTTAAATAATTGTTTTCTAATTATTTCTTTAGGTAATTGGACAAATGTTAAAACAAAAATAGAAAAGTTATTTCTCAATTATTTGTATTCTAAATCACCTGATATTTTATTTTGACAGTCATTTAGTCAGCTTACTAATTAATGTAACTTGCAGTGGGAGACAAAAACTCATTGATTACTGTTAAGCAACATTGAGCCTAGTTAGTATGGGTGACTGCTTGGGAATACCAGGTGTTCTAAGCTTGGATGTGAAGGTGGTGTAATAGATAATGGTTTGGAATTGGAACTCGGTTCTCTGAGTTCCAGTCAAGTTCAGTATATTCACTTACATGCAAATATCCTTGGGAAAGTTATGACTCCACCTCTTCTCCCCTATCTAAGGGTTAATTAGTTGACCTTGTATCAGTAAATAATTATCTCAAAATTTTCTTATAATCTAAAAATATTTTCTGGCTTTAAATAACCTGTCAAAGGTTGATAAGTCATACTGACCCGGTTCAACATTGCTTAACTTCGATGATCATACAAGGACTGGTGTTTCAATGTTTCAATTTAACGTCATTGGGGAATCAAAATTTAAAAAAATAACAGTAAACAATATAAAATATCAATAATTACATACATTTAAACTTGTCTACATTTTAAGATTACTTTTCTTTTAAATATAAAAAAGTCTTCTTTTAAATTTAAACTGGAATTGTTTTTTATGCATAACTAAAAATATTTTTTAAAAAATGTATGTATTGAGAATAAGAATTAGCATATTTTTTTTTTTTTTGTTTACTTAAACCTATTTTATGAAAAGAACATTTATCAACCATAAACACTGTACTACACAATTCAGTAGTCTTTTATGAGACAAAATGTAGCTGGTAGCCTAAACAAAGAATACAGGAATAAAGTTATTAGTAGGCAAGGAGTTAAAACTATTGTTAATATAAATAATTTTAAGATATACATACACACACAGATTGTGTATGTGGAAGAGAGAATATATTGCTGCATACTTAAATAAGGACTATTCTCATTGCTACTGTAATGTCACCTGCTGCCATTTCTGTATGGCTGAGGGCCAGTGTATATACATGGTCAGAATGAAAGAGTACGATATTTGGTGAATCAAGTCAGAATTGCGACATGTGACATATAGTGGAGGACAGGTGATATATTTTGAGTAAACAGGACTTTTTCTTACAGTATAACTCAAGATACTAATACATTCACCACAACCTTGCTCACGTTATAACATTTGGCAATCAAAGGTTTCATACATGCATACACATGCACACACGTTTCATTGAAGACTAACAAGAAGACACTTGTATGTATACAAGAAAAAACAAAACTTAACAAATGTACATTATCAGTCTTGTTCAGTGAAACATGTATTAAAGAAGGATTGCTGCCCAAATACACAACTTTTTTTTTTAAAAATCAGTTTCACCCCCATGCATGGCAGTAAAGCCACTAAGATACAAAGGGTTACAGGGTGTGGAAGAATTATGAGCAGAATGAGGAAGAGTAATCAGACAAAAGATAGTGACTGACATTACATTTAAATTTTGTAGAGTTGGCTGGAAAGCAATGAGCAGGAAGGGAGTTCCACAACTATATATTTATGTGTGTATAAATATATTTCTCAAAGTCACACATGACAAAAAGATTTTAGGTAACCTTCCAATGAATACTTTCAAGGGCAAGAATATAGAGAACAGTAAAAGTTATATAAAAAGACTTTAAAGTAGGGATTCAGTCAAGTGAAACAATCTGTAGTATTGTGTTTGAGCACATTTAGTGGAAAGTAAAAAAAAAAAAAAAAAAAAAAAAAAAAAACTACTGCACTCTCAATTTCCCTATTCATAAACAAAGCAGACAGTTATGTAAATTTAGACATGGCAAATGGCCACCTTGGATTACTAAGGTTTATTTGTGAAGGTGCAAATGAATACAGGCAGTTTGTGTCATAAGTAAAGAAAGAAGAAATTAAAAGGCCGAGAAACAAAGAAATAATTTATGCTAAAAACAATAAACAGTAATGATTTAAAAGATAATATATCTTTAACAAAGTCTCAATGCTGGGAATGTTTAATATAAGAGAAAAAGTTGACTTTTTTGAAAGGAAACCGATTCGGTGATCAACAGATGAATGGTATAATTATATTTATAAGAAATAAAGAAAATTATCAATATCAATTATATAATCGTCATTGTTTGCTTTACTATTGTTATTTTGTATATGCCATGTTCAATAGCAGGGAAAATTGTGAAAAAATGTATTTTCATCAAATAAAAACATTATAAAGTAAAGAAATAATGTTTGTATTTTCAGAAAATATTCAAGAATCTCTTCCTTTCCCATAACGGTTGTTTATTTAAAAAAAAAGAAAAAAAATAATGTTTAGAAACAGAAGAAATTGATAAAAAAATTTTAGTAAATTTTTAAAGTGACATATCCCTCCATAGAATGAAAAACAAGCTCTGCTAAAGGATGAATGAGATTCTTATAGGAGCCAACACTGTTGGTTGGTTTCGCAATTTATGTTTCGGTATCGGTTTCCAGTTTTGTTTTCCTTGATACCGTGGTTTTTGATTCAGTATTAATTTAGTATTTTTGCTTTCTAAGGAAGCCATTCATTTTCTTGTGTAATGATAACATTTCCAGTCGATATCTAATTTCGCTTTAGATTGATAAATTTGCAACTTAGTTCGTTCAACTTGCAATTTCTCGCATATTTCTGGTCCAATCTTAAAAATATTCATATGGTTGGAAATAAAATAAAATAATATTTCTAAATATGTAATTTGTATGTGCTTTTATTCATTGAATTAATTTTTTACAGCAAGTTAAAACAGTATTGCTTCAACCAGCGGAAAATGTGAAATGATTTTTTTTCGAGACTAAATTTTACACATAACTTTGTTTCACAAAATTAAAGTGACCAATCTTTATCAGTATTCTTGAAATTGTACACTCAATTAGAAGACAACTTAAACTACAACCAGGAAGATGTTCATTTCTTCTCTGACCCGAGGAAGTGAATTCCTTCAAAAATTATAAAGTAAGCAAGAAAGAAAGAAAAAAAAAACAGCAGTTCTTTTCTGGTACGCCAGTCAACTATTATTGGGGTTTTGCAAATAAATTTCTTCTAAACAATGAAAATCAATGAGTTATTTTCCTCCTAAATAAATTTGTTTTTATCTAGCAAATACATCTAAAATTAAATATCAAATATAATTAAAAGCTTTAATTTCATTTTTAGAATGTGTAGATTTCCAAATCTGCGAATATCATGTTCTTTTTTTAGATACACATTTTAAAACTGGAATTAAAAACTATTTTAATCATTTTAATATATAATCTTAAGTGTATTTGCTAGATAAAACCAAAAAGATATTTGTAAAAATAAAATGAATTAATTTTCCTTGATGAGAAGAATTTTATAGGCAGAACAGTAACAAGCACCCACTGAACACAAGTGGCTAAAAAAGAATAATTTTTACTTTGGGTTAATAAAAATAAAAAAATGACTTGCAGTTTTGAAAATATACACATTTTAAAACTGAGATAAAAATTTACCTTATTTTTTTAATATCTAATTTTACGTGTATTTGCTCGATAGAAACAATTTTATTTGTAGAAAACAGAGACTCACATATCTGGAAATATAGACATATTAAAATTGAAATTAAGAAATATTTTAATTATTCTTAATATCTAATTTAGGTGCATATCCCAGATAAAGAAACAATTTATTAAAAAAAAAAAAAAAAAAAAAAAAATCTTCATTCGTTTTTCTTGTTTGCAACAACTTTATTTTGTGAGTGGCATACTACTGGCTTACTAGAAAACTTTCTTACAAAAAATCCGACTTCATAAAATTGAACATTAAGATGAACCTGGTAAATTTTTTTTTTTTTTTTTTTTTTTTTTTTAACTCGCTATTTTGTTAACTTAAATTTTACCGCAAAAAGTTTTTTTTAAAAAAACTGAAACAAATAGATTTCACTTTCAGACATTATGTTGTATTTCCTTTTTTCCTTCTTCATTTCTTTTGTAAACAAATAGATTTCACATTTATTTCTTAAAACTAGTCAACTAAATGTTTTTAACATTTTTGTACAATCTTTTTCTCTTACAATGGTATAAATGTTGATAAAATTTAATTTTATTAACATCTGAAAGTCTTTTTCAGTAGTGTTTCTTTGGATATGATCACTCACTAGTGATATAAAAATGAAACTGAAATCGTTTGGTTTCGTAAAACATTTTGATGCGGTTTCACAGTGTGAAGATGAAACTAAAAAAGTTGGTTTCTCAGTTAAACCGCACATCTCTAGCCAACACACACACGTGAATATTAATGTCAACACCCAATGTCCACTTTTATATTTACATATGCTCTATCCCTGACACTGAGCACTTTAACCCATAAATATAGCATACCTTAAAACAATATTTTATCATGTGTGCACACACACCTGATGGTTTAGATTTGGATAAATTTGTAATTAGATCCTTTCTGCTGACTTTAGCCCATTTGCATTAAAAATCACTGTAACTTACAAAATAAACTAAATATGGTGTAAAGTCAACAGAAAGGGCCTAATATATATATATATATATATATATATATATATATATATATAGAGAGAGAGAGAGAGAGATAAGGCTAGGATGGGATCTCAAGCTTTGATTGGCAACCTTCATTGAGAGGTGTTTTGATAAAAACACTGTGTACTTGGACTACCATCAGTTTCTGTGTCTTAAATCACAGAGATCCTCAGGCAGGCAGGATCCACCTTGCTATGTACAAGAATAATCTGACTCAATAAAAATAATAAGACAACTATGTATATATGTATGTTTGAAAATTCTGATAAATTTTCTAATAAAATAGAAATTAGAATGAGAGATGTAAACCTTATCTACAAGAGTCCTTAACATTTCAAATTTTGTTTGAACCTCTTTATATACAGTTAACACATTTCAACTGATTCATTCTATTCAGGACTTATCAGGTTTACAATTTACAAAAGTGTTTCTCTAGAGAAATGGTCCAGTTATGTTAACAAAATCAGATACAGGGTGTTTAATTATCAGAACAAAATTTGGAAGAGAATGAAAAGTTATGAAAAAATTAAGCAGGTAAAAAAAATTATAAATTCATAATTCTATAGAATGTAATTATATTTTAAAATAATATACATTAAAGAAAAGGTTTTTAAAATAACTACAGTACCATGTAAAAGTTTTTAACCACATTAAACTATTGTAATTTTTTAAAAATAATTACTGTCTTAGGATGTTTTGTTTTGCACTTTCTATATATGAAACCTTGGTCCTATTGGTGTCATTTTCATACCTAATTATCATTTTTTGTAGCAAGGGTTCTGAATGAGAGAGAAAGATGTGAGACAATCCCGAAAATTAGCTATGCAAAAGTTTTTGGTTACCTTTTCTTTCTGCTCTTTTCTTTTCAGCATTGTTGTGAAAAAATATCTGCATATTAGCAATAGAACTTTCTTACATGGAATTCATGGTATTCTTTCATTGCTTGAAATTATGGCAAACACCTGAAGAAAGCAGGATAAAGATATTGAAGATGACCAAGAATACGAAGCTAAGGAACTTAGAATTTTAAAAAGTCACATTTCAGAAATCCTCTCAATGTTTCAAGGCACTAGAACTGCTTTCTGAATGACCAAGACATGATGAGCCTTGAAAGCGGCAACATAAGTTGTTATTGAAACTGATCAAGACAAGTGATGGAGGAATGAAACTTGCACTTAGTAGCATCGACTGACACCAAATTAAACATCTTTCAAGAACACAGAGGTTCATTTCAGCTAATAAACTGGCATTAAGCAAAAAAACATTTGAAGGCAAAATTAACTTAAAGCAGTATAAATTATGGGATGCAGATACTAGGAATAAAATTACATTCAAAGATAAAGCTAGCATGGAGCTGCAGTCAAATGAACAAGAATTTGCCAAAAGACCTACAGGAAAGCAAAACTCATTACAGGATGAAAACAGTACACTTTGGGAGTAAGAGTTTTATGCTTTAGGGATGCATAAAAAAAATAATGCTTTAGGAAAGTTGATTAAAACTGATTGTAATTTAAATTATTCTAAATCTATTCAGTTGCTGAAGACCACTTGAAACCAATCTTGGATAAAGATGAGATTTTTAAGCATGACTGAGTTCTATGCCACAGACACAATAGTATGGTTGATTAAGGTATCGGGGTATTCAAAGATTGGCCAGTTTAAATATCACTGAGCAAATGTGAGCAGAACTAAAGAAAAGAATTGTGAAGTTTAGCATCTTTGCATCTGTGAAGATGGTGAAGGATTTGTATGCACTTTTTCCCAGGCACATTAAAGCAACTATTCAAACTAAGGGGAGCCACAGAAAATATTAACAATGTATAATAACCTCTTGAAATGAACGTTATATAATAAATTTTCATTATAGATATTTTTCTATTTTAAAATATTGTATCTCGCTTAGTTTATGTGAGGTGGCCAAACAAAAACTTTTGCAAAGCCATCTTGAGAGGTTATCTCACAGATTCCTGTTTCCTTCATAACCCCTGCCTCAAAAGATAATAATTTGGTAGGAAAATGTTTTCAATAGGATTACTTTTTTATCTGTAGGAAAAAGAAACATCTATGTATAAATTGGCAATTGTTAGAAATTTACAATAGTCAAAGTATGGTACTGTATGTTATTATTATCAAAGCATGGTACTGTATGTTATTGATAATGATTTGTAGTTGCCAACTGACAATGTTATAAAAAAATCTAATTTTATTTGCTGAGTTTGTAATTAGACATGTTACAGTAGAAATATTTGAACTATCTGCCCTTTCTCATCCAATTAACAAACTCTGTCAAATAGCCACAACTAAGATGAAGTGCAGACAGCCACTGAAATGCTCGTTGAAGAAAATTCAATCGGAAAGGGAAAGTGGAAGGTATTCATTTTTGTATGAAAATACTGACAGTTGATCAAAATACAAATAAACTGTCTTTAATATAAAGTGATAAAACTTAGTGGGTGTTATTGATGTGGTATATGCTTCCCAAAAGCTAAACAAAGTGTTTGAAAACAAGAAAATTTCATTAGAAAAAAAGAAAAGAGTGTTAACTGCTACATAATAGCAATTCTCCTGTATGGCAATGAAGGAAGAAGAGACAACAGATATGTAGCTCTATAGACGAATGCTGAGAATACCATGGACATAGCATATAAGCAACAAGGAAGTTTTAAAGAAAATGGGGGGGGGGGAATCACACTTGTATTTAGAATCAGAAAGAGATATTTGAAATTTCTAGGACACGTAATGAGAAATGAGGGCTTGGAAAATCTGAAACTCACAGGACATACTGAAAGTGAGAGGGGAAACAGCAAGTTACCGACCTAACAAGCTTGTATAAATGGATGGCAAAACAGGAAGTGGGAGAGATAGTAAAAAGACAAGTATTGCTAAGAGCTACAGAGGATATAAATTTGTGGAGAGCCATGAACACTGTTGTCTTAAAAGGACACAGAACATAAAAGAACACCTGAGAAATGACTGCTTTGTTAAAATTGCCTCAATTTCTGAAAATGGTGATTTTTTATTGTCATATATAGTATCCCGACGTGGGAAAGAATCCTCACAAATATGTGGGTAAATAACTATCTATCCAAGAGCAGATAAGTCAATCAATAATACACTGAGGAAAAGGAAAATGATATACTTGCAAAAACACAACATATTTAGTCTATATTCCAATTGTTTTCATCAATAATGCTATTTATTTGTTCTTCCTGATTTCTATTTGAAGACATAAAAATAGGTGACCTCATTTTTCTTTTGACATTCCAAAGTCAGGATAGTAAATGAATGAAACTTTTCTTACATGCCCAAGCCCATCCTTTCACCTGAATAAACAAAAAAGAAAAGGATTTTATATTCTTAAAAGAGAGAAAAATGAAATATATAGTTTGAAATATGTATTTATTTTTTTGCCAATGGAGTTAACAAATAGAAAATCATGCTTATTTTACCGTAAAACATATTTTTTTGGTTGATTTTTTTTTTTTTTTTAATTATAAAAGGAATTTTTTCTTTTATATTAAGGAATAAGTAAAAACAAAAAAAAATGCAAAGTGGAATTAAAAAGAATATATAAACTGACTTAAACACTAGCATTATCCCTTATCAGTAGATTTCCAAAAGAAAATTATCTAACTAGTTATCTGTTATTGTCAATAACATAAAAGTTATTGCTAACATGGACAAATATTTAGGAGAAGGGACATTATCCTTTACAACTTTTGAAGACATTTCCTCCAGTTGATGTTCTTTTGCTTTTGACCCTTAGGAGATGACAGGGCTGAACTATTAGCTGAAAAGTTGGATGACAAAGAAGATGACTGGGTCAATCCGTCGGCCCGATAATACCAGCCTCGAGATTGGCTGGCACAAAGACCAACCAACTAATCAGATTGCTTGTCACTGAACCTTTCAATGATGGCTTCTATAATAGTTTGCTGTATTCTGTGATTTCACATCAATTTTTTTTTTTTTTCCTTTTTCCAAGTGAGGGTTTGTGAAAAGGGCTATGTCTTCTTGGCACTGAAACTCCAAATGAGGCTCAGTCTCCAAAGGGTTAATGCAGTAGCCAAACTGTGGAAAAGACAACAAGAAACCACTTCAAAATTTTTCCTAAGACATGGCAACTCACAGATAAAGAATCTGTGCATAGTTATGTTTGCCTATATCTTAAAGAGACATGGCATTTAAAGGAAGGGAGCAGTTACGAGATGTATGATTACTCTTATTCATGCACTAAATTCATTTTACCTATGAGCAAATGGATGCACACATGTAAGAAGTTTTAGGTAAAATGAATGTCTATGATTGGTATTTAGATTTCAAATATGGTGAAATGTCACTTGAAGACCGACTAGGACTAGCTGACATACAACGAACTGAAGTGATAAAAATTTTAAACAGATTTGCCACAAAATCAATGAAGATCATTGAACTATTGATGTGATCTCTGAGGCAAGTGATTTGTTTTAGAGTTCATGAAGGAGAATATTAACAGAAGATTTGAAAATTAAATGTTTTTAAAAGATTTACATTTGTTTACTAAAAGAGGGTAAAAAAAATAGAAAATTAAAAAAAAAGATTGTTTCAGTATGTGCCATGATTTGAAGGAATAGATTTAAAATGATCAAGAATTTCTGAAGTTGTAACTGAGAATGTGTTAACATTTCTAGTTATTTTGATTGATTGTTTGATTTGTTTTCTATGGCTTATCAACCCATTGCAAGTTATTTAATGCCATAAAATATTTTTAGAATTTAACAATTTTTTTTTTTTTTTTGACAATAAAGATTTAGTGATACAATTCTTACTAATTAACTCATAGCTTGGAGGGGAGAATAGGTGGATTAATACCTTCCCCAATGGTATTTGCTCATAAGCAAATATAACAAGCTCAACAGGAATTGGAACATGGCTGTCCAATTAAAAATTCTAACCCATTATCCAATACACCACCTGTATATCCAAGCTTACAGCACCTGGTATTCCCAAGCAGTGACCCATCTAGATACTCACTGGGCTCAACATTGCTTAACTTCGGTAGTCAGACGGGAACTGTTGTTTCAATGTGATATGGCCATAAGCCCTGGTTATTTGAAGGTCTCTTATACCCATCAATCATCCTTATAGTAAATGAAAGTTCTCACATATTTTATTAATAGATCCTCCCATGCTCTGATAAGTTACAAGTTTTTTTTTAATCATTTCATCCAATGCAAGGTAATAAAGCCACTGACACAAAGGGTTACTGAGTGTGAAAGAATTAGAAAACGGATACATTATTATGGAACAAGAACAATAGTAATCTGGAAGACTGGAGATAGCAATTAACATTGCATTTAAAGTTTTGAAGATCAAAGTTGACAGGTAAGCAAGAAGCCGGAAAAGAGTTCCACAAACGAGAAGTGCAATAAAAAAGAAAATATTAGCATACAACTTAGTTACATCTAGCCAATTCAACTGTAACTTGATGAGATCTTGTAGCTAATCTAGTACTGCACTTAAATACAGAGATAATTATAATACAATTCATTTTTCTATTTACTTTTGAGAACAAGCAGCCCTTTAAAAATTTTCTGACAGAGGATTCTTTTCATGGAAAAGTTACAATAAAATTCTCCTTTCCCAGTTAGAATTTACCTAATATTATTTCAGATGTAAATGATTTTATCTAAAATGAATCACTACTTAGCTTCCTTGGCAAACCAAATAAAACAAAGGTGATGGAATACTTGTGTTCATTTACTCATACTTTTAGGAATAAGGCATGAATCTACTTCTTCCTGCACACTGTCTCATCATCACCAGATATCTTAACAAAAACCGTTTTTTTTATTGAGACACACTTTAAATTTTAATAGATTTCATAGGAAATAAATCACTCATTCTTTGTATGTGCATCTCTACACTCTTCTGTATGTTCTTGAAATTGCATTTTCCACTATTATAGAATATTGAAAATAATGTTATATATATTTATAATTTTGCAAATTTGTGAAGAAACAAAGGAATAGTTAAGTGCCTATTTATTTAAAAAACATTAGATATTTCAGTTACTTAAAAAAGAATATATATGTTCCTACCAAGTTCCAAAGTTCAGATCTTAAAAGATTTAGTCTCTAACTTTGAGATCATAAACTTATAATTATTATAAGAATAAAAAACAATCATTCATAAATTAACCTTCTGTTAACTTTGGGCACACCTGGCTACCTCTCAAGATGCACAAATGTGCCTGGGCACATTGGTTGAGAAATGCTGGGTTCCAGCATGTGGCTGTTCAGAAAGAAAATTTTTTTTTTTCAGTCACTGTTTTGTTTGAGTTACTCCAGCCTTTTCATTGACACACCAAATTACTAAAAATAATCTTTCACCAACTGTAGGCTTAGTAGCAAACATAATTGCTAACATTTAACAGCATTTAATCAGAATATTTTTACCATAAAAATTAATCAACATCAAATGCTTACAACTGTAATTAAACCAGTTTTTTTTCCTTCTTATGAGCTATTAAGTGTTTAAAAAAAGAAGCAATAGAGAGAGAAACAATGTAGTCTTTAAGTTATCTGAATTTCTTAGATGAGGTATTTTTATAATTTCAAGTAATTTTTTTTTATCATTGCTTCTTATCATCATGCAAGTTGTTAAAGTAAGCAGTGTTGATCATTATAAATGACACCCATGTTGAGTTTGTTCCCAGGATATAGGATTCCAGTTCATGTCCGAAGACTAGTTCTTTATTTCTGATACATGCTGTTTATATTAATAGCCAAAATATAAAGATTTAAGTGCAACAATAAAGATGAAAGGAAAACTAGTGAAAATTAATAAACAAAATGTAATTATAAATGAAAAGAAAAGAACTGAAAACATATAATGAAAACAATAGTTTGCTGTAACATTCCAGACATTTTCCTTTCAAATGACATAGATAATGTAAACAGTATGTGCCTTGCTAAGTAAACAGATTCCAAATAGAAAATTCTTGTTGGACAATGAAATACAAACAAAGCACAATCTAATTTCCTGAAAATACACAAGGAGCTATGATCGTCCATAATATTTGCCTAAGGCAAATACATTCCCAAATGCCAAAAGAGAGCTTTTTTGCATAGTATTTTAGTAAGACTGTTCTGTAAGAGTATTGAGCTGTTAAGTATAATCCAGTTCAATACTGTGCTTGTCCTAAATTAGAGGAATTAAATTTTTATCTGTGTTTCAAAACTGACAAACTATTCAGCTCAGAATAAAAGTGTGTCTTGCAATCATCTGCTCAATAAGCCTTTGTTTATACATATACATACACACAGTGTGTGTATTCTTGGCAATAAACCATTTCACAAAATTTAACCAAATAAACACCAAGACTTCTGAAAGGGCTTCTTGGCTGAGCTTAGACCATTTCACCACACACACACATACACTGTGTGTGTGTGTGTGTGCGTGTGACAGATTTTTTAAAATGAACTTAATTTAGGGTAGTCAGCATTAGTGTTTAAAACAGAAGATGAAAATATGACACTGAAATCTAAAGACTCATTGGGATAGCGAAAGGTGCCTTCCAAAAACTAAGCAAAGTATTAAGAAACAGAAAAGTTTTGTTAGAAACAAAGAAAAGAGTACGGAACCGTTATGTAATATCAGTCCTCCTATATGGTAGTGATTGCTGGACAATCTTCTCACAGATGACAGATGAAGAAGAGACTCGAGACAATAGGAATGTGGCAGTACAGAAGGATGCTGAGAATACCATAGACTGAACAATGATAAAATTTTAGAGAAAATGGAAATAAAAAGGGCACTTATACTTAGCTTCAGAAAGAGATAGTCGGCATTTCTAGGGCAAACAATGAAGAAAATTTGACACATAAAACAACTGAAGGCAAAAGGCAGAGAGAAGAGCAATGGGTAATCTCCCAAATGAGCTTGTGTAAATAGTTGGCAGAACAGGGATTAGGAGAGATAGCAAAAAAGTAAACTTTATTAAGTGCTATAAAAGACAGAAAATTGTGGAGAGCCATGATTGCACATGTCCTGAATGACACAGTGCACAGAAGTAGTACATATAAATTTCTAATTAAACTGAAAATGTGGGATTTTATTCTACAAATTAATTTTAACTCAAATTTTTGGTGATTTTGTTAGCAGCTAAATGAAGATACCAAAAGTATCAATAGTACATGGTCTGGTTGATTGAAATGTACACCTAAAGTAAAATTGGTATTGTTATATCTGATAGTGCAATTTTCAAAAAATTTTTTATTTTGTGATTATTAAACCAAAGATGAAATTATGTAAGTCAACAACAGTTATGAGGTTAAGTTTGATCTGAAATTTTCCCTGTATATTGTTTGATCTGAAATTTTCCCTGTATATTGCTTGATCTATGTTATTAATAATCCCTAGTGAATTAAGAACAATGTCAAAGAAAGAGGTTAGATTGAAAATGAGTATTTGTATAAAATTAATTTTTTTTTTTTCATCATTAGGCTAAAGAATTTATATATTTGCGTGTGTGACTTTTGAGTTGTGAAAATTCAAGCTGCTTCTTTTCACTATTTTGAACTGGCACACTACTACTAATACTACTCTTATGCAAAATAAATTATTGCATGAGCAATCTCTTATGTTAACCCCCATGTGCACCTCTTTGAGGCTAGTACGGTAGAGTTTTGTAAGAGAAATTACAAAATTCATAGAGTGAATTTTTTCAGGAGCACCACTATCCTGATCCGACCATGAACTGACATAAACACATTTAAATTATCAGCATTGAACTTTTGTTTGCTTTATTTTTTGTATTCATGATTTTGTGTAACTGGCTGAGGTAACCCAGACTCTTGCTTGTAACACTATAAATTGTTTTGCCCTGCCAAGGAGAAATAAGTGCTTTCTATAGTGAAGTTGAAGCGGACTGGTTACGCATAAGTAAACTGAGCCTGGATGAAGATTCAGAACCAAACATAAAGCAGTAGAACATTGTCACATGTTTTATACATAATACTGACATCTTTGTGCAGGTTGAGCTGCTGAGAAATTAAAGTGACATTCAAAGGGAAAAAGTTTGAAATATTATTTAAAATAGTGACCTAATATCTGATAGAACAAGTTAAAAATAGTATGAGATTTAATGATTGTTATAAAAGATTAAATTTTTATTTCAAAGCTATGTCCATTAACACGGATGATAAAAAATAGCATATTTTTTTAACAGATTTGAGCCCAGAAAAATATAATCTATTGAAAATGTTGTGTATCGAAGGAAACTGAGTAACACACTATTAAATGATTTGAAAAAAGTTCTACAATAACAAAAGTCAGATCAGACCAAGAATTTAGTATTGCTGCCATATCTGGGCTGGCACTGCTCAATCTTCACTGTCCAATTGCGATAGAGTTCAAAAGTGCTTACACAGACAAAACATTGTCAGCCTTTCACTACTATATTATGGTAGATGTTCAAACAAGTTATATTCCTTAGTTTCACCAGTTCAGACCTTCACAGCTAGGATTCGGCATGCCATGTTCACAGTGGTAAACCGTCTTTTTTCTTTAGCCTGTTCCTTTGATAAAAAGCAATTTCCACTCAGACATCTTCCTCAGAACTGTTACATTGTTGAACAAATTCCCAAGAGAATGCTTCCCTGATAGCTACAATCTTACTCTCTGTAAGTTCAGGGTCTGGTGCTATCTGTCCTACTTGCCCTCATAATACTCTTACTTCCCTTTTCCTTACAATAATATCACTCAGTAACCCTTTACCCTGAGTGGCTCTTGGGCCTTATATTAGGTGAAGTAACAGTAAAAAAAATAAAAAAATAAATATTTAACTGAAAGAAGTGAGAGAATTTTAACAGAAGAAATAATGAAAATGTAAGAAAGAACATTGGTGAGTTAAGAAAAGTAGTAAAAACATCCGATTTTGGAGATAAGATGAAAAAGATAATCAAAAGATAGAATTTTATGGTATATTTAAGATGCTATTCAAAAGAAATTGTTATCTAAAATGAAAGATTTAACATTTGGGAATAGGAATGAGATTGCTGTAGCTAAATAAAGTGTAGAGAAGGAAACATAAAATAAAGAAGATTCATTGAATAAGCTGCCTTTTATACAGGGAAAGCAGCTGGAAAAAAGTTGCTTCAAATGCTAATGAAGAGACCCTGTTGCTATACGTGTAAGGAATCCAAGATATATATTGAGAAAACAGAGGTTTTTGTTTTTGCTTTTTTTCAATAATGCCACTACGATGCAAGGGGTTACTTCTCACTTGTGAAACTCTTTTCAAGTCTCTTACTTCCCTGCCATGACACATTCTTAAAAAAATTTAAATGCAATGTCAATCCTTATCATCATCTGTCTTCCTGAATCCTGTTCTTTTATTGTCCTTTCTCTACACTAAAGTTTTCTCATTCTCTTTCACTCTCAGTAAGTTTATAGTGGCATTATTGCCGTGTTTAGCATAATTACTTTTTTTTAAAAATAGTTCACAGTTAAACAAAAAAAAAAAAAAAAACACATTTTTATTGTATCCACTATTTTATTACTTTTGCATAAGAATGTTACTTTCTTCGGTTGTTTAAGAAACGTTACCTAATTAATTTTTTTAATACTTTTCAGTTTAAAAACTAAATATACAATATTCACCTGAAACTCCTTCCTTCACTGTAAAATGTAATAATAAATGGTAAACATGATCAGTACTTCAGACTTACTGATTCACAGATTATGTAATGTAGGGTGAATTTTAATGAAAATTTCATTAATTTTATATTCCATAAAATATGATACTTTGTTATCCTAATTTGTTATTTGCAAAAACCTTGGGTTTACGCATACAATTGATAAAAACACAGACTTATTTATCATGTATACAATATTAAATTGCTTGGTTATATTTAATTTCATGAACTTGGACTCACCATGACTTCAGGATTATGAGCAGATAATTGACTTTATCAAAGGCCTGGAAAAGGAATTTTATGTTAAATTATTTAAATGACACAAACTGATTCTTTCTGATTATCTTTCATCCTCTAGGGGTAAATTCTTAGATTTAGTGATTGACTTTAATGTTAATCAAGTAAACAAAAAGGTTCAAATTTATATATTAGTATTTTTTTTTAAACTAATGTTCACACAATAAAAGCCACTCAAGGAACAGGGTGTGTGAGGTGTGTAATATGAACATAAGACAAGGAAGTAAGAAGTGAAGATTATGAGGATATTGAACCTCAGGATTTGAAAAGGTTAAGAATGTAATGAACTTGACTGGAATTTGAAATTGGCTCTCCAATTTCTCATGCCAAAACACTATCCATTACAGCAACATGCATACAAGATGAGTATAAAAGTCCAAATGGAAAGTTATATAATAAAAATAAGAGTTTAGCCATGCAATTTTTAATAATAATATAAAATAGGTCCCTGCTCTTTTGGTTACATTTAGTATGTTAAAAGCTGTATCTGATAAAATTACCAAACACAGTATCTTTTTTTTTTTACTCTTTTTAACCTTTACAACAGCAGGTAATCTTACAAATGCCAGCAAAGAAATAAATTTATTTAACAGAAGGCATAAAAATGAGGCTTGAACTAACAAAAATAAATACCAAAGCTTCTACAATGAAGAAGAAAGAATATTTAAGTATGTTGGAGACAGTGCACTGTCACAGTGTGCAGTACAAAACATTTCATGCATTTTATATAGCCCTGCTCTCTTTTCTCTCTGGGGTGATTTTCTTTTATGTACATGCCAACAATAATCAAAAGTACACATGTAGAACATAGTGTTATAGAAAAGAGAAAATGTTATGAGTTGCTTCAATTTTATTATGCTGTCCTATGATATCAGATTCAGATAAAGGTACAGCAATAGAAGTTGAACCTTCCTGCCAATAACCATAATTATTTTCTTTTTTATCTTGTTACAGATAGCAGCAACCTGGCAAAATAGCATCTGATGTGAAAGTGCATAGGAGACAGATGTGTGAAACTGAATTCTTCCATGCAGAAAAAACTGCACCCACTGATGCTTGCTGAATATTTACAGAAACCAAACAGTGAATGTGAGCACAATTAAGTATTGGATAATGTGATTTAGCAGTAGAGACTGCAATGGATGTGACAAGCCACTTTGAGTTAATGAAAGATGGGCAACACTGACAAGATTTTCCTAATATTAATGTTGCTATGAAGAATTGTAAAAATTAGTGCTTTAAGGCTAAAAATTTGTTCTATCCAAGAGTGTTATTGTGCTCCTTATATCAATTGTAGTCGCCATAGAAATAAGTAAGAGACATTATTTTCAGAGCACCCTTCATAAAAAGGAATGGAGTGCCCAGTTATCAGCAAATGAATAGCTGTATACAATTTCACATCCCATGCAAGCATCAAATGTTTCAGATGGTCTGAACAATATATAATTCCCTTCCTGCAGATCATATTTCAGGATCCAAAAATAGCAGGTGATTACCTCAGCAACTGTCAGCATCTTTGATGGTAATTCCTGTCAACAAAATATCAGCAACTAATTGGTTAGTACTAAAATAATGACTTTCCTTTTGTCTGCAAATTTATTTCTTTATAAGTGTGTGTATAAATATAAATAGAGGGATATATATGCTAGCATTTAACCAGTTCTCATGGATTGGTTTTGTCTACTAGGTTAGGTTGCTCCATTCACACTAGCTATGAATACAATTCTGTCAAAGAATTATTAGAAAACGTATTTCAATTCTTTAAATCTAACAACTGTTTAAAGAGTGAAAGAGATTGATTTTATACAAAATATTTTTCTAATCATCCTCTACATTCTGACTTTTGTGTACAAAAAGGATTTTTTTAAATTAAAAAATATTTTAATTCATCCTATTTTTATAATCAGATGTTCAAATATTAAATACTTCAGTTATGTGCTATGCATGATACATGCTTAGGTGATCATGTATCGTTTGATACATGACTGATGAGGCAGATTTTTTCCCCACAGTAGGTTGCCATTTCTTTTTGTGGTAGACAAGGCTATAGAACCTGGTCTGTTTTACTATTTATCCATAGCTGGGGGGGGGGGGGGTGAGAGGATTCATACCTTTCCCAAGGGTATTACCACATAAGTGAACATAATAGATCTGACTGGAATTCGAAATCGGATCTCCAATTTCTCAATTAAATACTTAGTATTTTGAAAAAGGTAACAGACTCAAAATTGTTTTCATTTCACTAAGCTACAACTCTGTAACCAAATCAATAAAATTACCTTTGCTTAAAATTACTGCACATATGTAAAGATGTTTTGTAGTAATGCATAGAAATATAACAAATTATGATGGTTTTCAATAAAAATAAAAAATGAATAAAGAAGCCTAATTATATTAAAGGAAGGGGGGGGGGGGCAAAGACCCGTATACTTTACATTAGAAAAAGACAGTTAAAATTTAATAAGAGGGTTTGGAAAATTTAACATTCACAGATGGAAAAACCAGATTAAAAGAGTTAATCAAAAGAAATTTTGCATCAAAACCTGTAGAATTTTACTTAAAAAGTATGGGAGCCTTGCCTGACAATTGGCAACAGGTCATTAAAGATAAAGGTGATTACATAATTGAAAATATAATTGTTCTTTACTTTTTGAAGAAAAAAATTGATAAAAAAAAAATTTAAATTTATTTCTAATTTAACCAAATACTTTCTATTTTCTTTAAATAACTGGATCATGCTTGTACATAGCTTCTGAATAATTCTTACCTATCTTCAAAGTCTTCAATTTTGGATAGCTTATTTTATAGGGCTGAATGTAACATTTAAATTTAGATTTCACATCTAAAATTACTTACTCATGGTTGAAAGAATTCTCAAAGAATTTACAACTGATGTTTATTTTATCTTAATGCATATGGCTATAGATGGTTTGGTTTTCTAACTTGCTAAATAAATTAAGTAAAAAATCAAATGCCTACATTTGGGATTTTAATCTTACAAATCAAAAATGAAATAAAAAAAACAAAAACAAAATATTTGATTTTAGATAACAAAGAAACCAAATTCAATGCAAATTAAGAGACTGACACACTAAACAGAAATAATGGTATCAAATATCAATAAATTTGTACAAGTTTTTGTTATATATCTTAAATATTAGTGCCAGTTCAGTAATTTCTATGGGTATTGAATCTTTTGTTATAATGGCAATAAGGGTCCAATAAAGTGTAACTGAGATGCTGCATAGAACTCTATAAAAATTTAAACAATATGAATTAAATCATGTCTTATTTACATAATACTTACAGTTTAAATTATATGTAAATTTAATTGCTCTACAAAGTTCTTCAATTGCAATCAAAATAATAGTAACAGTCTTCAGGGTTAAATTCAGCAATACTGTTGATGTTGATTTCACCACCATCATGAAGTTGAATTTGTAACATAATTAGATGACTTCACAAAGCTATCTTAAACACTTTTAAATGTTGTATGGGACAGAAAGTAACATTTAAATACTTGGAAAGAATTCTCAAAATGTACTGTTTATCTTATCTCAATGTATGTAGTTATAAATAGTTTGGTTTTGGTACTCGTTAAATAACTTTAATAAAAAACAGAACAAAAAAACAATACCTGCATTTTTAATCTGGAAATAATAGTTTTAAGAACAAAAATAATATGACAACAGTGGGAGGGAGAGGCAGTATCATGGTCTCAAATGAGCAATACATTCATACTGACCCCAATTTCACTACTAAAAAGAATTCATAATTAGACGACTTCACAAATTCTAGAAAGTGAACAGTGCGTGATTAGAAGCTAAAAATGTGTTGGTAGTATAAATAAACCAATGCAAAGATAAGGTGAAATTAAATAGATGGGGTGAATGAAAGAGTCTACTGATTGAAACATGCGAGAATCTGAGGACAAGAAAGTTGTATTCAGTGATTAAGATTACTTTGACACTGTTGCTTTTGATATGACAGAATGGAGAGTTTGTGTGCAACAAGCAAGAGTTGAACAGATTCCCCAGAGAAACAGATGGTATTTAAGATTGTGACCTACAGACTCTACTTTCCTTGTGGAATTTAGTCACTTTATACAAACCAGACTTGTTTGTAATTTAGGCAAAAAAGCACAATTAGTACAGAAAAGTTATTCAGATACAAAAAAAAAAAAATTTAAAAAAATGGAAGAATAGATTTCTTTCCAACAAGGATGTTTATTTATACTTTTTTGCAGTTATAAACTGTTTTTTTCTACCAAAGTTGATCAATGCCATCTCTGGTCAGAACAGAATGAAAGACCATTTTTTAAAAAATGAACCATCATGTCATTTCCTATATAGACTTTTGGCTATTTCTTATAACCTTCGTTATGAATATAATCTAATTCAACTAACTACCAAGATTTTATTCATAATATCTAGAATTCCTCAAGACTAAATGACTATAGATAATTCATGTTGTAAAAACATCTGATCATAAAATAATTCACAAAATTAAATACTTGGTATTTTTATTCTTTTATGTGCTGTGTCCCTTCAGGATATGGGTGATCATGGCTCTCCACAACTTCTTTGTAACTCTAAGACATGTCTTTTCTCTATCTTGCTTAATCCCTGTTCTACCAACCATTTGCATAAGTGTTAGGTAGGTTATTCACTGCTTTCTTCTGTCCCTCTTGCCTTTAATCTGTCCTGTGAGTATAAAATTTTCCAAGCCCTCATTATATGCCCTAGAAATTTCAACTATTTTTTTTCTACTGTTAAGTATAAGTGTCCTTTTTGTTTTCCATTTTCTTTAAATATTCATCATTGCAAGCATGTTCAGTCTATGGAATTCTCAGCATCATTCTGTAGAACCACATTTATTTCCTCAAATCTCTTCTTCATCTATGAAGAGATTGACCAGCATTCACAGCCATATAGGAGAACCAATATTATATAACAATTCAGCATTCTTTTCTTTCTTTGTAACAAAATTCTTAATAGTTTGCTTACTTTGGAAGGTATAAAAAGCCATTCAGATTAGCATTTACCAAGACTGACAATAAGCATAGCCAGAATCTTGGATTATTGACAAGGTAACAAATTATAGACAGAATTTGTTTAAAAAATGATTATCTTTCTGCAGGAGTTGTAGCTTAATCATTTTAAATTCCCTGTTAATTCCCCAATTTCTGAGAATTTCCCTGATTTTGGGATATCATGTAACAGACAAAAACAACAACATTATGTATATAGCTGTGCTCTGGCACAGCTATACAGATGGACAAAAGAAAAAAATTGACAAATTGTAGAATATAAACTTCCCCATCCCTATACAGTGTAGGATCTCTACTCCAAATATAAGTGCACTTGTTGTCTTAAGTGAGTATATGGAGCTAGTTTTTGATGAGCATACTTAAAAAACAAAATAACAATAACACTATCTGCAGTATGCCACTAAAAATCACATATTTTCTGTTTTTCACTTTCCATGTGACTAACAAGTGCTCGTCTTCCCATATTACTCAATGAAATTGCTTTTCAGCAAAAGCAACACATAGTTTTATGAGGACTGTTTTTCACTGACATGACCCATGAAGCAAATTCAGGATTAAAATTTTGGTCCATTCATTCAGGATTGAAAAAAAAAGTAAACATTTTTAGGAAAAACAAACATTTAGCATTTATTTACAAACAATTTAAAAAAAAAAAACAATGCATATAATAAACACGCCATTTGAATGCATGTCAAATTGTATCAGAAAATTCTGATTTCCCCTCCCGGCATGAAACCAACATTCCTTAATAATTCTCTGATTTTTCTTTAAAGAAAGAAGAAAAAAAATATTTTTTAATTCCTTGATAGTTTCCTGTTTTACAGGTTAGCTGTGAACCCTGTTGTATATTATAACTCCAAATCAGTAACAGGACCATGTTAGGATGACTAGTGACAGAACAAACAGTTCATACAGGCATAATTTTTTTTCCTTAAAGGTACTATCACACAAATAATATAAATGACAATTTCCACTTCCATCTATTAATTGCATTTCCTAAAGTATTATCAGTTGCATCAATTAAGAACTCTTAAATTTTTATTACCTTAATTAAAAGGTGATAAATATTAATTATTCATTTTAATTTCCATTTTAAAAAAGTTTTCTGATATAAATTAACATTTTCAGTTTGGCTACTATATAATTTCTAACCATCTGAAAATACCAAAAGTCTTCAATAAAAAAAGTTGAAGAGACTTTCTAGGAAAAAGCTCCTCTTATAGACAATGACATGCAAAATTTTTGCTACCCAAAAGTTATAGTTAATTTCACTAGCCAAATAAAATTTGGTTCATGATTAACATTTAGAAAAGCTTTCCTGCAAATAAAGAATGAATTCAGTGAATACAAAAAAATACAAAGAGGAAGACAAGAATGCATTTTCTCAATGGATTTATTAAACTTATAAAACAAGATCATCCCAAGAGAATTAGAAAATCTACCAGAATTTATTTTTGGATGACAATCTTAGCAACATGAGATATGCAGATGACACTGTGCTAATGTTAGACACACAAAGAGAACTGAAAGAACTCTTACACAAGATAGGAAAGGACTATTAATTATATCTGGGTAGTATAGTAACAGAAGACAGAAGATGTGATAAAGAAATCCAAAGGTACATCGGTATAACAGAAACTAAGCAAAGAGATAAGAAAATATCATTAGAAATGACAAAAACAGTGCTGAACTGCTATGTAATATCTAATCACCTGTATGACTGAAGTCTGGACTATTTCCTCATAGATAAAACTTGATGTGACAAAGATATGGTTCTATCAATGAATGCTAAATATACAAAGAACAGACTATGTGAGCAATGAGGAAATTTTAAGGAAAATGGTAATTACAACTGATACTTAAAATCAGAAATAGGGAGCTGAAATTTCTGTGATACAAAATGAGGAAAGAAGACACATTGAAGACAAGAGAAGCAGACGGAAGCAACAAGTAACCTACTTAATGAGTTTGAGTGAATAGATGGGAGGAAAAGGACAGAGATGGCAACAGGCCAAATGTTAATTAGAGAAACAAAAGAGAAGTTGTGGAGAGCCACGATTGCCCATATCTTGAAAGGACATGATGGTACACAAAAGTAGTAGAAAGTACAATTTTTGCAAAATTTGGAAGTAAACCTTGATACTTAACCCTTTTATACTCACCACTAGGTACTGTAAACTAGGATATGTGGGTGGTGTGTTTGATAATGGCTTGGAATTGTTAATTGAAGAGCAGAGTTCGAATTACTGTTAAGTTCATCATATTCACTTACACACAAATACCTTTGGGGAAAAGTATGACTTCACCTATTTTACCCCCAGCTATGGGTTAATTAGTAAAATAAAAACCATTATTATCTTTAAAAAAAAAAAAAAAAAAATTACAATCTAAAAATATTTTATGGCTTTAAATAACATGCAATGAGTTGATAAGCCATAGAAATGAATCAACCCCCCTTTTATCCTCTGATGCTCCAAGAAATTATAAGTTAATGCCGGTGGTTTTTTATGATATTGTTAAGGCATTTTTGTCCTACACCCGTAGGGCTTATTGAAGGCCCCATAAACTCATTAACCTTTATTACACTAAATTCTTTCTAGAACTGTTCCCTCTGTCACTGCATTTTTTAAGGATGCAAAAACATGAACACACCTACTGTTTTAAAATTGTTATAACTTTCTTTGTACTGTGTGCATAGATTTTATTTTTTGTATACTAATAAAAGAATGGACAAGTAATATTATTATGTAATGCATTACATTTTGCATGCATGTTTTGAGGTTGAAAACAAAATAATTGAAACACAAAATAAAAAACAAATACATTAACAATTTTATCACTTCTTGTGGAGTTCTGGGGTGCAATAAAAAAACAAAATGGCTAAGAAGGCTTTCATTTTGTCAAAAGTAACATCCTTCATGTTTACATATGAGTAGACAACAGCATTTATTTGCTCTTTCTTTGACCTGACTAGCATATTTGTCTCACTTTAATAAAGTTATTATTTTGTAGTTTATAAATAGACAAAATAATTCACCTTCAGAAAGACTATCAGGTACATCCATGGGGCCCAGTAGCTTCCATAAAATTAGTCAGCCATGGATGATGATAGACACTCAGCACCTAGTGGCCATCACCTCCTTACCACTTCACTGTCAATATCCACTTGAGTAAAAAATTTCAAAATCATCATCAGAGTCAAATCAAAGAAAAACTCCTGAATAAAGGCTTCGTTGGATGTTGATGTGGCCATTTTTGTCTACAAAACATCGCAAAAAATTTAATGTGGGTTTAATGTTATACCTCATATGGAGTGTAGAAGAATTCAAAATGGCATTGGAAAACAGAAGTTTACCCTTGTTCCAAAGTAGTAGTAGGCAATTTCCAGCTTAAAATACTGGAAATAACAGTTGCCAAGTGTTTATTTATAGCAACCATCTGATGGTGACAGAATGCACTTACACCATGCAAAGGAAGAGAATTCTATGACAATTTTTGCCTCCAGTATGGTAAAGGTTAATATAAAAACACATTGAATTTAAAGAGTAGGACTTACTGAAGCTTTCATGAATACAGTAAGTAATGAAAAAAAAATCTTGGTTGTGTAAAAGTTGGGTTGTGATGGTTAAACTAATTGAAAATCAGCTTATTTCCTATAATTGTATTACCTTTAACTAATAAGTAATTGTGAATCACCTCCATTCGCAGAGAGTTCCCATATCTGTTACACTTTTGAGACAAAATAAGAAATTATTAAAGAATGCCAACTACAGGCAACAGAATAATATAACTCTAAATAGAGCTAGAGACAATCTTTTATAGAAATACTTTAAAACAGACATTATTAACATCTACTGCAGCCTTCTTTTTTTTTTTTTTTTAAAGTTAGCTAACTATTCAAGAGGCAGACATTGGTGATATAAAAGTTGAATGTTCCCATAATATTTGTTTTTGTATAATACATAAACATCAAGTTACACAATAGTTTGAAGACCATGGATCATGTGGCAAATTTCAGCTGGACTGTCAAATGTGGCATTTAAGTAAATAAAATACAAAAAATAATGAATGTGTCAGTATAAAAATAAGAGAACCATATCAATTTGATTTTGTTAATCTTATCTCATACTCTGATATTATATTTGATATTACTCAGTAAAAATGCATAAAACAAATCATTCCTGGAAAACTGATATCTATATAAACTGAGGGATGTTAGCCCTTTGTTTAAATAAAAATGACATCACAAAAAAGCTATGAAAGAAATAATAAATTTGTTATAAGCTATTTAAAACTAACACAATACATACATAGCTAATATGCAAGCATATGCTATATTCTAGTAGATCTTTTTTTTCTCACTTCTGGAACTGACTTCTAATTTCTTGCTTCATTGTCACCTGTCAAAAATGTAAATGCAATGCCAATCACCATTTTGTCTTCCTGAATTCTGTTCTTTTATTGTTCTTTCTCCTCATTCAAGTTTTTTTCATCCCTGTAACCTCTTGTATCATAATGGTATTATTGCTTTGCTTGGGGTGAAATGATTAAAATAAAATCTCTACAGTGTGCATATATATAATACCCTACATTGGATGCACAACTTGAAGTTTCATGCCATTTTGCAATCTTCAAGTGCAATACTTGGGTTTACACCATTTGTTAAATACCTCTGGTTGTTGCAAAATATTTTATAAAATATCTCGAGATAACCAGAAGTATTTAACAGTGTAAACCAAAGAATTGCACCTGAAGATTGCAAAATGGCATGAAACTCCAAGTAGTGCAACCAACATAGGGTATTATGTATATTTTTTAATATATTAAATAGTTCAGTTATGTAACATTGAGCACTGTTTTTCTTACACTATAGGGTGTGTGTGTGTGTGTGTGTGTGTGTATATATATATATATATATATATATATATATATATATGAATGCTTGCTCATGCATTTACCTATATTTATCCATTTGATTATATATATATATATATATATATATATATATATATATATATATATATATATATATATATATATATATATATATATAGTTAGTTGCACACTATAAATATACACATATGCAGATGTGTGTGCGTGCATGAATGCATCCGCTCCCAAAAGCTCTGCTTCTGATGTTTGTTCCTTTGTGACATTCTTGGAAGCATTGGCACTAAACAGTCATATTCAACAATAAGCATGTATCTACATTTACAAAATGCAGTCTGATAACAAAAATAAAGACCCACTTTAGGTGATAAAAAGTAACAGTAATAACATTAATTATTAGAATGGATGAACAGTGCAAACAAAAATAATCTGACCCTTAGATTGGTTTGAGAATCAATGGTCTAGACTTACACCAACCCATAAACTGCTGCTCTAGATATTTCTAGTTATATACAAATCAATTGCCCCGTACATATTGTATGATAGAATATCAAAATGTACTTAGTAGAATAATCCAAGACATAAATAAGATAGTGATAAAGAGCAATCAATACAGAAACATAACTGTAGAGGAAAAATATTTCATATCTGAGATTACCAAGCTCATTCTCGTCTATTATAGGCCAACTGAACAAACAAGAGCAATTTTTTTGGTTATATCGTAACATTGCTCTAGAAGAGTTTTCTCTTTCATTCATGGCTCTTTTAATAGACATGTCAATAATGTAATTTTCCTTGAAGTTTACAGATTTTACAATTTAAGCATTACTTAAAACAAAGTTGTAGTTGTTTATCCTCGTCAGTACTGAAGAGATATTTGAAAATACAACTTGGGATATCTATTTTTCTGAAAAACTGTTTTAAAAACATGATTTTATAAATTTCAACCGGCCATAACACTAACTTTTCAGTCAATAAATGTCAAATGCTTCCTGTATAGAAACAGTCGATTTCACCATTACTATCTGTAATAATTGTGGGTAGAAATGTATTTCAAAAGAAAATGTTTTTTTCTCCATTTTTCATCAATAAAAAAAACAGAAAGAACACTCCAAACAATATATAACAAGAAAATTAAGAACTAAATGATATATTTTAAATGGAGTGTTTGAAAATGACACTACAGTGGCAATGTTCCACGGAGGGTTAAAATAAAAAGGTCTCTGTCTATATTAGAGATTCAGAAAAAAAATACAGCAAAGCATAAATTAAGCATAGTAGCTTGTTATGAACAAGTTGATCTCTGTAGTTAAATTTGGCTAAGGGTAAGGCCAGCAATTAAGTAGGCTAAAACAATCATTGATGTAAGAATGATAATAAACCTGCACAAGTTTATATTATTACTACTATTACTTTTATTATAACAATAGCTTGCTGTTCATTTCCAAGTATACCTTACTGCTGAGACGGTTAGCTAATACCTATTGCAGTTACCTACTCAGACACATCTGTGTTCCTTCAAGAGTGGTGTAATGGATAATGGCTTGGAATTGTTAATCGGGGAGACAATTTCCAATTCCAGTTGGGTTTATTATACTCACTTATGAGCAAATATGCTTGGGAAAGGTATGAATCCATCTCTTCTCTTCCCCAGCTATGGGTTAATTAGTAACACTTTTATCACTAAATCATTATTATTTCAACTAAAAAACAAATTCTTACAATTATAATTTATTGGCTTTAAATGACCCGCAAAGGGTTGATAAGGTGTAGAAAACAAAGGAATCAATTAATCAACACACACACACACACACACACACACACACACACAGAGCCAATATGTGGTTTATGCTCCAACTATGCTGAATGGGCCTTAGTTACAGTTTCTGAGAGAGTGTGTATAAATGACCCATAAGGAGTTGATATACCATTAAATAAATAAACCAAACCAAAGTTTCATCAACCCAATTTTACTCAGTCACAATGCTTGGGTTTTCAGGCACTTTACAACACTGCTGCATGCTGGGATTGTTTACCCAGACAATCTTATAATAGTATAAGTTATTTCCTTGATAAATCAAACATGTTGCAATTTAAAACAGAGTTTCATGGTTGAAACATTAACATATTTAACACACCTGTACTGCTGCTACTACTAAGACAACATCCCACACATGCACAAACAATGGCTTTAATGCTTTTATCAAAATAGGGAAGATGATTGAAAGAAAAACATTTTATAGTAGGTTTGGAAAAAAGAAAACTGATAATTTAGTAATGGGTAGTACTCTTGATTATACAATAATTAATGTACAGGTCTTACAAGCTATTGAGAGTGAGCTTTGTACTCATCAAATATTCATGAAATAAGGAATTCTAACAAACTTCATCTTCACCAACAAATATGTAATTAAATAATTGTATAGAAGTAAATGTGACTGAAGAAAAATACTTGTGAGTCTAAGGCTAAAATTGTGCAAATATGTATTGCACACACAAGTCTCATAACCCATTAAGGTCATTGGGGCACCCACATGTACTACAGATATAACTGCAGTGGGTGTGTCGATGGCAAAATGGTTTGACATAGCCCATCCTTCTTCAGACTAGTTTTGAATTCAAAGTTGTCCATCTAAACTGACTCTCACCAAAGTGTCCAGTATGCCCTACTAGTTAACCCATAGCTGGGGGAGTAGTTAATATATATGGAGCTAAAAATGTGTTTAAGATGAAAATGTTAATTACAGCTCTAAACCAAGATGCAGCTTTTCTGCATTATCTGAAAACAGGGCATTGTTATAAAAATCTTTCATAAACTGAAATGACAAAGCAAAACAGTCATAGTTACTATTAATTTACATAGAAAATTATTTTATTTTATTTTATTTTTTTTAACTTTTCCAGACCTAAAAAATAAACTTGCATAAGATTTATTTCCCAATTGATATTATTGCAATGAATGCAAAAATGAATAAGTTTGAAAAAGCTTGTTGGATGTTTTGAGTGATTTTTTTAAAAAATCATTTTCACCCCAAGGCAATGAAGCCACTAAGATGCAAGGGGATACTAAGTGTGAGATAATATGAGAACAAAAAATAACATTATTAAGGAGAGAGAGCAATAAAAGAACATGAATTAAGACATGATGGTGATTTTATTTATTTATTTTTTTTTAAATAGGTTCCACCCCAAGCAAGGCAGTAAAGCCACTAAGACACAAGGGGGTTACTGAATGTGGAAGAATTAGGAACAGAAACATTAATAATGATGAGCAGAAAGTGAAAAGAGTAATCAGGAGGACAATAGATAGTGAATGACATTTAAACTTTTGCAGAATAAAGTTGGCTGGAAAGTATGGAGCCAGAAGAGGTTTTCACAAGTGAGAAAAGAAAATGTTAGCATAGAATTTATGGCTACAGCTAGCCAGCTCAACTGTATATTGACGAGATCTTGATGTCAGTCTTGTATTGTACTCGAATTCAAAAAGTCTAGGTAACATAGCAAAGAGCACATCCAAACAATTACCATGAAAGTATTTATAGAAAAGGCACAGGGAAGCTACATTAAACAGTGGAGAAAGTGAGTGAGCTGAGATGCCAGGTCAGAACCAATAACATTGCAGATTCTTCTATCAAAATTCTCTAAATATATGGCAGAAGCACTAGACCAGATGTGCTTATGAAGAACTATGTGATAGAAAAATGCATCATGTGTAGTGTCATATTTTAAACTTTCCACATCAGAGTAGTTGACAAACCTTAACCTTTGACAGCAAACATAAAAAAGGTTATTTTTGTGGGGCTTCTGAAAATGGACAAATGTGTTCTTATATATTAATGGTAATTGCTTCATCACCTTATACCACTTCAGATATTAGGGAAAATCTTTTCTGTACTAATGTAGATATTTTGTAAAAGTGGCATAAAACAACCTTTTACAAAAAAAAGAAGGGATATCTGCAACTGGTTAAGAAATAAATGTGTGCTTATTGTATAAGCAGTCAAGTATGTGTGTGTAATGTAGTAGTTATTGGTGAGGAAACTAAGATCAGTAAGCAGAGTTCAAATTAGAGCCAATACTGTTGCATTCACTTTCTCACAAATACCCTTGGGAAAAGTATGAAATCTCTTCTCCACGCTATGAGTTAAGTAGCAGGGTAGACTGGATTCTCTAGCCTTGGGGGGCAACCAATATAAGAAAAAGAAAATTCTGAATTCCCAAACTATAAGGAATGCAAAAGGCAACCACTTCACACGTTTCCTCAATAATGCATGTCAATTCCCAGATAATAAAGAAAAGAATCTGTAGAGAGCCATGATCAACTACATCTCATATAGATATGACAAAAAGTAAAAATAAAAAAGTAACAGATCAGTTATAACCATTACAAAATGGTCATTTTATTAATATTTAAACTTAGCTTAGTCTGGCAAAAGACAACCACTATAAGGTACCTGGGTATTTCTTTTGAGCAATGACTAATCTCACAGATCATTACTATTACAATTCTTACTAGACACCTTATACATGCAGTCTTTGGCCATATAAGTCAAACTTAGTAAATATCAATAATGTTAATACATTTTAAGGACTGTTGTTCTTGAAAAGGATTGATCTCACAACAAAGTAGCAAGTCTGTTCAACTTGCTTGATAACCATTATCACAGTGATGCATTTCTTTTTACTAAGCTTAGATTTTAGTTTGGCACAAGTATCAGGACAGAGTTTACTATACACCTGTAATGGTTTTCTAAGCTAGCTTAATAATGATTCATCATCAACATCAGTCCCATAATTGGGTGTGGTTGTAGAGTGGCTTTACAGCTGATCACCTAATTAGTTCCCTCCCTATACCTGGATTGAAAACAAGAGAGGTATTCATGCATAGTGGGTCATGAGCAAGTAGACATGGCTGAGACCATCCCCCTCTAGGTTAAACCACATTTCAACTTGGAGGCTCATCTTAGTCATTGATATATGACTATTGATTCAATTGGAGAACCTTCTACCCTGACTACTGAATAAGAGTCCCTTCAACCTGGCAATGTCATGTCATCACTGCACTGGCTGTATACATAGCTATAGGACCCAGTCTACTCCATTGTGCTAGATGGACATGGACCCTAAAAGAACAGTCTGAACCATCAAATTCAGGGATTAACCTTAAGTCGAACTTGCCATCCGCCAGGAGTGCCGAAATAGCTTGTTGTGATGTATGGCAAGTGTGTTAAGGTTGGGGAAAACACCTAACCAATTGCTCTCCCAGCAATTGTGGTGGTAACAGAGAGAGAAAAGAGACGGGAGGTAACAAAAATAATATTGCCTTTGAAACCACAGCAACTTTAGGGACAAAATGCCCATGGAACTAACTTTACCAGAAGTCTTGCTAACTGCAAACTGCTGGTTTTCCTATTGCTTTTATTGGCATAAGGCATTTACAAAGACCTGGATCTTGAACAGTTGCAGAGAGGCTCATATCTAGACATGCCAAGCTATCCTGCTGCTAACAGGGAAAATCCATATGTAACTGATATTGGCAAACATGTCCACATGCAATCTGTACCAACATGTGTTTGCCACATTTTTTTGTTGTTGTTATATCCTTAAACAGGTTACAAACAGACAAAGGTGGTACTCGAGTAAAGGAACAGCAACACATACACAGATGAAAGAGAGGTTTATTGTAAAAGAGATACACTACTGAAAGACAGGGAATTGGGTGGCAGGCTAGTAATTCCCGAGGCAAGCCCCAGGTATATCCTGTGATTATTATATATAGCCACTGATATAGTCAGTCCACATAGTCAATAGGGAGTGTGGGACATTCCATTACAACATTTTAAAATTCTGCTCAGTATGTAGCCACGCTCCTCACCAGAAAAGTCTATTGGGGGAACCAGTTCAGTCACCGATGACTGGACTATACAGAATGTAGTACTGAGTTACATAGTACCAGTAGTACTTGTAGAGAGACATGAAAAACTATTACTCTACAACAAATAAGTATTTGCTAATTTAGTATGATACACAAAGTATAAGGCATCTAATAAGAAACAAACTCACTACACAGTAATGATATGACAGACAAGACCACTAAACATTACTCTCAATGCAAAAACAGTTCTTTGCTGTGAGGTAATATAGTACCAATAGAATATATTTATATAATTTATAACACCAATGGTATATATTTATTTTAACATCAAGACAGCATTAATTTATAACATCAATATAAATGACTGGCATTCATAACTTATTTAGGTGTTGATGTACCAGAGAATTATTTTTCTAGCACAGATCCTTTTCCCACTTGATTTTCATTGTTTTTTTTTTCTCAATTAAATTAATTAAATTATTTTCTCATTTTTTATACAGGATAATTTTTGTTGCCAGGAAATTAAACTATATCATTAGCTGTAATGCACAATATTAGTTAAATCTATAAAAAGTTATATAACAGTCTCCCTCTTACACACAAAGAAAATAAAAGAGGCTATGGTCTTTGTTTTGTTAAAAAGTTACATGGATTTTTATGTTTAAATAATGTATATTTAAGTAGCAAGAGGTGTGTCAATATTGTGAATATACATATTGCAGGCACACACAAAGTCCCATAACCCGTTATGGTTTTGGGGGCACCACATGTGCTGCAGCTGTTACCAGAGTGGGTATTTCTAGACCAATGTAACCTAATATAGCCTATTCCTCTTCAGATTAATTTTGAATTCAAAGTTGTCTATCTGGACTGATTTTCACCCAAGGTTAGAGATCCAAGTCTGCTCTGCTATTTAACCTATAGTAATTAATACAGCAAGATAAAATTGTATTTAAAATGAAATGCCAATTTATAAATATAAGTTTGATTAAAGACAAAGAGTGATATATACATTTAGTTTCATGAAGAATGTTGCTTGTATATTACATCATGCATTACACCAAAATACACAGATGTTGAACACTAAATTGCTGAGTGTAAAAATATTTCATAAGTTTTTAAGTTTTTCTCTGATCTTGACAATGGCCAGAAGCATGATTAAAAGTTCAATCCCAAAGATTTTAATATTTACGTTCATTTACATGATAGAATAAGGAACAAATAGGAAATGTTTATACATTTATGTTTCACTTTTCTTTAAGCTTCATCAAAAATACTTAAAAATGAGTTCTGGAAGAGAATGCTATGGTACATTTGAGTTCTGTGTTTGTTTTACATTGGTTAGGTATCTCTTATGTGTTTATGTCTTGTGGTGTTAATATGTGTGTGCATACATATTTGAATTCTAGTGGTCACTTTTGTGTCTCTCTGTTAGTTTCAGTATGTTTAATTCCTGAAGATTATAGTAGAAGGAAAATAGGAAGGGTGTGCATGTATATGTATCAAATTTCTAGTTGGTCTTGCCTGTACATGAGTTGACTAAAAGTGAAATGTTAAATTTATGAACATTTCCTACTTGTTTCTTATTCTAGCATTCTGTCAGATACAAGCTTTATTTGATTCCAATTCGTTTAATATGCAGATATTCTTTTGTACATGAACAAAAAACAAAATTAATTAAAGTATTCCTTTTAATAGATTTCAATTAAACATGTATTAATATATATGGATGAAAACAAATATTAAATAGCATAGTTTTTTTTTTTTTTTTTTTTTACAATAAGGTTTACCCTGTACAAGACCCTCGGGCCATGAGGTAGAGTTCACATTAAGGTGTAGTTTATATGGACAGGAGGCGAAGATAACCGCTAACTCTAGACTTGAACAGGTTAAGATTATAGTCTTGGGAGTCTGTTCCACAGAGCAATAATTCACAGGAACAAGCTGTTCAAGTGGAACTTACTCCTCACCAATGTAATACGGAGGGAATGTGGGTGGTTTGCTACAATGTAAGTGGTATGGCGGATCCAAGCCATGAAGATTAGACCTGGCAGAACCAAGGAATGTAGCCCATCCGAGCACTTTCCATGGAAGTAGCGATAGATCAGTGAGAGGCTTGCATGTGACAGATAATTTGGAGGATAGGGAATAATTATTCTCCAACAAGGACTTGGAGACATTTTTGAACTAAAAAAAAAAAAAACTAAAAAAACAAACTGGAATGTGAGGACTGGGCAGCTCCCACCCAAATATGACAACAATACTCCATTTTTGGCCTCATCTAGCTTTTATAAAGATAGAGGATGGCATGAAGAGTTGGGTACTTATTGAGCAGTACAGTGAGTCGATCACTTTACTAGACCAATTGGGGTCTACTCAAAGCAATACCCAATGATATACTTTAGATTCAACAACACTTCATTATGATCAATACTCTCACAAGGTCTTATATTTTATTCTAAAACTTATTATTTTGGGTGATCATTGTCTACAAAATTTTAATATTGTCTATTTCTTTATATAGTTTAATATATATAGTCGTTGCATATCTTACCCAGAACGAGACAGTAATCTTATTGATTTCAACAGTTTAACCTTTTAGCTATCAATATGGATAAGTAGTTATAGTGATTTATTAAACATAGCTTAGTTGTGGCACAAGGCCTAGATTAAGGAGCACTTATTGAAAAGCAGTAGATATACTCTACAATCCAACTTACAAATTTTTTTAAATGCATGTAAAATATATTAAAAATCACATAAAATTGAACTATCAACATCATTGCACACTATATAAAATTAATTAAACTGGAATTTCATTTTTCTTTAAATTAAAAGTACTGCCGGAATAACAGATATACCTGTGAGTGAGTATATATCTATTCAAACATGTTTATACCATCAACATGTACATTAAAAAGGATTTTGGTTTAATTATAGAAGCAGTTCTATTTCTTCCCTCACTTTTTATGGTAGTATTCATTGCTTTATTGGAAGTAAACCTGATTTTGATGAAAAACAAACTCCAGCCAAATATGTGTCCCAATCAAAGATCAAACAATTTGACTTTCATTTGTAAAGATTAGACCTAATGAGGTTTGACAGTTTTAATTCTTTTTTCTTTTATTTAAGTATTATAAAAAAAGATTTCTCCACAAAGTAGAGGTTAAAATAACTTCAGTTATTCATTTTTATTGCCTAATTTTATTTTAGCCCAACTTATAGCATAGCTCTTAATTGTCAAACACAAAATGGAAATGCAGATGAAAGAGATATATTCATTTGAATCTTTTAATAGTACATTACACCTTTCTTGAGAGCAATCAATGGTTTATATATATATATATATATATATATATATATATATATATCTCATTTGATTTTTAATAAAATAGAAAATTTGGATATCCTTGTTTGAATCATTAGTTTATAGCAATTCCATGAACAACGAGAAAATCTTAAAGAAAATGGCAACAAAAAGAACTTATGCCCAGAATTAGGAAGAGACAGCTGAAATTCCTTGAACACATGATGAAAGAGGGATTGGAAAACTTAATCCTCACAGAGCATGTATCAGGCAAGAAAGATGTGTGAAGATAGTGATCCACTTTCCTGACAAGCTTGTGTGAATGGATGGTGGGGGCTAAGCAAAAGTAGAAAACTGCTAAGGGTCACAAGAGATAGGGAGTTTTAGAGAGCCATGATCACCAATGTCCTGAAGGGATGTAGCATATAGAATAAAGAAGATAAATTTTAAGGTGGACTATCCTCATAACCAAAGTAACCAATTCATATATTTAATAAAAACAATAGCATCTGTCTATATTTCCGAAATTAGGTATTGTCACTATTTATACTATTTATATTGTTTGGGCTGTTGTCGTCATCTTTAAAAAAAATATTCACTCACTCAAGAACATAGTGGATAAAAGCGTTGGTTAAGTAATCCAAAAAGTAACTTGACCCAAAGAGTTGTGAGTTCAATAGCTGGCCACAGCAGAGGGAACAAAAACTTAAAGAGTTACTAAGGGGAATTAACTAAAACTGAGATATCCAAAGGCATGGCCTGTGGAATTAAAACAATCTACCCTTGTGGACTAAAAGGGTTTGATTTGAAATTTTAATGTATATCACCTGAAGAAGGCCATAGCATACAACAGGCAAAAATGTTGTGAATATGGCAATAAAGATGAGGACAACAGTCCTAACGATATAGAGTTTTTTTTTTTACTTTCAGAAAACTGTTTTGATAATCTTATCAGATAATGACACTCAAAGAGATGGATCAGTATGAACTATGATAAATAATGTCAAGAATAAGATAGATATAAAGACTGAGATTGATATAAATTGTATGCAAACAATATAATGCCGAATTTTTAAAAGTAAAGAAAAAATATCAAACCTATAGTCATAATTTTTGTCCCCAACTATTAAGGTCTTGGATCTTGATAATGTCTGTTCATTTAATTTGAATAAAAACTTTTGAAAATTTCTTACATATACTAATCACTGACCTACATACAAACATGGAAAAATATTAAGTGAAAACAAAATTTCCAACACATTCCTTATCAGTGAGCTTTAATCAAACTTTATTAACAAAGGTCTGATATCTAAACACACATGAATATATATATGGATGTTTGTTTATATTTAGTTAATGGTAATGGTTAGATTAGCCCTTTCCATACAGGATTTTAAAAATATTTCTGTTAAAAGTTATTCAGAAAATTAGACTTTAATGTAACGCAGTCTTATAGTAAGAATAATTTCCAATGCATTCTTAAAGTAAAATCATTTCCAATGCTTTTTATAGTAAAATCATTTATAATGCATTCTCATAATAAATTTCCAAAAGTAACAGAAATGGTGAAATTAGCCGTTTTTTTATACTCAGCATTCTTTGAACAGTTAGGGCTAATGTTAGCTGAAATTTATAAATTCTTTTTATTAAAAGAACTTTTCAAGACATTAGACTTCTTAAGTTCACTGTTACTTTCTAGTATTGATGGGAGTTATCTTCCAAACCTTTTGTTTACAATAGTGTAGAAAGTTAATAGTTTTATTATATCATTATTTTCTCTTCTAGTTAGTTACATAGGCTACCCATTTTTGTTTGCTGGGAGTGTTCAATAGATTTATTGTAATTTTGTAGTGCCAGTCTATAGGGTGTGATTAAGAATCATTTAATAAAAAGAAAAAAAATAGAAAACAAAAGCAAATATTAGATAGAATAAAATATATTAGGTATTTAAATTCTTCTACTTAAATAATTCTTTAACTCATCTAAGAAGAAATGGAGAGGAGCTAATTTAGAAGTCAGGGCATGGGTAGATGCCACAGGTTCAACAACAATACATATATTCACACACATTGGCAATAGCTAGTATTTTCCATCTTAACCCGAGATCTCAGAATAATTACAAGAGTTAGTGAATATAATTGATATATAATATTTTCAGAAATCATTTCTGATTAAATGCTTTTAATTATCGTTAATCAAATGCTGCAGTTATTAACTTTTAATGGTTTGTTTCAATGCATTTGTTATATGTGCACAGGGTGTATAAAATAATAAAACTCAATGCTATACAAAAATTAGATATTAATTTTCCATTTTGATTTTAAAATTAGAAACTTTTGTTATACACTTGTGCACAGATATATTATATATGACAGTGTCTATTTCTGATGGTATCATCTAGTTGCCAATAATATCTACCTATTTCACTATATATATATATATACACACATATATATATATATATATATATATATATATATATATATAAAAGATTTTTTCATGTGGAGAAAAACAATTACTCACTACAAAAATGCATACTTGTTTCAATGCCTTATAAAAACCACTTTTAGTTCCCACCAGATGAGATGCACATAAAGCATCGAAACAAGAATGCATCTTTGTAGTAAGTAATTGTTTTTGTCCACATGTAAAAATCTATAATAAATAATTATTGGTCTACTCGTGGTATTGAGCCCTCTTTTGAATTAATGCTGTGAATGTTAGAATTTACATTATTTCCATTACATTTGCATATATATGTGTGTGTGTGTATGTATGTATGTGTATTTCAAATTAAATCTGTATTCATGTGTGCGATGGAAATATTTTAATCTTTTTTGTTGATAATCATGCAACACTGAACTGTCTATTCCATGTAAAGAGATAGTATTTTCCCTCTCTATGAAGGCAAATATGACACAAAGACAAGTTTAATATGGTGCTCAAAAATTGCTCGGTCATCACATTTTCCTGAAAAGATATCAAAGTGATTTATGACCCTGGCCTTTGGTGTAATGGGAGGTGCTGCCCAAGAATTAGAATAGCCAGGTATAAAAAGCTGATGCTAGCACCAAATGGACAGAAATAAGATTCTATAATTTGAGATATGTTGGAAAACTTTTTACTTGTTTATTTTAAATGATGCATTGTTAAGTTCAATTCAAGTATATTTTTTATATTTTATATTTAAGTATATATACATTTATTGATCAATTTGTGTTCTTTTTAAAGCTTATCACAACCTTTTGCATGTTATTTGAAGCCAGAATATATTTTTAGCTTGTAAGAATTTTTTTGGAATAATGATTTACTGATACAAGTTCTAATTAATCTATAGCTGGGGGAGGTGGATTCATACATTTCCCAAAGGTATTTGTATGTAAGTGACTGGAATTAGAACTCAGCTTTCCAATTCCATACTGTTACACCACCTGCGCATCGAAGCTTACAGCACCTGGTATTCCCAAGCAGTCACCCATCTACGCGCTGATCAGGCACGACATGGCTTAACTTTGGTGATCGTATAAAAACCAGTGTTCCAATATAATGTGGGCATAAACCAATTATACATGCAACTTAAGAAGTGTTAATAAGAGAGCTAAAAAAAATTTAAAATGACGTTGAAAGTTTTTAGTCTTAGTAACTATAATCCGGTTTATTGTCAAATGAGACAACTAAGGAAAATTTTTTATTACTATTCCTGACACCTATTGTGTGTGTGTGTGTGTGTGTGTGTGTGTGTGTGTTGGGGGGGGGTTACATAAATAAAATAACGAATTGTATAAGGATTGTATTAAATGAATGTCATCTTGTTAAAACAGTAAAAATAGAATAACCATGACTGCAAGAAGCGTTACTATGGAAACCACTAAGGACTTCTCAAATTACAGCTGCAGGGAGTGTTTGTGAGGAGGAAAGGGTTATAGCTGAAAGATGTGCAAAACAGGGTTTCAAATTAAAAACAACATGAAAAAAGTCTAAAACTATTATTTTAAAAGGGCTTGGAAATTAAATTATTTTAAGACATATTAAAATTGTTTAATTTTGGAAATGATGTTCATCCAAATTGGAAATATAAAATTGTATACCAGGAGTTGTTTATGACTTGTTTATAAAGTTATTTATATTATTATTTGTTTCATTATTATTTTTTTATTTAAATTCAGACAAAAGCTTAATTTTTTTTGTTTTTATAACAAAATTATTTGATAGAAACAAAATAATTTTAATCAATTCTAAATCAAATGTTTTAAAGTTAGTTTCCTTAATAACTTTTTAGTATTTTGAACCATTAAAGAGACTTCTCGGACTTTATTACACATGCCTTTTGGGTTAAAAAAGTGTGTGTTATTGCAATGAACAATTCTTAAATATAACCTTGCTGTTGTTGGGTAGTAACTGGCTAATTATTCTTTATTTTTATAATCTTCCACATGAAAGTAAGGTAAATTATAGGAATGCTTAAAGATTATATAATTATATAGGTACCTCCATATTATCATATAGGTACCTCCACTGATTCATTAAAAAAATTAGCATACCATATTGACAAAATCCCATACTTAATAAAAACTTTTATTTTCAACATATTTATGTTATTATTAAGAGGAAAGAGAAAAGGATTTTTTTTCTATTAAATTATATTTTATCTTTTTAAGAACATTCAAAATTTTGGTTCAAAATCTTTTTTTTTTGCATCAACAGGCAGAGGAGGGAAAAAAAGTTTAATATTTTATGACTTTTTTGTGGTGAAAAACATCGATTTGGAAATTCTTGGAAAAATCAAATAATTGTCAGGTTTTAATGGAAATTTTAGGACTTATTCACAAATAAAATTATTTTAGAAAGTTTTTTTGTTTTGTTTTTAACATCTGTCCCCCTACCCACACTCTTAATTTTATGAAAATTCAAGAATTAAATTTTGAGCAGCTTAATGTTTATATTAGTTAAAAACAGAACTTCTTTGAGAATTTAAATTATCAATTTCTTTTTGTAAAATTGGACACCCAGTTACCAAAAATCTACTCTGAATTGTAAAATGAAAAATGCAATAAAACTAGGACATTATTTGATTAGAAAAGCTTTTAACTGCTTCTATAAATAAAATATATTATGGGCACTATTATTGTCTTTAAGAAAAAATTCTTTTTTCAATGTATAATGAACTTTTACATGAATTGTTTTAATTTTAAAAACAATAATTTATAAAGTTTTAAAACTTTTAAATTTTTGTACTGGTTAGGTGATATTAAGTAAAAAGTATATTTACTAATCACAAATGGAAAAGCTTACTACAATTCATCCACACCCAATATTTTAGAAAGAATTCTGATTTTGTGTGTGTGTGCATATATAAATGTGCAGAGTTTTGCAAATGCAGTCATCTATACATGACATTATCAGAAAATAAGAGCAACATTAGCTTACAGAGAATATTTTCCTTAAATTTTTAAGATTACTGGGTAGTTAAAAATTATATAGAAAAAGGCATTCATATTATATTCCTTAAGTAATTTTTACAGATATGTCCACCGTAGAAAAAAATTAGATAAATTTTCCATTTGTCAGTCAAGCTTGTCGACACCATAATATTTTTTAAACACCAACTGCCATGTAAAAAAAATATATTTCTGCTGTGATTTTCAGAGATGTGTGTTAAATATTTAGCAAAATAATGAATATCCTGAATGACAATATTCTGTAAACTTTTTCAGCAATGATAGATTTACACATCTATACTACAAGATAAACATCATGCATGTATACCTACAGTAGTATTATGTAAAATTAAAATGGTGGCCCAAAAGTGGTGGAAGGTTGTCTGTTGCTAAACAAACTTGAAACAAAAGCAGTAGAAATTTGCCTATCATCAATAATGTAACAATGAAAATGCTGCACAAATAAATGTGTATGTTTTTTTCTTGTACCTTGCAGATAAACCATCTTCAGCAAATATATTTAATAATAGCATCTTTATATGTATGTATACACTATTTCTTTATGTCATTATATAAGAGATGTGCAGAAACATTCTTAATCTAAGCCACTACACAAAATCTGACCAAATGACCAAACATAATATTTTTTTTTTTAAATATCTTCTTGATCAAACTGCAAATTTTTGGTTCCCAGCATCTAATATGCACAGCATATTCTCTATTTTGTTTTCTTTAACACTCTTGCCAACAGGTTAGATTTTTCTCTTCAAAACAATACATCAACACCAAAGAATGTAATTGTTCAAAAACTTCTTGGTCCACTCCCCCCACCGAAAAAAAATTCTGGTGTTTGATCATTAAAATACTGATTTAGGAAAGTGTGTTATGCTAATAATTTTTCAGTACCCTCTTGTATATAATTCCTAGATGGATAAGATAGTAACATAATTAGTGCTAGTGATTGGTACTTTTTTAAGTCCTAATAAAAAGCTATTATTTTTATAAGCAAGCTACCCCTTTGAAGACTTCTGTAATACATACCTTCAACCCCAATATACCCCACCATCTTGTCCCTTGTGCCATACTAAACTAAACTTACTAAATATCTGTTTAAGTATATACCATAAAGATCCAGTGTACATCCGGCCATCTGCCGTGCAACGACAGCTTGGGGGTAGAATCTCTGACTGATTCCAAATCGGTCAGGTTTCGATCCCGGCTTGAAGCAATCAGATGTCTAGTCACACTGATCAGCTGTGATACAGTGAAACAGTCTGTGGATGATATATATATATATATATATATATATATATATGTGTGTGTGTGTGTGTGTGTGTGTGTGTGGTTTCTCCTACGAAGCAAGTTTGAACCATGTCAGAGAGCACATAGACACTGATAAAAAAAATAAAAAATAAACAAAAAATGGTATCTCTCTACTCAAACATAGGTACCCATTAAGTAATAAAAATGCCAGATTAAAAATAAAATGATTGTTTATATTATGGATACAAACTCAATCAGATATAGGCTTTTGAGAAAATCTGAATGAAAGAGTGTACATTCCTTAAAAGGGATAAACGGAACATAGCTGGGTTGTGATGCCTTCTGTGGCTGAGTGGTCTAAAGTATGCTGGATCAGACATTGTTTTCTCCTACAAAGGGAGACATTGGTTCAAACACTGCTGGAGAACACATTTTCTTTATTAAATGTTCTAGGAGTGCACAGGCTGGTAGATGTAATGTACACTGTTTAAAAACTAGTGTCTATTCAAACATGGGTATCCACTAAAAAAAAAAATAGATTTGAACTAGTGTGTGTGTGTATGTGTGTGTGTATGATTAATACAAATATAAAATTTGTCACTTAATGTTATATTCAGTACCCAAACTACAGAGTTTTGTAGGTGAACATTTTTTCTGTCCACTCATCAGGAGGTACCAGCAACTGACTGCCGATTTCCTCAGTTATTTTGATATTAAGCTAAATAAATTTATGCATTTTTTTTATTTTATTGGTGTTAGGTTAATTTTTTTCTTCTTTTTGTATGAGTATGTACACCCCACATGTGTAGAATGTGGTTATTTCTACTATACATAATTTTCTTGTCTTCTTATACTCTCTCTTTTTGGAACTGAGTGTCAAAGATAATGTAACAATGTCATTTCATTTGTCACTATCTATATATATATATATATATATATATATATATACACACACACACACAGAGTAAAATACATCTATTGGATGCTTGAGCACACATCATCAGTGATGTCTCTAGCCAAGGTTCATTAGGGGTTTCAGGTCTTTCAGCATCATACTCCCTCTCCACGGTGATCCAGCCGATACTGATTGAGTATCGACGTGTACCTTCCGTAAGCTACAACTTTTCCCATCTTACAAAGTGCACACCCTATGCCACACACACACACACATATATATATATATATATATATATATATATATATATATATATATATATATATATATATATATATATATATATATATATGATTAATACAAATATGAAATTTCTCACTTAGCTGATTGATGTCATATTCAGCACCAAAACGCCAGAATTTTGTAGATCCTTTTTTGTAATCACTCGATCCATTCATCAGGAGGTATCATATTTTTTTTATATATATATATATATATATATGAGTATCCTGTCTCCAATAATGCATATCAATTAAATAACAAAAATAAGAAAATTAATAAAAGAGATTATCACTTTTCAGTCAAACATTTCTCTCACCCCCACCCCACACACATGCACCCACCCATGTCAAATACTTCTACAGTGATAACTTCCGAACAAGATAATGATGGCAGAAATTAACGAATATAAAAAAAAATATATATTTTGGGAGTTTTTATAACCCACTTAAATTGTTTTCCAAACACTTGGCAGTAAAGGAGTTATTTCCTCTTGAATTCACTTGCAGCTTTGAAAAATCAAGTATCTTATCTTGAAAAAAGAAAAAAGTGATTCTTGACAAAATGTTACTTAGAAAAAAGCAGCCAAGTTTTACAAAAATAAAAGAGGAAACCATTCTAAATATAATTTGTAGGTCACACTTTAAAGATATTTCTGTTGTAATTTGCACATACAAATTTAGATACACCCACTTAGATTTATGAATATTAGATATAAAATTGTATAGAATAAACTAATATGCATTTTGATTCATTACTTATTACTTTCAAACACCACAAATATATTGTCACTTGATGTCTGCCATATTTTTCATAAATTTAACTTAGACAAAATAAGAATAGAACAATTTTAAATCAGTCGAATTTACAAACTTTTGACTTCCAGCTTAAAAACAGAAAATGAAAAAAATGCTTAAATGGACTTAAATACCAAAATTCTGCTGTAAATGTCTAGTTTAATGAAGAAAACTTTATATATATTGCAATGTTAGATTAATATATCTGAATGTGGAAGAACTGACTGAGGGCCTTAAAAGATCATTAAAATAATTTATGCATTTCAGTTGCTAAAATGATGATATATCTTTGATCTTTATATAACAAAACAGTGATGCTATGTTTAGAAGGACTGATTTTTACAGGAAAATCATAATCTTAGATATTTTCTTTATGAAATTAAACTACAAAAATTTGAATCAAAGATTAAATGTGTCAAAACAACTCAAACATATTTAAATTTTATATAAAGTCACTATTTTCTTGTGTAATAAAATTGATTAAATACATTAATCATTAAAAATATGTTCAGTTGACTAATAAAATGCTTTTACTTAAAAAAAAGAAAAGAAAAAAAGAGAAATTTAGGCCAAGTCTTTTTATATATATATATATATATATATATATATATATATATATATATATATATATATATATATATATATATATATATATATAACCAGTATTATTAATTTTTGATGACTATATATTTCATGGGAGAGATTGTAAGAAGACAAACATTGCTAAGAGCTACAAAGCATAAGAAGTTGTGGAAAGCTTTGACTGCCAACATCCAGAAGAGATATGCCACATAGAAGATATCTTTTATCTTAATTTCAGTTGCTTTTATCACAACTTCTCAGGTTTATCATTCTATGACCTTAAGCAAACAAAAAATAAATTAAAAATAAAGTATAAGCATTTCATGAGATTTACAACCATTTTTCTTTGGGAATCCCATCTTAGAACAACAGCTACCTTACCGATTAGGCTACATAAACCCAATAGATACAAAAGCTCAAATCAAACTTTCATTTACTTTAATTTTCCCACCAAATGCCCTATTTATTACCATCTTTAATATTTGTTTACATACATTGATAGCAATAGGAGCAAGTCCATCATCATAGTGTTTTGAGTGGAGGAGATGGACAGCCTTTCAGTCAGAGGGGCAATGAGTAATAAAAAGCACACTAAAATTAGTTCACAACATTTGGTGGTGGTGATGGTAGTGGGGAGGTATGTTCTCTAACACCAGTCCACCCTTGGAGTAGTATTATCTTGAATTTTATTAGATGAAGTATTATTCAGTTATTTATGTCATCTTAACTCCAAACCAATACTAAAGATTGTATTTACTTGGATATTCAAAGAAAATAAAGAAGGGAAACTATATGGATAGATTTTTGAGGTTTTGCAGCAGTTAGGCTCTAATAGTTTAATTTGTAACCCAGCTGTTACGCTACGAGCCTCACTGAAGGATTATTCATTATTTCCCCATTTACTTTACAGCCACAAAATAAAGCAATAAAAAAAAAAAATCAAGTGAATTTAATATGAAAGAAATACTTGTCAAAAATTCATAATTGATCATGATACATCTAATAATTCAACACATTAGTAGAAAACATGTTTCAAAATTTCCATGGGCTAATGAAAACTCATCTCCTTTCCAGATATCTTCACACCACCTCTTAGGTGATTGATTGTTTAATGGCATATCAACTCCTTATGGGTCATTTAACAACAACATTTCATTTTCTTGGCAGCTTTAAGTAATAAAAATATGATATATGTTATTCTGCTTTCTCAATAGAATACATGGTAGATGATACTCAGCTTTTGTGCATATACATATTTGTGTGAACATAATTACTAGAGATGGTGATATGTGTGTTTTATGTTGTAGTTTTGTTAAAGTTATTTGGAATACAGTTTGATTTTCAAAATTGTCAAATATTATATGGATTAATGTCATGAAAGAGTTTTCATGTTGGTTGGTTGATTTTGTTTAGCGGCACATCAACTTCTATGCCAAAATCTAAAATAATTTGAGCATAATTTATGGCTTTGACTAAATATATTTTGAATGCAATTTTCTGTCTAACTACAGACAAAATGCATTGCTAGTCAGTTTGCTTTAAAAATGTATTGTTGGTCATTTTTTATATAAAAACGTATTTTTATACTTTCATAGTGTTTTGTTTTTGTTTGGGGAGTTCAATGTTTGCCAAAATCTGGGACTCTAACAGGTACTGCCACCCTGGGTGAGGGTGGCTCTCACACCAGCTCTTAAGAACAACTCTGGAATATCCAATTTAATAAGTTTCACTTAATCTGGTACAAAACCAGAAATTAAGTCATTTAATTTGGAACCACCATTAAGTTTTATAAGTTTTCTTTCAATATCATTAAAATTTGTATTTTTTTTCTTCAGCTATCACAAAAAGTTAAATGAAAAATAATGCTCACAAATCAAATTAAATAAAAAAAAAATCAAAGAAATAAATAAACAAAAAGTATTAAACCTGCCACAAGAGAGTCCCTGGGCTTTTGAACAGGAGTAGAGGTGTATCCCTTGTTTCCTGTTTAGGATTAGGTTTCCACTTCCTTCTAAAATCTGCTTCAGCTCTATACTCCTAATGCTTGTTCTCTCCTACACCAATATAAGTCCACACAGTGATCCTCTACCTTTAGTGGCTCTTGAGCCTTGTATTGAGTGAACATTAGTATAAAAAAATAAAATATAGCACCTGGAGATAAATTTCATAAAAAATGTAAAAACATGAAAGATAGCAATCTGATTTAATCCTTGAATTTGAATTAATCAGTCAGTTATGTGCCATGTGTAATACATGCTTAGGCGATCATGTATCTTTCAATACATGACTGACAAGGCAGATATTTTTCCCTGCAATAGATTGCCATTTCTTTCTGCAGTAGACCAGTTGCCATCCAAGGCTAAAGAACCCAATCTGTCCTGCTATTTACCCATAACTGGAGGAAAAAGAAAAGGATTCATACCTTTCCCAAGGGTATTAGCACATAAGTGAATGTAATGGATTCGATTTATTTAATACACATATTTAAATATCTAAATATTGCTCCCAAGTTCCTATTATTTTTTTTTTTTTAATATTTGTACATACTTTATTCTTGAAGAAAAATTACATATTTTCCTAACATATATAATGACAACCCAAAAAACATTATTAATAAATGGCCTGTAAATTTAAGTATCTGGGAAGTGTTTTAACATAGGACAGAAAGTGTGTGACACTGAACTTGGAATGTGCATTTGGGATAGCCAAAGTTGCATTCTTAAAAGCTAAGCAAAGTATTAAGAAACAGAAAAATTTCAATAGAAACAAAAAAAAGGAGAACTGCAATGTTACGGGATATCAGTCCTCCTATATGACAGTGAATGCTAGGCAATCTCCTCACAGATGAAGAAATAAAAATGTGGTTCTACAGAAGGATGCTGAGGATACCATGAACCGAACATGTGAGCAACGACAAAGATTTAGAGAAAAAGAAAACAAAAAGGATGCTTATACTTATAAGAAGAAACAGGTGAAATTTCTAGGGTACATGAGAAAAGAGGGTTTGGAAAATCTGATACTCACAGGAGAGATTGAAGGCAAGAGGTACAGAGGAAAGCAATGCATAAACTACTTACTGAGCTTGAGTAAATGAATGTCAGAACAAAAAGACAAAATTTATTAAGAGCTACAAAGGACAGGAAATTGTGAAGATCCATGATTGCCTATGTCCTGAAGGACAAGAAGAAATGATTGGAGATCAGCTTTAAGAAAATGAATACAATAATTATCATACAGTGTATTTCCTAAACTTCTCAAAGACTTAGTTTTCTCTTTTCTTAAAAAGAATTTGCTGAGATGGGAAATGAAGACTAGCAAACTTAAGTAAATGAATGGCAGAACAGGGATTAGGAGAGATAGCAAAAATTATTATTATTAAAAGCTACAAAGGACAGGAAATTATGAAGTCATATCTGCCAACGTCCCAAAGGGACACGGCACATGAAAGAAGAACCTTGCACTCATATATTCTGTTATAATCAAGTGTGTGTATGTGGACTCTGGAACTGCTGTGTCTTTCTTTGAATAGTCTGGTTAAGTGTGATACTTATTAGATTCACTCTGACAAACTTCTCAAAGACTTAGTTTTCTCTTTTCTTAAAAAGAATTTGCTGAGATGGGAAATGAAGACTAGCAAACTTAAGTAAATGAATGGCAGAACAGGGATTAGGAGAGATAGCAAAAATTATTATTATTAAAAGCTACAAAGGACAGGAAATTATGAAGTCATATCTGCCAACGTCCCAAAGGGACACGGCACATGAAAGAAGAACCTTGCACTCATATATTCTGTTATAATCAAGTGTGTGTATGTGGACTCTGGAACTGCTGTGTCTTTCTTTGAATAGTCTGGTTAAGTGTGATACTTATTAGATTCACTCTGACAAACTTCTCAAAGACTTAGTTTTCTCTTTTCTTAAAAAGAATTTGCAGTATCACTGATTGATATTAACAATTTTTGGATAACATAATGGTTATCAGCAAATGAAGTGTAATCGGGTAGTCAAGTTCAAATTCCCACTTTTGCACTAATGCCCTTGAGAAAGGTATTAATTCATCTCTTCTACCCCCACCTATAGGTTAAATAGAAAAGTAGACTGGTCTCTCACCTTGATTGGCAAGCAGTGCAGGATGAGGACAACTTCAAATTCAAAACCAACAAGAAGGAAAGTGGAAACTACTCATGGCAATTCAGTAATAAGAAAAGGAATCTTTGGAGAACTTTGTCTATGTCCTGAAGGAACATTGAAAAAAAAAAAAAAAAAGACCCTTCTATGGTCAACACTTTTATATTCCACTTAGTGAACAATTCCTTGTTCCTAGTGAAATAAAGCTTTAAGTAGTCATTGATCTAACGTATTTTTCATTAATCAACATCCCAAAAATATTGGAAATGAGATTATCATTATTGAGTCTTTAATAGTTCAAGGTTGTGGAAGCAAAATTGTCTATAATTTTTACTTATAATAACAATTTTACCATGTTATCTTCGGCTAAAAGAGAAAAAAGTCAGAAAAAATATGAACTGGATATATAACGATAAGTTAAATAATAGGTAAATACTTTTAGCAATAACATGTTATTGCACAAAAAACAATTCATTAGTGATCAGGATTTCCAAGAGGATCATGGGAAATTTATTGCAATCAACAAAGGCAAACATACAGAATGGAAAATGAAAATAAAATATTGACTAGAAATGCTGCCAAAAAGAAAGGAGTTTTTAATAATTGATGGAAAATCGTACTTTCAATAATTTGTCATAATGCAGAAATAAATTATTTTGATTTAACATAGGAGTTATTAAACACCTATGTACGGTTGTAAAATAAACAATTTTATTTATGTGACATTTTTTAGTGAATGTATTGTAAAAGTTTTTTGATTATGTATCCACTATGAAAAAAATCTGTAAATATTGCTTTAAGCATTAAGTAAGGGTCTTCTTGTTTATTTGAATAGTTCATTCAATCAAAATACTAAAGTTTCTTTCTAAAAAAAAGAAAAAAAAAAGGTAGGTAAATTATACTTTAAAAGTAAAAGTAAAACATTTTATTTGCTATTTTGAACCAAATGTACTTTTTAAATACCATTATTAACCATTTAACGATGCATTAAAAATACTAACCAAAACTACCACAAAGTGATATAGCGATGAAAAGAAAACTAATTTGAAAATTCAGGTACCAGGTAGCAATACCCGCTTTTTAATTTTTATTTATTTACTTTTTTATAGTAATGATGACTCATGGAAACGTGTCCATATGGTCTTCCTCTCCCTGAGGTGAAAATAGTCCTTATTGAGATTTCGTTGATTGTTCTGTATCTTCTCTACTTTTACTGAAATTTTGTAAACTAATTATCGTTAAAAAGGCTATATTTAAATTTTTAAATAGTATTTTATTTTACATCTGCGACGCGGTTCACTAACAAGTTTTTAGGGCAGGATTAAAATTTTTATTTACTTATTGAAGCAATTTTATTGAAATTGTTAGTAGCAGCGAAATTTAACTTTTATTAAAAATAAGAAAAGGGTATTAGCGTTCACTAAGTATCTGAAGTAAAATGTAAAAAATAAATAAATAAAAAACAGACAGGTAAACCACGATGCCGATCTAGCTCTGAACCAGTATTCTCTAATCTAATTTCACCATTTTTGCATTTGTTTACATTTTTTACAATGTTGTCTGTAAAGATCAAATAAACTCATAAAATATTATTTACATCTAAATAACTTGAGAAAAAAAAAACTTCAAAAGATTTTTTGATAATGTTAGCAACACATGATCAAATTACGTAGACGAAGTCATGATTTATTTTAAAATATTTTTTTTTATCTCAATTGTGATTCCATAAACTAAAGGTAACATTTTTAAATTAGCAAGTATCAGGAATAATGATTACCAGGTTAAATCGACACAGAAACTAACGACGACAAACTTTTTTTTGACTTTCACCGGCGGCAAATTTTTTTTTTTTTTTTAAACTATAAAAAGATTTTTTGCATAGTTCCAAAAATCAGAGTGGAAATACAGCTTTACAATTTTCTGACTTTTACAAAGAAATAAATGTTATAAATTCATTAAAAATAATAAGTTTAAATAAAATGAAATATTTTTAGAACGTGTTAATGTTGGTGGCGAGATACGTGGATGGAATGAGTTTTAAAAATTGTTAAAGGACATGTCTGGCTTGCAGTTGTTTGGAGAGCACCCTGAGAACATAAAAGAAACTAAAAACGAGGAAAAGTTAAAAAACACTATTTGAATTTGTTAAAAAATGAATAATAAAAATGTTTAAAGAGTTTTATAAAATCGCGAACAAAAAATATGCTTTAAATAAATGTATGAACAAAAAATACTAAAAGTTATTTCGCATATTTAAAAAAAGTTACAGGTAAGTAGAGAAAGAAAGAGAGAAAGCAAACTTTAAAAGAATAATAAAAAAAAAAAAATAAGATGAAAAATAAAGTCATTTGAATATTTTGGGGGAAGAAACAAAAGTTATTTCCACCACCCAGGTATTTTTTTTCTTTCCTTCGGGGCAAAATGCCTTACCTTTCTTTCTTTTGAACCTCATCATTGTAAGAGCTGGCAGTGTGTGTTTATATCACTATGTATATGTGTGTGAGTGTGTGTATGTATGCGTGACAAACTACAGTAAGCAGTATCACTCCATAGAACCAGCAGTCCACAACAAACATCCAATAGTCAAGATGAGAGCACTTCCATCACCACCACCAAAACAAGCATCACCACCACCATCATCACCTCAGGCAATAGAGGAAGGCACAAAAAAAGCAGGTGGAAAGGCACGGTAAAAAGTTATCGTAGACATCCACAATATATGTGTGCGTGTCTAGATATGTATATACACCGATATATACATACGTACTTTCGAAGAAAGTTAAGTGTTGCTCATGTTCAAGTGAGTTTTTTCAACTACTCATTCAGGGAACGAAATCCACTAATGCCGCCTGTCAATCTCTTTAAAAGTCCACACCCTTAAGCGGGAAAACAACTTTTCATTGGTTACTTTAGGTCATGTGATTATGCAAGTGACGGTACATGTAGCCATTTAACCCTTTTGATTGTGCACTGTCAATGAACTTTTCACAAACTCACTGACTATATTGAAAATAAAAAGGGATTTCATTTATTTCTTTCACTCACCTTTACTTACAACTCAGAATCACGAAATATATACCAGGCTATAAAAATGAAACGTAATAGCTCTGACTTTTTAAACCAGTGATTCTGAACGTGGGTAGGGTGCTACAGAAGGGGGGAGTGAATTTGAATATTTTGGAGGGTAATTTGGAATCTCGGTGAGAAGAGTGAAAAGAATAATGGCTAAGAAGGGAGTTGTATGAAGAAGAAACAGATCGATCCTGAAATAAAATCTTCATATAAATTCATTTTTTTTTTTTTTTGTAACTGTCGAGTAAAAAAATAAATCAGAAACCGCTTTCATTTGTACTTTTTAACACTAACACCAAAAAACAATGTGCAACTAGAGAGAGAAGTTAATGTTAAAAGAACAATCTGAAATAAATAAATGAAATTGAAATATTTGCACTATGTCGAGAAAGAAATAATACAATTTGAATTCATTTTTAAGTTCTCTAATTAAGCTTAAATGTACACAACCAATGAACCATTTTTAAACAAATGTTTAATAAAAAAAAAAAAAAAGGTAATTTTCAAAAAGTAAACGCTTAATAAATTTTAGTTGAAAAAGTATTTTATCAATAAAATATAAATTTTTAGTTTTTAGTAGCTTAACACTTAACATTAACAGCATAAAATATTTCTTGAAATATTAAAAATTCAGTCTTTTTTAGAATTTCATTTTAAGTTCAACCAATTGGACAATTACTAATGACACGCATAAGGTAGCTTTAAGAAATTCGTTTTCCTAGGCAAAGGCCAGGTTACACCATAAATTATATAACTGCCTCTCCACCAATGGATGACTTGTATTTTGATGCAACAGGTGGTTAGGTAGAATAAAAAAAATAAACAAATTTTACACTACAGTAATGAGGAAACGAAGCAAGTCACCACTTTCAAGGATTTAGCAATGAACGTCAATCCACAATTAATTGGAATTTTTCAATTTTATTTTTTAATTATTTATTTTTAAACTACGCTTCGAAATTATGATCTGAAAACAAAGAGAGAGACCCTACTGTACGCTAGAAATTGTTTTATCATGACCCCGCTAGTTGAAAATAAAATAAAAAAGTTTTTAATTAAGCAAGTAAAGTAAACCATTGAACTAGTGAGTCCGACATTTTTAATAAACAACAACAGATATCGATTTTTATTTATTTATTCTTTAAACTAAAAAAAAACTAATTAGTAAATAAAGAAAAACTTGTGTTAATTTTTAGCTATATTAGGATTTTTAGTACACTACAATTTAATACATTCGGACTATTGTCCTCATCTTTGTTGTTGTTAGTTATCACAACAGCCGAAACGTGACATAACAACAACAAAGATGAGGAAAATAGTCTAACAACTAATCTCCAAATGAAAATAGTGTATTTAAAAGGAACGTCTCACGATCAAAGAGGTGTCTTAGCCTTTTTCTATCCTTTGATTTTATTGATGCTCAATTTTCTTCAATTTCTAAAACGTGGTTTAACTTTTTCTTAAATGAAAACATTAAAAACGACTGGCTCAATTATTGACTTGGCTTGCAAATTAAACTTTTGAGAAGTACTTTTTCATACCAAGCGATGTCATGTAAACCGTTCGTTCTTGATACATACTTTTTTTTTGTATTTTCTCCCAAAAGCGCACATTCTATTATTTTATTTAAAAAAAATATTTATTTGTAATTGTGTGCTTAGATTAGACAAAAAAAAAAAAAAAAGAGGCCAAAACTGCAGAAAAATAATTGCACGCACCGCATAAAGAAAATGTAGGTCATTTGATAAATTCAGACAAAAAATAAAAATGTACATTTTTCCCAAAGATAACAGTTTTGACTTTTGACAACTTTAAATCCTTTCTTCTACATTTAATTTTGCAGATTAACTTTCATATTTATCAATTTCATCAAAAAAGAAAAAAAAATTAGTTCAATCGATAATTCCATTACAAATTTAAAACTTTTTGTAGCTTGACAATGTGAATTGCATGATGTGATCTTGAATTTGTTGGAACAATGAAAAGTCCTGATAATACAAAATGTGTGCAATTTTTTTGTAAAGAACAAATTCATAAATCATTCACATTTGGATTAATATATATTTTCTCTTTTTCAACTTTATGCTGAGAAAAAAGGAAAAATGCTGACAAATCAGTAAAATTTTAAAAAACAAATAAAAAGTGACACCAATTAAATTAGATCCAGTAAAAGCATCAATATGGAAATGCATGCAGTATGCAGACTGTTTGAATGTTTAATATTTCAAGGAATGTTTTATGTCGTTAGTGTTAAGCTACTAAAAATTTATATTTTGTTGATAAAATACTTTTTCAGCTAAAATTTATTAAGTGTTTACTTTTTGAAAATAACTTTTATAAAAAAAGTAGAATCAACATGCCAAGTTCAAGTTCTGCTCAAGTTCATTCACTTTCACATAAATAACCTTGGGGAAGGTATTCATCTATTTCTCCCCAGTTATAGATAAAATAATATGGCAGAGCAGGCTCTCTAGCTTAGCTTGACAACCAGTCTAGAAGAGTGACAAAGAATTTAAGACCAGTTGGGTATTGGACTGGCAATTTTACTCTATAAAAACCTTACTTGTTACAGAAACCACAACACTCAGCATGATGAGGCAGTGGCTATTCTCTACAAGGAGCATCTCATGTTCACTAAGGAAGATGAAGAAAGAAAAGCATAAATAGTTGATGGTAAGAGGCTTTCTGAGTATTCATTTTTTTATTTGAATTTTGCATAAACAATACTTTAGTATTTGTTAGAATTTTTTTTATTTTATGTATTCATGAGACCTTCAATAAGTTCAACTCTTTAAATCCAATGTATTTTTATAATGAGTTTATAAGAACTTCAGTAAACCCAACACTTTAGATCCAATCTGTTTTTATAATAATGAAGTCATGAGAGCTACAATAAGCACTACTCTTTAGATCCAATGTGCTTTTACATTAACAAGTTCATGAGGCCTTAAATAAAATCTCTTGTTTAAATCCGATGAGTTTTTAAACACAAAGTAAATACCCCTACAGTATTATTTTGTAACAAATAACTTGTATTATTTACAGAAATTAATAACTGGTATTAGAGAGATATTTTCTTGGGAAGTATATATTACATTATTATAGAAAAAGTTAAGCAACCTTTAGGATATTACAAAAAAAAAATTCCACATATTATGAAGACAGAGTCGATGAAGACAGAGTCGATGAAACAAGAGAGAATTTAGTTCTATAGAGTTCAATAATATTTGAGTGATACAAAACTTGTTTAAGTTTTATGAAGCAGGTATATAAAAAAAAATCTGATGAAGCAGTTCCAAAATCTAATTTATAGCATCTGTTTGAACCTATATTCAAGAGAATGACATGAATTCAGATTATGTTTCACCATCTTTCAACTTAATCTAGCTACAGGCAAGATAGAACTTTCTTTTACCATAACACGATTTAACAGCAAAACAGAAAAACATACCAGAAACAACTACAATATATGAGTATTAAAAAAAGACAAAAAAGAAAAAGAAAAAAATTGCTGGTCTTAAACCTTGCAATTTGAATTCAGTTCTAATTTTCATCTAAAACAAGAGAACAATTTTATGCTTGTCTATTTTTGCAAGCTTGGAAATTAATATAACAAAATATTTTAAACTTCCTGCATTTGAGGATTTCACAAGTCATCATCACTTCCCATATCCTTTCTTTTGAACGACAATAACTACATTTTGAGAATATTTTAGACAAAAGTATTTCCTTTAGTATTTACAATTATTGGTTCAATATTCTTGCTTAGAAAAAAAAATTGGATATATTTAAAACATTTTAAGTTTTCCACATCTACTAAATCATTTTAAAAAATACCAATTTATTTCTAATACAGGTGAAGATTGGGTGTTTTTCTCTTCCCACTTAGGTAAGGTACAAATAAATAAAATTAAGTAATCATTAATTAACCTTAAAAACAGTTTAGTTTTTCATATAATATACCTTTGAGTTTCAAATAGATGGAGGAAGGACAATTATACTTTTAAGAAAAAGTCAGGAAATTTACTCCCACCCCTCAATGTATTCTGTAAGCATTCTCAGACAATGTATATTAGTATTTAATAAAAGGTGTTGGAATAGGGAGGTCTGGATGGATTTATACCCAAAAAGAATAATTATCTCAGCCTGTCTATTTCAAAACCCAAAATAAAACATGTTCTAATTTATTCTTTATAAAAAATTTTATTTATTGGTTTAGACATAAATCTTTAATTTTTTTACTTTACTGTTTTGTCATTTTGAAGGCTAAAATCCACAACTGAAATAAAAATGAAAAATATCAGATCATCTAATACTTCCTTGTTTATTATGTTTGAAATTGGTTCCTTTTTACGCATAATATTTTCAATTTGAACTTCACTAATGAAAATCCTGGAGCTACACATGCAATATCAGTCAATTATGTGCCATGCGGGATACACTCTTAGCCGATCATGTATCTTTCGATACATGACTGACGAGGCAGATTTTTTCCTGCAGTAGGTTGCCATTTCTTTCTATGGTAGACCAGTTGCCATCCAAGAACCCAGTCTGTCCTGCTATTTACCCATAGCTTGGGGGGGGGGTGAAGAAAAGGATTCATACCTTTCCCAAGGATATTAGTACGTAAGTGAATGTAATGGATTTGACTGGAATTCAAACTTGGCTCTCCAATTCCTAAATCCAAGCTGCTATCAATTCCTCCACTGTGCCTCATATGCAATATAAGATCCATAAAAATCCTTCAAGTTTTTGGAACTGTAACAGTTATTTAAAAGTTAACATATTGCAGTTACAATAAAGATGCTTATACTTATTTAAGAAATGAACCACTAAACTGACATTTTCTGTTTTCTGTGACTAACATTAAAAACTCAAAAATTACTAAGTACTTCCTTGAGAAACATTACTTTAAGACTTACTGAGATGCTTCATAGGTCATTATGTTTAATTTTTCCTACTATAATTTGAATACTTTAATATCTTGAAATGAAACTAGAATGTGTCCCTCAATAGAATTATCTCACCTCTCATTATTCCCTTCATTATACACATCACACGTTATCAGATATTTTTCAAAAACCTTACAAAAGAATTTATGGACATATTTGCACTATTAATATACAAGATATTTAAAATAATATGCATCAGTTTTAGCAGACTACAAGCCACTCTTACAATGTGGCAACAATTTCAGGCATTTCAAAGTGAAATAAATAAATATATATTATTTGTTTATATCTTTGATTCTGTTTATTTCCAATAACTATTGCTGGCACTTCTTCACAAGACACAGAAGACAAAACAAAACAAGTTTCCAATAGGTAAATTTAATTTTTAGAGTCAAGTTCCATCATATTCACAATCACCAAAGTTAAGCAGCATCTGGTCAGCATTTAGAGGGTGTACTGCTTGGGAACACTGGGTACTGTAAGCAGCCTCCTACAACCTGAAATATGTTTCTGCTTTGAATAACCCACAACAGGTTGATAAGCTATAAGAAACAAATCAATCAATCTTGTGATGGATTAGTTATGCACATTACCATAATTTCATTCCATTCAATGAAAAAAAAATATACCCAGAGTCAAACAATAACAAAATTATGTTTGCTTGATTGCAATAGTAGATTGGTATTTGTACTAATCCAGCAGGGCCAGTATATCAATAGATTGCAGCCTACTAGAATGAGAAAAAGCAAGGGGCGGTGGAATCTGAACTGATATTATGATTAACCAGAGCTTACTTTGTATTATTAATGCTTTTGGTGTCTGGAAATTCCAATAACAATGCTCCCTTCTTAACAGGAAGAGCAACATATGTTACTGTCGCTGGCTCTTTATAAGGGCAGAATAGTTTACAGTCATCAGCAGGTATTGATTTTAGAATTTCTTTTGTTAATACCACCTTACTTTTTGTTGTTGTGATATTTTTCACTTATAGACTTTATGATACAAATGAACAACCATCATTCTGCAAGCTATCAATGTGATCCTGATACAAAATTGCCATATATTTTATTTTGTTTTCTTGGTGATTTCTGCTAAAAATGTAAAATCATTCCCAATATATCAATAGGGATTTATTTTTTTTAAATATTTATGAAATATCACAAAATTATTTTTATTATTAATTTTTGTTTAGTATTTCTCTCATCTTAATTTCAACTGCTTTTTATTGCAGCCCCAAAATTGTCATTATATAATAAATAGTATGTAGCATAGATTGAAGAAAAAAAAGCCTCTGGCAAGTTTTGAACTCACATCCCCTATCCTTGAGAGTTTGTTTAACTAAGTAGCCAAGTAACTGTCATGGTAACAATAAGGGATTCAAGTTCAATTTTCACCAAAAGCTTATTCGTTTTTATCTGAAAAACACTACTGACTAATAATCATGGAATGACAAAAAGTACTAGTCAAAAATTAATAATTATGACAATGCTTCATCTAAGAAATTCAAATAGCATTACATCTAATACTATTAGTGTAAATAAAGCAACAGAAATAATGTTTACATGAGTAAAATTTGATGTAATATAATTGGAATTTTTTAGATGAATCATTGTCATCTATTATTAAATTTTTACTAGAAAAAATTACTTTTTGTTGCTTATATTAACAGCTAACAGTCACAACAGGATTTTCAATCTGTAGGAATAAATTTTAACATTACTTGTGGGCTATATATATATATATATATATATATATAAACCGGATGAAGTAAAAAGACAACACTATATAGTAGAGGAGCGTGAAAAGCCCTGTTTTCATTGGCTGACACTGACTGACATATGTCAATAAGAACGATCAAAGTCTGGCCTTGCTAGTTCTTATGATTGCTGTTTTTTGCAATGTTGCGGTGCGTAGCACAACGTTTTCAAGGAGGCGGCCTGACTCGTCTAGAATCAGGTCGGGTTTGCTGTTGGAGCTGATATGATGTGAAACCTGAAATCGGCGATGAGAACAGTGCATCACTGAAGACCGCCCTTGATGCATCTAAAATGTATGATTTAACTATATATGTATATCATTAGAAACAAACATAGCATTTAAGATAGATTTATTCATAGACATAACACAAATGTCAATATAAAAACAAAATCATAATTTAAAAACTGGAATTCAAAATCATTCTACTCCAGAAATTTCTGAAGCTAGGTTGAAGGTAAAGACTTTCATATGGATGTCATATATGGCACTAAATTCATTCAGGAATATCTAAACTGTCAGTTGTATACAACCACTTTATCAGATTAATGATTAAAAATGGCTTTGAGTGCATGAAGCCTGTAGGGCTAAGTAAGAATCATCCTTCTTTGAACCTTGTGGACTGGGGTTACAGAAATTACAAACACACTGTACCAAATACCAGAAACCACATCTCTCGAGGACTTTCAACAATAGCAACAACTAAAATGGATAGGACATATAACTGAGAGAAAATGACATAATCAAGTCAATGAATGCCAAATGTTTCCTTATAGGGAAACAGCTAATATTACTATTTTTCAATATCTAAACAGCCTTTGCTGATTAATCAAAAGCACAAGATATAAAGTTCCACACATTTTCAGATGATATGACCTAAGATTACACTTTTTGCTCCCATCATTCGTCATATAATACCAAATTTTTAATATACACTTAAACTAAGCTAGCCTTTCAAAAATTCAGTACACACACAGAGACAGACACCACAAGATATACCCATGATATTACATGTGACCAATAGAAACAAAATAGAATTTAAAAATTGATACAGGTATAACTGCCAATGTGACGTTTACATGACCTGTTAAAATAGGATCTTACTCAAACTGACAGCACTTCACCAGAAAAATGTTTACTGAGGAGAAATGTCAATATAAACTTAAATAATGCCTAAAGGTTAAATTCACTTTGGCAGGAAGGGAGACAAGCCTGCTACTGTCACTGCTTAGAATAGATCCATTAAGTTGAGGAGTAGGAGTCTAATACCTTCAGAAATTTGTTAGCCAAGGATGGTGAGTTCAATCGTAGGTGGGACCACAAGAGTCAGCATAGTTAACATGACCAATAAAAACAAAATCATAATTTAAAAACTGGAATTAAGACTCATTCTACTGGGGAAATTTCTGATGAAGTTAAGTAAATAGTCAAATATGTAAACTTTTATAACAATTTCCTATTTGTTTCTTATTCAGTCATTTTTGATAAAGTATGTAAAACAACTGCTGCTAACACTCACACATTATATATATATATATATATATATATAGATATATATATATATATATATATATATATATATAGTCATTTACCGGTTTGTTAAATGGTCATGGGTTCAATTAGTATATAGTTAAAAAGAGGACATTTTACAAAATTTGATTAACAGCTAATTCAAGATTAAGCCATTTTTTTCATGCTGGCCATTACTGAAACTGTAGCTTATTTTAATAAATCAATTAACAAAATCTCTTTATATCCTCTACTGTAACTTTTCAATCCGATTGTAGTTCATCTATACAATTCAAAAGGAATGTGTCCTAGAATGCCAAGATTACAAAAGATACAATAAATCCAAGCAAGTAGATTATTAATTCAAAAAAGTTATCTGAAGCCCTGGGAACCAGATTTTCACATTCTAATTTAATATTCCATAGAAGAATTGAAAATCTGTTAGAGCATGCAGTAAAAAAATTCTTCATTGTCTGTTCATTTTGTCTGATGACAACAAAGAGGATATGGATACAACAAAGTTAGAAACAAGAGAAAATTGTTACTTCATTGAAAAATATTCACAGCATTAAAAAATAAAAATAAAAATAACACACATAATACAAAAAGAAAATGATTGAAAAATTCAGAGAATATTATACAAAAAAAATTAATAGTAAATTGGAATTTCCTGAAGTTCATGTGAAAAAAAAATTCTATTTTATCCCTGTGAAAAGGAAGAATTTTTTTGAAGATAGAATAATAGACAGTTTAAAGATGTCTAGTAGGACAGAAAACACATTGGGATGGCAAAAATGCATTCCAAAAGATAAGCAGTATTAAGAAATAGAAAGATTTTGCTAGAAACAAAGAAAAGAGTATTGGACTGTTACACGATATCTGTCCTCTTGTATAGCAATGAATGCGGAACAATCTCCTCAAAAATGAAGAAGAGACTTGAAGCAACAGAAATGTGTTTCTGCAGAAAGATGCTGATAATACCATGGACCAAATATGTGATAAACAACAAGGTTTTGGAGAAAATGGAGACAAAAAGGAAACTTATAAACATCAAGAAGAGGCAGTTGAAATTTCTGGGGTGTGTAATGAGGAAAGAGGGCTTGGAAAATCTGATACTCACAGGACAAATTGAGGGTAAGAGGAAAGCAGCATGTAACATACTTGATGAACTTGAGTAAATGGATGGTAGAAGGTTTGAGAGAAATAATAAAAAGACAAAACTTAAGAGCTACAAAAGACAGGAAGATGTGGAGGGCCATGAATGCCTACATCCTGAAGGGACATGACACATAAAAGAAGTAGTAAGACAGAACATATGAGATAATGAATATTTAAAATCATACTAGTTTACCGTATCCAAATTTTTAGTTCGAAAAAGAATCTTTAAAGAACAGTTTAAGTCTATAAACAAATGCCTGAACAGTAACAAATAAACAAAAAGAGAGTAAATAGATTTTTCTAAGGCTGTTTCTTAAATATTTCTAAAAGAAATACACACTTGGAAAATACCTTAATATATAGGAATTACTTAAAGGTAAAATTTATCAAGTGCTTGTAAACATATACAGTAAAATGATGAGAATTGTAAAATGATGAGATCTTGCCGCAGTACATTTTACATTTGAAATGGCTAGATGTACCGTAAGTTCTATGCTAACAGTTTCTTCTATTGTACTTCTCACATGTGACACACTCTTCTAGCTTCTTGCTTCCCAGTTAGCTTTGATCTTCAAAAATTTAAATGCAATGTCAATAGTTATCTTCTGTCTTATTCTTTTATTGTTCTCTCTCTTTAATAGTGATTTTTTCTCTCATATTCTCTAACACTCAGTAACACCTTGCATCTTTGAGACTTTATTGCTTTGCTTGTGGTGAAATAATTATATATATAGAAAAAAAAAGAAGAAAAAAAAAAGACCTTTCAGGACATACACAATCGTGGTTGCCCATAGATTTCTTTCCTTAATTATCTTAAGAGCCACTACATTGTAGAACAGACTCCCAAGAAAATGCTACAATCTTAAGCTCAAGTTCAAGGTCTATCATTATCTATCCTACATATCCTAGCAATCTGTGTTCCTTATGTCCATAAAAAAACCTCCTGCACTGGGCTTTATTGCCCAGCTTGGGGTGAAATTATTTAAAAAAAAAAAAAAAAAAATAATAATAATAATAATACATGATGTTTGCAAACAAAATTTATGTAACATATTGATTGGGAGTATAGTTTAACTCCCCTACTAGGAATTCAATTCTACTTACATTCAATTAAACTAAATATTTAATTATAAGGGAGAGGAATAACTGTCAAAATAGTTAAATATTGTACATATCCACATATTATCATCATACATTTTTCCTTATAACTAGTGAAAATCTTTGGCATCTCATGCAATTTTTAACTGAATAACACCATTAGCACAGTACAAATCAATTCCTAAATATTTGCTTAAAAGTTCAGTCATAAACTATATAAACAAATATATTTAAGTATTTCAAAGTAAAAAAAACAAAAAAATGAACTATTGATTAAACAGTGATAAAGTGTATAAAAAGATTTGAACTCGTGGAGATATATAGATTAAATACACTGAAAGGAAAAATAGACTGGTTTTACTGAGAGTTTAAAATCAAATTCTAGTTCAATTTATCAGACTAACAATTTAGAATTATAAGATGACCTTATCTTTAAGGCTATGGAATTCAAGAGAGTGACTTTATATCTTAATGCAATGGTTTTACACCAGAAAGGAATTTTATGGTTCCACAGGGGAATTGGGATGACAGACTAGCAAATTCAAATTATTGGAATATTGATCTTTCTGCAAACTACAATTATTCAATGCACCTTTTGAATCAGACATTGTTAAAAGCAGGGCAAAAACATTCTGAAATATGATAAAATGGACACAAAAATGTTTCAAAATTACTGTCAATGTCTTGAATAATTCTGCATCTACCTATTTTTAAACAAGTTTAGTTACTAAAAAGGACAAATGATACTTAATAACATACAAAATGTCCTGAAAGACAGATACATGAAGTACAAACCTTCAATAAACATGTATCAAAATTTCTCCATCTTTCATCCATCAAAAGAAAATACCATCTATATGTAAAACAATTAATCACCAAGACAAATGTCTATTACATCTTCTAACTTGGTTAGAAGCAGTACAAATAATTAGTCATCAGGGTCTCTATTTCTCTGTTATAGATCACTAAAAATACTTTTCTACAATTATATCCATAGTTCTAAATGTTATAGATCAAGTAATACGCATTGAAGATCAGTCATTGTGTATAAAAACATACACATACTTATATAGTAAAACTCACATTTCTAAGATTCACTATGAAATCATAAAATAATTGTGAGTGAGTGAGTGAGACACAGATGAAGAGACAATCCCAGAAAGTTGGAAAGTGCTTGTAGACAATAACATGGGTTGACCTAAGCCATGTCATGGAAATTTGGGTAGATGAAACTTTGGTAGCTATTAATGATTATGCTATAAAAACTTTTGAATTGGACACTATTAAGTGAGTGAGGATTTGAGCATACTAGCTTTATTCAACTAATGTTCATGTCAGATTATGCACTCTCTCCCAGAAACTGTAACTCAGGTCTGTTTGGTATAGTTGCAGCATAAAGCATAGGTTGGCTCTGTGGGTTTTGAATAAAGACAAATGTACCCAAGCAGACATCTACAACAGGGACTAGTTAGCCAGCATTATATATATATTTAGTTGAATTGATGTGAGTTTATGACCCAGGGTTTCATGCTTTTGCAATCATCAGACAAAATGATTAATTTTTTTAAATTTTGGATTTATGTAGGGTTGCGTGTATTGGTGTTTTTATGGAAATGGAAGGAAAAATTTGATTTAATAGAAATAAATCCCATTTATCCAGTTTAATGGGTGAAAAAAGTATTCGTACAATACACAAAAAATCTTCAGTTAATACATTGTAGAATAGTCATTATTCACTTCTGTAGTTCTCAATAATTTGCAAATTTTAGTCGGTATTTTATTCCATTCTTCTTCACATATGGTCTTCAGATCTGGGATTTCTCAATTGGATTTAAATCTGGGGACTGACTTGGTCATTTTTGAGTAATTACATTATTTTCAGTAAGCCATTTCTTCATAGATTTTGCAGTGTACTTAGGATTATTATCTTGTTGACAGATCCAACAGGAGGAAATTCAATATTTTCAACCAAAATCATTAAATTTGCTTCCAGAATATTTTGATATGCTGCAGCATTCATTCTGCCATCTATTACTGATATGTTGTCAGTACCTTTTGCAGAAAAAACATTCCCAAACCATGATGCTGCCACCATCAAATTTTACTGTTGGAACTGTGTTCTTTTGTTTGAAGGCATCGCAATCTTTCCTCCATACATGATTTCCAGAATTATGTACAAACAAGTCAAATTTGCTTATTGTCTGTTTAGTGTCACAGATTCTTGATGAAAACAACTCATCCTGCAACTCTTGACGAGTAACCATTGGATTTTGTTTAATTTGATATGTTAATTTCCTCGAAGATCTCTAAGAAATCTTCCATAGAGCACATGTTCTTTGGTTTTCAACAGTTTTGAGTTTTTTATACTTTGCAATAAATGAATTAATAAGAGTAAATGGAATATTCAGGTTGTCTGAGATTTTCCTATAACTTTTACCTTCTTTCCAGAACTTAACAGTTCTTTTTGTGAATATGAATGATGATAACCTTCTTGCACAAATATCAATTACAGAATGTTCTGCTATTTTTTAGGCTAAAAATAACTACTGATAACATTAATGGAACATTCTAGAATATTCCACTTGAATAATCTAGATTTTTAAAGCAATTTAAGAGTTTTAAAATTTGCATTGTATAAATATTTTTTTCACCCATTAAAATGGTTAAATGGGATTTATTTCTATTAAATCGATTTTTTTCTGTTTTCTATGCATATTTATTTATTATACATCTGTGTACAGTTAATTATATAAAAAGTATATTTATAATATTTGTTCCCCCCCTCACTATATATATATATATATATATATATATATATATATATGTTGATTTCAATCCGTAATGGGAATGACTGCAGAACACTTGCCCCTCCCCTTTTATAGGCAAAAGCATACAAATGCATGCTGGGATTTTTTCCTGGCCAATAAAATAGGCCAGTTTGCAGTTTGACATGACTCAATTTCAATCTGCCTTGTCTAGAAGACAGAATGCTACGTTTGCTTGTCCGAACTTGCTTTAGTGTACAGACGCCAATTCCTAGTTTGTGAACTTTTTGCTTTATTACTGTTAATTTGCGTTGCATATATGGTTTGCTTGCTCAATATTATTTTTTGCCCAGTTACTTTTTCTTTCTACTGCAAACTTTGTTAATTCTGTTTGTTGGACAGTTCTGTTATTTATCATGCATTTAACCATGGCTACTCACCCCACAATATATATATATATATATTATATATATATATATATATAGAGAGAGAGAGTGAGTGAGTGAAAGAAAGAAACTAAGAAAAACACACTACATTTCATTATTGACTGTGCAATAAAGTTCAACATTAATTTTCCTACTTATTTAAGAATTGGGTATGGATTGTCTCTTATAATATAATGGCGACATTTGTGTATAATTCACTTTTGCTTGTATTCTACTTCATACATGATGGTAGATGAAACCACAAATATGCATACGTATTTATCATATATATCACTCTTGATATATACTAGTGACTGTGAGTGAACATTTTACCAATGGACATTTGGTTGACTAGACTTAACTGAAAAACACAGACTTTTTGATTTTGTTAGCCATTTTCGTTGTCTCTTTGCAAGACAGACATGAATTATTACTCACTTCTTGTATAATGCTGTCTTGTTTTTAATGCCTCCCAACTATTTCCTTTCCATTAATTCTGCCAGTATGTTACATAATCTGTTTATTAAAAAAAAATAGACATAGTCATAAAATCAGAACTTTCTTCCTGCTCTTATTGTTGGTATGATATCTATTACTTATAAAATAACTTCAAATTAACAGAGGCATTAATATACAAATCAAAAATGAAGGCTGAAATATGAACAAAACTAATAAAATAAATATAATTGGTGTACTTTTTAAATTGGCATACATTTACAAACTGAAAAGTGACTGTATCCAACAAGCCTTGACTTTTCCCCAGTCAAAATGAACATTGCATTCTCAATGAGGCTTCAGGGTTTGAACATCTACTAGGTCTCAAGTACACACCAGACCTCAACAGGAATATATATATTACATGAATCATTCATGTAATGTAAATTGAATTGCACGACATACTTGATATATATATATATACACACGAGGGTCATTCAATAAATAAGGTGAATTTTTTGGTATAAGGACTTCTAATACAGATAGAAGCTTACTCTTTTTTATTTTTTTTTTGTTTTACTTCTTTTTCACATGGATTTAATTTCTTTTGCAGATTAAAAAAAAACTTTGAGAGTTTTGGCGATTAACAAAGATGGCTGACCAAGAAGCATGCTCCAGGATTGAACAGCGGTCAGTTATCAAGTTTTTGGTTGCTGAAGGGTGCAAACCAGTTGAAATTCATAGGAGAATGTCAACTGTGTATGGTGCCACATGTTTCAGCCAAAAAAATGTCTACAAGTGGGCTAAATTGTTTAAAGAAGGACAGAGCAGTGTTGAGGATGAAGACAGGCCTGGGAGGCCTACAGAAGTGAGGTCTCCTGAGGTGATCGAAATCAGTCAATGACCTCATTCAGTCTGACAGAAGGGTGACAGTGGATGACATTGCAAGGACTTTGAGATTATCTGTTGGGACAAACACAGGGGGTCATCAGTCAGAAGAAGTCATCTTGCATCATGACAACGCAAGGCCTCACACAGCAGCCCAAATGGTGTAGACCATCAACGAGCTGGGCTGGGAACTGCTTCCTCATCCCCCTTACAGCCCAGACCTTGCCCCTTCAGACTTTCAACTGTTTGGTCCCTTGAAAGCGTTCACAAGAGGCACAAAGTTTAAAAGTGACGATGAAGTCAAAAGTGTTGTGAGCAACTGGCTGAGACATCAGTCCAAAGATTTTTATGCTGAGGGAATACGGAAGCTTGTGCACATATGGGAAAAGTGTGTGACAGTGCCGAGAGACTACGTTGAAAAAAAAAAGAAAAAAAGTAAGCTTCTATCTGTATTAGAAGTCCTTATACCGAAAAATTCACCTTATTTATTGAATGACCCTCATATATATGTTTGTGTGTGTGTGTGTGATCAGTTGCTAAAAATGCTGGAAAAATGATAATTCTATTGCTTCAGAAAGTACCTGACGACTTCTGCCATGCTTTATTTTTATGAGAGCCAGGTTTAACTAAAAATGGAGTATAGTATTGCTGCCATATCTAGATTAGAGCTATTCAAAATCATTTATATAGTCTTATGGGAGACGACATTCTCTACTTTGCAACTTCTTTCCTCACAGATATCTCACAAATCTATCGATATTTCCATAGCAAATTTTTAGATTAGCACCATTTTTTAACCCCACCAGTTCAGACCTTTATAACTAGGCTATGCCATGCTGCTGACACAGGGCCAAATCACCTGCATTTCTTCTGTATACCTAGTGTAAGGAGAAAGCTCCCCCCCCCTCAATAACTGCTTTGCAGAACAGATTTCAGCATGAATGCTTCTCTGAACATTACAATCTTAACCTCTTCAAGTCAAGAGTCAATTATTATCTATCCACCTTATCCTCATATTTTTCACTTCCTACAACTTTCTTGTTCATTCAGATCATACACTTCATTGATCATATCCATTTTAATAGTAACCCTCTACCTTGAGTGGCTCTAAAGTCTTGGGTAAATTTCTGTATTAAAAAAATAGTTAAACTAAAATTGTGGAAAGTAAGGCTGATTTTTCCTGCTTATTCACAGCAAGAGTGTATTTTTAAAATCAAAAATGATTTTAATAAAATTTTCTACCCATATAATGGTGGGTCATTACTATTCTCTACTTAACTGTATGCCATAAAGTTTCCTCACTTGTATATTATGTGTATTGAACCATTTGCCCACTTGGCTCGATGTTTATTAGCCCAATGATTTGCCAAGTAATTACAAGAAAAACTAACTGCCTTGGACTTACCAACATCTCATCTTTTGAGATATCAGTGATAAAACGACAATGAAATCAAGAACAAACTATAAGAAAAAAATGGATGTCTTTCACAAGGAAACTTTGGAAAAAATAATAATAATAATGAGCCACAACTGGAATTTCAACTTGGCTTGATAATTCCATTTCATTTATTTTAAGATAAAGCCTACATCAAGTAGGTGAGTAATTACAAGATTAAGCAAGCATTGAATAATCCTGTTATATCTAGTTTAGTGCTCCTACTATATATCTTCATTTCTCGCATATTTAAATAAGTTATTATTGGGACTATGGTATGTACAACAAAGAAAACACAAGTCCAATTTTAAATTAGGGATGATTTGTTATTACTTTACCAACAAGAGAATTTGGTTTCCAGATACATCTAATTTAGAGATAAATGCCCATATCATTGGCCTTTGAAATAAAGCAGCAAGTGAAACCATTGTAAGTGGTTTGAAAGGAAAGCTAAAAATCACAATTCAATGGGTCATATGCAGGTACTTTTGCTTTCTTGAATGATTGATGCCTATTTGTCTTTAAGGGGGGGGGGTCAGTGAAATTAACAAGAGGATAAGAGTAGAGGAGGAGGACAGGAAAAACATAGGCCACAAGTAAAAAGTAAATTTGGTGAGTAGTTTGTTAACTATTAGGTTGTGAATGCAGCATAATGGATTACAGCTCAGAAAGAGAAATCGGAAAACTGGTTAAATTCCAGCTGATAGTTTTAGGAAAGGTATGATTCCATTTTTTCTCCTCACAGCTATGGCTTTTACAGCCTTGGTTGGCAACCATTCTTGAGATGGTGATGATAAAAATCACTTATCTCAAAGCAAACCTGAGCCATCTATGGGGATGAATTGACACATGAAAATATACAGAGATTGAAATTCTTCAGTTGTGCGAGTTTCACATTTTGGCAAAGAAAGTGTTTACTTTCGTTTTGTTAGCTTTTAGGCTGTTATTTCAAGACCTCTTTAATTACTTCTGTGATAAATTAAAGTTGAGATTCCAAGCAATTATTATTACTCTCATCTACTATGATAAAATAGCATAGCAAATTGTGTTGTTTATAGCTGTCACTTGTTTATGATTATAAACTCAATATGCCCTAATGAAAATAAACCTTAATGCAGAACTACATCATGATAGGAAGGCATGCTGTATATCAGGCTCAAAATCTCTTTTCCAAATTCTTCAATTCCAGATGGTAAAGAAGATTGGTGATGAAAATAAATCAGGAAAATTTTGGCTCATGTCATTTATTTTTTCCTTCAGACATTACTGATGAATTGTCTGGAGGTAACTATTATTAAAACTATTTCTCTAGCTCTTTGGATGATTAATACATTTAATCACTTTACACTCCAATAAAGTATATATAATTAACATTTATACCATAGAATCTATTTAATTATACTGTCTAAAATGTGCTATATTTTATATGGGGAAAAGTGCTCAACAACAGAGATAGAGCATGTGTGTATATGTCTTGCGATCATCATACTCGACATGTCAAAAGTCATGGGATCAGTGCCTTGCATCAAGAAAGAACTCCTCTAGCTCAGCAAAGTGCAACAATTTGACATAGCATCAATTCCACAAATGGTCAGAAAACATCTGGTGTCATGTTGAGCCATGCTATCTTGAGAGTTGTCTCCAGTTACCCAGTATTTCTCAGTGCAGAATCAAATAGACCTCTTCACAGGCAAATAGACCTCTTCACAATGTTCCATAAATTCTCAAATGACCTCATGCCAGGTGGACATGATAGTCATGTCATTCATCAGATGTCTCCAGAAGGTCCCTAAACCGATTCTGGGCAACTTGAGCCTGATGCCAGTGCATAAACCTGCCAGAATAGAACATGGTGCATGAAAAACTATATGGGTACAAACAATCATAAAGCAGTTCAATATAGTAGTCACCAGTCAATGACATGTTTAGGTGGTCCATCACAAGCAACCACACCATTATAAAACCATCACCAGCTTGCTCAGTGCTCTGTTGACAACTGGGGTCCGAAGCATCATGGGGTCTCCACCATACCTAAATCTCCCATCAACCCAAAATAACTGGATAGCTCATCAGACAGTACCACATGTTGCTAGTCCTCCAATTCCCATTGGCACAAGTCCATGTCACATGATGTGTTCAGTGTTGTGGCATTAACAGAGCTGGGGGAAGAGTGGGTATTCTACTCTTATATCCCACAAAAGCTAAAAGACACTGACCTAAACACCACCCCATGCAGCCCACAGCGGACAGTAATATCTTCCATCAGTTATTCCTGGTACACATGATACTGGATATCTAGAGATGTTAAATGTTCTCACAATTTCAGAAATGGAATGTTGTATCTGTTTGGCACCTATTATCATGCCTTGATTGAAATTCATGTAGCCACATCTAATCGGTACTTAGAAAATCACTACTGTGTACTTTGACATGGTGTAATGCTTAGCAAGTTTGTAATCAATTACTACTGAATAGTGAGTTCGATCCTCACTAGGTGCTCCTTACTTTCGGCCTTGTGCCACAAGTAAGCCACACTTGCTAAATCGCCATAACCATTTTAATAGTAACACTCTACCTTGAGTGGCTCACGAGCTTTATATTCAGTGAGCTTTAGTATATGATAAAAAAAAGGCGCTGTCCTATGGAATTTGCATGTTAAGGTATATGCAGATATCCAGAATAGAATAGTTGTGTGTGTGTGTGTGTGTGTGTGTGTGTGTGTATATATATATATAAAAGTAAATAAATAAAAGGTGTGCCTCAGCAACAAGAATTCTTTCAAAAATGTTTGGTTTGGTTGAATAATATTGACAAGTTCTGTCTATCTAATATTTTTATTAACTTTTTCAATCAAAATTATTTATGTAAAAAAAAAAAAAAAATACAATTTTCCTAACTCAAGAAAACACTAGAATGCTCAAAAATTAACAATGGCAGCCTTAACCTTTTCTCTCTTTTCTTTCAATTATTGCCATTTGAATGCTGGTTTTCTAGACAGGCTGCCATTGTTAATTTTTGAGCATTTTAGTGTTTTCTTGAGTTAGGAAAATTGTATTTTTTTTACATAAATAATTTTGATGCTTAAATAATAAAGTAAATATTTATATATTTACATATGTGTGCATATATAAAACAAATGTGGAACTTGATACCATAAAGAAAGGGGGAAAAATAATCCTAAAAATACATATTAGGTGTAATAAAGTTAATTCTATCAAAATCAAGCATAAATCATCTTATATATAGCAATTTTAATGCCAAGAAAAAGTATCCATGCATTATATAAGGGCTTAAATATCTAAGATAACTTGTTAATAAATTTAATTTTATATAATAAAATAAGGCATGCATAACCTATTAGTGAAATTTTTATGGTAACAATCATATAGATGCCATTATAGAACAGTTCAAATAGCTACAGTAACTGTAAATAAGTTAACTGTGTATTTTGGCAGTAATTCCTATTTTATACAAGTTTCATCAAAAACAACTGACAAGGCACTGCAGTTAAGTTTAAGTTTTTTGTGTTCTTATAATTTTCTTCTTTTCTGGATGTAAATTATAGAGAAATTGTCCAAATGTTTTGTATGTCCGAGCTCTTTCAGTTAAACTTTTAGCCATTGAACTCATTTTCAACAATAACTCACCCACAATATCCAAATTACAGAGAACCAATATTCTTTTAAACTTACCTTTGCTTAATGAAATCTGGGAATCCATAGAAAATAAAATGATTCACTTACCTGAAAGTAAAAGAAAGATTTATATTAAAAAATAAAAATAAAATAAAATCACAAGGACAGGTATATAAAAATATTTTAATTATGAACCTTTATTCCAATGCTCATGTAGGCAAACAAGAACTATATATATATATATATATATATATATATATATATATATATATATACATGTATGTATGTATGTATGTATGTATGTATGTATGTATGTATGTATGTATAGATGCAGCCTAGCATGTTTCATTGAATAATTTAGACATATATCTACTTATTTTTATACTGATCTTTTCCAGTTTTCTAATCAGTTTCTTGATGTTAAGATGAAATTCATCAAGGAAGGGGCACCATTGTTTACTTTAGCCCAAGTACTTTCAACCTTTTCTAATATCATCGTCAGTGGTAAATTACAAAGATAAACTTATTGTAACTGCAATAAAAATGTGTGTGTGTGTGTGTGTGTGTGTATTTTAGAGATAGATAGAGAGAGAGAGAGAGAAATAGTTAATGAACTCTCCACCAGTTCTACTATACAACTACTTTAACTTTGAATTTTATCTAATTTTTTTTTCTGTCTTGATAATTACTTAACTCCTTCAGAAGCTTAGAACCAAAACAAGATTTGGACAGTTCCTTTATATCTTTAACACCATGATCTAGAAAGTTATCCACTAACAAGATAAAATTGTTAAAAATATAATGAACACTATCTGCCTGTTGTCTTTAAAAAATCCTCTCTGGATGAATATTTGTTGAATCTCAATTTAATTATATATAATAATAAAAAATGAATGAAATTTATTCACTGATGAATGTCTCTACTCTGACACATTTGCAAGTGAATAAATTTATTTTTTTAATAATGCTCTATCTCTTGGAATTAGGTACCACAATTATAAAAAGATTGTTTGTCTTAAAAATGTTATCTTTCAAAACTACCCTGGTTGACCGATTTTTATAAAATTTATTTTTATCATAAAAGTCCAATGTATATCTGAGTGACCACAACTAAGTTTCTTGCACACTGTGCACAAAGTCTTCAGGCAATCTCTCTCTCATATAATATATATATATATATATATATATATATATATATATATATATATATATTTTAATTTTAAGACATTTTTATGTTTATACATTCTTTTTATAGCTACAAATATTAAAATAAATGTTCTGTTTTATAATAAACAGTATTAATAACATTTACCCGGTGATAAATTTTATTAATACTCTTTATTATAAAACAGAGCATTTACTTAAATATTTGTATCTATAAAAAGAATATATAACCATAAAAATGTCTTAAAATAATTGTCAGATTTTGTCCATTTCATAATATATATATATATATATATATATATATATATATATATAAAAGGCATGATGGAGTAGTGGATAGCAGCTCGGAGTGAAGAATCGGAGAGCCAAGTTTGAATTTCAGTTGAATCCATTACATTCACTTAGAAGCTAAAGGAAAGGTATTAATCCTTCTCTTCTCCCTCCAGCTATGGGTAAATAGCAGGACAGACTGGGTTCTATAGCCTTGGATGGCAACTAGTCTAGGAGAATGGCAACTGGTCTAGGAGAAGGACAACTCTGAATATAAAACCTGCGGAGTGTTATTTGGGGACCTTGTAGCACATAGTGCACAAGGTCTCTGTATTCATCCCTTCAAAAACTGTGGTTGGTTCTGCACAAAGCCTTCACCACTATAATCAAATCAAGCTACTTGACCCTCATACGTTGAATATGACGGGAGAGTCCACTGTGTGTGTGTGTGTGTTTTGGTTTCTGAAACTCAAACATCACATGATTGTATACAGAAACATGTAAGTTTCCAACATAGGTAACACAGGTTGTATAAGTGAAGCTGGCCTTAAGTATCGCTTATGGGCCCATACCAGAGTGTTAGCTCAGGTAAAAAATGATGGAAATAATAACATACTGAATGAAGAAAAAAAAAAAAAAAAAAAAAAAATCTACCAAGTGAAGAGATGATCTTCTGCAAAAAAGTGACAATCATCAATATGGTGGTTTCTCCTAAGAAGGATGCAGGTTTGAACCCTGTTGGAAAACACATTTTCTTTAAGTTTTCTTAAATGAGCAGGCAGGTAGACATAATACACAGAGTTCCAAAAATGAGGCAACTATTCAAATGCTCACACATGCAACAGGGTTTTGGATAGTTGTCCGTCCAACCCACTTCTGTAATCTGACCGCATGACCAAACAGATTTTTTGGAGGAAGGGTTGCCTGAGCTGAGAACACTTTAGCACTCTCATGTATACATATATATGTGATACTTTGTTAAGAAGGAGGGGGGGAGTCAACAAATATTCAAAATGAGATGGCTCTATTACTTACAGCTGACAAAGTTGTAAGAAATTAGTGAAACATACACACACACACAGGCACACACACACAGGCACACACACACAGCCCCAAAAATGACAAACATCTGACCTCTCCTAGTCTTTGGATACAGTGTAGTTATGATATTCAAAGCAAGCCTCTTTATGCCTTTTGGGACATCCTGTAATGTTTATATTCAATATTTGCCTAAACATCCATTTGTTTATACAACCCAGAAACATGCTTTTCCAAGCTAAAAATTGCACAACCATTTTTCAAGTTTGTATCATTTGGAAAGATCCATAGATCCTGTAAAAAAATATTTCATTAGTAACATAATATTAGTATTTAGATAAACACAAATAATGACCACTGTTCTTTAATATAAAAAAAAAAAAAAAAAAGAAACAGCTTCAATGTAACCAAAAGAAAGGCATTTTCAACATTGTCTTTCAAAAATATTTAATAATCTATCTGATTAAATTTTACAACTACCCAAATGTTTAATAAATGTCAAAATTTCTGGCAGGCATCAATAAATCTAGTAGTCAGTCTACAAGAATCTTTGAGGTCTAGTTCTGGATCTATCTGTAATAAAAAGAAAATCCTCCTAAAAAAAAAAAAAGAAAGAAAAAAAAAATTACACTAGGTGAAACATTGTAATAAACAGAGTAAAAATAAGAATACTAAAAATCAAAATAAGACATAAAATAACACACAAAATCATCTTATTATCACTAAGCATAATTTCAAATTTATCTGTGAAATTAAGTTTTTTTTGTAATCATCAATAATTGTGTAATTTTTAATACAGCTGTGTTGCTTACAGAAATTACAGGTGTTTGTGAATTTTAGAAATGAAAGGAATTTGCATAAAATATATTCCGATTGATTCAATATAAAGAACTGAATTGTATATGACATATATAAAAAAAAAAAAAAGAAAAATAAATGAAAGAAAAGATGACATTTGTCAGCCTATAAGACAGTTGTTTCATTAAAATTTTTAGAACTAATGATCATTGCAACTTGTCCCAATTTGCTGTACAGTTTGAAACTTTGGTGATCAGCCTCCTATCTAAAATACCAATGTATTCTACTCAGTGATTTTAAGTATTCATGAAAAATATGACATAGTGGAGAAAAGTATTCAGATTCCTTTAAAAAAATGGGGAAAAAAAAATGAATAAAATCTGAGAATTTTTAATGTCATCACACTTCAAAATGAAGGTGATCATGGCTCTCCATAGATTCTTTCTCTTCACTAACTGCAAAGAGCCATGACCTCTTGGGAGAGGTTTCCCATTGCCTTCTCTACTGTTTTCAAGTCACAGAAGTCTTTCTCTTAAAATGGCTGCAACCTAAGGCTAGAGAGCTCAGTCTACTCTACAATTTAACCCATACCTGGAGAGAGAAGAGACGGATTTTAGTCATTCCAAAAGAACATTAGCATAAGAGTGAATGCAAAAAATACACAAGAATTTGAACTCAACTTGCCAATTCCACTTTATCTACCCACATGTCCTTATTTGAGATTAGTAAAATAAATCAGGTTTTACTGATTTAACAAGATACCCTAACAAAAATACAGCATGGATGGAGCAAAGGAGACACTGCAAATAAAGGACCTCTCATTTTTTCTTTTTTTTGGGGGGGGGGGGTCTGTTAAAAGATAGCAATGGAACAGCTAAATGACATTTGACATGAAAGCATACAGAAAGCAGAAGTATTTCATTGTATTCCTCTATCTGAAAAAAAAATTGCACCCATTGACATCCTTCAACACTTGCCAAATGTTTATGGATGCCAGATAACGGATGTGAGTAAATAAGTAATGTATTTCAGCAGTGATAAACCATATTCTGGATATCCCTGTAGTGTTTTCAATCCACAAGTTCTTGTTCATTGCTGGTGCAAATACAGGACCAGTGGAGGTGAGTAAAGCAGTGCTTTGTAGCTGAAAATGTGTTCCATCCAATGATGTTATTGTACTCCTTGTATCTTGTGGTTTCTGCAGAAATAAATAGGTGGCACTTTGAAATACATTTCTTTGTTGTAAACCCAACAAAGAAAATGTTTAGAAATAAAGGAAGTTTTATTCTAAGAAATATCAATGTGTGATTAACTGCTTAACCCTTTGAACCCTGACCTCCTGATGAGTACAGTATATACACCTTCCACTTGGTTTCAAAGGATTAAAACACATTCCTGTGAATATGGTTAGAGACAAGATTTTGAAACTTCAGTATTGTACATTTTATTATAAAATGATTGTTATGAGAAGGTAAATCGTTATTGATTTGGTTTTTACAGTTTATCAACCCTTTGTGTGTTATTTAAAGCCAAAATATATTATGGATTGTGAGAATAATTTTTTTTTTTTTGAATATTGCAAAACATTGATCTTTCCAGATAGGAGAGGAGTTGGATTCATACCTTTGTCAAAGGTATTTGCACATAAGTAAATGTAAAGATCCTGAATGGAATTCAAACTCAACTCCCTAATTTCTCATTCCAAGCTGCTATCTATTACACTGCATGAATATCCTAGTGTGTGTACATCTGGTAAACTGTGAATAATATTAAAATATATAATTGATTACCATTATGAAATATAAAAGAACAAGAAAAGAGATAATCAATAGAATAAATGATAAATGTGGCTAAAGAAAGACGACAATGATATAAAGAGGAAATGGCACAATTCATTATTATTAACTGATGTCAGGGAATCACTTAACCTGTTGGTAGGGGGTCAAGAATACACTGAGTACATGTCCATGCAGAAAGTTAATCCCACCTTTCAAAAATATTTCCGACTTGCATGCCTGCTTTTTTGACTCGCATGCAAACCGGGTGCATGCCTGCTTTTTTGACAACAAAAGCCAAAAAAAAAAACAGTTGTAGGTTTCCCTTTTTTAACTCTCTTAAGCAAAATAGACATATCTATTTTTTTAATCAGAATTCAGCATAAAATAATATGGAAAAGGATGATATGTTGTAAAAACAAGCCCAGCCATCATGAAATCACATGACAAAGAAAAATTATCCTCAGATAGAATTTGCATGCAGAAGAGCAAAGTAATAAGTCATACTTAGTCAATGATCGAGTTTGAATCAACCCATATAGGGAACTTAAACTAATGATTGCTTCTTCAACCATTTTCCACAAAACAATAACACAAATGCTAGCTTACAGGATAAAATTTTAAACTTTAACATAAGGCATTATTCCCTCTCTACAGAATTCTTTTTCAAAGCCACTCAACTGGAGTAACATCACTGTTGATTTCAGCTAAGGTCATTTACTGCTACCATAGCAGGAGATAAACAAGGCAATAAATCCACAAGGGGTTACTAATTGTTAGGGAATATGAGAAAAATAAACACTATTAAGAAGAGAGAACAATAAAAGAGGAAGAATCAAGAAGATAGTAGATAACAATTAACATTGCATTTAAATTTTTAGATATCAAAATTGGCTGGAAAGCAAGAAGCTGGAAGAGAGTTCCACAGATGAAAAGTGTGAGAAGAGAAACTGTTAGCAAAGAACTTATTGTTACATCTAGTCATTTCAACTGTAAAACAATGCGACCTTGTTGCCAATCTAGTACTGTGCTTAAATTCATAAAGTCTAGGTAGCCATGAAGAAAGCTCATCAGAACAATTACCATGAAAGTATTTTGTAATTATGTGTTTAATTATTGAGCCAGATAGTACAGATTCAGACAAAGTAGAAACAGGACTAGCAATCTAAAAAAGAGATATTCCTAAATATAGACAGTGAAACAAGAACAATCTGCCCCTCCCATAAATTAAATAAAGGGTTCTGTTCAAAATTTCCTAAAGCTACCTGTGTAATACAATAATCTCTCTTTGGTGTATGTAAGTCACATGGGTCATGTGATGGCCACTTAGTGTCATTACTTCATACAGTGGTGAGAGTAACCAGTATTCAGTTTGTTTATAGGAACCAAACTGAGTGGTTTTTAGCCTGGGCCAAGGGGCTCAGGATGAGGTTAAATCTGCCTCCCCCAACAGCTTACAAGCACATGTCACCATTTACCTTTGGGAATATATCTTCTCCAGATATAGAAAGAACCTCCAGCTTACCAATTTCCCAATTTGAGAAATTCCAAGAATATGTCTGCATCTGGAACATAGATGAATCCGGCCCACTTGAATTTGGAGTCTTAAACATGAAACACAGAAGAATCTCCATATTATATGTAAGACCCTATCTTTTCATTCTCCTTACACTCTGCTTGCTGTGTAGATATGTTATATTGTTCTCTGCATAGGACATGTGTAAATAGGTACATATAGTTTTCTGTATGTCTTAGTGGTATAAAACTCTGTCTCTAAGAACAAAGCATGTTTGCCATTCAGTTTCCATTCAGCTCTTCTGTTCCATTCTTGAAGTACAGTGTTATCACAGATATAATATGACTATAACGGGGGAGAAACTTAAATGGGAGAATAAATCTCTTTCATTGCTCTCTCCCATTATACTTGGATCAATAGATACCTGAAGAAGGTTGTAGGGAACAGTAACTGAAACATAACAAAAACAACGATATTAGTCTAAATGTAAATAAGAAACCTCAGTCAAAATTCAAATCCAGAACACTGTCCTGGTTTGAATTATCCAACTCTTAACCCCCAGGTGGTTACTAAATTTTCACTACTTTAAGTCAAACAGTCAAGTTTATTATATCAGTGCTGAAAGCATTGTAACAAAACTCTTAATTATTGATGGACAGAAAAAAAAAGCAAAGTCATTAGCCACAACCCTAATTATTAGCAAGTGTAATTTACTGAAAGCAAGAGAAAACAAATTATCCTCCTAAAGTCTGTAATATCCTCTTTTACAATCATTACAGAAAGCAAGGAAACAACAAATCTTAGTCCCATAAGAGTTAGTGTGCCATAAAAACATATAATCACAAAAGTTACCTCAGTAATTTACAAGTTAAACAATGGCAAATTAAAACTTTGATAAACTATGCTCTGTACAAATGTAAGCAGTTTGCACTTATATTTGTAAAGACCAAGGTGTGAAATAAAGGCCAAGCAGTGGATGTTTCAATATAACTTTGGTGCTGTTCAATGAAAAATTTCTCAAAGTTAACAAATTCTTCTTGCTCCAAAGTTCTATAAAATAAAATTTCTGAATTTAACAAACAAAACAGGGAGATCCATTATGGTCATCATGCTTCAGTCATCAAACATATACAAATATCAAAACTAAAAAAAGGGTTGATCAGATAAGTGGCAAAATCAAAATTCTTCCATATCCCTTCAGGAGGTTAGCAATCATGGCTTTTCCCAATTTCCAGTCCTCTGTAGCTCTTAGTAAATTTTGTCTTTTTGCTATCCCTCCTAAACCCTGTTCTGTCATCGGTATGTAATTTATTTGCTCTTTTACCTATATCTCCTCCTTTATTCATTAAGTTTCCTAAAAATTTCAGTTCTCTCATTTCTGATGTTAATGTCCTTTCCATTTCCATTTTATTTAAAACATTGTTGCTCACATGTTCAGTCCATAGCATTCTTAGCGCCCTTCTGTAGAACTACATTTCTTTTGCTTTGAGTTTCTTCTTAATCTGTGAGGAGATTATCCAGCATTCACTGTCATGTAGTAGGACTGACATTGCATAACAATTCAACACTATTTCTTCTAACAAAATTTTCCTGTTTCTTATAATAATGCTTAGCTTTTGGAAAGCATCTTTCACTATCCCAATGTGCCTTTGGATTTTGATGTTACACTCTTCATCTTCTGTTAAAACACTTCGTAGATATTCAAATTATTGCAGATTGATTTTGGTATCTCCAATTTGTAACTTGCATATTGGGCTGACCCTTTTACTAACAACCATAAATTCTCTCTTTTTGCAATTGATGTTTAGTCCTTTTTTATCGCTTTCCTTCACTACCTTCTGTAGTTCTTGTAGTTTCCTTTCTGTCTGCTATCAACACTATGTTACCTGCATTGGCAATAGCCATAAACTTAATGTGTGTAAGACAAGGATGTGTTATCTCACCTGGCTTATACAGTGAGACAATTCTGAGAGATTATGGCAGCCAGTAATGAATCCTTGTAGGACTTCTAATTCTGTCAGAATCGCCTCACTGTATAAGTCAGGTGAGATAACACATCCTTGTCTTACACCCATTATTACTTTACATAATTCTTGCATAAAATATATTAATTAAATAAGGTGGGCAATAAAAACACTGTAACAATATAACTGTTTAAAAAAAAACATTACTTGATGAAGATCCCTAGTAAATACAATTATCTAATCAGCTCTCACAAGTTATTTCTTTCAAAAAGAAAAAGTGCTTGTGATGAAAATCAATATTTAAGCCTGATCTCTATTTGGATTCAGATTCAACTTGTTGGCACCACAGGTAAAATTATTGAAATGTCTAAAGTAATGTACAATACAAACACTGTAAAGCTAAATTAATGGAGTAAAATAAAAATAAAACTGAAGCAAATTTTATTTTGATATTCTTCAGTGAATAAAGAGAAATGATGATCATTGAATTAGCAATAATCCACCAAACAAACTATAGTGATTGTAATTTTGTTTTTATTGCATATTGACTAACCTTTAGCACTCCACAATATTCATAAGCATCCATTTGGTATAAGTGTCCAGACAACTGCAGTAGCATCATCTTTGATTTTCAGTAAGTCATTTTCTTGTTGCAATAGTAGGATATGAGAACACTAGCACAAAATTCAACCACACTATTGCCTGATTATCAAAGATGCATTCAGTGGCTGTACAAACATTTTGTTTGACAAATGAAATCACCTATATACAGAATGCTAAAGGTTAAATGTCTAACAGTGTCAAAGACTATGGCAATGAATCCTAGACAATCTCATCACATATGAAGAAGAGCTAGAACAGAAATGTTGTTCTACAGAAGGCTGCTGAGAATACCATGGAGTAAACATGTGAGCAATGAAGTTTTAGAGAAAATGGAAACAAAAAAAAGACACATAGTTAACACTAGAAAAAAAAAATGTAACAATTATCAGCACATATAGTGGAATCAGTGAGCAGAGTTCAAATTATGGTCTAGTTTGTTGCATTCACTTTCACACTAATGCTCTTTGGAAAGACATGACTTCTTCCTCTAGATATGAGTTAAATAGTGAAACTGTTCCATTATCTTTCCCAACATGCTATTCATAGATATTAAAAAGAAAAGGTATCTGTGAAGAGTTATAATCTCTTACATCATAAAAGGATAAAGCATTAAAGAAAATCATCTTTAATCAAATAACCAAGGTTTCAAATAAACATGCTATTTATTTGACATGCGAGAAGAAAACTGAAAAATGATACACTTTGCTTAAAGATGAAACCTGGAACAATACAAAATGCAAGCATTAAAATATATTATGTTCTTTAGTATTGATTATAAGGCATAATGTAAATAAAAATAAATTATTTAAAAGAATTCTATTTTTACTGTGAAAGACATTAAAAATTCATGTTAAATACAAAAATCTACTGTTTAATAAAATTAAGTATAACTCTATAGTTCAATTTTAGAGCATAAAGTAGGCTGCTTCAGTTGAGGTCCATGAAAGTTCTGATTTTGAAACTTATGGGTTTTCAGTTTAGAAAAGAAGATAGTTTTAAGCATTTGCTGTTGATATATCAAATATATTCAAGCACAAAAGGACATGAAAAGAAGATTAGTATCACCAATCTACAAATTGCTTCAGATAAATCAGAAGGGGGGGGTGATCATTAATGCCAGTGATCTATTAGAGGGCCCTTCCCAAATCAAATCCACTAGATTTATTAACATAGAAAGGAGAAAATGTATGAAAGTCCTTTATTTCCAAAAAGAAAAAAAAAACAAACTATATACATGTTTGTTCTGATCCTTATAAGCCTTTATTAATGAGTTCTATCCTAACTGGTATAAATTTTCACTAAGGTTCTCAGTCAAAGACAGATATATGGATAGGTATCAATTGTTCATTTCAAGAGGAATCCTCTATCAGTGGGGGGGAGGAGACAACTCCTGTGAAATAAACTAGGATAGGATTACCATCAAATCAATCAAAGCCCATCAACCTGACCAAACTTGTTATCCTTTTCAAAATCTAGAATAAGCTGACATGCAGCTCTGAGATGTCAGCCATTAAAAGGATTGGATTATTCATACAAGCTGACCTTAATTTCAGATCATTGGATAATTCCTACATCTGAAAAATGGACAATTGTCTCATCTTAGTCTGTATCACTTGAAAATGGGTGTTGATTAACTTCAACTATGAATTTATGGCATGCTGACATCTATATGGATCATTCATTGCTTAGTTCTCTTTTTCTTTTATATTCCTAAGCAAATATACAAGAGATAGCATTGTTTTTTTTTTTTGCCTTATACACAATTCAGATGAATGATTGTATTTTTGCAAACATTTTCACAAGTTGAAATAATTGAATTTTCATGGTTTTAAGTGAACTTACATAAGAACAATGATAATGTAATGATGAAATATAATGATCAGCAAACAAAAAAAGTTTTTAAAAAATATCTTCTACCCATTACTTTTAGCCTCATGACACAAGACATAAAAATATACTAGTGTTATGAATTAAAATGTTATGAACTTTAATTTTGTATGTGCAAAAGTTTCCAGTGGAATAACATATTCAGCTTATAATTTTCCAAATTCATGCACTGGGAACTTCTATATACACCTCATATATTCAATTTTCAATTTGACAAAGAGCAAATCTGTTACTTTGAAGAGAAAACTCATGAAATTTAATTAAGGAAATCAATGTAATTAAAGACATTGATTTGGCCAGCACTGTCCTTACAGAGCAAAAATGTTAATTTCAAAAGCCCACATCATTGCAGATTCACAAACTGGTAATAAAGGGAATGTAATTCAGTCCTAATTAATGTGTTTGGAATCAATAGCTTATATATAGATTAGCTTTGCTTCCTTGTCAAAACATTTAACTAAGAAAGGGTATGTACCAATTCAAAGATTAGCATCTTAATCTCACAAGCCTTTAAAAGTGTTCCACTTTCTGTGGCATAATAGTAGAGTTGAATAAAATAAACCAGGCCATGATGGATTTAACAACACCTCAAACAATAGGTAATCAATTTATACAATTGATTTTTTATGGCTTAACCCAGTGTTTCAACTTTTTTAAGCAATGGCACACCTAGGAGCAAATGAGAATATCACAGCACACTTAGCAAAAATTTTTAAAGGGTATACATTTAAATGTTATGAAATAAAGCCATAGATTAAAAAAAAAATAATAAATACAAATATGAATTTACTTCATTTCAATGTTTTTATTCAACTATTTGTACAGCTTATTTAGTGTGAAACCTGTTTGTATTTTTTTGGGGGCGGGGGTTCTTCAATGTTTGGCCGAATGTGCAATAAACAGACTAATTTCTTCAGTTGAGCATAGTCTTTCTTGCTTCTTATTTTTGATGTCATTTAGGGTTGGAAAGACTAATTCACATAAATAAGTAGAAAATTTCAATAAAACTGATAAAGCCTTTTTAACTAATGTGGGATAAAAAGTTTTAATACTTATTCATTTATTCAACTACTAATGCTGTGCCATTAGTACACACACACACACACACACACAGAGAGGTGTCATGACAATATTTCGTGGCACACTTAAGAGGATGTTGCAGCATAGCAGTTGAGAATCACTGGCTTAACATGTTATGACTTAAAGCCAAAATATATTTTGGAAAATAAGAACAATTCTTTGTGAGCGACTTTGAACAAGTGTAGAGGTTTATCCCTTGTTTGCTGCTTAGGATTGGGTTTCCAGTTCCTTCTAAAGTCCGCTTCAACTCCATCCTCCTAACGCTTGTTCTTTCCTACACTAATATAAGTACAAATAGTAATTCTCTACCTTGAGTGGCTCTTGGGCCTTGTATTGGGTGAACATTATAAGTGAAAAAAATAAAAAATAAAAAAAATAACTTTGAGAATAATAATTATTTTTTCCAGACACAAATTTCACTATTTAACCCATAGCTGAGAGGAGGAGACAAATTTACACATTTCCCAAGGGTATTTGCATGTAAGTAAATGCAACTTACCTGACTGGAATTCAAAATTGGGTCTGAGATTTCTTATTTTAAAATATATGAATATAAATAAATCTTGCCCTATGCTTAATATACATCTCAATAATGAACTAAAACAAGTATTTCTTATTGCATTTTTCCTTATTTCATATGACACATTCTCCCTTCAAATTATATTTAATATCATAATAATATAGACATAGCCAAGTTATAAGTACTCACAGTCTATGACATCAAATTAAACATTAGCCTACTGGAAATTTCAACATCACATCAGAACCAGAATGGGATAGGGGGCATATACCATAAAATATGGCAATTATAAATGAACTTGTTTACCCACACTATAAGATAGCATATTTTGTTACATCCTTATCATGATGGAGTGGTAAAAAAAAATAATAAAAAAAAATCTATTTACTGATGAGCCTTTACATATAAATTTGTTTTCCTCAATTATTTTAGTAATTTGTAATAATTGTTGAAGATCAGTTTATTATTTAATAACAATTACAAACATATCACCCTTTTTTATGTCTAGTTCAAATCCAAATTCAGAGCCTTCTCAGTGAATGTAACAAACTTGAATCTTCAATTCCTCAATCGGAGCTACTATCCATTATTCCAATGTACCACTAGTAGAATTAGTTTTATACTAGTTTACTCATATAAAAAAAACATTCAATTTGTTAAATCCTTATTAGATTTTCATATGCAAGTCTTTAAATATATTTTTCCCAGTTATTACAATTTATCCACTTGTGTATCCAGTTATCTTCCTTGCAATGATGCTATTAAAAGTAAGATATTACAGAAAAATAATATACAATGATAAATAGCATATTATATAATAAGGTTTGGTGAAAGTGAGCATAAAAAGAATATTGTAATTTTTTTTTTTTTTTTTTTTTTTTTTTAAGAAGAGTCATTATCATTCCAAGAGTTGTTTTAGACAATTGAACTCATTCTTTGTATTCCTTTTGCTGTTATCATCTCTTAATTAAATTGTAGATTTCCCTACTGTTTCCCCAATAAATCTGAGCAACATGCTTCTTTACTTGATTTATTCCTTACCTCCTCTCCTAGCTCCTGCCAAGCTTTGCAATACTGCCCTCTTGGCAACTCAGATATCAAATATAACTGCATGTAATCAATATGTGATTTAAAAATATAAGATTCTGTTCGCCTGTTTATTCATATTTTTCTTGAAACATTGTTAATAAATGAAATAGAGAAATTAAACCACACTTTGTAAATCAAACATCGAACACTGTTTTTTGGAGTTCTTCTAATCTGATCACAAAATTAAAAAAAAAAAAAATTAATAACTTTTAATTAAATTGTTGATAATTCCAAATCCGATGTACATCACAAGTGTAAAAAAGGAAGAAAGAAAAAAAAGAAATATTTAAACTAGTATCTTTGTTTAATATTTTTACTTTTATATGCCATGTTCATTCAGAATGTGGGCAATCATGGCTCTCCGCAACTTCCTATCCTTTGTAGTTCTTAGCCATGTTTGTCTTTTTACTATCCATCCCACCCACCTACACAGGCTTGTTAGGTAGGTGGTCATGGCTCTTCACAATTTCCTATCCTTTGTTGCTCTTAGCAATGTTTGTCATTTTAATACTCCTTGCACTCCCTGTTGTGCCATCCATTTACACAGGCTTTTTATTGCTGTTTCCCTCTGCTCTGCTTGTCTTCAATATGTCCTGTATGTAAGTGTCAAATTCTCCAAGCATTCTTCTCATTATGTGTCCTAGAAATTTCAACTGCTTCTTTCAGATTTGAAATATAAGTGTTCTTTTTGTTTCCATTTGCCTTGAAACTCCTTTGTTGCTCACAAGCAACATCCATAGTATTCTCAGTATCCTTCTGGAGAACCACATGTGTGTTGCCCAAAGTCTCTTCATCTGTGTGGAAATTGTCAAGGATTCACTGTCTTATAGGAGGATAGATGTTACATAATTCTTTTCTTGGTTTCTAACAAAATTTTACTGTTTGTTTCTTAATACTTTGTTTAGCTTTTTGGAAGGCATAACTCAGTACCCAATAATGTTTACAGTTTAAATAATGATAATACCCCTAAAATTATAGGCAAGCATTAAAGATTAGGATACATATAAATTTAATATAGTTTATATATATATATATATATATATATATATATATATATATATATATATATATATATATTAAACATGTAGTATTGAATGTTAAAGACAACATAGTCTTGCATATGTTGTCTTTAACATTCAATACTACATGTTTAAAAGAAAAGTTGCTGCCAAATTACACACACACACACATATATATATATATATATATATATATATATATATATATATATATATATATATATATATATATATATATATATATTACACACACACACTGAAAAATAAAGACATACCAACTTATACAGGTTCCTCAATAAGTCCACAGACTAATAATAAAGATGTTATATAAAATACTTTATTTTATCTCATAAGCACCTTTCTTGCCATTTAATCCAATATTTCTCCATTAATCACCTAGATCAAATATTATACAGTGAAAATTTCAGTTCAAAATTCAGCTAATAAGTATGGTTTATTGATCTACATATAGAAGATTTATTATTTATATCATTGGTCAGAACAGACAATACAAATACAGAAGGATGTGTACCTGTGTTTTATAGATTATGCAAAAACGTTTGGCAAAGTATGTCAAGGAATTGTTGGAACTGTGAGGTAACCTTGCCATATTTTGGAAGGATATTAGAATAATCCAGAAGCCACACAGGCAACAAACTGCTTGCAATCAGATGGGAAACGAGTTCAGTAAATATACAAAAATAGAAAGGGGTGTAAGACAAGGATGTGTCTTCTCACCAGACTTATTCAACCTATACAGTGAGGCGATTCTGAGAGAATTAGAAGTCCTAACAAGATTCATTATTGGTGGCCATAATCTTAACATAATAATATATTCAGTTGAAACAGTGTTGATAGCAGACATAGAACAGAAACTACAAGAACTCCTACAGAAGGTAGTGAAGGAAAGTGAGAAGAAAGGACTAAAAATCAATTGCAAGAAGACAGAATAGTTGTTAGCAAAAGGAACAGCCTCACGTGCCAATTACAAATTGGAGATAGCAAAATCAAGCAAGTACAAAATTTCAGTATCTGGGAGGAGTTTTAACAGAGGACACAAAATGTGAAGGTGCATCGAGATAGCGAAAGATACCTTCCAAAAGCTAAGCAAAGCATTAAGAAATAGAAATATTTTGTTAGAAACAAAGAAAAGAGTACTAAGCTGTGATGCAATATCAGTCCTCCTCATATAGGAGGACTGATATTGCAGAGAATGAAGGACAATCTCACAGATAAAGAAGTTATTTGAAGCAACAGAAATGTGGTTATACAGAAGGATGCTGAGAATACCATGAATGGATCATGTAAGCAATGATGAAGTTTTAGAGAAAATGGAAACAAAAAGGACCCTTATACTCAACATCAGGAAGAGATAGTTGAAATTTCTAGGGTACATAATGAGGAAAGAGGACTTGGAAAATTTGAAACACACATGACAGATTGGAAGTAAGTGGGATAGAGGAAAACAAGACATAACTTAGCAAGTTTGATTAAATGGATGACGGAACAAGATTTAGGAGAGATGAGAGATAACAAATACACAAAATTTATTAAGAGCTACAAAGGACAGGGAATTGTGGAGATCCATGATGTCCTGAAGGGACATGGCATATAGAAGAAGGTTGGTGAAGATGCAGTGATAGTCTAAGGTTTCAAGAAAAGTGAAAAGGATCAAGTGGAATGACAATGTCAAGATGTTCAGTTAATCATTTAACAAAAACCTACACACTTTTTGCAAGAGAAAGATGAAAAAGGTGTTCAACAATTGGCCATCTAGTTGCCAGATAGTCAATACTGAAGGACATTTTAAGCAAAGCAAATTGACAGTGACCTAACGTAGAATTGAAATCTTGGCAAATATTTATCCCGTCCAAATAGATTTCAACAAAATGCAGTTGTCTGTAGACGAGAAAAGTGGACTACGTAAATAGAAATATAAAAAGTAATTTAAACACATGAAGATGAACTATAAAAGGGTTATTTTTGTTTTTGTTTTTAATTAGAACCCAGAATTAAAGTGCCCATGGGTCAAAATCACTTGTTCCTGGTTTGTAAATTAGTCAATAAAGTTATTTTAATAAATTAGAAAAGTTATGAGCTATAACACAGATTGAATTACTTAAACATATATCAGTCAATTTATGCTTTAAAACTGATGGACACATCAGGTTGAAACACCTACCCATACAAATTTAAGCAACATTGAAATTGGTCAGTACCTAGATGGGTGACCACTTGGAAACATCAGATGCTGTAAGCTTGGATGTGCAGGTGGTGGAATGGATAATGGCTTGGAATTATTAATTGGAGACTAGAGTTCCAATTCCCATTGGGTACATTATATTCACTTACATGCAAATACCCCTGGGAAAGGTATGAATTCACCTCTTCACCCCCAGCTATGGGTTAATTAGTAAGACTTGTATTATTGTACCATTATTATTTCTCTCCCCACAAATTCTTACAATCTAATAATTAGGATGCTAGAATTTTATTTTATGTGCAATAAACTGGTCTTAATATGGGTGGGGTGGGTGGTTGCAAATCATTTAAGAAGTCAAAAAAATGTGGAATTAATAAACTGGTAGCCTTAATAAGTCAAGAGGGCTGGAAAACATCCTGTAAAAATATAAATCCTGAACCAATCCTGATGAGTGGTCATACCTTCAAAGAGACTCCTTGCCGGGAATGTCTACTGGGTTTAAAGCTCGCTCCTGACCTTAATTGGAACATATATATTCATGCCATCATAAAAGACGCTGGAAGAATGGTCAATTCAATGTATTGGTCCAGAAAAATACCAAACTCCTGCTGCCATGTTCTATCTTTACAAGAGTGAGATCAGACCAAGAATGGAGTAAAGCTGTCATATCTGGGCTGGTGTGGATGTGTTACATTCCTCAATCCCTGTAGAGTAGGTCTGCACAAAATATGGCTGGCAAGACTACCTATTATGACTAACAAGGGGTTTTCAAAATTGTATATTTTTTTGTGTTCATCAGAATAGATATACACTGATCGCATACAAAAAATTCAGTTTTGTGGGAGCATAACTTTATTCAAACTATATTTCACTGTCTTTGTATCTAATTAGTCCTTTTAACTCCATAGAAAAAGAATTTTCTTACTACCCCTCCCTATATATCTGTTTCTATTTCACTCATACTCAGTAATTTACTCTAAAAATAATTTACTCTTGCACCCAGCAGCTAATTTTCTCCAATCAATGTGGCTCTTCGCCCCCCCCCCTTTTTTTAACTGCACAGACCTGCTGTAGAGTATAGTTTTAATATATACAATTGTTTTCTTCAATCTGCCTCATAGCTGAGATAGTTGTGTATCTTTCACTGGCATCAGTTTTCAGTGTTTAAACTTGGGTAAATCCAAAGGCATATTGAGATAACCAAAAATGCATTCCAAAAGCTAAGAAGAGTACTAAGAAATACAAAAACTTTGGTAGAAATAAGGAAAAGAGTACTAAACTGTTATGTAATATTCATCCTCCTGTATGACACTGAGTGCTGAACAATCTCCTCAAATATAAAGAAGTGACTTAAAGCAACAGAAATGTGGTTCTACAGAAGGATGCCAAGGATACTATGGACCGAACATGTGAGCAACAACAAATTTTTAGAGAAAATGGAAACAAAAAGGAAACTTATACTTAAGATCAGGAAGAAAGCTGAATTTTCTAGGGCACATAATGAGGAAAGATGGCTGGGAAAATTTGATACTCACAGGACAGACTGAAGGCAAGATGGACAGAGGAAAACAATACATAACATACTTAATGAGTTTGAGTAAAAACATATGGCAGAACAGAGTTTAAGAGAAATTTAAAAAATTTATTAAGAGCTATAAAGGACAGGAAGTTGTGGAGAGTCACGTTCGGGGATGCAGCACATAAAGAAGAAGGTACTCCTCACTTGGATGTTTGGTGCAATACAATCTACTGAATATTTATTAGGCCTTGTGTCAGACAAAACTAAACTTTGTAATTTTACTTTTTCTTTAGAGAAAATTTAATCTTACAATTTTGAAAGAGACCATATAAATAGATATATTTTAAATATGTGAATATTTATTTTTATAATTATTAAAAACTGAATAATTACATTTCTATTATCAAAAATGCATATTAAAAAAAAAAATCCTAAAAATCACTGAGTCATATAACCAACTAGCTAAAAATCTGCCCTATCAGGTGGCATTTAAGCCGGCACCAAGAGAGGGCTCTTGATTGGGTTTTCGTCACAATAGGTAGAGAGGAATAGATGTGGTAAGCAACAGTAAACTACAGAATAACTCAAAATTGATCGCTGCATTTAAGTATTGCATGAAAATTTGAGCTTACCTTTTAAAAGGCCAACGATAATCCTCCTACTGCCACTTAAAGATAATCTAATGTATGTAGATCCTTACTTTCTGTACAAACAATTATTTTTATTTCATGGGTGATTTTCACTGGATTTAGCAATTAATTTTGATTATTCCCAAATTTATTTCCAAGTTATAAAAATTGTTATTGCACAAAAAAATAATTTGTCACAAAAAAAAAAAAAAAAAAAAATTGCAGTAATGAAAACTTGAGAATCCCAAATTTCAGTATTGTGGGTCCGGATCCAGCTCGGAATGTTTTTAATTTGTTCACAAAGTTGGCCTGATTCCAAAATGGTATATGTTGGGCTATGCCCTCTAAGTTGTAAAAGTGTGATACAGTGACACACTGACATTTGCATTTATTATATAGATAGGTTACCAGTACTAGACAAACAGGTCAACACCCCTGTTTGACACACCAGTACCCTGATCACCTCAGAATGAAACTGATATTATAAATTATATTATAATTCTGCTTGTGCCTCTCTAGCACAAACATTACGCCCTGCCAATGCCTCATAAATAATGGACTGTTTCATTTTGATCACATAGAAAGATGGAAATGACAAATCAAAAACACTATTTGGTTTCAGTAAGAAAGAAAGAGCAAAGATAGAAATATTTAACATCTCCTGCCAACACTTCATAAATAATGGACCATTCCATTTTGATGCATGGAAAGACAGACAAGACATATCAGAGACAACTTGGTTTCAGTGAGAAAAAAGAAAGAGAGGGAAGATAGAAGTGTTTAATGGCTGTTTCAGTGAAATGGAAAGTTATCAATTTGAAATCTTTTCATTTGTACCCCCTTCTTAAAATAATGAGATTAATATTATATTTATGATTGTTATTGCAATATTTTTTTTTAATGCTGTTAAACTCAAATCTACTTAATGATGTGATAGCAGAATTTCTACGGATATTTTATTGTCTTAGAGCTTTCCATAAGCTGTCAATCATTAAATTAAGAATTGAGATTCAAATAGGAAAATCATGTAATTTTCATGGGTATTTCTTGTCTGATATTTATAAATTCTCATGATTTACAAGTCTTCAGCTGAATATTATCTTTTTGTCCTAAATATTCCTTGTCAAATTATAGTTGTACGTTATATGGTAGGAAATATAGTAATAATAACCAAATTTGGTGATATCAATTACAAGACTGAAACAGATGCAATAGAGATAAAAAGAAAATACTACTTTAACCCCCACTTTTTTTTCTAACAAACAGTTTGTTATAAATACAGAAAGTAAACAAAAATCTTTTAGTATATTCTTTCATAATTCATTCTTTTCCTATCTTTCAAATACAATAAAATTATTTGATTAATTTATGCAGAAGCCAGACTTTAAGACTGCTTTTGAAAAACATGTGCTTTGAACATAACATCTGTGTAGGATGAAGATGACGGTGCAGGCACTAGTAAGGGTTGGTGATGGAGAGCACTGAGAGTATGTATTATAACTAGGGCAAAGCGAGATGGACAAAAATAACCAGAAGTGTACATGCAACAGCTCAAGGAAGTCTTTTCAAATGAAGCCACAATTATTATTAAAGCAGACTTTAACCTTGATACCTAATTTCTTTTAGTCAGTGACAAATTCTCTCTGATATCTCGTGTATCGTGAGGAAAAATCTTAAATCAATCCAGTAGATGTTTGCTGAACACATAGTGAAATACATTGGCTCAGATTTGAAACACACTATTACTGAAAGCTGAACAGAAGATCTGAAGTAGCCAATTGCCAAGCAAAATCAACCTGAGCATAAGGTGAGCAAATATTTGTTTTTCTACTTTATAATATACACAAGACTGTTTGTGAGCAAAGGTCATAATCAAAGTAAAGAGACTAACGGTTTAGAATTTTCTCTTTTAAAGGCAGGAAACAATAACAAAAGAATGTGGCAAACTATATATAGCAGTTAAAAGAAAAAGATAACCCACCATATCGTAATCCCTATTTAGAAGTCTGATATAAAGTTATCTGAAAAAGGAGAAAATTTATCACCTTTTTTTTGTTTTTTATTATAGCTTTTATAATCTGTCTTTTTTCTCCAGATAGATAACTGACTTTTCAGATGTTATTTTATCATATATAAAGCAACAACATATGAACTACACTGGGTCTCGTCACCATATCAAGTAAATCTAGCAAACAATTACAACTGTATAGCAAGTTCAATTCTCACCAGGTGTGCCGCAGTTATACCAAAGTAATCTAAGCTTTATAAATACCAATATAAACAACACTGGATATTTATAAATTACATAAAACCACATTGTCAAGGAACAGATTTTTTTTGGTGTAATTTTACTACCTGAATACCTGTTCTGTGAACAGAGAAAAGTTGTCACAGAAGTTGTTCTACATCTCTAAAGTTTTTGTATAAACAACATTTTGAACAAGGCACCTATTATTATTTTTTAAAGTTCTTCTTGTCATTATGCTAAATCCATTTGAATTTCATACTTTAGACATAGCTGCAGAGTTTACCAGGTAAGAAACATTTGAATAATTTTACAATTTTTATATTGATGATAATAAAAAATTCAGTAAAACATGTTTAAATAATTTGGTACAATCTAATTGAAGAGATTATTTTAACTTATAGAATTCCAAAAAGATTTTTTCTGTTTCAGTTGACTAATTTGTAGTAATGTGAAATATCAGATAACAATGATTCTTATTACAAATGTTGCAGGTTTTCTACTGTATATACTTGCGTATAAGTCGCATTTTTTTACCAAAAATTTCATAAAGTATCTGCTCGACATAAGTGTAAAACAACACTACTTTGTCATCATGATTTCTGAGATATTGCATATGACACCCATATACACTAAAGCTGTGAATTGAGTTCTGAATGAATTTTAAAACTGTAACTTGATATATAAATAGATAGACACTTTTTTTTTTCTAAATGTACCATAACATTTTCTTCTGTAGTTTTTTTTTTTTTGTTGAGTTGATGCAATATAAAAATAATATGCAGTAAATATAAAAATACTAGTACAACAGTTACTTCCTTTTGTTTAATGATGATTGACAAAATTTATTTTAACTACAAAAGTGTGTTAATAATTATAAGTTTAGAAATAAAGGTAGATATCTGATAACTGTGACATTTAAAAGGAACTCCCCAGATTATGGTGCAACCTATTTGCAAGTCAACAGTAAATCATCAATTATTAAGCCATAAAGTAGGAATGCGACCTATCAGCAAGTATATACGGTAATTGATAACTGAATTTTGACAATACTTTTTAATGTAGACATTAATAATAATAAAAATTAAATCAATGAACTTGTTTTTTCATTTGTATAAATAATTTGGTAGTTTTAAGAAAATCTAATTGAACAGATTATTTTAACTTATATAATTCCATAAATTCTTTTTCACCTCTGACTAATTTATAGTAAAGTGAAATATAGATGACAACAACGATTGTTATTACAAATGCTGTAGATTTAATAAACTTATAACTGAATTTTGACAAGCAAAAGAATGTGGCAAATTACATATAGCAGTTAAAAAATGATAGCATCTACCCCACCAAGCATAATCTCTATCTTAGAAGTGTGACTTAAGATTAAGTTATCTGAAAAAGGAGAAAATTTATCACCTCTTGCTTATCATTATCTAGCTTTTTATATTTTTCCAGAGAGGTAAAAATAATAAATTCTTTATTTATAAATTTTCCCTATACAAATATAAATTTTTTTAAATTTATTAAAAGACACTGCTTACATATAGAAATTTTTAAAATTTGAATTAAAAGTAAAAGGTAAAATATTTATTAAAATAACTTTAAAAAATTGATATGCAAATTAAATGCTACTTCTTTTGCTGTAAACACCATTTCTTATATATATATATATATATATATATATATATATATATATATATATATAGTGTGTGTGTGTGTGTGTGTGTGTGCAAGGTATTTAGTGGAAAGTGCTCAATATCTGGGATAGAGATAAGCTAATATATGCGGTTGCAAGGACAGTAGTTTGTAACCCTGGGTTTCATACTTTCACGATCTTCAGACAAACATTGAAGATTGAAAAAGTGTTAAACCTGTGGTTACAAATCCATGCGACCATATATAAAATGCTGGTAAACATTCATTGTGTACTGATATAAGGTTGGGACAAAATTTAGCCTGATGTAAATTTATAAAAAAATTTTTTTTAAATCTTGATTTCATGACTAAAACATTAATAGCTAAAATTATTCAATGAAATATCACAAACCACCAGGATTCCACAATATTGCCAGAGTTTAACCCTCCCTTAGAATCATCAGCGACCTTTAAGTTTTTGATAGATACACTTGTAAAAACAGAAAGACAAAATCATTTGTTGAATTTCCTAAAATGAAAAAAAATATATTTAAAAAATAAGTAAATAAATAAAAAGAAAATTGCACATACAATTCTTACATTATTTTATCAAGAAATAAAATAGTACAGCCCAGAATATACTGTATTCAATATATATTTGGAAATTTTAAAGCAGTAAGTATTAGGGATTTCACTGAATCACTCATGTTTACTTCTAAATCATTCGACTAAAAACATTTTTCATTTACAAATTCATTTTTTTCAAGAGATGTACTTGAAATATTGATAAAAGCCAGAATTACCAACAATTTAAAAATAAATCAGATCACTTTTCACAGAAATAAGTGGATGTGATTACTACCAGTGTCATTTGTAAACAGAAAAATTATAAAGCTTTATATTAACTTAAAGAAATCATTTATGTTTTTTTTTTTTCATTATTTTATGGGATTTGAAAAGTTTTTAAAATTAGGATCTAAATACAAAATTACACACCCACACCAAATTATCAGATATCATTCCCACTAAAAGAACAATTTAGAAAGTAAATACAAATGTAATTTATTTACGTGTGTGTGTGTGTGTGTGTTTTATGACTAGCACTCCCCAGTGTGCTACTTAATGTATTAATAATAAATATACAATTTGTTCCTCACCAGTAACAACATTGATTTTAATGCAGGTTGTAATCGTCAAGTGCTGATTGAAAACTGACAGCATTGTGCTACAGATGAGGAACAAAAATGCATATTTATTATTAGTATACATTTTAGCCCTGTTATTATGCATTGAGCACAATTTTAGTAACACTAGTACTCAATGTGCTATATATATATATATATATATATATATATATTACAATAAATCATTCATACAAACAGTAAATTAGTAAATTTAATGATATAAAATTGTGAAATCCCTTCACTAACTAAATTTTAAAGATGCATTAACATACTAATCACTCGATGAATGTTATGATCCTTGTTTTTTAAAATTATAAACTGCATTAGGTCTTCCTTAAATATGCAAGTACTTTCGAATGATTCATTGTAATATAAATTGAACTGCCCCGTATATTTGATATGTGTGTGTGTGTGTGTGTGTGTGAATTACAATTAATAAGATCCAAATGATTTACCTCATACAGATGATCATTTCATCCATGGAAAAGTAGTTTTTCCCTGGACTCATCAATGCAAATGCATTTACTAAAATGAATATATATAGACCCAGCTATGAGTGCATTCAAAATCTGTGGAGGGTTGTTTGGGGACCTTGTGGCATACTGTGCACCAATCCTTTGTATTCGGCTCTTCCAAAAACAGTGATTGGTTCTGCACAAGCCTTCACCGCTATAATCAAATGATATATGTGGGTAGTCTGGCTATCGGTTCTAAGAACTGAGCTGAAAATGACCAAAGATTCAATAAATATTTACTAAAATGAATATATATATATATATATATATATATATATATATATATATATATATATATATATATATATATAAACCCAGCTATGAGTTAATAGCAGGACAGACCAGTTCCTATAGCCTTGGGTGGCAAACAGTCTAGGAGAAGGGCAACTTTGCATTCAAAATCTGTGGAGGGTTGTTTGGGGACCTTGTGGCATACTGTGCACCAATCCTCTGTATTAGGCTCTTCCAAAAACTGCGATTGGTTCTGCACAAGCCTTCACCATTATAATCAAATGATATATGTGGGTAGTCTGGCTATCAGTTCTAAGAACTGAACTGAAAATGACCAAAGATTCAATAAATATATCTCAATTTTACAATGTTTCTTCTGCTGAATCAAATAAGTTTGTAAATTGTTGAATGTTACATTTATGGATTTCTATATATCTCTGCTGATAATATATATGCAACTATCATCATACAATTCTTCGTAGAGTTATGCACACTTGATGTTTTTATGAACACATGCACATGGGGAGTATGGGATGTGTATGTTTATATTAAACACACGCACTATGTATATACAGAAAAAAACTGAGAGAATGTGTGCGTATGTATATATAATGGATGTGACTTGATTTTGAGAGTGGCCCGAGTGTTAATGCTCGGGTTTCCCACGTTAAATAATCAACCTTGTGTCACAACCTAACCGGGGGGCGAGGAGGGGTTGTGCCTCTGGTAAATACTGTGACTTGATTTTGAGGAATACCATCCTCAAATATGGGTAGTGTGGATGCGGCTTTTCAGTCCTGCTAGTCTTATTGTCTTAAAAAAACTTCTTGCACTGGTATTGCTCGATTTCTTTTAACATTTTAAAGACTTTCTTTTAACATCTACATGTGTATACAAAGGTACACGCACACCTGATCCAAAGATTGAAAATTTGTCAATTAAACCAAACCAAACCAAACAGGGATTTAAAAAATAAAATCTAAAGTTAGTGCAAAATACTGGATTTATTTAAATGATTTTCCCTTGCAAAATCAGAGTTTGTTACCGATTAAAAGAAATTAAATGGAAATGAAACTGTAAAAGTTCCTACAGAAAGTAAAGGAGGAAAGCAAGTAGAAAGGACTAAGTATAAACTACAAGAAGGAAGAATGCATGGTTATCAGCAAAAGGATGAGCCCAAAATGAAAATTACAAATCAGGGATACTAAAATCAAACAAGTACAGAATTTAAATATCTGGAAAGTGTTCTAACAGGGGACAGAAAGTGTGCCCCTGAAATCCAAAGACGTATTGGGATGGCCAAAGATGCATTCTAAAAGTTAAGCAGAGTATCAAGAGACAGAAATTTTTTTACTAGAAACAAAGAAAAGAGTATTGAACTGTTACGTGATATCTGTCCTCTTGTATGGCAGCAAATATTGGACAATCTCCTCAAAGATGAAACAGAGACTTGAAGCCACAGAAATGTGGTTCTACAGAAAGATGCTGAGAATACCATGAACCGAACATGTGAGCAACGATGAGGTTTTGGAGAAAAGGTAAACTTATGCTTAACATCAGGAAGAGGCAGTTGTAATTTCAGGGGCACATAATGAGGAAAGAGGGCTTGGGAAATCTGATATTCACAGGACAGATTGATGTAAAGAAGGACAGGAAAGCAGTGTGTAACATATTTGATAAACTTGAGTAAATTGATAGTACAACATAGGTTT
>OZ038511.1:35126406-35193906 GCA_964036315.1 Acanthosepion esculentum | reverse complement strand
TCACATTACAATATTTCAACCATTTTACTCTAACCATTTTCCGTTGTAGTTCGTAACTATCTGAGAATTTCCAACCAAATCCTTTATTGAATGAATGAGGGTAGACTATTCTCATTCTGCTATCCATGCTAGTGAATAGCTTGTTATATTATACCTTGATTTACTCAAACGAGCATCATTATCTTGGTTGTTATAGTCACAATGTTTTGAACACTGTACCCTCTGGCTTTCTTCAAGTATATATCATAGATTATCAACTTTTGGGAATTTCAAAACAAATTCCTAATTTAATCTAGCATGAATAGTGGAATGTATCACACACCCACACACTACTACTACTACTACTACTACTACTACTACAAAATAGCAGTAATGCCTCCAACAAAATCTTTATCAAGTAATATGACTTTGGTGTCAAGTATAATTTCAGGGCCAAAGTATTGTTACCACTCACCCAGGGTACACCAGTAGTACCTCATCATAACATCAGACTTTGTTGGCATTCAGACCTTTTTTATTGGATAGCAAGGTTCACCCTTTACAAGGCCCAGGGGTCACTTGAGGTAGAAGGTTACATTTGGAGGCCATTTGTGTGTATAGAAGTGGAAGATAACAGTTAATCCTAGCCTTGAACAGGTTAAGATTGTAGTGATCGGGGAAACATTCTGTTGGGAGTCAATTCCACAGAGCAGTGTTTCACTGGAAAAGCTACTCAAGTAGAACTTACTTCTCACCGTTAGAATACAGAGGGAATGTGAGTGGTTTGCTACTATGTAAGTGGCATGGTGTTTTCTTGCTGAGAAGTTTTGCCTCGCAGGGTCAGGGAATGTATTTCATCCAAGCACTTTCCGTGGAAGTAGTGGTAGAGCAGCAAGAGGCTTGCCACATCTCGCCTGTGGGAAAGAGGCTGTAGGGTAGAGAATAATTCATAACCCACAAGGGCTCAGAGACTCTTTTGAACTCTATCAAGGCTGGAGAGTGAGGTCTGAGTAGCTCCTGGCCAAATAGGACAACAGTACTCCATTTTTAGCTTAAACTGGTTCTTGTAAAGGTAGATCATAACAGGAAGAGTCAGAGAGCTGACCATTTTACCTGCATCCTTAGCAATGGATCGTATGTACAAGTTCCATTTCAAGTCTGGTGCGAGTTTAAGGCCCAACAGTCTTTCAAGGCGTGGTGCTTCCCCAATTCATCCTGATAGGTAGTAGTTCAGGGTCAGATTGGTGTTGAGGCATTGAATGTAACCAGAAAATTTTTACCCCATTGGGTAATTTGTGCAAGATTGGAAGAGAGATCATTCACCAATCTCTGACCATCAAGAGTTTTAGAAGTGTGTCTGTATATAATCATATCATCAGCATAGATTCAAGCATGGTTCGAGGAGTGATCCCTGGGGGACGCCTGTGTTGATCTCTAGGGCTCTGGAGGACTGGTCATTGATAACTACCTTCAGGGACCAACATGCTAGGACGGATTTTATGATCAAGAAGACCTTCCCAGGGATTCTATAACTGGAGAGCTTGTGTGGAAAGCTTTTGTACCACACCTCATTGAAGGATTTTGGGATACCGCGTGCTATGGTCCTTGAGGTGTGTTTGTCGTCAGAAGAGTCTCATTGATTGTGAATGATGGTAGTTACAACATCAGCAGTGGATTGGGATGACTGAAACCTATACTACTCATTGCTGAAGAGCTTGTTTTTATTCAGACTGTTTCTGTTGGTGACTAACTCAGTTATGGTCAAATTCACAATGAATCCTCAGCTTCTAACTTTGATTGGAAATATATTGGTTGGACAGCTATTTCTTATTCATTGATATTAGAGATCTTTGTACTTTTCCAGTTAACATTGATGTGCACTACCCACTAAAAATAATATTTATAGTAATAAGAAATAATCATACATGGATTCCTTTAATAAAAAACAAAAGTGAATCAAGCAGATAGTAAGGTCAAAAGGTCCCAATACAGTAAGGAAAGAGGCCTTGGAGAATATGTCATTCACAAAATATTGAAGACAATAGGGACAGAAGTAAATAGCAAGTGACTTACCTAACAACTTTCTGTAAATGGATCGCAAAACAGACGAATACTGAGAAGAATCATTGCTTAGTGCAACAAAGGATAGGAAATTATGGAAAGCCATGACAACCTCTTGAAGAGACATAGTATATAAAAGAATAATACAAAATGACTGACAGTATATGTGTAACACTGGTTAATCTGAGTGATGAATAGATTGAACAATGTGCTAAAATTTTTATAACTTTTGTATTTGATTGAAGAGCACTTATTGATACTAGAATTTCTAGAGTCACAAATGTATATGTAGGCCTACTTGATGGCCGAGATAGCTGCATATTTTTCACTGGTGCAAGCAGCCCGTGTTCAAAATCAAGTAAAAGTAAGGGTGAATACTCATCTTCAAAATATGAAAGCCCTTCCCATTCAGAAGACTGACATAACACAATCTTCCCACCCTATTTCATTGCCCTTATATAGTCTTGATCAGACTCTTATATGGTCTTGATTGTATGCTATTGTATCAAACAAAAGTGCTGTCTGGAACAGTCATGTATATGGGAATTTTTCAATGGCAAACTTGGACCTTCATGCCTGGTAGAAAAAAAAAGTCAATGGGACGGTTTTTCCTTTGATACCGCTATTATTTTAACTACCTTCACTCCTTGGCGATGTTTAGTTTTAAAAAGTGATGATTAGAATTGTAATAAAACCTAAACATATGAAAGTGAATTTATATATTTTCTTTGTTCTTGAGAACTGACAAAAAAAATACATTATTTATTTGATTATTTATTTATATTATTTATGATAGTATGTTGGAATGTTTGGCAAAACATTGGCTAATTAATTTGAACTATATAAAATGGTCAATAATAAAGATTTCCTTTTAGTTGATTCACATATGTTAATAATTTAGTAAATGTTTATAAATTTATGAATAAAAAATTGTTTTCATATTTATTCCTTTATAAATTGCTAAATGATAAATGTTGCATTAGTTTTCATTGTATTATATTTTTAGAATTTTCTAAGTATAAAATTATTCTTGTAAATACCTAATAAATAAATAGTGATTAATATTTTTGTTGTAAATTCTCAAGAATAAAAAAAAAGTATAAATTAACATTCATCATATGTTTAGGTTTTATTAGAATTCTCATCATTGTATTTTTAAAACCCTAAACATTGCTAAGGAGTGAAGGTAGTTAAAATAATAGTGGTGTCAATGGAAAAACCATCCTTTTGACACTCCATTTTATTGTGAGCATGAAGGTCCAAGTTTGCCTTTTCAACTTCTAAAATAACTATGCCAGGAAATATTTAAAAAAAAAAAAAAAAATAATAAGGGTGCTGTACCAAATAAGAACAGGGGAAAATTGAAGAAAATAATTTTACTGGCACTTTGATTTGGTACACAGATGTACTAAGCTTGGTAAGTAAAAATATTGGGCATAATAACATGTACATTTTTCTATGTCATGATCAGTTTTAAATTTTATTATTTGTAATTTTACAATCCATATTTAATATAATAGCAGAAGCTCTCCCCTTCTTCTATCTACAATGGATATGTTTCAAGATTTTCAGCAGATACCTGAAAATGTAAATATGACTGAACCATATATATTTCTTGCTATTCCAAATGTTATTTTGTGGATACTCATGTTTGAGTAGACACCATGTTTCTCCTTTTTTTTTTTTTTTTTTTGAACAGTATAAATTACTTCTACTGGCCTGTGCATTCAAGGATTATGTGAACATTGTTCAAAAACAATTATTCAAAGAACATTTATTCAAATTGTAAATTGTTTGAATGAAAATTAATGAAAAGATAATTATTATACTAAATGATAATTATTCGAAATGCAAAATTATTTATTGCAATAAAAAAAATGGAAAAAAATTACAAGAGGAAATACACAAATGATAATTATTCAAAATACAAATATTGTTAATAAAACAATTTAGTAAGAAAAAATACTAATGACCTTAAGCTATACAATACTGTACACAAATAGTCAGCTACTGAAGACAACTCATTAAAGGATGCCATTATTTTTTCAAGTTTTTTATTTACATCACGGTATTTCTTGGCACACTTGATATTTTGGCAACCTGCTCTTTTGCAATATGAATTTCTTGCAAGTCCTGTTTTAAGAGTGTCTAAGAATTTCCGTATTGTGGGATGATAGAGTAACACTTCCTACAAAAAAAGCCTTATGTCTTCTTTCAAGGGCATTATTAGTTCTGGGTAGATCAGCATCGACTCTCTCAAAGCAAGACCACAAACGTATTTCAAACATAGATATTTGGAATAGTTATCATTTAGTATAATTCTCCTTTTGATTAATTTTCATTCAAACAATTTATAATTCGAATAAATGTTTTTTGAAAAATTGTTTTCAAACAATTTTCTTGATATGCATTTAAGTGACTTAATGAAGATGTGCTCTTTGTCGCCAAGCAACCCTATGGCATGCTGGATCAGACAGTGCTTTCTCCTACAAAGGAGGACATAGATTTGAACCCTACTAGGGAGTATATTTTCTTTAAGTATTCAGAATTCATCGTGTTTTAAAAATAAAAAAAATTTTTTTTAAAATAAAAACACACATAGGCCATTTATTCAAACATGGGTATCCACAAAATAATGTTTGCAATTGTAGGAAATAATGTTGGATTGAAAAAATCCATTGATTCCTTAGAAATTATATATATATATATATATATGACGAAATATAGTCTTAAAGTGTGCTATATTTATGGGATAAAGTGCTCAATATCAGAGATAGGGCATATGTAAATATAAAAGTGAACATAGAAGTCAACACTTAGAGGCGACAGTCTGTTTTATGCTAGATGCTAGGCATCTAGCATGAAACAGACTGTCGCCTCTAAGTGTTGACTTCTATGTTCACTTTTTTATATATATATATATATATATATATATATATATTATATATATATAATGTGTATGCTATACCTAAGTAACTACAGAAAAAATTCTGATCTTGGGTTATTTTATTTATTTTGCTAACTGGGTCAGGTTCAAACTTGTCAGCACCCCATCATATATCAAGTTTAATAAATCATATTATACTAAAACTTTTAATCTTTCATATCTTATAAATAGGCAAATACAATCAAATACAAAACAGCATCTCAGATGTCAATCTCTAACAACCATTTTGAAAAAAAGAGTGAAGTAATTGGTGACAGGAATTGTTTATACAAGAACTGATAGCAAAAAAAGGAAAATTTTATACTTTGATTTGATGGAATCATTTTCTACAGCTTACCAACCCTTTGCAGAAAATATTTAGATTGTAAGAATTATTTTTGGGGGAGATAATAATGATTTAGTGACAAGTCTTACTAATTAAACTATAGCTGGGTGGGAAGAAAAGGAGGATTCATGCCTTTCCGAATGGTATTTATGCAATATAACAAAACACAATGGCAATTGGAACTTGGCTCTCCAATTAAATTTGGTGATTATACAGGAACTGGTGTTTCAACATGATGTGGCTGTAAGCTTTTTATCTTTTCAGACAAAATGTTAATCAGTGATACAGGTTAATGGAGTTAAATTTAAAAGCAATTTTTTTTAAAATTAAAGAAAATTTTTAAAAAAAGATGAGACAAAATGAAAGATAATTAAGTAATAGTTGATATAAAAACAAAAAACAGGTTTTAAATTTTGAAATAAAAAAGAAAAACTTAGGCATTTTTTAACAGCTTTAAAGTATCAGTTACTTGATGCTTTGTTCATTTATCCACAAATTTATCTTTGGTAAATATATGCATCAGTTCTTTTCAAGGAAAGTACTTAAAGAAACATAAATTACACTAGAAATTAGATTACTAATTCATGCCAGCATTGACATTATCATAAAACATTGGAATATTAGATAATGGAAAGTAAGTAGTTATTACTTATTTCTTGGTTAACCACAAAACAAATTTATTGGGGTTTCAAGAAGATAAGTGAAGTGTTATTTTATGACTTAAACATGATATTTATTAAGCTGTCTCCAAGAGATAAAAATCAACCAATTCTAAAGGAAAAGTCTTCAGAAAGAATCTACCTGCACTGGAAAGAAAAGTACTTTAAATAGATTTAATAAACAGCAGGCTTTTTGGCTGAGATGAGATTTGATTTTATCTCAAATGACAAGATATTCTGACCCAAACATGAACTCTGGAAATATCACAGGAAAATAAAATATTCAGGTCAATAAGTTTTTTTTTTTTTATTGATTTGTTTGTTTAATGACATATCAGCTCCTTATGGGTCATTTAATGTTGAAATTTAATTTTCTTGGAAGTTTCGAAGTCATAAAAATATGATATACATTCAGCTTCCACATCTGAATACATGGTAGATGATACCCAGCTTTTGTTCATATACATGTTTGTGAGGATATGAGTACTAGAGGCAGTGATATATGCATTTTATGTTGTAGTTGAAGTTATATTTTGAAATACAGTTTGATTTCCTTAAGAAATTATAGGATATTATATGGACTAATGTTATGAAAGAGCTCTTTCACGTTGGTTATTTGATTTTGATTTGGCGGCATATCAGTCTCTATAGGCTATTTAATACCAAAGTCTAAATATTTTGTACGTAAGTTTATGCTTTCAACTACAGATATTTTCCACATAATTTTATACTTTCAGTGTAAAGGTGTTTTTTTTTTTTTTTAGATATATATTTTGTAGTTCATAAAATATATTGTTGGTAATTTTACTATAAAAATGTACTGTTGATTTTTGTTTGGGGTTTACTATTTGCCCAGAGCTAGGACCTTAAGAGGTGCTACCATCCCAGATCAAGGTGAACTGGGAACAAAAACAATTAAGAGGTTGTTCCACACTCCTCAAAACTTCAAATATCCTGATCAGAAGCCTAGGCTGCTGGATATAGTTTATAATCATACAGGTCAATAGGACAAAGAACAACATTCCAAATGTCCATAGCTTCACACATTTATCAGATGAAGTTTAATCTGGAATTTTTACTGTATAATCTTTGATCTATATGACTAATGAAGGAGCAATGAACAAAGTGTACTGACAAGGGAGAATGTCATTATTTACAGTTGGATTATTGTCCTCATCTTTGTTGTTATTATTATCACAACATTTTGACTGTTGTTTCTCCAGCCTTCTGTCAATATAGGTAATCGTCAGGAAATTTAAAGCTGAATCTTTAATCTAATTTACAGAGATAGCACATTCTCACTCTACTGTACATTTCTTTGGATATTCTATCTTGTTCTTTTCTACACTGTTTTAATCATTTTACCCCAAGCAAGGCAATAAAGCCACTAAGATGTAACACGTTACTGAATGTGACAGAATGAGAAACAGAAAGCATTAAGGAGAAAAAGAAAAATAAGGGATTGAACTCATGATTACTATTCCATCAAATTCTTAAACCAGCAATTTAATCCTCTAGGCTATGTCCCATGACTCACAATGTGATAATAATAACAAAGATTGGGATGTTAGTCCAAATGTAAATATTGTAATAATAACTCATTCCACAAATTCAAATAAAAGAAGCTTATATTGAAAAATAAATATTTGTTGTGTAAAATATGCTTTTTTTATCATTAGGTTATAGACTTAGGAATATACTTTCATGTCATATTTAAAAGTATTTTTAAGATAAACATTAATTATATTAATGTTTGTTTTCCCTCACAGCCCCAAACATGTTTATAATTCAGAAATACCCATGGAAATTCCATTATTGCATCATTAAATATCCAAGATCAATGACTTTAATAAAATCTTGCCATAACAATCCTAAGTACGAATACAGTTCATCATTTAAAAAAGTAAAAAGATACAAACTTCCATTTCACTGAATCAGACTGAACACTTGAGTGTTATCAGATCCTCTCTATCTTCCCTTTATTTATTATATTTTTTCCTCTCACCAAAACTAAAAATATCTCTAATATATCTTTTCCTTCCATCTTTCCTCACAATAAAAACAGAATGGTCCATTGTTTATCTGAGGTAATGGAAGGATATATCAGATATGCTAACTGACTTACTAACAAAAGAAGAAACAAACAGAATTCTAATATGATTAAATACTGGGGAGAAAAAAATGGTCTTTATAAGATGAATATGTTATAAACTTTATAAGCTTGGCATTAAACATGTAGTATCTAGGCCAGCATACAAAGTAAAAGTATTAGAAAACAATTTTGTCAGTAAGGGAAAAAAAATTAATAAATTCTAATTTTTACTCTATACGTAAAAGTTAGAATTAGCAAAAAGACATCAAAGATCTTTATAGAATAGATCATAATTCTTCATAGCTCAAAAAGAAACAAACAGAATTAGTAATAGAATGTTTAAATCACTAATTTCATTACTTTGTATAAAGTTGGCTATCAACCTGTATATATGTGCACACATTATATAAAACTAGATTTTTTAGTGAACTTGTGGAAGTACAGATTCGCTAAAAAAAAAAAATGAGCATACCATGATGAAAAAATGCCCTAAACTTAATAAATTTTTATCTTCAAAAACTTATTAAGAGGAAAGACTAAAAGATTTTTGTTTATTAAATTATATTTTTGATCCTTTTTAGAAATTCAAAATTTTAGTTAAAAATGTTTTTTTCTTATGTCACCAGGTGGGGTAGGGTAACATGGAAATTTTAGTATCTTTTTTGTGGTGAAAAACACATTGATTTGGAAATTCTTGCAAAAACCAAACAATTGTTGGATTTTATGAAACTTCCAGGACTTATTTACAAATGAACAAAACTATTTTAGAAAGGTTTTTCTTTTAAGAAATCTTGGTAAAAATCTTTTATTTTTTCCTTTCTTTTCTTTTTTCCTTTTTACATCTGTTATCTCCCATTTATTTAATTTTATGAAATTTCAAGAAATTTATTTTTGCACTGATTAATGTTTACATTAGTTATACAAAAACTCCTTGGAAAATTTAAATAGACATTTTTTTTTTGGCAAACAGGACAACCAATGACTGAAAATCTGCTCTGAATCGTAAAATAAAAAATGCAATAAAACTAAGACATTTAATTAAAAAAGTTTTTAATTGCTTTTATGAATGAAATATATTATGATCACTATTGTCTTAAGAAAAAAAAATTTATTTCAGGAATAAAGAATTTTTACAAAAATTGTTTTCATTCTTAAGAAAATTTTAATTAGAATAATTTATAAAGTTTTAAATCTTAAATTTCTATATTAATTTGTACCATTTAGGTGATATTGTTATTATATTGCTACAGGATGCGATGGATAAATTGTCATTTAAATTATGCAAAAATGAAAATGACACTTACATCTTATTTTAACAGATATATTTACCAAAATTATACAAAAATATCTTGAAATACTAAAAAGTAAATTTATTCCATAAAAATCACCATTAGCTTCAACTACAGCCTCCACATGACTTCGGAATCTCCTGCAACTCTTCTGGACAGTTTTCTTGTTTAAGTTGGTGAATGCTGCTATAATCCTTGCCTTCAGTTCATCTTTGGTGTGACAAGGAGTTTTATTGGTCTCTCGCTCAACTGCACCCCCACACATAATAATTAAGGAGGTTGCAGTTTGGGGAGTTAGGTGGCCAGATGTAAGGGGTGATATGGTCGCAGAAATTGTCTGACAGCCATGACTGGATTCTCCTGCTTGTGTGGCATGGTGCAGAGTCCTGTTGCCAGACATAGGCTCTTCTAGCAGTCACTCTCTTGGCCCGGGGCAGCACTACCTCCTCAAGGCACTTGATGTAGGTCCCCGTATTGAGTCTGAGGCCCTGTGAGAAGATGAATGGAGGCATAATGTCACCATCACTAGTGATAACTCTAAACACCTTCGTGATCACTATTAGACTTAGCCAACTCTTCCCGAATACTCGGCAGCGTCCTCAGATTGACACCCAAACACTCTGAAAATCTCATATGGGAGATTCCAGCACCAATGCCAAGCAGTATAGCATGGCATTTCCAAATTTCTGGCAGAGTGAATTGTGTCATGGTGCTCTTTTTCTCACAGTGTCCAACTGACCCTACTATACTGTGTAGGTGGCAAAAACAAACAATGTGCATGAGTGAAATTAAAAATATAAAAATGACGACATTTCACACACAGTACCCTGTATATTTACTAATCATAAAGGGAATAGCTTACTATAATTCATCAACTACCCCAAATATTTTTAAAAGAATTTTGAATATTTTTTTGTGCATATAAACATTCCAATTTTTGCAAAACAAACGTCTATACACAACATTATCAGAAAATAAGCACAATAACAATAGTAAATTTAAAGCAAATGTAAAACAAAATCTAAAATTCAATAAAACATTAGATTACAGAGAATATTTTCCTAAATTTTAAAGATTACTAGGTAGTTAAGAATTATATAAAAAAGGTACTCATGTTATATTCCCCAAGTATTTTTTTTACAGATATGTCCCTTCTCCCATAGAAAAAAAAAGAATTCGATAAACTTCTGTCAATCAGCTGTCAACACCTTAAATAAACACCTAGTTCTGTGTTAAAAAATGAATTTCTGCAATATTTTAAACTGAAAATAAGTAGTATGTTTCAAATGAGATTAATTAAACTTTGTATCAGCTAATATTCCTCAAATAAAAGTATATTTTATTTTTGAAAGATTTTTTTTAAAAAAGAAAATTACATTGTGATGAAAAATGGCTAAAAATGGTGCCAGAATCATCGATTTTAAAATAAAAATTTCTTCCAGCAAATTTAAGTTAGTTTTGAAATACAACAAAATATTTTGTTTATTGGAAATATTAAATTTAATCTATAAGCTTAAAATTAAAACTGAAAGCTTCAAAGAAGATTTTTCATTTTTAAAAATTCATTTTAAACCTTAGGTATCACATGTCTGTGGACGTACCTATATAAAGCTGTTACAGAATTTACAGCCATTTGCATCCCCAAGTTGTCATTATGTCGATCAATATGCATCATACATGTCGGCCAAATTAGTAGTTCTTGCTTAATGGAAAACTAATTCCATATTCAACTTTAAAAATCAAATTGTGACAACTGTTTTATTATTAATTTCCAATCTGGTATATTATGATTCACATTCTTTAGTTATAAAGTTTTTTTCTGCTCCAAAGGAATATATTTTAAAACTCTAATAATTGTAAAATTTAATTTCTGAAATGTTTATTTTTTTTTATTTTTTTTTTTTCTTAAGTATGAAAAGTAATTTATGTTACTCAATTTTTTTGTTTAAAAATTGATTTATCTTTAAGCTTGCTTAAAGAAGAAAAAAAAAAAAAAAATATTTTAATGTCAAAAAAAAAAAAAAAAAAAAGACACTGGTTGTGTATAACAAGAAATGACTTGAGCAGAAATGTCAATTTCCTATGCTTTAATTAATGTGTTTCTTTATGCTATTTCTTTTATATGATAAATTAAAATATAAACATAAATTTTGTTTAGAATCTTTCTGCGGCTACAGAGATACACTGACATGACAGAAATCATAAGATAGCAGTATGTACAGGTAATAGTAGGTAGCACCATCATATGTTGACATAATAGAAATGCTCAGACCTATATCAGTTGAGCTAAGACATTTGGTGGATCTGTTTGAACACCAGCTCAGCCACTCATGGCAAGGTGATGTGAATTATCCAAGTTCAAACAAAGCATGCTATGGGTGGCAGACAGATGGAGTACCATTTCTGAAATAGTAGTAACAATGGAGATCTCTTGATCTACAATGTCACCTGTCCCATGGAAATACCTGATAGAAGACATTACAACCAACTTTGGATAGCATGGATTCTTAAAGATTGGATGAAAGGAAATTGGTTAGCATTGTGTCTGTAGTCACATACAAGTGAGACTAGCTCAAATCACGTCCATACTTAATGCAGGAAGTACGAAGTGCATATCCAGGAGATTAGTTCAGTATTACCTTTCATGGCACGTGGTAGCAGAAGACCCATAAGATTATACCTGTTAACACCTGTTTCAATGCTTTACATGGGCAGGCTCATGACATTGCTAATTAGATCTTGAAAGACTGGCAACATGTGGTGTGATCCATTGAATCATAGTTACAGTTGTTTTAAGTTGGAAACATGATTTGGATATGGTACACACCTCATGAAGCCATGAACCCCAGTTGTCAACAAGGGGAACTATATAGGCTGGTGGTAATTCCATAAGAGTGTTGGGTATGTTCATATGTCATTGACTTGTGACCATTTCTATGTCCCCCAACAATGATCTGTTATTCCAGTAGGATAATGCACCATCTCATCGAGCCCAAGTAATGTTGAGGGGCAATGTAGAGATTTTCAACTAATAGCGTGACCATCATATTCACCTGAATTAAACTCAATCAAAAATTAATAGGATCTAACCGACACAAGATCCAGCACCATCAAATATCAGGGATCTTGGGCAGCATAGCTCAACATCTTTCCAGACGTTTTTAAACCATTTGATGTTGAGCCCTTACACATTGGTAGCCTAAATAACTATTTCCTGACTCATTTTCTCCTGTTTTACTTCTTTAATCTTTTTATAAATTATAAAATCTCATTGAATAAGAATTGAATCAAAGTAAGAAATTGGAAAAATATCAGGACCTTACCCAGGAACTGAGAATGATATGAAATATCAAAGTTAGATTTTGTCCATAAGAAATATCAAAGTTAGATTTTGTCCATAAGACTTGATGCACTTTCAACTATGTTAAAAACACTTGAATTACAAGTATATGTATCAGAAATCTAAGGAAAAGTTGACATTGTACACAGCAAAGTATTGTTGGGTACAGCAAAGCTACTGAGAAGAATGTGATTTGAAAACCTTCCTCAGATGCACAATCCGTGAGGAAAGATGCCTTATTTTTAAAAAGAAAGAGTGTGCAAAAAATGTGAAGAGAGATGACAGAAAAAAACATTTATTTCATTTCTATTGGACAGTACATCCAAGGAAGACTGAAATGTGATGGCAACAACTAACACAACACAATGAACATGTCCAAACAACTATTTTGAATAAAAACTTCTCAAAATTACAGCCAAATATTGAATTTTATGGTATCAATAATGCCTCAAGAACGCACCCAAATTTGTACTTGAAAACATTTGAAAGAAAAGGAGTAAACATAGAACTGAATTAAATTAAAAAGTAACCTTCAGCTTGTAGGAAGCAGCAGCATTAATATTTTCAATTAATTTTGGGAGGAAGAAAATAGCATCTTTAAAACTTGGAAATACAGTCACTGATAGCATCATCAATGTTAGTAATCATCATTATCTCCTCCTTTAGAGATTCAGACAAATCTCCCTTTCCAGGGTAGATAACCAAACTTAATTGCTGTAAGTGAATAAAAAAACAAAATTGTCATATCATACATGTAACCTAATTCTACTTTGGTTTTAATTTTTGATAACATATTTATAAGCACAATAATATTGAAGAAGATATGCAAAAATACTCTAGAAAAGATTATTATGGATATAAAAGTAAACTATAATTAAAAAGTTTCATTAGTGTTGGTTTTGTTTATTTTTTTATTTATTTTTTTACAGCTTATCAAGCTTTTGTAAGTTATTTAAAGCCAGAAAATATTTTTAGATTGTAAGAATTTTGGGGAGATAATAATGATTTTTACTGATACAAGTTCAATTAATTAACCCATAGCGGGGGAGGGGTAGAAGATGTGGAATCATACCTTTCCTAGAGTACTTGCACATAAGTGAATATAAAGTACCCAAACTATTAGGTCATCCCATAAGTTCTGTCCGAATTTTAACTTTTTGTTAAAATGAATGAAATTTAAAGAGCATTTTATAATGACTAATGGAGCTGAACATTATTTTTATGTTTAGATGCATTTAAACAATAAAATTAAATTTTGTTTGATTAAAACCCTGCTAACATGGAAGTACCCAAGAATCATTTGAGGCACATAATGCTTTAGGAGTTCAAGAAAGGAAACTCAGCAGCCAAAGCGGCTAGAAACATTCACTCAGTTTATGGAGAGGAATGTGTGAATGAAAGAACTTGCAGAAGATGGTTTTCAAAATTCAGAGGTGGAGATTTCACCCTTGAAGATGAAGATTGAACCGGACGTCCAGTTGAGTTTGATGAAAAGCTTCTTGAAGAAAATCCTGCTTTATCAGTTGAGGAATTGGCAGTGGTTCTCAGTTCAAACCATACAACTGTTCATCATCATCTTCAACAACTTGGAAAAGTTCCTAAACTTAGAAAATGGGTGCCTCATGAATTGTCTGAAAACAACCTCAAATCCCGAGTTGACATCTGCTCTTCTCTCCATTCTTGCCAACTTGTTTCAACTTTTTTGGATAGACTTGTGACGAAAAATGGATCTTTTATTGAAATGTTAAGAGTCGTAGACAGTGGCTTGGTAAAGAGGAAGGACCCCAACCACAGCCGAGAAGGGAACTTCATGGACAAAAGGTTCTTCTTTCAATCTGGTGGGATTGCCAAGGAATAATCCACTTTGAATTCTTACCACCTAATGCAACAATTAATGCTCAAATATACTGTCAGCAATTAGAGCGTTTGAACCAAGCTGTGAGGAAAAAAAGACCTGCTCTAGTGAATCGAAAAAGGGGTGATGTTTCATCAGGACAATGCGCGACCACACACAGCAAGAATCACATCACAAAAGATCGAAGAAGTTGGTTGAGAGAAAATTCCTCATCCACCTTATTCTCCCGACCTTGCTCTTTCAGACTATGCACAATTGTATATAGTGGGTCATTGAATGACAAGATGGAAAGAATTCCTATGTTATGAATTCCATCCTTTGAAGATATTCTTTAAATTAATAATGATTTTATGAATAGAGTCTTAAATGAGGCAGATCCTAGAAGTTTTGAGACTTTTTCAGGAGAAACATTTCTTAATTTCAAAGAAATACAAAAAGCTAATCTCCTTCAAAGTGGGATCCTCTGATTTCAATGCACTTGTTATAGCACTATAGCAGCTTTGTGAAGAATCCACAGAAATCATCCAAAGTGAAGGTGTTCATGACCCTTGTCGCAGTTTCCTTCATTTTCTCAATGTCTTCAAAACCCTGAGGTTCTTCTTCAATTTGGGGAACAACCAAAAGTCACAGGGGAACAAGGTCTGGACTGTAGGGAGGGCAAGGAACAGTTTTGATGCCCATCTTTGTCAACATAAAACTTTATAGCAAGCTTCCAAATTGTGTTCATGTCCTGACTGCATTCTGTAAATTAGCTGTGACAAGCAGTTTTTAGTAGGGTGCATTCAAAGAGCTGTTACAACCTTCTCCTTCGACATGGAAAAACAAGGAATGTCGGCAGGTCAGCTTATTAGATGTATAGTAATAATATACTAAAGTTACAATAATCTAGGATAGTTATAATAACTGCTTCTCCTAAAAACTTCTGGAATACTGGAATACACACACACACATTATATATATATATATATATATATATATATATAGTCATCCACAGGTAGACTGTTTTGCTGTATCGCAGCTCTTCAGTGTGGCTAGACATCTGAATGTTTCAAGCTGGGATCGAAACCCGACTGATTTGATACCAGTCAGATATCTTACCACTAGGTCATTGTTACACGGCAAAAAGGAAGGGAATTTTTAATGTTTTTCTCTGTACAATATATGCCAACGGCTTGGAGAACTCAATTCAATTTACTTGTTCACACACACACACACACACACACAGGGTGTGATGTCGCCATTTATATTTTTAATTTCGCACATGTGTGTTGTTTCTGATTATGTTGACTGCACAGTAGAGTCAGTTGGGCACCATCTGTAAGAAAAAGCGCACCATAACACAATTCACTCTGCCAGAAATTTGGAAGCGGCATGCTGTACTGCTTGGCATTCACGACGGAAGCTCCTATACGAACATTTCAGAGTGTTTCAATGTCAATCTGAGGACAGTGCAGAGGATTCAGAAAGAGTTGGCTGAATCTATTGGCGATTACAAAGGTATGGCAGCTTGGAAAACTCACTCTGTTCTGATAAGAAAGAACTCCTGAATTTGTGGCTGAGGGACTCAGACTCAACATGGAGGTCTACATCAAGCTGCCCTGGGTCAAGAGGTTGGCTGTTGGAAGGCCCTATGTCTAGCAAGGGGACTCTGCACCATGCCACACAAGCAGGAGAACCCCGTCATGACTGTCAGACAATGTAACCACATCATCCCTTACATCACCTAACTCTCCAGACTGCAACCCCCTTGATTATTATAAGTTTTGTGCAGTTGATCAAGAGACCAACAAAACTCCTTGTAAATTGAAGGCAAGGATTATGGCAGAATTCACCAACTTAAACAAGGAGACCATCTAGAAAAGTTGCAGGAAATTCAGAAGTCGTGTGGAGGCTGTGGTTGAAGCCAATTACAATTTTATTGAATAAATTTACTCATTTGGATTTCAAGATATTTTTGTGTAATTTTGATAAATATAGCTGTTAAAATGAGATGTCAGTGTTATTTTCATTTTTGCATAATTTACATGACAATTTATTCACGCACCCTCTGTGTGTGTGTGTGTGTGTATGTGTGTGTGTTTAATCAAGTCACTGGAGTCTATCAATATAAAGTTATTACTATATTGAAGAAGCCCTTTTGATGAGACACATAGCAATCTTCTTTTTCTATATTGTCATTCAATTACCTGTTATTAGTCTGATGTATAGATCTGCATATCTTCCAGTTGTCTATGCAAATGAAACAAGCTGATTCAAATACTTACCTACATCGGGGAATTCTTCTTAGTTTGGTACAAGGCCACAATAGTTAAGCAACCAATAGGAATCAAAGACTTTATATTAGAAAATGGTCTACAAAACTAGCTCATTAACCATTGCTCTGTAGCAGTCATCTCAACAACATAGGCATATCAGATTTTGTGCAGATACAAAAAAAAATAAAAAATATCTAAACATGTAGCTTTAGTTCTAAACCTTTATATTCAGATTTTATTTATAATCGTGACCCAGTAAAGATCAACACATTTGAAAATCAGATACAGCAGCAAAAATGTTAAAGATAAACATTTCCATATAATTATATTAATAAATTATTTGTAAAACTAAAAAATATGAGTGGATAAATAAAAATAATATTAAAAATAAATTTTTAAATAAGCCATATATATATATATATATATTGTTGTATATTTAGGCAGCAATCCTTCTTTTATGCAAGTTTCATTAAAAATGACAGACAAGGTACTACGGTTAAGTTTTTTATTTAATTTTTCTTGTGTACGAACAAGAGCTTTCTTTGCTGGACAAAGGGTGTGTAAGAACTGTCCAAATGTTTTATTTTTCCGAGCGCTTTCGGTTATACCTTTAGCCATTATCAAGGATGATTTGATTTTTCAGCTTAATTGAGTGTGTGCATTATGTATATGTCTTAGTGTGTAGTAGTGGTGTTTTAATTTCCAAATACAGTTAGCATGTTGTGGCTTTGTTCGTAGTTAATATTGTTAAGGGTAGGCTTTTTCTTTTTTATTATTAAAGCCTCCATTATTTTTAACCTTTTTTTACAGGTGGAAGCAATTAATATATTTGTGTTTTCTACTGAAACTTGCATATATATATATATATATATATATATATTAGCCACTTGGAAGTGGCTTATTAGATATTTCACAGATATCATGTCATACATTAATACAGGAACTTCAGGCAAAAAAAAAAAATCACTAATATTTTCAAAAATAAAAATAAAACTATTTACATCATTTGAACTGTTGACCACATCTTTATTGCCATATTCACAATGTTTCGGACGCTGTCCACTCAGACCTTCAGTTGATATACATTGGAATACGGCAAGAAATATGAGGACAATAGTCCAAATGATCTAAATAGTGTAAATAGTTACAATATCTCATCTCAGAAATATAGACAGATAGAAAAATAGAAATATTGTATTTTTTTACTATGTAACATGCACCAGTGTATAATACATATCTACTATTTAGCAAGAAACAGTAAGGGGGAAAAAAAATAGTCAACATTATTTACCATTACTTTTTTTTAATATTAACATTATTTTAACATTGATTTGTAATTGTAATTTTATAATATATAATAATATATATATATATATATATATTATTTAACTTTCTAAAGTACCAGTCTACAAGTTCAAAATTTTATAATGACAGTAAACGTATTCCTTAGTACTGATATTGAGTTCATTTGCTTAATGAACCAAAGCATTGAGATAAAATCAAGACATGTAACTTTTTATACCAAAGTGAAATAAATGTAATGCATAATTAAGAAATATCTATCTTACACCGTTTTATTTTTTTGTCAACCAAAAATTTATTTTTGTCATTATTGATGTGCTTCATTAGTGACACAGGACATGATCCAAAGAAAAAAGAAAAAAAAAGACATGATCCAAAGAAAGAAAAAAAAATTTGTTTCCAATGAAGAAATCTTATGTAAAGTAGAAAATTGACTGTTGAAGAAGGAAAAAAAAAACAGTTTTGTGATATTGCCTTTTCAACGCACAGAAATTGTAATTTTACACAAAAGAGTTACAAATGCAGATGTGCAGTTGGTGTAATGGTTAAAAACTTGAAAGGAGAAAGCGGCAAGCAGAGTTCAAATCCTGAATAGAGTTTGTTATATTCATTTTTATACAAATATCATTTGGAAAGGTATGAATTCATCTAATCTCCTCTCAACTATGGAGGGCAGAGTTGATCATTGAGCCATTTTTAGCAACCAGCATAGAAGGACAAATCTGAATTCAAAACCGTATATGTCCTTATGAGGTACATGCTTGAACTGTAACTAAGATACCCTCAGCATAGTTGCAATATAAACCACAGGTTGGTGCTGTGCAGGTTGAAGAAACTCAAATAAGACTCCGCAGATGGGCATGATTGGAAACGAGCAGCCATGCTAAAGATGAGAAATCACACTAATTTACAGACGTGCCTTCAAGCCAATGGTTTGATTATATAGCTAACAGGCAAACTCTTCATAAAAACCTACAGAGATTCTGGAGTTATCATTAAAGACATCTATATAATGTTTCTTATTTAGTAGTCACTGAGAAAGTAACAGAAATAGAGATCTGTGCATTCCAAACACAAGTCGTTTATAATTTCATTTCTAACTTCACCTTTTAAACAACTGACCTGTTTCTCTTTTTTTCCTCATGAGAATTTTACAGTGTTTTCAATTGGTGATGAAACAAATGTTGCAGATTGATATTACACAAATTCTTAACTATTTAGGGTAAATACAAAGTGCAAATATCAATTTACTAAAATGTATTATCACAGTACTATCCCCACGAGTAACCAGAACTTAGTTATTCAAGAGGAAAGTAAATAACTAGAGTCTAAATATTTGTTTAAATGCCACCACCCAATGGCGAGTCATTTAATATTGATGGGATTATTTACATATGGATTGTCACTTCTGCCTAGGATCAGCGTAGTATCTGTGCACTCCATGAAAAATGTTAAACACACAAAAGTGTGTGTGTGTGTACATATAAATCAAAACTGCATGGTGATTGTCAGTTTTAAGTGATCTTCAGACCATCTGAAAATTGCTTAAGGCATGAAACTGACATTTTGATTACTTAATCTAAATGCTCTCATTCTGATACTGACTACTCATTCCCTTATAAACATAGCAAATATCCCGACGAGTGTATGGGGCAGTTGTTGGAGGGTCTGTCTGCGAAACTTTAGAATTGAAATGTTGAAGGTAACATCAATCAGCTAAAGGATAAATTTTATATTTACATTAATCATTATATATATATATATATATATATATATATATATATATATATATATCCATCCCCTCACGAGTATTATGACTGAGTTTCAGGTACAATACAATCTTTCAGTTTTATTTCAGCACCTCAAGATTGCATTGTGCATGAGACTCCAAGTCATGCTACCAGTGCAGAAAAAAATGTATATTTATTAAAATATAATACATAGCTCTGTTATATTACACTGAGAACACTATTTTATTAACACCAGCACTCAATGTGCAATTATATATATATATATATATATATATATATATATATATATATATATATATATATATATGAAACACTCAGTTTTGTATCCAAATGTAAACAAAGTAATTTTCTAAGGTAATGGATTTTATTTATCAATCCAACTGATTTTTATCAATTTAAGTGTTATTTTTAGTGTATACTCATATTTGATTTATTATTAAACTGTTTTATTTATTTATTTTCATCTACCTGCCTGAATATTTGAGAAGTCTCATTCAATTCAGGCCAGTAGATGAAAATAAACTGTTTAATAAAAATAAATGGAATGTCTACTCAATTATGAGTAACCGCTAAAAATAATGTTTAAAGTGGTTTGTGCGTGAGTGCGGATTATTTGCAAATACTGATGAGCACAAAGCTTAATTATTTTTATTATTAAAACATTGTCAATGGTATACCAGTATGGCTGATAAAAGAACACAGATAGGTCAAGAGAAACTACTTTGTAATTAGCAGTTAAATAAACTTTGGCATATAAATTTAAGTATAGATTTAATTGATAACTGATTGAACTGAAAATTGCCTTATTTTCCAAGTTAGAGCATTTAAACTGTTGGTTGGTTGGTTGTTTTGTTTTGTTTTATGGCATATCAACCTCAGTGGGTCATTTAATGCCACTAAGATTTTGAAATAGATTCATAGCGATAGTTTGATAAAAAATTTTTTTTAAAAAGTGAGTATGTATACATATATATTTGAACCATTTTTCAATTACTCATATTTTTGAGTACAATCCAACTTTTAGGAAATTTAGTTTGTATTGCTGTTTTTTTTTTGGGGGGGGGGGTCAAGTATTGCTGATAATAATTTTTCCTTCAAAAATTACAATATTTTTTTATTACAAAGTATTTCTGGTAGTAAAACCTATTTTGACACAAGTTTGGGTGTTAACTATAGCTGGGACCCTAACTGGGAACACAAGCAATTAAGAGGTGGTTCCATGCTCCTCAAAACCTCCTGATCAGAGGCCTTGCTGTTGGACGTTAGTTTATTGTCTTACCCAGGATGCGGAAGTAGTTTATCGTCATACCCAGGACAGGCGTTTAAACTGTATTATACTAACAAAAATTATAGAATGATGTCTTCTTGTCATAAATACACAAAATCAAATCATTATAATAGTAATAAAAGTGAAAGGCCTGCCAGCATATGGTAACATACAAGAAAATCTTAGCTGTAACAATCACTGGAATTATGCTAAATTTTAGGCTAAATAGCTTGTATTTAATGTACAGAGAGATATGTACTAAGCTTAGCTTAGACTGGTAAAATCTGAATTAGAGGAAATAATAGGAAGATTGTGTCAGTCCAATCTTTAAAGTGAGAAAAAATAAGCTCCAACAAAAATCTTAGGCTTTAATGTTAATACACAACCAAGTAAATATAATTATTTCAAAAGAATTTGAATTCTTCACCAGCAAAAATGTCAGTTTTAAGGTTAATCTCTCTCTTCCTAATTTCATTATACCATTTTTCAAAAATAATCATCACTAATGTGCTGCAAGAATTTTTAGTAGTTTATATAATGATCTGACTTTCAAATGAATTTCTCTTGCCTCTTCCTTCTGCCAATCTATTCATAAGGAGATTCTTTTGTGTAAGTGGAAGTTGTAAGGTAAACATCTTTCCCTGGAGCATCATGGTATCTTGTTTAGACAATAATATACTGCATCCAAAGTACAGTATCTTACTATAGCCTCTTTTCATGGTCTAAGTACATCGAACAAAATAAAAATGAGCAATAACAGATTTAAGTGACATGGGATATCATGGGTTCTTATAAATATAAGAATTGCTTTCCATTTTAGTTTGCAGCAAGAAATTTCAGGAACCTTTTACCTTTGCAATAAACAAAATGTAATTATACTAACAATTATGAATGTAATCAAGGAGCAAAATATGTAAGCCTTACAGAACACCATTTTTGGTTATTATTTTTTAATTATATAAAAAGCAAAAAAAAAACAAAAAAAACTTATAACTTAAAAATAATACTCATCGTGATTTTAGCCATACTAATTTGTATATCACATAAGGCACACACACACACACACACACACACGTAAAACCACAGAACAGGCAAACACCTACCCACTAGCATAAACCCATAGAATAGGCACATGTATACATAAACCCACCATACAGACACACATGTAAGCCACAGAACAGATACACACACGTGCATATAGAAATCCATAGGACACACACACACTTGAATCAAGTTCTAACATTTAATCCCCGTTTTTGTTTGATTATTAGATTTGTGAACAATGCCATATTATTTTAAAGTTATTACGGCCATAGGAAATTTATTGAATATCTAAAACATTGAAATAATTTAAGCCCGAGCAACAACCACATTAGGTTTTATCAATGGAATTCCTTGATTAAGAACAATCACAAACACTTGCAAAGGATATACTGTAAAAAAAGATGATGGGTGGGAGAAGTAGCTTAGTATATCAACAGATGATGCATGCAAGCGGGGACACAGGCAGAAATTTCTAGACAGGGGGTGCGGGTGTACAATTACAGCCATGTTCTCCCAGGCAACACTGGGTACCTCGGCTAATAATGCATAAAACATTTTTTCCGTTTTCCTTCTTCAATTGATGAAAGTTTTCTTAAATTTAAAAGCATCTCATGGGACAGCTGGAGTATGGATGACCAAAAATGACAAAACCTATTACCAACATAGGCAATCACCAACAAGACAACACTATCCTATGGCATTTGCTATATCAAATCCCAATATACACAGTGAATATTACAAATTTTATAAGTACTAGATTGACTACATGACAAAGTTAAAACTTTGTTATAATTTATATTTGGCAAACATTATAAGGAATATAAAAGGAAACGAGAACTGATCTCAAGGGCAAAACAGACTCTATAATCCATGGGGTCAGTTATCAAAAGCTGACCAATATTTGGTCATACAGTCTTTTGTTGGTTTTCTCAACACAAAACAAGAGTAGCTATGGTGGATGGTACAGGTAAGTGGGTGTGGGGTACAGGCCAACAATTTTGTATTGAAAGGTCCAAGTATAATATTCTGGGAATCAATATCAAAGTAACCATAGTGAAATCAATCAATTTATGATTGGACTAGACCCTTATACACAAAGAACATCAAAGCTTTTGTTAGCGTCTGCTAGTTTTATGATGGGGTAGAAAAAAGTGGCAGCCAAAATCGTAAAAGTATTGATTAGTTTGTTTTTTATTTAAAGCCAGAAAATATTTTAGATGGTAAGAATTTTTTAAGATATTGATTTTTACTGATATAAATTCTACTAATCAATCCATAGTTGGAGGGCAGAAGAGGTTTCATAGCTTTTCCAATGGTATTTGTAAGTGAATATAACAATCTCAACTGGAACTTGGCTTACTGATTTCCAATTCAGAGTCATTATCCATTACACAACCCACACATCCAAGCTTACAGCATCTGCTTTCCCAAGCGGTTAGCCATCTAGGTACTGACCAAACTCAATATTGCTTAACTTCAGTGATCATATGAGAACAAATGTTTCGATATGGCTATAAACTTCATAGAAGTAAATGAACATTATCTTTTAACATATACATTTTTTTTATTTGTATGAACAGAATGAAAATATCAGAAGAGGCTTACTGATTTCTTTCAAGAAATCTCTAAATATGTAAATATTTTGAAAAAGTAAGATAAAAGTGATGAAAAGATTATGAAAATTTCTGTTAAGAAATGTCTATAGCTTGCTGATTTATTTCTATCTTTTTTTAAAGAAATGATTCCAACATGAAATAAGAGTGGTGCAATTTATCTAAAAGATAAATACAGTGAAAAGAAAATATCATTTATGAAAGTTATGATATACAAATCAATATATCAGACTACAATCAAAAAGAACTTATCTAAACTTATAAAATTTGTTACTACTTCAAAAACAATAAGAGATTTAATTAGCACTAAACAAAATAATAACCATAAATCTGAAGCAGGAATTTACAAAATCAACTGTAAAAATGTCCCAAGATATACATAGATAAAACATCTATTATGATATTGGACATAAAAAGGATCTTTTACAAAATAATATATTCAATGCATTAGTCAATTTCCTAATAGGTTGGACCATAATTTCTACTTAGAGAATGCAGCCTTAATTAAACAAGAGAGTAATTTATTAAAGCTAAAATTTATTGAAAGTGCAGTAACTTCAGAATATTCCACAGTAAATTTGCCTCCAGGATTATGCAACATACCTGCTATCTTAAAAAAAAAACTGCTACTGTTGCAATGTGGGTATTTAAAAAGAATAGCAATAAAAAAAAAATTAAAGCTAAGTATTCCAGTATCTTCAGAGTTTCTAAAAAATTGTAACCAGCATTTGTTGTATTTCTTCAGCCCTATACTTTCTCTCTCATATATATATATATATATATATATATATATATAAATGGCTGTTAACTCGTATCTGAGGATGCCTGTCTACTAGAGAAGCCAGCCAATCCCTGTTGCAGACGCCTGCTCAGGCACATTTGTGTTTTTTTCAACACCCACAGAGCCCAACTATGGTTTATACTGCAACTATGCTGAGTGGACCTTAGTTACAGTTTCTGGGAGAAAGATAGTTATCTAGCATGATCAACAGTCTGAACAAAGCCAGCACACTCAAACCATTGGTAACAATGACTTGTTACTTTGTGCATCCATTGATGAACAGCCCCAAATTCCCTCCCACCCCAATTTACATCTGCCCAATTTCATTCACAAGGCTTGTATCAGCTCGTGGTATGGTTTTTCAGGCACTTTCCAAAGGTGCTTCACACTAGGATTGCTTTCTCCAGACTGATAACTTAAAGAAGTTACCTTCCTGACAAATCAACCATGGTGTGTGTGTGTGCGTGCGCCTGTGAGTGAAAGAGATACATACACACACCAGTAATAAAAACACTTAGTCTGAAGAATTCCTTTTGAGGCATGAAATGAGTAACATAAGACATTTTTTTTTTTATTTTATTCAATTCCAAAGTTATCCCATCGACTGCAACTTGAGTAGTTACCATTTTCTAAATGTTGCACTAACTTTGATAGACATTTTTGTCATTCAAATTTATTTATAGTTTTATATGTAACTAACAGAAAATTATCATTTGCAGTTGAACTGTATTAACCAGAATACCTGTTATTTGCAGATTATGAATTTCTTTCATTCATTTAGATATTTGAGAACAATTGTGAATAAAAAAAAATATAGATAATTATCCAAACTAAAATATACACAAAACCAGCAATCATTTAAATATGATCAATGAATGTGTATATGTTCATTAAAAACATATATTAAAACTTTATTTAAAGACATTTTTTTTATATATAAATTATGTTTAACGTTCTTTTTATAGATAAAAAATATATTTTATCTATAAAAAGAACGTTAAACATAATATATATAAAAAAAAAAAGTCTTTAAATAAATTGTCGGACTATGTCCAATTCTAAACTATTAAAACTTTAATAAACTTAGAAAGAAATTTATTCAATGTTTGATGTTTTAGTATCTTATATGATCTTAAAAAATAATTCTATAAACATGTATTGAATATAACTCAAATCATTTAATAGTTGTTTCAAGGTGAAGGAGTTCATTTATTGAACTTTATCTGTATGTTCAGTTTTTCTATATATTTATAAAATCCCTTGTGAAGATAATGCATATTGAACAATGTCAAAGTTATTTCTTTCTCTTAACATAAGATGACTAACTGTAGAGAAAGGAAAACTACTGGATGGGTTGGACTAAAAATTTGATACATACATGCTTTCAATGTCAGCCATGTGAAAGGCACATTGCTACTGAACAACAAAAATGAAAAACAAAGGAAAAAATATATAAGCAATCAGTTATTGTATTTCCAAGTGTTGATAACATTTTCGCCCTGAAATAAGTCTAAAAAATCTACTGTGTCCTTCAAATCATAGGTTACACATTTTACTTAATTTTATGTATCCCAACTAGCTACCAATGTTGTGTAAAATTGGGGTGCATCCTTTAGACCTGAACATCTTTAACACTAGTAAATACAACACTTACTAATGTTTACTGGTTTTTCTCAGCTGACATGAAGTGGAAAGACTATATTGAATCCATTGCTAGTTCAGCTGCTAAGAAAGTTAATACACTGTGTTGTGCAAGACAATTTTTCTCTCCAGAATCTATCTTACATATCTATAAGTCTACTATTCATCCATGCTTAGAATATTGCTTCCACATATGGTTTGGTGCCCCTGCTGAATATCTAGAAATTCTTGATAAAATCCAAAGAATCAGCAATATTATTGGTCCTGATCTAGTGGCTAGTCTTTGGTCACTTTCCCAGCACCATAAGGTTGTCTCTCTATGCCTTTTCTATAAATATTTTCATGCTAATTGTTCAGATGAGCTCTTTGCTAGGGTATCTAGACTTTTTAAATTTAACTGCAGTACTAGACTGGCATCGAGATCTTATCAATTTACAGTTGAACTGGCTAAATGTAACTGCAAATTCTATGTTAACAGTTTCTTTTCTCACACTTCTCACTTGTGGAACTCCCTTCTGGCTCCATGCTTTCCAGCCAATTTTAATCTACAAAATTTTAAATGCAATGTCATTCACTATCTACTGCCCTTGTGTTTTAGTGGCTTTACTGCTTTGCATGGGGCGATTTCCAATTAAAACCAACACTTACTTTCCTTTTGTACTTGTTATGGCCATTCAATTGAGAACATTTTTTTTTTTAAACAAAAAAAAAAGAATTTCACCCATAGCATAGCAATGATGCCACTAAGATGCAGTGTGTTACTGAAAGTGAAAGAAAATGAGATGACTTTAGTAAGGAGAAAGGACAATAAAAGAACAGGATTCAAGAAAACAGAAGATGGCAACTGACATTGCACTTACATTTTTGAAGATTGTAAGTGGCAGGGATAGCAAGAAATTAGAAAAGAGTTCCACAGATGAGAAGTGTGAGGAAAGAAACTATTTGAATAGAACTTACAGTTACATCTAGCTAGTTCAACAATAAAATGATGAAACCTAGTTGCCAATCTAGGAGTAGATTTTGTTGAGAATCTCAAGATATGTAACCGGAGCACCAGAACAGATATGGCAGTAATATTCAATGTATGGATGAATGGTAGATTTATAAATGTGAACAATGGATTCTGGTTTGAAAAATTGTCTGGTATGATTATTCATTCACACAGTGAATTCCAGGCAATGCAACATTGATTACAAGGAATAAAAATTTACTAAGATAAATTTGTAATCCCATTCTGTTTTATATATCAGTCAGTCAGTTATGTGCCATGCATGATGCACACTTTAGCAATCTGGTATCTTTCAATACATGACTGACGAGGCAGTTTCCCCCCCCCCCCGCAGCAAGTTACCATTTCTTTCAGTTGCCATCCAAGGCTATAGAGCCCAGTCTGTCCTGCTATTTACCCATACTTGGGGTGAGAAGAAGAAGATTCATACCTTTCCCAAGGGTATGAGCACGTAAGTGATAGGTAATGGATTTGACTGGAATTTGTACTCGGCTCTCCAATTTCTCAATCCAAGCTACTCTCTATTACTCCACCGTGCCTTCATGTTATATATATATATATATATATATATATATATATATATATATATATATATATATATATATTACACACACACAAACATTAATTTTTGTTAGTTATTGGTCACTAATTGTCAGTCAATATAATTTATTCCCATTTAGCTCGAAGTATTTAGATGCTGCTAAGATAAATAAGTTGGGGGTGGAACCACCCCCACATGATAGATATGTATAAGCAACATTCTTGATTACAGCTTCTATACAAGTCTGATAGATTGATTGAGGTTTGAAGAGGTGTCATCACAGAAAGGTTGTTGAGAGTCAAACAAAGGTCAATAAACTCACACATTGCTAAGAACTCTTGAGCATAAAGTTCAACACAGATCTCCTCCACTCCATCCTAACCTTGGACACAAAACCTTTCTCCTGTCTGAAACAAACAGTGGGGTTTGTATGACCTTTAAAAATTGTACTACAGACATTTAGGTAAGTCAGAAAAGGACCACATTTCCACACAAGCAATGAAACTAGTTCAAGTCACTGAGTAGAAAAGTCAGCTTGTTTAAAACCAGATTTGTCATCCTATTTGTATAAATATATGAGAATATGCAAGTGGTTTTTATATCAATAAAGTAGAATTAGAACCTTAAATTAATAACGGTTTAAAACAATGAATATAAGATCAAAATCTCTGCATACTTTGATTCAGACTTTTAATCATAATGGAAGATACTACCAAAAATAAATGGCTAACTCTTAAGATCCTATAACTAAATATTTTCTACTGGAATTTGCTTGAGAATATCAGTCAATAAAATTTTTTCGTTAATCATTTTACCTCAAGTAAGGTGATAATGCCACTATGACACAAGAGGTTAATAGAAGGGAAGGAAAATAAAACTTTACTGAGAAAGATTGTAGAGAAAGTTGACTGAGAGGGGTCCACAAAACCAGGAAATACAGTTATTAGTTCATTTTCAGTAAAACTGCAAAAACTTTTTTTACAACATTTAACAGGAAAATTATTTTAGAATGGTGCCAAATTTGACATGACACCATTGTAAAAATCATCTCATTAAATATTTAGATATATAAACTAAGCATGTATTGCTGGGTTCGTAAGTTCTTAAAGAGATGTACTTGATTTATTAAACTTAAAATTTATGTTATTTAACATATGCATAAAATAGGAACCTATAAGCAGTTTTCTTATCAGAAAAAACCCAAATGAAGGTTGAATATAAATCTCAACCTCTGCATCCTGTGGTCTAAAGTGTCACCAATAGAAACAGAAATAAAAAAAAAAGAAGATTCATTTTGCTATGTAATAACTTCAGTTAATAATTATAATAACACAGAAAGAGAAATGACTATTTTTAGGACAGAAGGACTTTACTTCACACAATGATGGACAATGAATATCAGAAAGAATAAAGGAGATAAGATACAACAGTGGTGGGTGGGGTCTGTAAAGAAGAGCAGAGGAGGATCTTTGTTGTCGATCCCAAAGAAATTTCTAGCGGTTCACCTAATCAAAAATTATATTTAGAAACAGAAATTATTTTAGAGAAATACACGGCAAATTATTTTACTACTAGTATAGTATCTGTCAAAAAAGCTGGGATTATTGTAATATGAACAAATTGTACGAATTAATATTGAATATGCTGTATTTATTTGTGCATGATAATCATTTTTCCAAGTTTTTGTGCTTAAAAACTAAGGGCACTTATGAGAATTAGTATTTTTCATTCTTAGTGCATTGGTGGTTTGGGGACAGTATGGCTGAAAACAATTTATATGTTATGGGTGAAAAAGAGTTAAAATAATTAACCAACCACTGCATTTGGTTTTTTAAAAAAAAGAAAAAAAAAGAAAAAAAAAGAAAAAAAAGAAATTCACATAGACAGCAGTGAAATAGACTAAAATGTGGTTAGTGTCTGTGTCAAGGGTCGATATCATGACAGTTTTATCTATTTTCCCAGTGTAATAAAGGTCTTTGTCATCTTTGATGTCATCATCAAGAAACATCTTACCCTTCTTGAGAAAGAATGATGTCATCTTTACTGCTGTCTAGTAGTAGCAATATCCACATCTGTTTTTACTGCTGCAGAAAAATAGCCACCAGCTATTGGAATATGTTTGTTTATAATTTATTTCTTCTAGAGTGAGCTTCTGCTGCTAGGGAATTTGATTCCCTTTTTCGTGTTAGACAATTTTTCTTGACAGAATCTATCTTACATATTTATCAGTCTACCATTTGTCCTTACTTTAAATATTGCTGCCACATCTAATCTGATGCTCCTGCTATATAACTAGTGATTCTGGATAAAATCCAAAGAATCTGCAATGTTATTGGGCCTGACCTGGCATCTCACCTTCAGTCACTTTCTGCCTGCCATAATGTTACTTCCCTGTGCCTTTTCCATACTTTCATGAGATTAACTTCCCTCTATGGTACCTAGATTTTATGAACTTAAGCACAGTACCAGATTGGCAGCAAGGTCTTATTTTACAGTTGAAATGACTAGATGTAACCCTAAGTTCTATGCTAACAATTTCTTCTATTGCACTTCTCACTTGTGAAACTCTTTCAGCTTCTTGCTTCCCAGTCAACTTTGATCTTCAAAAACTTAAATGCAATGTCAATCATTATCTTGTCTTCTTAATTCTTGCTCTTTTATTGCTCTCTTTCCTAATAGTGTTTTTTTCCCTCATATTGTCTAGCACTCTGTAACCCCTTGCTTGGGGTAAAATGATTAAAGAATAAAAGAAAGTTTGTTGCATTTTCAAGTGAACAATGTCTGTCCATTTGAGTTAAGCAGAGAACTTTTCAGCACTACTATATATATATATATATATATATATATATACATACACACATAAATACATAGAGAGAGAGAGTGCTGAAAAGTTCTCTACTTAATAAATATCACTAAATAGCACACACACTTAACAGAGACACATCCTCTTTCCAGGAACCAATAAAACTGTCAAAATGACCAAGGGAATTCAGAACAGCATGAATCCATCCAGCTCTTATCTTAAATAACAACTTAAAAGAGACTGTCTGACCAACACAAGGACTGACCAAAATTCATGATAAAAAAATAAATGAAAACTACAGATAAAAGTTCATTTTTTCCATGAAGTCATTCATTTCTGTAGTTCAAGTAGAAATTTTTTTTTCTCCTGATGATGGTCATGCTGGTTGAAACTAGTCAAGGAATCTAACTGAAATAATAAAAACGAAAGAATATTAATATACAACCCAGTGTCTAAAGATTTTAATTTTTTAATATTTTTTTATTGTTCAAAACACACACACATATATATATATATATATATATATATATATATATATATATATGGCTTAGGAAACACTATAAAAATATTTTAATGTATTTCTTTTTTAATTTTAAATTCACTTTCTTTGTCTTATGTATGGCATTGACAAGTTTTATTTGTAAATATATGTGCATTTTTTCCAAGTACCAAAAAATACTTAATCTTATAATATTACAATTTAAACTTTCTTTATTCATTCCAAATAAACTCAACACAAAACCAAAACATCCAATTCATCATAATATAACAGTAGTAATGGATGACTGCTCTTTTCTGAGTAAGCCAGTTGCTAGGCCAGCTAGCTAATTTCTGTTGCAGATGCTTGCTCTGACATATTTGTGCTTTTTCAATACTTAATCTGTGGTTTATATTGTAACTATGCTGACAATAACTTATGACTTGTGCTAGAACAACCATTGACAGCTTCCAAACAATTCCATCTTTCCAATTTTGCCCACAAAGCTTTGGACAACCCGTAGTATGAATTGCAGACACTTCCCAATGGCACAACATGCTAGGATTGTCTCCTTAAGCCAATATTATCAAGAAATTACATCCTTCATAAATGGAGCATAATGGCATTCAAACCCCAGGGGTCTCATGGTCAGAACCATGTTCTAACCACTCAGTAACATGCCCACTAATCATATCAGAAATATAATAATTTATAATTTAAAAATAAATAAATAAAAATATGCTCATGTTATTAATTTCTACAATATTCTAGAAATATAAAAAAAGATTGATTCATTCATTTTCTATGGCTTTATTGCAGGTTATTTAAAGATAAAAATATTTTTAGATTGTAAGAATTTTTTCTTTTTTGGAGATAATAAAGATTTGGTGATACAATTTTTACTAATTAACCCATAACTGGGGTAGAAGAGGTGAATTAATTCTTTTTTTTTCCCCCCGAGGGTATTTGCGCATATGTGAATATAACGAACCCAATTGAAATTGGAACTTTGCTTTGATTAATAATTCTGAGCCATTATCCATTACACCACATGCACATCCAAGCTTACAGCAACTGGTATTCCCAAATGGTCACTCATCTAGGTACTGACCAGGCTCAATATTGCTTAACTTCAGTGATCATACAGGAACCAGTGTTTCAACATGTGGCCATAAGCATACAAAAAAAGAAAACAATTGTAAAATTTTGTATACATATCTTCATTTCTGATAATTTGAAGAGATTATTTTTCAATCTTCAAAAACAAAATGAAGAGTTCTTCAGAAGGTTCATTTTTTGCAATTATATATAACAAAATGAGTATCTTTCATGACAAGCCTTTTCTAATAAATAAATTTGGTTTGATGAATGAATGATTGTCAGATAAAAAGTCCTTTTCTATCTTTAAATAAAATATATTTGCATTTTATCTCAAATATATTCAAAATCTATTTATCTAATTATTATTTAACTCTTCATGTAATTTGTCAAAAAAAAAAAAAAAGAATGGTGCCTTTCCATGGTAGCTTAGAGAGTCAAGATGACCAAAGTGATTGCAAAGCTGTAGGCTTCTTGTCAGAGTCATCTTTTAGATCAGGATTTCTGGAATTAGTGTAAAATTTTAGCGGGAGTCACAAATGGTACTGAGAATTTTAAAAATTTTAATTTGTTGGTTGTTGCAATTTTTTCTGTAAAAAAATAAAACTTTGCTCTTGTACATTTAAAACGTAAACAAATCCACAAATTAAAAATGGGGTATAGGGATACAGGGGATGGAAATAAATTTCTTTTACAAAATGGAATTGGGTCACTATTCCAAAGTTTTAGAGGAATTAGATTACAAGGCTGGATAGCTCCGTCTACCCTGCTATTTTCCCCATAGCTTATATACATCATTTTCTCATTATTATGTTAAAATTTGAATATCTGCAAATAGTTATTTTCTTATTTCTTATAAATTATCATATTTGTTTCTATATCCACTGTATTCATCCTGCCTGAAAATGAGATTTAATTATTCAATCAAAATTTCCATTTCATAAAATTACCCATTTTAAAGAAACTTTTAACAATACAAAATAGCTAGAATCAAATAAAAACTAAATAACAAGGAACATGGAATAGCCAATAGCACTTGAGCAATTAAAAACCAAAAAATAAGTAATATTAAAAACAATGTACATTGTATGAAAATGGGGAGATAATTTCTGGAGTTACTGCCTTGCTTGAGGCAATTAATATAATGAAAATTCAAATTCTTAAAAACATAAATCAAAATATAATGCATACATATTCAAAAAGCAAGGAGTAACTGCCTGGAAAAATATCAAGTCTTACTGCAAAAGATATGCAAGCCTTATAATATAAAACACAATTCCACATGCAGCAACATGCATAAACTAAATAGGTTTGATTGACACAAAACCCAAGCTCCGTCTTTAATACAAAATAGAGAATGCAACAATTCTAAAAAAAAATGGGGGGGGGGTCCTAAAAAATGGGGGGGGTGACATGTGAAATGATAGAATACGGTTAGACTTTTTTCTTACAAGATAGTAAAAACAAATATGGCATAAACGATCCGAGATTATAAAATGACTACAGACTTTTGCTCAGTTTAATAATCAAGGCTGAAATGATTTAATGTTTAATAATCAAGGCTGAAGTGATTAATGTAATCACCATGAAAAACAAGCACTCTAGTGCTAATATTTAATTTGCATACTTTTTTAAAGCATATTTTAATAAAATATTTCATTTGTTTTATTTACTTTGAAAAAAAAAAGTCATATATAAACAATGTTTCTATCAATAGCTTTTTGTTTTTTATATATATGTCTTGTCAAATTTCAGTCATAAGTTAGAAATTCTACAATATTTGTAATAAGCAATATTGTCTTCTGATATTTCACATTACTATTAGTCAAATGGAGCCAAAACATTATGGGATCATCTAAATAATTCAAATTATTAATCTGTTTAATTAGATTTTCTTAAAACTGTACAGAATTTAAACAAGTAAAAAAAATACTAAGTGTGCTGAAATAAATTTTATTAATAATAATAACCATTAGAAAATCATTCAAATGTTTCCCTCATGGTCAAAATTATTTGGTTATGTCTAGAGTAAGAAATTCAAGACAACTTAGTATCAAGACAAAGAGAACTTTAGATGTTTTACTGAAAATGTTGTTTATACAGAAATTTTAGAGAGCTAAGAGAACTTCTATGGCATCTTTATTTTCTGTTTGTAGAACAGGTATTTGGCTAGTATTCTAAATATGAGTCTCACATACTGGATTTTTAAGAAATTGAGAAGACTAAGTTGTAAACATACCATTCCATTGTAATATAGAATTCCATACTAAATGAAGTTACACTAAATAAGGTATTCCAGGATCATGAGGACTTATGGTTCATATCCAAAGATTGTTTGAAGAGTTTCTATTCTACTGCTATAATCATGAATACAAACATTGACTTGTAGACTTGTCAAGCTTATAACAAAATTCAAACAAGAAATGCCAAAATGAAAGAGCAATAGAAACCCAAGTTCAAAAGGCTAAAGAACAGAAGTCTCATGTTCAACTTGTTAGCAACAAACAATATTTTAGAGTAGTAGACAAGAAATCAGTTTGATAACAATGGAATATCTTTTGAAAGTATTTCAGTCAACAAGCAAAAAAAGAATATGAAACCAAGGCTTTAATGTTACAGTAAAGACTGTCTACTTTTACAACAGAATCTTGATTTTTTTTTTTTTTTTTTGGTAGTTGGTAGGGGTGCAACTGACCTAGCAGTTAATAATGTAGAGAATGGAATTGGTAAATTGATTTCAGACAATTTGCCTTCACTGCACTATCTTTGGGAAACGGCATGAGAGCCATGATCACCCACATCCTGAACGGACATAGCACAAAGATGAAGAAGCTTAATATTAGTTCTGTAAGGCATATGCAAACTTTATTATTTGTTCAGAGAACTCTGGGTCATTAAAAATGAAAGGGCTCAAACAGTTAAATATTAAAAAACTAACCAAAGTTGACACAGTATAATGAATTATTCAAGCAATTATATTTATTTTTTTGAACATGAGGCTTCCACTGAAGATTTCTCCAGCTTTCTTTAACCTGTTGAACTGAGACTTGACCATTTGCCAATACTCTATCTCTGGACATTTGGTGTTAAATTTTACTATTTTCAGAACTGTATCTGGAATAAAATAAATCAATAATAAAGAGTAGCAAATGACTAGTTGAAAGTTTCTTGCATGAATGGCCTTATTCTATTTACATATTGAGGCGTGTAATTCCTTTTGGCATACCAAACCTTCCAGCAGGTAGATTGCTGTTTTATTAAAAGATAATAGTAGCAATAAGAAAATTTTCATTGGAAACAAAAAAATAAAAAATAAAGAGTACTGAACTGTTATGTAATATCTGTACTCCTATATAGCAGTGAGTGCTGGACTATCTTCCCAGATGAGGAGGCTTTAGGCAACAGAAATGTGGTTCTACAGAAGGATGTTGAGTATACCATGGATTAAACAGGTGAGCAACAACAGTTTTAGAGAAAACGGAAACAAAAAGGACACTTATACGTAACATCAGAAAGAGATAGTTGAAATTTCTAGTGTACATAATAAGGAAAGAGGGATTAGAAAATTTGATACTCACAGAACATTTTTAGGATTTATTGATTGATATGATTTTTTATTACTTAAACCTGAGTGGGTTATTAAAGCCAAAACATATTTTGGATTGTAAGAGTGACTTTTTTTTTGCAAGTGAACCTTGCATTAAAAACCTTTTGATAATTACAATGAACTTTTCCAGATAAAAGTCCTACTATTTAACCCATAGCTGGGGACAGGAGATGGTTTATACTTTTCCTAATGGTATTTGTGCATAAGTAAATGTTAACAACCTGGCAAAGATTTAAACTCAGCTCTCCAATTTCCCATTCCAAGCCACTATCCATTACACCACCCATATATCCTTGCTATTTTGGGAAAGGCAGTCAATAATATAAATTTGAATAGAATCTATAAAAAACGTGATTTTTATTATTGATTTGACTCTTGGACTTTGAAGTTAATGATAAGCAAGACAGAACCCTGACGGGGCATACCCCCAATCACACTCAGATTGGGAGCTAAAATAAATCTTATTATTATTTTGGAAAAATGTCAGGAAAAACAAATGCTAATAGGAATCATGGTGACATTTATCAGTATCTAAAAAGTTTGAGGGCATGTTTACAAGAATCTTTATAGAAATGTTAGATTGATTTTGAAATAACTTTTTCCTTTATTTTACCTTTACTTGTGATTGTAACATCTAATAAACTGCACAATGTATAAAGGATAATGATTTATGATGGAAATGTTTTGGATTTTGATTGTAAATAACTAATGTTTTAGTCTCTTCTTTATAGAGTTGTGATATTTCTTTTGTTTTTTCATGACTTCTGTTATTAATGTAATTATACACAATATGAAAGTGATTTTTTTTTTTTTCAAGTAGAAATTTGTTGTTAAATTTTAAACACAAGGTCTGTTTGGAAAAAAAACAATCATTTTTAATATCTTGAGAACTAGATTACAGAGCTTTGATGTAACTTGGCAATCAATTAGAGGAGACCTTACTGTACATGCATGAACTGACACTTTCCCACGAGCTTACTCAGCTGTCATTGATATGTTATTGTTGTAGCATACCTACGGACGATAATGGGTATGTCCCCATTCACATAAATACAATAGTAAATACTGTATGTTGGTCTGCAGTTGAAGATTCATTGTGGAATTCACTTAACTCACATCGAGCAGTTGACGACTACTTCTATACGCCGCTGGCGAATCTTATATATGTTGTTCGTGTCTTAAGTATTATCGTTCATTACCAGCCTTCGTGTAATTATTCTATTCAGTAACCTTCCCTAGTTTACAAGTCATATAAACAATACATCGACAGTGGCTATGCAAAAACTATTCAAATGATTATGAAGGCTGGCATGATTCAATGAGTGAAGCCAAGATAAAATGTTGGTAAGAATGCTTCAAAATTTGGCCAGGAATCCTTTTAAAGTAGGGTGTCTCCAAAATAGTCAATATCAACCCTTGGGGTCAATGAAACTATCCTGGGGTTTGATAAATGCCTGCAGCTAGGAAGTGGGGGTAGGAGAGTCAATAAATAAATTGTAGTGACTTACGACTAAAACTCACAAATTCTCAACTAAATTTCAATGACATTGTTACTACTCAAACACATCCTTCCTATTAATAACTGAAACCAATAAAAAGGTATGTTAATTTATTTTTAATCCATTTATTATTACCTATGTTATTTATGAAGTTTTTCTCATTATTATTATTAATAATAATAATAATCAAATGTTTATTAAAGGGAAAAAAAGAAATTGAAAATGGAATAACAAAACATAAAACTAAAATTAATTTCAGTATTTACATTAGTCGGACTATTGTCCTCATCTTTGTTGCCATATTTGTCACAACGTTTCAGCCATTGTACACTCCGGCCTTCTTCAGGTGGTCGGAGCGTACAACGGCCGAAACGTTGTGACAAATATGGCGACTAAGATGAGGACAATAGTCCGACTAATGTAAATACTGTACATAATACCTCATCTCAGAAATATAGACAGACTCTAAAATTAATTTTATCAAGAAACAATAATGAAGGCAAAGAAAAAAGAAATTTCTACTCTTATTTAAAAAATAAGTATTGATATTTTTAGTTTTTTTGTACATGCCTGTGAGTTCATGAGGAATCAAGGATTACATGATGCGATCAATGGTGTAAAGAGTTTGAGGTTCACTAGTTTACAGCAATCCATATTCTAGAAACCCTTCAACAAGCAGAACACCTGAAAGTGTTGAACATATAGGAAATTGGCAATTAACAGTGCAATAACTAGAAAACTTATGGCTTCCAGACTGTCCAGAGAATATCCAGTCTTTTTTTAATCTCTCAATTGCCCATTCTTCACATCGTATGCAAGAATTTCTTTTTTTTTTGCTTTTGCAAAACATCACTAGCTCAGATTTGGTTCTAAGCTAGAAGTGTACAAATCTGTAGCTGGAATTCATTCAACACCTGTTATTCATATTCCAAGAACCAACCACCCCAGGAGCAGGTATTCTCACCTTTTATCCAACACAGAAGTAACCAAAATACCAACAAGAATCATTACTGAAAAGGAGAATTCAGAATATGAACAAGATTAAGGAAACAATTTTTACAAGTTAAAAGGATGCTGAGATAAATGTGTGAAATTCTAAAGAGTATTTTTAAGAGAACTAAGGTGAACTGCTTGATTGTAGATATGTATTTAGTTTAGCAATAACTGTATACATTATGATTAAATAATTCAATTTAATGCTACCACATGCATTAAAGGTCTCATAAAGTAAGAGTTTACTTGACCATACATTCTACGTACACATTTTTGTTTTTAAACTTCTAACAAAATATATGCTTAAAAAATGGTACTACCTCTATCCCATAATATTTGTAAAAATGGAATATTGCTGTCATATCTGGGCTGGAGCTGCCCAGTCCTCACTTACCAGAATTGATAGAGTTCAAAAGCATCTACACAGCTTTGTGGGTGGTGAATTATTTTCCACTCTACAACCTCTTTCCCACAGATGAAATGTCACAAGTCTCTCACTACTCTATTGCTATTTCTATGCTAAATGTTCAGACAAGTTACATTCCTTAGTTCTACATGTTCAGACCTTCACAGCTATGACTTGCCATGCCAAGTACACTGGAATGAATCATCCCCATTTCCTTCATATTTCATTAGTAAGAAAGAAATTCATTTAGACAGCTTTTTCCCAAGAATTACTACTTTGTGGGACTGACTCCCAACAGGATACTTCCCTGATCACTACAACCTTAACCTCTACAATTCTAGGGTCAACTGTTGTACTACATATTTTCAAAAACTGCACTTCTAAACTGCTTCTTTTATGCTCAACAACATTATTCAGTGACCTTCTACTTTGAGTGGCACTTGAACTTTGCAATTATTTTTTTTTTACCTAATACATACATATTTCATCCACTAAATGTGACAACTATTAGAGAACAGAGGTAGTAATATTTTAAAACATTTTTTTTGTATAAAACTGGCTATTTAACAATATGTTCTTTCTCTAAAATTGAAAAGAAAAACTTGAATTACTAGTAAAGCATGTTAAAGAAAAGCAATTTTCATGAAAAATAATGTCAGGCTACTTGTTCTTTATACTAATTTGACTTATTAGACATGTAATATATTAACCAACTCTATAATTATTTAAATCTAAAAAATGACTTAATTTATTGTGAACTTTATTCAACCTCTTCTATTGCTAAAATATTATTCTGCAGAATCCAAGTTGTTATCTAAGTCATGTAAATATCAAAGTTTATTTTAAAAATACTTGATTTAAAAGCAAAAGAATAAAATAAGTTTATCCTTTATAACTGAAAGAAACTAATTCCAAATCCAATACTGTGAAGTAAAAGAGTATTATTTGTAATCTGAAAAAACTAATGGACTTTATTTCTTTAAAAAAAGAAAAAATCTGTCTATATTTCTGAGATGAGGTATTGTAACTATTTACATTGTTTGGACTGTTGTCCTTATCTTTGTTGTCATATACACGTTTCAGCCATTGTATGCTTCAGCCTTCTTCAGGTGAATGGCACATGGAACTAGGACAATCAACCCTGGTGGAAGAAATAAAGGGTTCAGTTCAAAATTCAAATCACCTGAAGAAGGCCAGAGCATGCAATGGCCGAGATGTTGTAAATATGACAACAAAGATGAGGACAACAGTCTGATCAGTGTAAATAGTTAAATACCTCATCTAAGAAATATAGACAAATCCTGAAGAAGGCCAGAGAATACAACAACCGAAACGTTGTGTATATCACAATAGAGATGAGGACAACAGTCTGAATAATGTAAATTAAAAAAAAAAATTTCACCATCATTGCCTGACGAGTCCATTTCTAAATTTTACTAACTTTAAATTAACGACAAATTTTAGTTTTATTTGTGATCCAGCTACACAATCTTTTCTTGGCTATCACTATCTACTATCCTCCTGATTACTCTTTCTGCTCATTATTAATATTTCTGTTTCTAATTCTTTCACACCCTGTGACCACCTTGTGTCTTAGTGGCTTTACTGCCTTGCCTGGGATGACACCAATTAAAAAAAAATACAAAACTGATAACAGTAATATTATTGACAAGGAATAGTGACAACATAAAATGCTCAAAAACATGTTCAACTTTAGACAGATTCTATATAAATTTGATCTAGATGTACAACTGTCTATATAAACCTCAGTAAAAATATAAAGAAAAGAAATTAAATAAGCAGACTTTGTTGGTCAAATTTAATAAAACCTGTTTGAATGCATTCTTGCTATATATATATATATATATATATATACACACACACACAAAGTGTAACAGCAAAAGTCCAATTGTTAGATTAAGCTTTGAATTGGTATATCTTAGAAATGATTAAAGATATCTTACTGAAATTATCTGAGGTTTTTATAGCACTTTTGAACTCTATTTTGGACAACATGAATTGAAATGATGATCTCTCTTCCTGTTGTAACCTCCTGATGCAGTTTTCCTCTTTACTGGTTCCTCTTTTTTAAACTTATTCACTAATTTCTTGATGGTTCATGAATGAACTTTGAAGATGGAAACCAGAGTATGAATGTTCTTACCATTACTGAAAGCCTTAATGATCTTTTCCTCTCACCATTGCTCAGTTGGAAAGATAAAGTGGGGCCAAGATAAAAATTATTTTAATCTGTTCTCTTTCTAGCTGAGTAACTCAAAGGGTTTTTCAGTGATTCATATGATATAAGGTGTCAAGATGGCTAAACATATCTGAAAACCTGGAAAAAAAAGAAACTCAATTAGTTTAGTGGTTTTTTTTTTTTTTTTTAGATATTAAACATTTTGTGGGATGGACATTTATCCCATGCTGTTACATGATTTGGACAATTTTGCTGTTATACCAGGTGTACATGTATGTATATATATATATATATATATATATATATTTTCTTTTTTTTCAAACAAGTTCTGTTAAAGATAACAGACAAGTTATGTTTGTCATATATTTTAAGAAGTTTTTTTTTGTTGGCTGTTTAATATCCTTGTCAGTTCTCATTATGGTTCTAAGCTTTTAGTTAATTTCAGTCATTATCAAGAAAGATATTCAATGAAATTCAAAATCCGTGTTAGTTTGTACCTATCAATATGAGGTAGGTCTTGGAAATGCTTGAAGTGACTTACATATTTAGTGCTTGTGCAATTAATCATATTAGTTATATGGAATGTTTTAATCTGTTTTACTTGTTGGTGGATTAGTTTTCATATCTTGTTTTTAAAGTTGTAAAGGAACTGTCCATGGTTCATGTCTGTTCTCATTAAATTTCCAAGCTTTTGGTTAACTTCAATCATTATCAAGAAAAGATGAAATTCAAAGTCTGTATGGTTGTTTGCATCTTTAGAAAGAAACTTAACACTTCACTTTTTGTGCATAAAGTTTAAGTCCCTCAATGATCTTGATGTGACAACAAATTTTATTTTTTAATCATTCACTCCAAGCAAGGCAATAATTCCACTAAGACACAAGGGGTTACTGAGATTGAGACGGTTTTAGTGAGGAGAAATACAATAAAAGAAATGACTTCAACTACATATAATTTTATACTTTCAGGATAAAGATGTTTTATAGATATATAGTTTGTAGATGATTTATTGTATTGTTATGTTTTGGTATAGACCTATTTCTTTAAGGTGGGACATTATGTTGACAGTTTCAGTATGTTCAAATATTTTTCTCGTGTTTTCTTTGTAGTATTTATGTTTTACAGATACTAAGTACATTTAGCTAAAATGTGTTTCACTATAAGAGGAAAATAGGTTTCTTAAGTCCAGTAACCGTTATTGTGCCTTCCAGTATTGATGGGAGCTTTCTTCCTAGACATATTTTTAGGTAGTGTGGAAAGTCAACATTTTGATTAAATTATTAGTTTTCCCTGTGCCAACCATTTTAGTTGAGGTTGTTGAAAGTCCTCAAGTGATGTGATTTCTGTTATTTAGTACAATTTTTTGTATGTCAAGTGAGCCATATATGCAATGAAATATGGGCAACTTGGACCTTTGTACCTACAAAAAAAGGAGGGGAAAAATATGGAGTGTCAAAAGGACAGTTTTGCCTTGACACCACTATTATTTTAACTACCTTCACTCCTCAGCAATGTTTATTGTGTTAAAAAGCAATGATTAGAATTGTAATAAAACCTAAACATATGAAAGGGAATTTATACATTTTTTTTTTGTTCTTGAGAATTAACAAAAATAATAAACATTATTAGATTATTTATTGGAATATCTGGCAAAACATTGGCTAATTGCCAGTCAATTCAAACTTTATAAAATGGTAAATAGTAAGGATTTCTTTATAGTTTCATATCTTAATAATTTAGTAAAAAAAAAAATTTTTTTTTTTTTTTTACTAATGTCCACTCAGTACAAGGCTCAAGGGCCACTCAAGGTAGAGGGTTACTGTGTAGAGTTGTATTAGCATAAGAAAGGGCAAGATAACAGGAAAGACAGACAGCTAATTTTAAACTTGAAGAGGTCAAGATTTAATTAGCAAATAAAATTTCAGAGATCAAGTGGATACGTTAGGAGAGTATAGAGGAAGTAGACTTTAGAAAAGACTGGAAACACAATCCTAAATAGTAAACAATGAATGAAACTACGCTTGTTCAAAGGACTGTGAGGAGTATGAACTGAATTATAGGCAAACCTGTCTACTCCTATAGAAATGTTTATAATTTATAAATAAAAAATTGTTTTCATAGTTCTTTATAAATTGGTAAATGATAAATATTGCATTAGTTTTAATATAGTTGTATTAATTTTTAGAATGTATTAAATATAAAATTATTCTTGTAAGTAAACAATTTAATAAATAGTGATTAATATTTTTGTTGTAAATATGCAAGAACAAAAAAAATGTATAAATTCACTTTCATCATATGTTTAGTTTTATTCCAATTCTAATCATTTCTTTTTAAAACAATAAATATTGCTGAAGAGTGAAGGTAGTTAAAATAATGGTGGTTTCAAGGCAAAAACCATCCTTTAGATAATGTTTTTTTCTTTTAGGTATGAAGTTCCAGAATGCTGTTAAAAAAAAATGTCAGAAATTAGATGTAAATAAATCTTAAATTTTTTGAACAATACATATTAATTAGTTCATATCAATGACTATTAATACAAATAACAGCATTTAAAGTAAAAGTTTGCTAAAGTTGTCACACTGATCTGTATTACACTCAAGAAAAAAAAAAATCAAACATCTCCAACTCCAAATTTTTTTAATACAAAACATTAAAATTAGTTATACTATTGACATTCAGACTATTGTCTTCATTGTCTGTTGTGCCCTCTGGCCATCATCAGGTGTATATGAATTTGAGTAACCTACATGAAATTTCAAACTGAACCCTTTATTTAATCTGGAGGTGGGTGGTTGACAGCAACAACAAAGATGAGGACAATAGTCCTAATATAAATAATGATAACATCATTCCAGAAATACAAAAATCTTTAAAAATACAACTTAAATTTGTTATCACACAATCCATAGATTGTCCTGTTTGTACTTCTGATCTTCCATATCCAAAATATGCTACAGTATTAGGCATTCTTTAATATATTTAGTAGAATATTTTGCCACGACTTTGACATTTTACTTCTTGTTTTTTTTGGGTTTTTTTTTTAAACCATTTCAATGGTAGTCATCTAAATCTGTTTATACAATAATTGAGGTAGACACCTTTGAAAAATCAGAATGTATGTCATATTAGAAAACAAGATATAAAGATTTTTTTTTTCTTTTTTTTCTTTTTTTCAGAAAGGAACATGGCGATCTTTATTTAAGGTCATGTCATAGTACAACTCTCACCCAGAACTGGAGGTCTATTTCAAATCTTATCAATCCACAGAAAAAGATTTCTAGTTTCAGTTTGGATTTGTGGTATTTCACTGCAGTAATTGGCTTAAGAAATTTTTGCTTTTTTCATTTGAAACCTTCAAGCTGATATTATTTTATGTTTTCATTGCAAAAACAGTTTTTTGGGGTTTTTTTCGTGAAAAATTCACTTTAAAAAAAATCTAATTTGGGAAACCTGGTCTTGTTACTTGGATGTTGATATAACATTTTTCACTTTAATATTCTTCTCTATTATATTTTTATTCATAAAAGTAAATACATTAATGATAAACTTTATTTTTGTATAATCTGTTTCTAACAAATGAAATAAATAGGTTAAATTTTTACTACACTTCTGATAGCAAAATGTAAAAATTTACTTGATTTAAACTGAAGAAATAATTTATTAATCCAATTTTTTCTAGTCTTTCTTATTACAAATATTACAAAGTCTCTTCTAAGAAATAGAATTTTAATATAGTTTTGTTATGTTTAATTTTCAACAGACTTTTCTTCTGAAAATTTTTTTTCTTGTTTTACACTGCAAAATTTATTTAAAAATGTTATTTGTTACAGAAAGTTAATGTAATATTTTTCTCTTATATTTTTATTCATAACAAATATATTGATGAAATCTACCTTTTTATGAATTTGTTATTTTTTTCTAAAAAGGTATTTTACAAAGTATATTTAATTTTAGTTAAGTTTATTGTTAAAAAACATAAATAGGAGCAAATATGATATTTTATACCACAAAATTAATGAAAAATCGTTTATTAAAAACGTTTCTATGTGAAGTTAATGCCATAATTAAAGCTTAATCTGATATTTTTAGATATCGTAAATGAGATGTACAAAATTGGTGGATCCGAAGTTCTGACAAATTATATATATTAATTTTAATAAAACTTTAGTAAAGAAAAAAATATGCCATGGTAAAGAGGATTAACTTTTCAAACCAAATTAATTATGCTCTTAATCTCTGCTTTTTTCTTTAACTGTCTACAGCAGCAAACTACTGCAAACTGAAACTAAAAATCTTCAATCACAGTGGAGCAAGATTTGAAATAGGCCTCCAGGTCTGGGTGAGACATGCGTGATGACATGGCCTTAAATAAAGATTGTTATGGAGAGTAATCAGACAAATCATGATGCATTTATTAGTAAAGTCTTTTGGAGATTGCAGAAAACAAATATAAAATAATACATTAAAAATAAAAGTAGTTTAAGAAGAATTTTCTCTTGTTTATTTTCCAGTTTTATATTGGAAAAGATGATAATATTGTGACCAAATATTTCCTTCTTGTATTCAATTAAAATTTTTCTCATTTATAATTTTACATAAGATTGTTTGGGTAGTGTTGCTTTTTTTTTGTTCAGAATTCGCAATAAAAAATTTTATATTTGTTTTCTGTGAATTTAATAATGTTATTTAATGTTATTAAAAGATTTTAGTACATTTTGAAATATGAAATCAAGTAAGAAAAAAATTAAATAATTCAAATTTAGAAGCCAGATTTTGGTAAAGGCAACACCTGCAGAGCATCACAATTTTAGTTAAATCCTCTCTACTGGAAAACTTAGCCAAATAGAAGACTCAAAAATGCCCACAAAATTCAGTCATGTAAATGTCTACACTATAACCGCAAGCAATTCATCCACAGAAAAAAAGACAAATAGACAGAAAAGAAAGACACCCAAAAAAAAATTAAATAAATAAATGAAGAAAACAGCTTATAAAAATAAATAAAATGAAAGCAAACAAAATTCTGACCTTTCAACTTCATGCAGTGGTGTTTCTTCAAAGTTTGACTTTTTGCTGGTTCTGCCAGTTTGAAGGAGAAGGTGATTACAAAAAATTACAGTGACGAAGAGGATAAGGAACAATGGAAATCATATATAGAAAGGACAACAATTACAATGATCACAATCCTACTAGTTGGAATCATCATCATTGTTAACAGAGATAATACTAAAATAATCTAATGTTAATCAAAATGATAATAGCACAGTGATAAACTAATAATGATTTTAATATCAGAATTTGTTAAATATTTTCATTTTTCATAGACCTTTACTCCAAAATTTATTTCATGTACATAATTAAAGGCTACCTATGGCTATTATCATTATATATTAGGTTCGATCAAAAGTATTTTTATTTTTTATAGACCTTTACTCCAAAGCTTATTTCATGTACACATCCAATGGCTATCTATTGCTCCACTAAATAATTATTAGTAGTAGTACTAGTAGTAGTAGTAGTTATAGTAGTAGTATATATCAAAAGTATTATTATTATTATTATATATTAAAGTGTATCAGAAGTATTTTCATTTTTTACAGACCTTATCCCATTGCTTATTCTTTGTACACATCTAAAGACTGATTTCACTATCTTATTGAAATTATTTTAAAAGAGCCAAAAAATTAAACAACAGTACACTCGATGGTTTCACCTTCTCCCATGTTTAGAAATAAACTCAATCAGATGACATGTAAAAAATGTAGTGTAGCTGTAGCAGCCATGAAACACAGACAATACAGTGATGGAATATTATCACAAATGTGACAAAGGCTGTAGGCATTTGTCTGTCCTGTGTATAATGCAAATATGTCAATTCCAGGCAGGCATCAGCAATACATGAAATCTGCAGCCACCCACAAATGATGTAAGAATGGGTCTGCAAATTACAAGACCATAACCACCCAACAAAGAGGAACACTACATCAAATCTCATCCCAATTCATATGCTTTTCAACCCAACAGTCAATGCATTGTATAGCATACACCGTCTTCAGTGGAGTTTTGTAGATGTCAACCAATAAGTCATTACTTTTGTATTCCATTGGTAAAGAAGAAGTTACACAGCTCTGTTACATTGTGGAACAGACTGCTGAAAGGATGTTTCCCCAATCACTACAATCTTAACATCTTCAAATCTAGGTTCAACTGTTATCTATCCTACATATCCTTATGATATGCATCTCTTACTCCCTCTTTGTATGTCCTTACAACAACCTCATTCAACAACCTACCTTGAGTGGCTCTTGGGCCTTGTATTGAGTGTACAATAGTATTAAAAAATAAATAAAATAACTATTGACATCATGGCATCAGTAACCTGGCACAGAGAACATTACTATTGGATCATAGAAGACTGGAACAGCATTGTCTTGTAAGACAAAGGATGTTTCTCCCTCTTTTGAGTGGACTGTCAAGTTCATTTGTGGGTGAAATCCCATGAAGTTATGGATCCAGCCTGTCGACAGGACATTACACAAACAGTTAATAGCTCTGTAATGATGCACTGTGTGGTCTACTGGTGTTCACAAGGGTTATTAATGAAACGCTAATCTATCTTGACAGGTGCGAAATATGCAAAACTTGCTGCATGCCTTTATACACCTTTATGCTTGCCATGTTGGTGATGATGGTTTGGTTCAGCAAGATAATGTAACCATCACATCATGAATTGATAACAAAAAACCTGGTTCCAGAAATACTGGCTGACTTTCAGGTACTCCATTGGCCTGATTCACCAGATTTAAATCCCACTGAGCACACTGCATACCTCAGTAAATTCCCTACAGTCACACCTAGGGTTGCTAGATTAGAAAATTAGAAATATGGGACGCACTTAAAATCTCTAATTTATATATATATATATATATATATTTTTGTCATCCACAGACAGACTGTTTCGCTGTTTCACAGCTCATCAGTGTGGCTAGACGTCCGGTTGCCTCTAGCTACGATCGAAACCCGACTGAATTTGCGTCAGTCGGAACCTCTACCCGCTAAGCCATCAGCGTGCGGTACGAAATGGAGGTGAATTTTAGCGTGTTTATTTTTAGATTCAGATAAACACACAGTGACTGAGAGTGACTCAATTCTGTCGCAGAGTCGTGCAGTATTAGCATAAATAGTCACTGTTTACAAATTCACACCCCAAACCAGAGGGCTCAACCGAAATTAATTTCAGGAGCTACTATATATATATATATATATAGATGCGTGTGTGAGCACACACTGTAAAAAGACTTGCACCAATGATAAGTGCATATCAATCGAGAAGTATAAGCAGTCAATTGCTGATAGCCCCTGATATGTGGACAGACAGGTTCGTCTACAAAACTGTAGAGTCAGGATGCTGAAGGTAACATCAATCAGCTAAGTGACAAACATTTAACTGTGTGTGTGTGTGTGTGTGTGTGTGTGTGTGCCTACACACCCAGAACAAAAGGAGAGACATAAGTTAAAAAGATAAAGCAATGATTTTAAAGGGTTATGATGGAAATAAAAGTAAAATCATTTAAACATTATTTATTACAAGCTATGAAAGTATGATTAAATGTTGATACAGAACTGCACAGCAGAATGGTTGGCAAACAAAATGGTAACAGTGCCACTGTCCTCAGCCAACCATAGCAACTGAACCAGTTTCAAACATGTTAGTTTTGTGTAAACTTCTAGCAACACTAGTTTCTATGTTACATTTGGATTATTTTCATCAGGAAAATCCGAGAAAAAAAAAAAAATTATTTAAGTTACAACCAAGAAGCATAAGAAGAGAGTAAAAATATATTTTTATTATGAAATTTGAAAATTAACTAAATATGTGATATTTGGGGTGTCCTTGAAAGGTCAGTACAGGACAAGATTATCCAATATGGGACCTGTCCATTATATGAGGGATGTCTGGCAACCTTAGTCACACACAATGAACAGTGCTCAGTTACAGTTAGCTCTAGAATATTGCTGGACAACAATTCCAACACCACTGACCCCATACTATGTCACATAGCCAATGTTATTCAGGAGAAAGTAAAAAGCTAATCAGAAAGTAGTTATCTCTAATTTTTTAGTGCTTCAGTTTATCATTATGAATGATATTCTGCTATACAATTTGTTTCATTTGTGTATAATGACAGATACAAGTATTTAAGATTCTGGCAATTTTGAGGTATTATTTTAAACTGGGTCTCAAAGCCATGAAAGTTATTTATAGAATTCAGGAAGGTGAAGAATATAAAACAATATATAACTGTATTGCCCCAAACTGATTTAAGCATTTTTAAATCATGAATTATAAGTTTTGAAATAGATGACAATAGTGTTTATTAAGGATGTTTTTAAATTCATGGTAGTGAAAAAGAACCTAACCACAAGCATGCAAAAACTTCCCCAAAAGATTAGGTCAGCAAAAGATACCATAGGTATAGAGCTTTTAAAAAATCCACTTTGATTACAAAACAGAAATACTTCTGATACTAATAATAATGATATACTCTTAGGTGCCTAATTCAAGAGGGAGAGTCTTAATAATAGGGAGGGGTCAGAAATTTTCTCAATATGCCATAAATGAGGGAAGTCTTAAAGTGGTGATTGGAAAATCACTTAAAGCATTAAAAAAGGAATGGAATTAAGAAATAAGGTGATTTTAATAAGCTGGAGGTGGAGGTAAGAAAAATGCACCTCACCATTCATTAGGCACTTATGAGTAATGATTATATCTGGAAGTGCTACTAATAATAATAATAATAATAATTGAAGCTAATATAATAATTATAACAATGATTATAATGATTATAACTTTTGGAGCTGATGATAATGATTGTAATATTTGATGCTGCTAATAATAATAATAATGATAATGATGATGATATAACCATAACATTCAGTGATAAGGTTAATAACAATTATTATATCTGAAGTTAAGAGTAATAATTTGTGAGAACATTTATAATATTTAGAGTTAAGTGTGATAATAAGGACAATGATTGGAATAGTGAGAAAATAATTATGTCAAGTATAGTTTGATGGTTAAGGATAATGTGCAAACTATGTGATGAGGAGAGAAGCCAGCAGAATAATAGACTAAATGGTAAAATCTTTAGAAAAGCCATTTGCAAGAGTATAGAAAATAAACAACTTAAATCAGGGCATCAATGTGTATGTGTGTGAAATTATATACTAAATTGTTTTGAGAACAGAAGAGAGCAACAATATAAAAAGCAGACCATATAAAAGCAGATGCTAATAACTAAATTGACTGGAAATGAAGACCACAGAAAAAGCTAAGCATAAACATCAAAAGATTTTAAATATACCGTATTTTTCTGGAATATAAGACACATCCTTATTTTGAAGACAATTTTGCTGAGTATCCAATGAAAACTGAAATAATGATTAGGCAATTACCGACATTAACTGCATTGAGCACTCCGATTGGTGATGTGCATTTCACTTCTGAAATCCATACTATTGTTGTAAATAACACATTCAAGTGAACTAAACCATTCCTATACATATATAGGCAGCATATCTTCACTCAAACATGTTTCATTGAATAATATAGGAATATTGTGTCTACTTATTTTTGTACTGATCCTTTCCAGTTGTCTCATCAGTTTCTTGATGTTAAGATGAACTTCATCAAGGAAGGTGCCATAGTTTTTCTTAACCCAAGCACTTTCGATCTTTTTCAAGATCACACATTTTTAAAAAATCACCATCACAATGGAATGCAGATTATATCACAGTTACAATAAGTCTGTCTTTGTAATTTACCACTGAAGATGATCTTGGAAAAGGTCGAAAGTACTTGGGTTAACAAAACTATGGCGCCTTCCTTGATGAATTTCATCTTAACATCAAGAAACCGATTAGATAACTGGAAAGGATCAGTATAAAAATAAGTAGTCACAATGTGTCTATATTATTCAATGAAACACACACACACACACACATATATATATATATATATATATATATATATATATATATGCACATTTCATTAAAAATGACTGACAAGGTAAATAAAAGCACCTTGTCAGTTGTTTTTAATGAAATGTGCATGAAAGAAGGATTGCTGCCTAAATACACAATATATATATATATATATATATATATATATATATATATATATATATATATATATATATATATATAATTATTAACATTGGTGTATAGGATGCAAGTCGATTTTGACATTAAATTTTAAGATAAAAATGTGCGTCTTATACACTGAAAAATACAGTAGTTATTTTTAAATGAAATATTTTTTCAAAATGTTGAGAATATTTACTTGATTTTTGCAGCTATAAAAACAAGTCCATTTTGGATCTTTTTCTTTAGATGTCAATATTAAAATTTATGAAGATTTTGAGTAATTAATTCTTATTAAATAAATGATGGTTTTCATATTCTAATTTAATGAAAACATTCTGTAAGCATTATCCTTGAGCAAATATTCATAGAATATGCTTGTAAACTTAAAATTTAAGATGATATTCAGAAAACTAAAGTCAACAAGGTTACAAAAATTTGATATTGACTGAGAAAAATGTTGAATAAACACTGATATAATCTATTATATTGAAAAGAGAAATCAATACTATTTACTAATGACTGTGGCGTTATCCTAAGATGATCCTTATGCTGATACTGAAGTGGAATCTTTTGTTTAAAGAAAAAAAATGTACGAACAACTTGTGATGGTTGATTTGGATAGAATTTCTTTATTATTTCTATATTTTCATTAACATATTCAACTTCTTAAATTGAAATAATTATTTATTACCCTAGTTGGGTTTTAAAACAATCTTGTGTCCCGAATAGATGGGCATTAGTGGTTACTTTAATTATTTTTTTTCCCCTACCTACCCACCATTACACAAGGTCCTCTATATTATTTCCTACATTTTTCCAGCCTATCTATTCCAACCTCCTCTCACCATTTTTTTAATTCTGAGAAACAAAAAACAAAAAAAAATTAATTTTAAATTAATTTCCCTTTTATTCCAACCTCCCCATATATTCCATATACTATAGTAGAATGAAGCACAAAAAGTTCTTGGCCTGACTCACTTCCCCAAATTAGACCTAATATCAGATTTCATGGGGAAGGGCATCTTGCTCAGACCAAGAACTTTTCAGCACTTGCTTCTGAGATAATTTGAGAATATCAATGGAGCAACCACCAGGAAATTTCATGATTTTAATATTTCTCCAATGTATTAAAACATTTAATTTTAAATGACTTTGATAATTTTCATTTTCTGTTTTTATACCCCTATGGATGTTTGAATTCCAGTCAAGGTTATTACATTCACTTTCACACTAATACCCTTGGGAACAGTATGAATACATTTCTTTTCCTTTATGGGTAGATTGGGTTCTCTAACCTTGGATAGCAACCAGTCTCTGAATTCCAAACCATGGAGAAGGCAACAGAAAACCACTCCACTATCTTTACCAAGAATACATGGCAATTCACAGATAAAGGAATCTGTGGAGAGCTATGATCACTAAAGGGATATGGTAATTAAACAAAAAATAGAGAGAAAATTAATATTGTGTCAGCAATATCTATCACTGTCTTCTGTAATTATTATATAACTTCAAAATATGGTGTAATAGAAAGACTATACCCATTCTTACATGTGATCTTTGGAAAATAAACTGGATACAATACACTATATGTGATGCAATAAAATCACCCATACAAATAGATTATATATGTCCAAAACATATTACAAAATACCCAAATTATTATTGGAGAGTTAATTAAAAAGAATTTATTATGAAAAGAAATAAGAGATCTCAAGATTTAATAAAATAATTTAATGATTATATATACATGTATTATTGAAGAGTTGTTCTTAATACAAAGAGAGGCTGGACTGAATAAAATTTTAATAGGCATTCTGTAATTAATACAATCATTCCTATTAGAGTCCTTAGAAATCATGAAACTCCGAGTTGACCACCAATATGTATTGTGAAGTTATGTTGCTTCTGATTCAATAATTATTGTTCTAGATTACAACTGAGCACTTATTTTTTTTAAATCAATTCACCCCAAGCAAGGCAATAATGCCACTAAGATGCAAATGACTACAAGGAGTGAAAGCGAATGAAAAGACTTTAGAAAGAACGAGAAACCCAATCTTAAACAGGAAAAAAGAGATAAGCCTATACTCATGTTCAAAAGACAGTGGAGGAGTGTATTGGCAAAAATTCTGTTTGCCTCGATATACACTGAATTATGTAATTTTACTCATATCAATATGTAGCAACAATATTATTTTTATTTTATTTTTGTTATTATTCTACACAGAAAATTGAAGTTTAGGAGGTAAATTCAGTTAATGTTCTTTGAAAGAGAAAGCTTTTTTTTTTCTTTTTATCTTAGAAATTTTCTCTAAAAATAAGAAACAACTTTAGAAAATACATAAAGTTTTCAATTTGTTTTGTAACCGAATCATTACAATGAATAAAAAAAAAAAAAAAAAAAAAATTCAACAAAAATAATCCTTTAGAATGTGATAATTTAAATATTGCTTACCATACAATGATATATTCATAGCATGTTCAGAGAAATGCGTTTGGAACTTACCTGAAAAAAAAAAAGAAAAAAAAATATTAGCATGAAAGGTTAAAAAGAAAAACTAGGATTGTAAATAAAATTACTTTTAAAATCATCTCAACGTACACATTATATATGTACAAATACATAAAATGATATAAAAAAAAACTCCTGAAATACCTTATTTTCTATCAATTTTTTTCTTTGAGAAAGCTATTTTGCACAATAAGTTCATCAAACACATATTGTCAAAAATTAATCTGAGATGGTGTCTAAAAGGCACATATCTTCCAGAAACATTTCAGACATCTTCAAGCCTATAAACAGAGTATATGCCAATGTTGTAATATAAAATCCATTTAAAAAAACTGAAAACCTGTGTATAAAATGAATAACATTTACAAAGATTTCTACAGTATCATCATCATTCTTTTTTTTTAGCCAATTATTCCATAGATTTGTCAATATAAAAATGAATAAGAGTGTAGGGGAGATTATGTCCAGATCTCCTTCCCAGGATGTTAATGAAAAATATACACAATAGTTCTATATGCTGGTGAATATGTTCCCAGACACTCTACTAATGTCTTAAAACACAATTAGTACATATAGTATTCAGTATGATATTTATCCTCTAAATACATATAAATTTTAATTTATAAATTAGACCTAATAGGAGACTGACAGCAATAATTAACAATAAAGACAATATAATGTAATAAAAGTTATGTGATAAATAGAAAATTTTCCTTATTTTAGATCTCAACATACATAATTTTTCTTTCTTTGAGAACTGTTATGTTTTGAATTAAAGCAAGCACATTATTGTTTTGCATTATCATATCTAACTTCCCTATTAGTGCAATTTGGGACTATTATTAAGAAAAATTTATGAATTATATATTTCTGAAGGTTACAACTGCAGAATAGTGGGAACACTGTACAAAACAAAATAACAGTGTACAGAACATTCATCAAACTGTACAGAACATTGTATAGAAAACCTAATGATGTGCAAAGACCACAGTACAGAAAAATCTAAGTGTACAAAACAGAGTATAGAAAAAATGATGTGTAGAAAACACAAACACTGTACAAGGTAATTTGTACGAAAAAAAAAAAAAGTACTAATGTAAAAATACAGAACACTGTACAGAAAAATCTAAATAGCTGTGTTGTCATATCTATTTAGTCATCCTGCATACACAAAATGCAGCTAAAGACCTTTTTTAAAACTTGGGTTAGAAGTAAAAATTGCCAAGTTCTATTGGTATATTATTGTAAGCATTTGGTATGCCCAATGATGTTCATGTGATACAGTGATGCTGCTTGCCAGTCATAGTGGGTCTTCTTTTTTTTTTTCCTTACAAATATTTTTAAAATACTTGCGTTGGATGCAAAATTTCCAAGTTTCATTGGTAGATTGCTGTAAGCATAAGTTGTGCCCAATGACGTTGTTCTGTTCATGTAATGAAGAGATACTGTTTGCCAGTCATCATGGGTCTTTTTTCTTTACAAAAAAATCACTTTTTAAAACCCAATTTTATCAAATAAACATTCAAAATTTGACCAAGAAAAAAAACTAAATACCTAAACTATCATAACTATGGAAATGGTGTATATCTCAATACTAACTACACCTACCACATGCTAACAAGACACTTTAAATTACTTTTGCTTTTTGAATATGAAGGGCGGAGGAAAAGGTAAATCATTATGAAACCAAAAAATGACAATTGAGTTTAAAAATGAAACCTCACAAAGAAAGCTCCAAAATATTGCCACATTTACTTTCAGTAGAAATCAATAGTTTTGATTAATTTGATATTTGGCACTGGAGCTCAACATGAATTTCATTATACAAAGATTCTTGCATTTGACAAGACTTTGAATTGTAAAGAAAAACAACCAGATTAAAAAAAAAAGATTAAGAACATGTAGAATTTTGAGGGGATAAACTTCAATACAGCAGCTGCTCATCTCAGGAATTTCTCATTCATGCCGGGTAACAGCTTTGAGCCAATTCGCCGGCCACATGTAGCCCCAATTCATATCTAGGTCAAGAAGTCGTGCACACTTTCTTTCTTTTCCAATGTAGGATACATGTGACATGCTGTTACTTGGTTTGACGAGGTAAGCTGCCACACTCCCCCAGATCTTATGATCACAAATCAGACAGCTTGGAGCAGGTCTCTTTATTCTGGTGCTTTGTAATAATAGAACCATTTCTATTACGTCTGTTGGAGAGTCACCTCCTGAGGAGTCATCAGGCGTATCTGGAGTTTCTAGAACCTCTGCATCTGATTCATAGAGCTCAATTACCTGATCACGTTCAGATAACAAATCATCATCTGAGTCACACATCGATATACCAGAGTCTATGAAAAGGCAAAGATCTTTTACATGCCAAGGCATCTTGTCAACTATTATTGTTTGTGGACTTACAATGTCCATCACATGTAGGCACACCAGCTGTGGGGAAATTTCCTCCCACACTGTTACCAACCCTGTACATGAAGTGATTCTCACAATGATCAGGTGGTAATGTTGTACTAATTCCCTTCACTCGAAGTTGGTAACAGTGAATCATATTGGTGGGAACAACAAGCCCTCCTGTTGTTGGGAAACCATACATTGCCACACTCCATTATTTGGAGTCCGCAGAGTCGAACCCAAGCAACAGATTAAAACCCAATAGCTCTCAACCGACTATAAAGACCTCGATATTGAGTGGGGAGGTGTATTGTTCGCATCAAGTCTGATGTTTCCAACTCTGCTACATTTAAGGGCTTGACCGTTTGTGGTAAGTATGTTCACCTCGTTACCCTGCCAGGATTGACAGGCTGACTTACTTGCAAATGATTGTGAGCAGCCAGTGTCCACCAGTGGTGCTCTCTTGATTCCATTCACATGAACGTTTAAGACAGGTAGCACCTCATTCACAACTTGCTTGGGGAAGAGACCAGTGCTGACATCTTGTCCCCCTTATTCTTTTCCTGGTCACATCAAGCCATCAAATTCAAGTATCAACATGACATCAAACATCCTGTCATGATGCTGAAATAGCTTGTAAAATTTTGAGGGGATAAACTTTGATGCAGCAGCTGCTTGTCTCAAGAAATTCTCCTTCACGATGAGTAACAACTCGGAGCCAATTCGTCAGTCACATGCAGCACATGTTCATATCTAGGTCAAGAAGTCAGTAATTGGTTGAGACACAATCAAAAACTTGCATGACATTCTCATATATAAACAAGAGTCATATGCATGCTTTCTTTCTTTACTAATGTAGGATACATGTGACACGTTGTCTCTTGTTTTGACAAGCTGTTATATTCTTTGCTACAGAACATTAGTAATTAATTAAATCAGATAAATTTTTGCTATATTTTTCATCTGAGAGAAAACTGCAAGAACACAAATCCTCACATATAGCAACAGAATTAAAAGATACAGTTGGTTGGTTAATTTTGTTTAGCAGCATATCAACCGCTATGGGTTATTTAATGTCAAAATCTAAATATTTTGTATGTAATTTTATGTCTTCAACTACAGATATTTTGTACATAATTATATACTTTCAGAGTAAAGGTATGTTTTTAGATATATAGTTTGTAGATGATCAAATGTAGTTGGTAATTTTACTATCAAAATGTTTTTTTATATTTGTTTTAGTGTTGTATTGATTGTCATTTTGCTATAACAATGTATTGTTCATTTTATTATAAAAATGTACTGTTGGTTTTTGTTTGGGAATTCACTGTTCATAGCTGAGACCCTAACAGGTACTACCACCCTGGCTTAGAGTGGACCTGGGAACAAAAGCAGTTGACGTGTTTCCCTGCTCCTCAAAATCCTCAATGTCCTAATTGGACGCCTTGCTACCAGATGTTTATTGTCATACCCAGGATGATAAAAGATACAGAAATACTGCATGCTTACAATATCAGTAAGTGCAATTAGGCAGCAATTGTTCTTTTAAACATGCGTTATTAGAAAATATAGACATTCTATGCCTATTAAATTTAACTATCTTTCCTAAATTGCAAATAATCTTCTGCAAACTTGACTACTGCAGATGTAAATAGTATCCAAAGTTAAAGCTGTGTCCAAGTTTCTATCTCGAATGTCACCAGAAAATTGCCATCTCAGCAGTTATTGCTGATTCCAATCTCTGCTTGGAATTACTGCAAAACACTTGCCCCTCCCAAAATTTATAGACAGAAGCACACAAATGCATGCTGGGATTTTTTTCTAGCCAATAAAATAGGTCAGTCTTGTTTTCATCTGACTCAGTCCCAGTCTGTGTTGTCTTGAAGTCAGACCACTACATTCATTTGTCCAAACTTGTTTTGTGTGTCAACTCCAATTCTTAGTTTGTAAACTTTTTGCCACATTACTTTTGCTTTAACTTATTGTTAATTTGCCTTACATATAAGCTTTATATTATTTTTTGCCCTGATTTTCTTTCTTTTCTTTTTATTGCAAACTTTGTCAATTCTGTTTTTTGTTCAGTTCTGTCACTTATTTATACATTTAACCATGGCGAGTATTATCAACACTTCCATGTTTTTAGAGAAGTTTTGTTCTTTCATAATTTATTAGACAGACACATAGAAGATAAAATAGATACATATGTTTCTATCGAAACATCTTTTATAAAATCTCTCTGTACAAGTGTGTGAGAAATGAAAAGTTCTCAGCCAGACCAAGAAACCCTTCCAAAGCATTAAATAATGTTTTTGATTAGATTTTAGGAAGTGGCTCAGTTGAACTTTTCAACATCCATTTATATACGAATAAACTGTGTGTGTAAGAAAGTGCTGAAATAAGATGAAGAAAATAAAGTGTTTTTAGTGGTACATTTTGAAGTCATTATATTTTAAAATTGAATCTGATAATTTCAAACACAGGAAGTCTTTTTGGCTACATGCTGTAGTAATGTATATCAGTCATGTAATGTCTTTTTTTTTTTTTTTTTGTTCATTTTTATAATTATTGGTGAATGAAGGATTGGAGACTATAACAAACTCCTTTTTTTATTGATGGATGATATATTACTAAGAGAGATCCAAAATATTTCATTACATCAATTTATACATTCTATAAATAAGTAAGGTTTCATCACTCAGTTAAACCATTCTGGGATTGCTTTTTTTAGGATTTACACACAAAAATAATTATTTTCTTTTCTTTATGCTATACTAACGTGCAGAGAAGTGGATAATCCAGATTTTAATCACAGCAGTAATCCTATTAGAATCAAATTTCTTCAGAATTTAGCAACAGATTTAATTTCCCTCCTACGTTTAATGTCAGGAACAGGGCTTGAGAATGGCCTAAAATTTATTCTCGAAGGAAGTCTGAACATATATCATAAAAAAATATTTGACAACTGCTACAAATATTTTAGATAATATATACATTCTTTTTCAGTGGTAAACTTCTATATGCTGTGTCTCTTCAGGATGTTAATGATCATGGCTCTCCACAACTTCCTGTCTTTTGTAGCTCTCAATTTTGTCTTTACGCCATCTCTTCCAAACTTTGCTCCCCCATCTAGTCACTCAAACTCACCAGGTAGGTTTTCTTCTGCCCCTCTTGCCTTTGATCTGCTCTGTGAATATCAAATTTTCCAAACCCTCTTTTTTGATTGTGTGCTCTAGAAATTTCAATCTCTTTCTGATATTAAGTATAAGTTGGGGAGGAGGGGGGCTGGCAGCCATATCACATTGAAACACAGGTTCTTGTACAATCACCAAAGTTAAGCAATATCAAACCTGGTCAGTACCTAGATGGGGGACCGTTTGGAAATGCCAGCTACTGTAAGCTTGGATGTGCAGGTGGTGCAAAGTATAAAGGCTCAGAATTGGAAATCAGTTGGTTTTATTATATTTATGTGCAACACCCTTGGAAAAGGTATTACTCCACCTTTCCCTCCAGCTATGGGTTAATTAGTTGAACTTATCAGTAAATCATTAATCTCAAAAAAAAAAAAAAAAAAAAAAAAAAAAAAAAATTTTTTTTTTAAATCTAAAGGTATTTTCTGGTTTTAAATAACCTGCAAAAATGTTAATAAGCCATAAAAGAAAACAATTGACTTTGAGGGCATTATTTTTGCCTTGTCTTACATGACCCAAAGTAAATGACCAATTTATTTGACATTTGCATATATACTAATTACTTCACAACATGATATATATTTTGAAGATGATGGATTACATGTAATGACAGTTATTATTGACAAAGATCAGCATTATATATAGCATGTGAAAATAAAATTACAGGATTTTCAAGATCAAGAAATTCCTTAACGTTTAGAAATTTTCAGGAACTTACTTTACTTTTCCTTGATTTCCAATTTTCCCTGACTAGTTGTTACCCTGACTTCTATAAAAAGAAAGTGTTCGTTGATTGTTCTTTAAATTGATCAAGAGAGATTTATTAATAAAATCATTTTGGAAGTCAAGTGTATTTGCTAATAATTATTACTTGTTCTGAAAACAATTTACAATTTTTGTCATTACTACAAATTTGTGATCTCAGTACTTATTTATAGCATTATTAAAACTTTTGTTTTTAGAGAAGTTTTGTTCCTTCATAATTTATTACAGACACACAAAAGATGAAATAGACCACAGAGAGATGTTATAAAAAATGTTTGGATGCAACAAAGTACAAGTGTGTGAGAATGTGAATAATGAAAAGTTCTCAGCCAAGCAAAACCCCACGAAAACATTAAAAAAAGGTTTTTAGTTAGATTTTGGGAAGATCAGTTAAAGATGTTTTCAAACTGTGTGTTTAAGGTGCTGGAAGATTCTTGGCCTGACCCACTTCTCTAAAATATGTGCAAACATGAGATTTTAGTCTTGGGAAATCTTGGTCAGTCCAAGTATTTTATGTCTCTCATTCACGCACACTGTTTCTTCCAAACAACTTTCATATATCAAAATTTTTGGTTTTTTTTTCGAGTTCCTTAATCAGGTTCAGAATTTTTCAGCACCCACTCATGTGTGCATGTGGAAAATGAAAAATATATAGAAAATACTACTAAAGACTTTGGAGAATTTGACCATAGAAAAAAAATTTACTTTAATGCTTAGTTTCCACCATCTCTTGATATAGTCACTTACTGGCTGCTTACATTTTGCAGGATCCAAGAATAGCAGTAAAAGTCTGTATTATATTCATGAATGTGATTTAAACTCTCCAAACTTTTAGGTAATACCTTATCACACACACACAGAGTTTTTAAAAGTTTTCAGCCTGGCCAAGAAGGGTGACAGAGCTATAAAATATAGACACTAAAGGGATGTGTGGGTAGTGTAATGGATAGCAGTTCGGAATGAGAAATCAAAGAGCTGAGTTCAAATTCCAGTAGCAGTTCGTAGCATTCATTTACACGCAAATATCCATCGAAATGGAGGAATCCATTCCCCCATCTATGGGTTAAATACTAAGACTTGTATTGGTTTAGCTATAAAAACAAATCAATCAATCATTTTACACATAAACTTTGCAGTTTGATAAACTTTTGAAACTGTGTAATGTGTATTTAATTTTTCCAAAAAATACTGATTTTGGGAAAAAGGTTACGCTTAGAACTTTTTATCACCCCCCTCATATATGCACACATGATATCTTTAATCATCACTAAAGAAACTGTAATGATTATGATCATTTTCTTTTTTTACTATTAGCATGAACTTTGAAAAACGTTTTATGTCAAATTATTGTCGATATTTAGAAAGGTCTCATTTTTTATATTAGTAACCATTGTCAAGTACAAACTTGAATTTTGTATACTAATTTCTATTTTTACAAAGCAGGCAAGCTCTCTCAACTTAGAAGTTTGATGCAACACAGTCTTCTCCATTTCAATACATTTATCTATTCTTTCTGTTACTTTTTATTGCAACTCTCAGATTATTCTACAACAATTAAATAGCATGGGTCAGCAATAACCTTTGCAACCTATCTTTCCATGACAGCTGTATTATCAAGTTTGGCTACAAGGAATTTATTAGTGCATGTCAAATAAGCCATATTCCTATATTTTCAATTGTTATGATACCTCTATTTTGTTTGTTTATATTATTATCTTTTTCTTTTACTATTAACATGAACTTTGACAAAACTGTTTTATGTCAAATGATTGCAGATATTTAGAAAGGTTTCTTTTTCTATTAACAAGTTCCACTTCAGTAATCAGGTTGCACTTGGTGACTTTCAATGAATTTATTTTTCATGTGTAAATACATGACACTAACATTTTTTTTTCTCACTTCTATATAAATGCTGCAATGACATTCTTTACAAGTTCCATTTTAGTTTTTAAACTATGCAGCTAATTCAGTTTTAAATATAATTTTTACAATTATATAATAAAAAACATATTCACAAAGTCATAAAAAAAAAATACTTGCAGCCAAGCATGTTTATTTTTATTGAATTTCTAAAGCCTGGCCTTCTAACATACTTTTATAATACACACTGGGAACAAAAAAATTAGAACACAATATGACCTTGAAGATAGATATATCAAACGAGAAAGATATTTTTAAAAAGATCAGAAAGCATAATTAACAATGACAATACTCATAAGTGCACACATATTCACAGTACAAAATCTGTACTTCTCAGAAGAAATTTTCTTGATGTATGTCTTCACATTTATAAAGTGGTTAAAAAATAAAATATATCACTAATACTTGTCATGTTTGGAGAAAACTTTTTATAAAAGGGGGAAGAAACTTTAATAATAATCTTGAATTAAACAAAGATGGAAAGATCCTTTTCAATACAGAACAATGTATTTTTTCTCAGAGACATGCTACAGAAACTTGACCAAATAACAAAAACCACATCACTTGTACACGTAACAGCAGCAACAATTAAAATGAATAGCACATGTAACTAAAAAGAAAAATATGACATTAGTAAGATGTTGACTTTTTACACTGCCTTTAACAAAAGATTAGGAAATAAACTCTCATTAATACTAGAAAGAGTGATAACTGGACTTAAGAAACCTATTTTCCTGAAAAATAACTTAAAAAATAGATTTTATAAATTTTAACCTACCGTAACGTTAACTATTCAATAAATGCTGAATGTTTCCTTGATGGAAATTTTTTTTTTTTTTGATCGATTCATCCATTTTCTACAGCTTAACATTTTGCAGGTTATTTAAAGCCAGAAAATATTTCTAGATTGTAAGAAATTTTTTTTCTTGGCGATAATGATTTAGTGATATAAGTTGGGGGGGACACACAGAAGAGATGGATTCATACCTTTTCCAAGGTTATTTGCACATGTAAATATAATGAACCCAACTGAAATTGGAACTTGGCTCTCTGATGTTTCTGAACCATTAACCATTACACGACCCTCACCTCTCAGATATCTAGTATTCTGAAATGGTCACCCATTAAGGGGCTGACCAGGCTCAACTTTAGTGATCGTACAGGAACTCGTGTTTCAATGTGATATGGCTGTAAGCCTTTGATGGAAATGGCTAATCTCACCATTACCATATAACGCAATCATAACTCATACTCTTAAGCAAAAGAGAAAAAAATCTGAACTATAAAAATATTAAAAGAGGATTTTCATAAAAATGCCTCATTAACCTTAATATAAAACTATTTGCTGCATGAACTGCTTAGATAATGCATAGTTACAATGATTTATTTCAGACATACAACTACATCTGGCAGCAAGGCCTCTGATCAGGAAATCAGAAGTCTTCAGGAGTGTGGAACCACCTCCTAACTGATGTTGTTCCCAGGTCCACCATGACCCAGGGTGGTAGCACCTGTTGGGGTTTCAGCTATAGGCAAATAGTTAATCTAAAAACAAAAACAAAGCACTATGAAAGGATAAAAATACATTTTTATAGTAAAAATACCAGCAATATATCTTGGAATGATGACATCTCAGAATTGTACACACACACACACACACACATTTTCACTGTATAGTAGTTGGTTTTTTTTTTTGCATTTCTCACCATGCTATAAATTTATTGATGTACTTACATTGAGATCAAAAGTTTTCACATTTGTTAAATAAATTCTAACTGTAATCTTTTAAGTTAGCATAAAGAATTAGTAATTAAAATAATATTTTATTCAAGACATTAGTATCAAAAAAATATTTTCTACAGTAAATTTTTCTCAATTAACCTTTTCATACGTGGACTTGGTTGCAAAATTTAATGAAAATCAGTATAAATTGGAGATAAGATCACCTGTTATCTGGTCCACACTCCTTCCCTATCTATTGAACAGAAGTAGTGGTTTATCCCTTGTTTCTTATTTAGAATCGAGTTTCTAGTTCTTTCTGAAGTCTTCTCATTCTCTTTCATTCCCAGTTACTCCTTGTGTCTTAGTGGCATTTGCTTGGTGTGAAATGTTAAAGAAAACAAAAGTTACAATTGTATTTTAACACATGTTAGCATAAACTTTATTTTAGTTTTTTTTCCATGTATATTATTGATAAAAAATAATCAAAATTAATGCTTGTCTGATATAATAAAAAAAAAATGTCTTAAAATATTTTCCACTAGTGAAACAATGGCCACCAAAAAGTTAATTCGAATAAACCATGATGTATAAAATCATATTGATATTTGGTTAGTTGATAAAAAGAATTCTGGAATAGCATCTCATGCTTGTGAAAATGTTTAGTTTTAATAACTCACTTAACAGCAGTAAAGATTACTCACTGAAATAGTTCAACAAATAAAATTAATCAAAATAAAGCCACCACAGTTATATTGTAGAGGACCGTGCCGTGTGGTGTGAGAATGGAAGAAGAGAGAGAAGATGAATTATCTCTGGGTTAAGACTTCGATGGCCGGTCCAGCCACATAAAAATGTTGGACTTTAATGGAGTCCAAAGAAACAAACAAGACCGATACATATGTATGCGAACAAATATATATTAACAAACAGGTTAAAACACAAATTTACAAATACATCATTTAAAACATGAATAAAGCGTTAGTGTCTGTATGGGTTGTGTGTTGAATTGAAATGTCCGTACGGTTGTGAATTTTGTTTTAGCGTATTCCCTGAACATGGGAAACGCTGGTTGTGTGTGAGAGTTCACATACTGGAGATGTTAAGAGAGAGTTTTTGTACCTCGCACGTGGTGCGAGGTTGCCGGCCTCGAGAGAGGCAAGTTGGCTGCACGTGGGCGAAGCCGTGGAAAGAGCCGTGGAAAGAGAGAGAGGGGCGAAAGGTCAGCCCGTATTTATACTCCTGGGAGAGAGAGACCCCTGGTGACGGGTTAAGAAAATGAAGAGGAGCTAACTGCGACAATATCACTAGATATACAGATAATTGAAAAATAGAGGACTTCTTATATAAAAATATTACTATCACTGTCCCATAATAGTTGTTACATTTGCGCATACATGTCATACACTAAATGTACAAAACAATTACGGGACAGATGTAGTATTTCAGTAGACAGATCAACAAGTCAAAATAAAGATTAGGGGTGTAAAAGAAAATTATTAAATTTTAATAACAATCCTTCTTGAAACATCTATCCCATAATAGTTGTTACATTTGCATACACATTTTATACACTAAATGTACCAACTATTATGGGATAGAGAAAGTTTTTTTTTTTTTTAAATTGTTCGTAGTTTTTATTTTATGTTTCAGGATTTTCATGAACGTTTATAATTTGCATGTAATAAAAATGATAGAAATTATTTCATGTTTCTCTAATTCTCTAGATATCCGAGATATTAATTTTAAATAGAACAAAAAGGTATATATTTTTATTTCTATAATTAAAATTAAAGACAAAGAGACAATACTTTATTTCACGTGTATCAAATTCTCTTCATCAATGGAGGTTATAATTTCAGTTTCAGGTAAACAATAACAACAAAAGCTTCTCAACATACACCTGCCAGACAAGTTTCTAATTTTGTAAGGCTTGTATGCCTCACATTCCTTTTTCATTATTTTTAATTAACGTGGTCAAGGTAAATAATCTTGTTAGACCATCAGAATCAAATTTAAATTAGGATTCATGCCACGGGCATGTTTTTCTTGTAAAGACAATACTATATTAATCACAATTTCCTCCCCACAAGCTTAGCATTCCACAGAATTGATTAAGCTGGACAACCGATAAAATAAAAAATCTCTTTCTCTCTCACACACTCACACACACACACACACACACAGAAAATTTAAAACGAGCTTGCCTTTTTTTTTTTTTTTTTCTTTGACTGTCACAATCTTAACAGGACATCTGAGAATGATTCTAAAGTTTGAAGGAAGATTTATTTATTTTTAGAGTTAAAGAAAATAATATCAGCTGATCCCTAGCAAGAGAACTTCCAAATATGTGTGGTGTGAAAACTCAAATAAAAAAAAATACTAATAATGATTATAATAGCAACAACAACAACTACTACCACAGAATATTGAGGAGAGCGTTGGAGTACTGAGTAGACTAGTGTCACATAATCACCAATGAAAGAAACTAAATACAGTGTAACCTGGATATAAGAGAGTTGTCGGGACCAGAGAAGAAGTATCTTATATCCGGGTTTCTCTTATATCCGGGTTTGATCTATTTTGTTTAGGTAAGTATGGCTCTAATTTGGGACCAGAGAAAATCTCTTATATCCGGGTTTCTCTTATATCCGGGTTACACTGTACTATTACTGTAAAAACTCAATCATTGCACTTATTTTTCATTTTTGTTTTAAATCGGTACCACCCTATGCAAGGCAGTTAAGCCACTGAGACACAAGGAGTTACAGGGTGTGAAAGAATTAGGAACAGAAACATTAATAATGATAGCAGAAAGAGAAAAGTGTAATTAGGAGAACACTAGATAGTGTTTGACATGACATTTAGATTTTTGCAGATTAAAGTTGACTGGAAAACCTTGAGCCATAAGGAAGTTACACAAACAAGAAGTGCAAACATAGAAACTGTTAGCATAGAATTCACAGCTGCATCTAGCCAGCTCGACTGTGAATTCAGGAGATATTGATGCCAATCCAGTGCTACGCTTAAAATAAAAAAAATCTAGATACCATAGTGAAGAGCTCATTCAAATAATTACCATGAAAGTATTTATAGAAAAGACAGAGAGGCAACCTTACAGCAGTGGGAAAGTGACTGAAGCCAAGCCACCAGATCAGGACCAATAATATTGCGGATTCTTCTTTGGATTTTATCAAGAATTCCTAGATATTCAGCAAGGCAACCAAACCATACATGGCAGCAATATTCTAAGCTTGGACGAATGACAGACTTATAGATATGTAAGATAGATTCTGGAGACAAAAATTGTCTCACCCGACACAGTGAACCAACTTTCTTAAGAGCTGACCTAGCAATGGATTCAATATGGTCTTACCACTTCATGTCAACTGAGAACATGACCCCAAGAAGACACAATGAGTCACTTTCCTGGAGGTTAACATCAGCTATGCTGATGGAAAACAGCGAGGGGTCTCTGAGATGATTAATGAAGAGAAGTTTAGTTTTGGATGCATTAAAATTAACATGCTATCTTTTGCCTCTCTTAACAATAGACTTGAGGCCGTTTTGGACACCAGGTACCATTTCGACCTTATCTGATTGATAAGCCTTACTATCGAGACAGGAGTAAATGGTAGTGTCATCAGTGTAGATACCAAGTTGAGAGCTGATGTCATCAGGAAAGTCATTAACAAAAATTAAAAGCAGAGTAGGACCAAGGATGGAGTCCTGGGGGACAGCCACATTAGTACAAAAGATTCTAGATGAATGGCCATTCAAGACACTTTCATGTCACAATTTGATAGGAAAGACGGGATAAGTTAAAAAAATTCTCCAGAGATACCATAACTTTTTAACTTGTGAAGAAGCTTTCATAATGTCTGTTTTTATCTAGAACATGACCGACTCTTTCTGTAATTATTGTCAGTACGTCAACAGTTGACCTGGAAAAACAAAAGACATTGTTTGTCTGAGAAAAGGCCCAGAGATGAGAGATGATGAACCAGTT
>OZ038511.1:34933906-35123906 GCA_964036315.1 Acanthosepion esculentum | reverse complement strand
TCTCAATCCCTTACCCAGATAATCGATTTACCCACGCGTTTTTCCTACAACCGTGACTGTAAGGCCTCACTCCTCGACCTGTGTTTTACCTCCATCCCTGAGTCTTGTAGTGCCTCGCAGCTCTGTCCTATCGGTAACTCCGATCATGCTGTAGTGTCTGTTAGCATTTCCTTCAGCTCCACCCCCTGCAAAGAGCCTCCTACCACCAGAACCACATTCTGCTACCAACGGGCTGACTGGGACTCGTTTTTCGTGACTTCCTCCGCGATGTCCCCTGGGATGCTATATTTAAGCTCCCCACTCATGATTGTGCTTCCGAGTTCTCTTCCTGGATTAAAGCCGGTATCGAAGCTTTCATCCCCTCCAGGAAATTCAGGGTCAAACCGCGCTCCTCCCCCTGGTTCACAGCTGCTTGCTCAGCCGCCATTGCTCATAGGAACCACTTCTTCCACCATTTTCGTAGTGATATGTCCGACTCCAACAGACGTCTATTTACCTCTGCACGCAAGGAGTGTAAGCGTACCCTCGACGATGCCAAGTCACTATTTGCTGCTCGGATGAAGGAACATATCGCATCCCGCAAATTTGGCTCCAAAGACTATTGGCGCCTCTGCAAGAGCATTCTGAACAATAACAAACCCTCCATTCCTCCCCTGTTCAATCAGTTTGAGGTCCTGACCACCTCTGCCGACAAGGTCGAATGCTTCGCTCGGAAGTTTTCTTCCAATTCTACGCTTGACTCTTCAGGTTTCCCTCCCAGAACTGAGGCCCTCCTGGACGGCTTGCACATAACCCCGTCGTCAGTATTGGGCATTATTTCTAACTTAGATCACCACAAGGCTACCGGTGGTGACGGAATACTAGCCATTGTCCTGAAGAAATGCGCACCTGAACTGGCGCCTGCCCTCTCTAAATTGTACAACCGCTGCCTCAAGGAGTCCTGTTTTCCTGACTGCTGGAAGTCCTCAACCATTGTTCCTGTCTTTAAGAACTCTGGCAACCCCTCCAATTACCGTCCTATCAGTCTCCTACCCCTCTTCGGCAAAGTCTTCGAGGCCATTATCAACGCCGAAGTAATTAATCACCTGATATCCCACGATCTGCTCTCAGACAAGCAGTATGGTTTCCGCTTTGCCCGATCTACTGTTGATGTGCTTACGGCCATCACTGAATTTGTCTACCAAGCTATCCATAATAACAGCGAAGCTCGTGCCATGGCCCTTGACATCTCCAAAACGTTCGATAGAGTTTGGCATGCCGGCCTCCTTCGCAAGCTCCAGGGTTATGGTATCACAGGTCGATTGTTTGACCTAATACAATCGTTTCTGTCAAAAATGTACTGATCTTGTTCAGAACTTAATATGCTTACTTTCAGAAACTTTTATGCTGTCTACACTTATACTACTATAATAAATGGAGTGTAAGGAAAAAAAAACCCTTAAAAATAGCTAAAAAAAAAAGTTTACAAAGAACTCATAATTAGACTTTTGGTTAACTTTTACACTCATGAAGTCCAAACAAAAGTACTTTGTCAATCTTTTTCAATGAGATATATATATATATACATATATATATATATATCTCATTGAAAAAGATATATTAGCATCCTCCTTATTTTACCTTATTTACATAGTTAACTTTAAAAATATTTTAGAGCGTTCTTAAATTCAACCGAGAACATTACACAAAATATGACCATATTTACCGTAATGCCAGAGTTACCTCCCTTTGCTTTAAGATCATAGCTAGTCTTAGGCGAGTAGAGAATTTAATTTTTATTGGGTCCTACAGGCTTACAGCCATATCATGTTGAAACACAGGTTCTCGTACAATCGCCGAAGTGAAGCCACCTTGAGCCTGGTCAGTACCGTGATGGCTGACTGCTTGGGAATACCAAATGCCATAAGCACAATATGCCTTGTGATGTATAACAGCACAGAACTGGAAACAAGGAGAGCCAAGTTCCAATTCCAGTCATGTTTATTATATTCACTTGCATGCAAATACCACCTCTTCTCACACAGCTATGAGGAAATTAGTAGGACTTGTATTGTTAAATCATTATTATCTCCAAAAATTCTTACAATCTGGTTCTAAATAACCTGACAAAGATTGATAAGCTGTAAAAAAAAAAAACAAATCAATATTGGGTTCTATGCTCTTGTGCATCTCTGTGGAACTTACCTGCAGTCATGGTCCTATTTTGTTTAAAAAAAAAAAAAAAAAAAAAATGAAAAGAAAGAAAGAAGAAAGATACTAATTACATGCCTTGCCTATATAGTTGATTTAATCTTTAAAGTGCCTGTTTTATTTGATGATCATGGCTCTCCACAACTTCCTGTCCCCTAAACAATATTTGACTATCCCATCTCCATTTAAATAAAAATTCATTAGGTAGGTTCCCCTCTACCTCTCCAGCATTCAATGTCTTGTGAGTGTTAAATTCACTAGGCTCTCTTTTCTCATTGTCCCAGAAATTCCAATTCTTCCTGACTTTAAATAAAAGTTTCTATTAATTCTCATTTTCTTTAAAACTTCCTCATTTTTCAGCCTATTTTATTCTCAGCACCCTTCTGAAGAACCACATCTCTGTAACTTTCTTCTTCATCCGCAAGAAAATTGACCAGCATTTACTGCCATATAGGAAGGTTGATATATGAAAGTTCTGCACTTATTTGTTTCTAATGAAATTTTTTCAGTTTCTTAATACATTGTTTAGTTTCTGAAAGGCATCATTAACTATTCTAATATGCTTTTGATTTCTGTATCACATTTTTCATTATCTGTTACTACACTATCAAAATAGTTAAATTTCTGTACCTGCTTGCTTTTGAAATCTTCAATTCATAGATCACATCTTTGGTTGTCTCCCTTGCTGGTGACTATACATTGTCCTTTTACTAAATAGTTACTCCTTTCTTCTCACTTTCTTTGGCAACCTTGTCTAGTTTTGCAGTTTTACTTCTGAGTCTGCCACCAATAGAGTCATTCATTATGTCTGCTGATAATAAATCTTGGTTCTCTTACAACATTAATTAATCTCAAAAATATAAAGAGATAAATAAAAATAAAATAAATAATTGTAAATAATTTTCCGTTGCAAACCAAACCAATACTCAGAAGTAATATCCTAAATCTCAAAACTTTATACTAAATCTTTAAACATTAAACCAAAAGCACTTAAGATGTAACCAAATCTTATACTGTGGTGTTTACCACATAAAATAACTTATATTTCTAAGAGACCCACCCCTTGAATGGGGTGAAAATGCTTGTGAAATAAAAACTACAGTAGTATTAATAAGTTAATAATTTCTACTCCCTTTAGGACATAAAAAAAATCATGGTTCTTAACAGATACATTTTCTTTATCATATATGAATAGCCATGACTTCTTGGAAAAGATATTGGAATAGTTTCCTGATGTCTTCCCCATGGTTCAAAAGAGAGCCCAGTCTACATTGCTGTTTAACTTAGAGCTTGGAGAGAGAAGAAATTTGTTCATGCCTTTCCCAAGGGTATTAGGGTGAAAGTAAATGCAAAAGACTAGGCTATAATTTCAACTTTCAATCATTACACGTCCATCACATCCTAAAGATTTTCAAAACCAAGGCAGAAAATAATTTTAAAAAGAAAAAAATGATGGAAGGCTGCTTAATCAAAAGCATTCACTATTAAGAAATTTATAAATAAATAAGGGAACTTTTCATGATATAACATAATATAAAGTATATACAGTGTAACCCGGATATAAGAGACCCGGATATAAGAGAGATTTTCTCTGGTCCCAAATTAGAGCCTGTGTTAATGTATATATAATAGACCAAACCTGGATATAAGAGACTTCTTCTCCAGTCCCGACAACTCTCTTATATCCGGGTTACACAGTATATATATCAGTTTGATTGATGTGAGTTTGTTAAGATTTCACATAAAAATAAGGTTTTGTACTTTCTGTACATGTACAAAAAAAAAAAAAAAATCACTATTTACAAAAATTATATAAACACAAGACTTTTTGACATCTTTACTAAGCACGAAACAGCTGGTAAGTAATCCATGAACGAAGGTGTTGGTGTGACAATTGCTAACAAAATAAACTGGTGCCAGCATAGGCTATGTAGCTGGGCTGGGGAACCCCCACCTAAGGCAGATGAGGTCACTTACAACAGTTGCACACCACCTAGGAAGCTTCCCAGTACATTCTGAAAATTTCTATTTGTGCCAAGTTATGTCAGCTCCTAAAAAACTTCCAGATTTTGGATAAAAAGATACTATATATATATATATATATATATATATATATATATATATATGGTATATTTATCCAGCCTCCCCACTAAGGCAGGATGTGGTTGGCCCAAAAGTTTGCTTATTAAGTATAAAATTTACTAAACAGAATGAACATTTTTGCGACCCCAATATTTGGAATTGTACTCTTAAATGCTTAATAAAAAGAGAGGGTTTTAATACTGAGGGGGCACAATTTTTCTCAGTATGCAATAAATGAGTAGATTTCAAGAGTGTGAGGGGCGGGGGTGTCAGAAAATCATTTAAATGGTCAAAAAGTGCAAGATTAATAAACAGAGTTGCTTTAATAAGCTTGTGATGGGGTCTGAAGAATTCCTCAAAAAATAAAAATAAAATTAAAGAAAAATCTTTAAAATGGGTGGTTACATTCTAGACAGTATGTGTGTGAACTAGCACAAAGGCCTCATGTCCCACCCCCAATCTATAATATAATGCCCTACATCTCAATTTTCATAAGATAGTATTTACATAAAATACAAATTTTATTGTAACCTAATTATGTACAATAATAGATCATATGCATAGATGAACAATTCAACTAGAAAAATTAGTAAATACAACGTATCTAAATATAAATTAGAGATATGTCATAATAAATCATTTCATTTTAAATAAATCAACAGTTTTGTGGCAATTTTTAACATCAACTTGAGATTTTTCTTGTTAAATAGTTTGATAATTTTAACAGATTCAACATTATGGATAAAAATAGTGAATTTTATAGTTTTTTTTTTTTTTTAGACTTAACAAACAAAACAAATTCACAAAAATGTATCATCCTTTAATAGTCAGTTGTGCTTAATTTAAGTTTAATTTGTAACATATATAAAATTATGTAGGAAAAAAAGCAAATGTTGATAAGATAGTGAGGGTTACGAAGTACTGCCCCCAAACTCCAATCAGGATTTCCTACCAGTCAGAGGATAGTACATATGGCCTCAGAAAATCTATGTGCGCAGGAATAATATGCACACACACACACTGTTTTCCATAATAATTGTATATATATATATATATTTTTTAAAAGCATTACTCTTCAAGTAAAATTGAATGGAGTTCTACAAGCCACTGGCGTATTTCATATAGAGAAAATATTTTAAAATTCCCTTCCTTCACTTAAAATTATTTTATGGCATTTTTTATGCTTATACGTTCTTTTTATTGTCGGACTTTGTCCATTTCATAATGTGTGACGTCATTTGTTTACATTGGGATACGCATCGAGCAGATATGAATGTACGAGAGGAAATCATGGAGAATTGTAGTTTAAAAACAAAAGTAAAATCGACCTTGCTAACCCAAACGCTCCTCTGTGGTTAAATCGGTAAAGCACATCAGGCCATATGACAGTTCCTTATAGGATACAGGGTCGATTCCTGTTGGAGGATGCATATTTTCTATGAAAATTTCTGACATTCAGGCCAGTAAATGTCATCAATACTGTTTATTATAAACAGAGCATTTACTTGAATATTTGTATCTATAAAAAGGACGTATAAACATAAAAAATGACTTTGTCCATTTCATTATATATATATATATATATATATATATATATATATATATAGCCCCCTTTAAAAAAATGCAAAGATTCTTCTATTTGCATATGCCCTTCTTTCTGGACAAATGATGAAGTTACAAACACAATAACGCAAATGAAAAAAAAAAAAACACTCTTAAAAACATTTTCTGTTTAACTACTTGAGAATGGGTCAAGAGATTCTTTGCTTTGCATCTTCTTACTCTAGCAGTGAATCAGATAGGGATTCAAACCTGGTGATTAAGGAAGCAACAGTAATGATTGTCCTAAAGCAACTCAATTATATGATCTAACAAAAAAAAAATTTACATTCTGTTTCACAGAGATAAATAATTTCTTTTTAAAAAAAAAATAATTATCAAATATTAAGTTTTGAAAGGACTTTCGTGAGGATTTTTGTTAGATTAAATTTTATACTAAAGAATACAAAAATAAAATATCTCTCTTATGCAAATGGAAATGTCCTACTTTAAAAAAACAAACAATTATTATTACTACTACTACTACTATTCGTTATTATCAAGTCCTGGTATCTACTATCACTCACTCAAAGTGTTGCTAGTGAAAAGGTTAAACAATGGTAAATGTGGCAGCTAATGGAATTTACTTCAGTCTGAGGAGAATCAAAGGCTGCATTGCTTTAAAATAAAGAATAACAAATATCCTTTCAAGAACTGACAATATTCCATTCAAACAGTAATCAATTCTGCTGAAACCAATGCTGCCTACAACCACTTGCTCCTCTTAGAATCTAAATGTCACTTCATAGTTCAGGATGACCTTAACTTAAACAATATAGAAGTGTTAACAACATGGGTCAAAAAGTAGAGTCTGTACTTAAAAGACCAAAGTAATAAACAAAGTCATTGGTAGTGATAAAGGCTACAAGTGAAAGCACCAAGGAAATATTCAGTTGCCTTGGAGGGGGTGGATAGGGAATAAATATAGCAGTTCTTAAAAAAAAAAAAAGAAGAATGGTATTACAAATCTAAGAAATAGAAACAGAAAGATACTTTCCAGTTAAAAGTCCCAGTTCTTAACCAACTGCAATCATACCAAGCAGATGGTCATTGGTCATATAACCAACTTGATTAAATACTTAAAAGTAATCCCGGTCAAGAAAATATAAAATAATGACCAGTTTGTAAGTTCAAATATACAAAATTCATACATTTGAATTTGCTAGTTTTCTAAGAGTTCAGATAAATTCAAATGTATGATTTTTTTTGTAACTATCGTATGACAAATAAGAAGCATTTTGTTTGCCTTTTGAGATCTTGAAACAGCATTTCTCAACCGGGGCACCCAGGCACACTAATGTGCCCTGAAAGGTACTCATGTATATTTACCTAGTAAAGCAGAATGTGACACAAGGTCATTTTTTATGTGAACAGCCCATACACCTATGTATGCATATGGGCATATTATCATATCATATAATATATATATATATATATATATATATATATATAAGCTAGCAGCACCAAAGTTTCCATGCCTAAGTTTTGTTATTTGATATTTTAAACTGGATGCTAAATTCCTTAATCTTTAAGAAAGAGCAGATAATCCTTCATGGGATTTAAATCAGTCATTAACAGCTTCTCTTAAAAAGAAAAAAGAAAAAAAAAAAACATTCTTCACAAATTCCTTCAAATGAAAACCGTACTACTAATCTTTGGGGGATACTGAACTAAAATTTCATATCTTCAAATTTCATGACTAATTTTTCCATATTAAAATTTGAAGTGCACTGCAGAATTTTAGTTATTCTACAAGTGCACCTCAAAGTTTAAAAAAAACAAAACAAAGAATATGATTGAAGAAGAACGTGTGTATTTGGACTAAGAAATAATTATTAAATAGCACAGAATTTTTCAAACATCATTTTTAGAATTTAAAAGTTAAAATAAAAAGTTATTCTTATTTTTCTTATCTCTCTCTCTCAATCAATCAATCAAAGGATTTTGCATATGTTTTCCTTTCTTTTTTCTTCTTTTGTTTTTTAATCCATAACGGAAGTTTGAAGCACCCCACCCGCCACCAAATAATGAATGTTAATATATGTAGAATAGAAAATTTCGACATCTTTAGTTTTAAAGAGAAAATGACTGATTATAAATTGTGAGTTATAAGCAGACGAGTCAATGAAGTTGTAGATTTACTTTATATATAGCCTGAAAATTTTTATTTTTTTAACTTTAGGGTCAAATTATGGTAACATATCAGATATGCTGATAAATTAACTTCGAATTTTCCCCAAGTATCGAACAATTCAACTGACAAACAAAATAGAAAATCTAAGTAATCGCATGGAAGATTTACATTTTACAAATTAAATAATGTAGTCTAAGGTAAGTAACTCTATATTGTCATATATATAAATTACCTCCCCTAGAACGATGCTCGATTAGTGTGAGTTTTTTGATGATCATTTAATGATATAATTGAGATTTTTAAATAATACTGAAAATATGCGCATAATCAAAGATACAATTTAATAATGCAGTCCATATATTTTACGTGAGATTTTATTTCTTACATCTATTCAGTATTTCTTTTCCTTATTTTTTAAATGTATAAAATTTGTATATAATTTCTGTATAATACACAGAATGAAGCAAATGGTTAGTTTTGGGATATGGCTCGTCCAACATGCAAGAATTTTTATAGAATAAAATTAGCATTGTTAAACAAGAACTCATCATTTAAACAAAGAAGTTTAATTTCTCAAATGAAAAAAAAAAAAAAAGAAGTTCAACTATTAGGAACAACACTGAACTTGAGTATTAACATTATTTATATGCCGACTATTGTCTGCATCATTTTTATGGTTATCACATTTTGTCTGTTGAATCCCACAGGGAATTACGAACTGAATCATTAATTACTAACCATATCTAGGGATATCCCGCTTTTTTTTGGTCTTTTTTTTTTTTCACTTATTGCTCACCCCATTTCCACTCAGTACACACTACCCAACCAAGATATCCTTAGACATAGCAAAATGAGAAAAGTCTACACCCATAGATTAAATAAAGGGGTCAGTTCAAAATTCACTGAAGATTACCCAGATTGGTAAGCATCTAATGAAGGCTGGAAGGCACAATGGCCAAAACATTGTTAACAACAACAAAGATAAGGACAACAGTCTGCATGTAAATAATGATAACTCTTCACAGAAATTCAAGTCAGAAGACGATCAGGTGATAATAACAAGATAAGGATAACAGTCTGAATGTAAATAATGATAACTCCTTATACCAGAAATTGAAGTTGATATTCTACAAATAAATTAATCTGCCAATTAAAAAGATATTCTGTAAGCTTAAAAATAATTATTTAAAAACAATATTTACTTATTACAAATCTACAATATAAGAATCAAATTTCAACACAAAGAAAGTAACCTTACAGGATAATTCATACATTAACATAAAATTTATATAAAAAAACCCGCTCTCCACTCACACCCACCAATATTAGATTTTCATAAATTTGCAATAAATGCATGAAAGTCAACTGGTTTTTAATTGGGTCAGATAGGAAATATGGATAAAGTTCTAATAACATATGTATCCTCCAAGAATTGTTTACTTTCATAATATCTGCTAAAATATGGGATGTGGTTATATATTCTATCATACAGTAAATATGTTAACATTTTTAAGTTAACAAAACAACTCACTGAATTAATACAGATACAACACAATGAAGAAAAAAAACCTTTATGCCTTATTTGCATTATTCTAGAAGTTTTTCGATTTTCCATCTCCTCTAGGCTTATGTCTATATCACATTGAAGCACTGCTTTTTGTACAATCACTAAAGTTAAGCAACAATGAACTGAGTCAGTACCTAGATGCGTGACTGCTTAGAAATACCTGGTGTTGTATCCAAGCGGTGTAACGAATAATGTCTTGGAATTGGAACTCGAAGAGCTGAGTTCCAATTCCAGTCAGAATGGTTATATTCACACATGAAAAAATACTCTTGGGAAAGTATCTGCCCAGCTATGGGTTAATTAGTAAGATTTGTATCACTACAACAATTATTATCTCCGAAAAATCCTTACAATCTAAAGAAAATATTTTTGGTTTTAATAACCTGAAAAGATTTATAAACTACAAAAACAAATAAATCCATCCAACCATCCATCACCTCTTACATTTTATCAAGTATATTAACCTTCCATTAATACTATAGAGTATTTTCATACCATTAATACCATATGGTTTGTTGACATCCTATTTCAAATATTATTGATAAATCATTTAGCTCTTAATTTGCTTGTTATATATTATCTAGTGTTGTTTGTGGATTTTATAGGATGAATAAAACTGAAAAAAGTAGAAAGTTTTATTTTGAATCAAATTAATTAAAAAGGTAAATATTAAAATGTTTTTCCTTTGGAAAGTTACAAATTCATTTTTTGTTGTATATTCAAATATCTCTTTGTATATACAAACCCAGTTAAAAGAATCTCAAACAAAATAAAATGAATAAATATTACCAATGTCCCTTAAATATAGCATGTTATCTAATCAAAATTCTCTTTGCCAGTCTAATTATAAAACCTATCTTAATACAACAATTAAATCACTTTGTTTCATTGATTTATAACTTGTTTTTCCCCCTTTATAAAATTGCTTTCATTCTGAGTGTCAAAGGCAGTCAACTCATTTCCCATGATCAATAGCAAGTATTCATTTTCTTATAGTACAAAAGAGAAGAAAGAAATAAAGCACAAAGCCAGACATTACTTTAAAAAAAAAATAAATAAAAGGGAAATAATTGAATAATGGAGATTTTCAATATAGTCCACATCTGTTACCTTTTACAAAAGCAAAGAAAAATATCAGTTCCCTTGAATGATCTCTAGGTAATGTTTATCTTTATTCCTGTTTTGTGCCACCTGGATTTGAAAATGATTTTGTTTGACTTGAGAAAAAAATGTAATCAAAACAGATTTTCCTTTCTGAAAGATCTGGAGAAAGAATTTTTTTTTTTTTTTTTTACAAACTCCATGCCAGCAAAAAAAAAAAAAGAAAAAAAAGAAATGGAATGGAATGCCAAAAGGACAGTTTTTCCCTTGACATCACTATTATTTTAACTACCTTCACTCCTTGGCAGTTTTTATTGTTTTAAAAAGTGATGACTAGAATTGTAATAAAACCCAAATTTATTTTTTTTTTGTTCTTGAGAATTTACAACAAAAATATTAATCACTATTTATTAGATTGTTTATTTACGAGAATAATTTTATATTTACATTCTAAAAAACAAAAACAAAAAAACAACTAATACAATGCAATATTTGACATTTACTAATTTATAAAGAAATAAATATAAAACAATTTTTTATTCATAAATTTATGAACATTTACTAAATTATTAAAATAGTCAACCAACTTTAAGGAAATCCTTATTTACCATTTTATAAAGTTTGAATCAATTGGCAATTAGTCAATGCTTTAACAACCACTCCTATAAACAATATCATAAATGAATAGGGTAAATAAAAATCTACTAGTGTTTATTTTTTTGTTGTCAAAATGTTTAATTAATCTGATTTGAAACAAATATTACTTTAAGTTTAAAATATTGCAGAAATTCATTTTTTTTTTTTAGCATTGTGGTAGCTGTTTATTTAAAGTGTTGGCACATTAACTGACAGATAGAAGTTTATCTAATTTTTTCTTCAGTGGATATATCTGTAAATAATACAGTTGAATACAACATAAATGCCTTTTTTATATAATTTTCAACTACCCAGTAATCTTAAAAATTCAGGTAAATATTCTCCATAATCTAATATTTTTTTGAATTTTAGATACTTTGGCTTTAAATTTACTCTAGTTATTGCACTTATTGTCTAATAATGCCATGTAGAGATGCCCGTATTTACAAAAATTGGTACATTTATAGACACCCCACCCCAAAAGATTTTTTTAAATGGAGGTGTGGGCTAAATTGTGATGAGCCTTTCCATTTATGTTTAGCAAATATAGTTTTTACTTAATAACAATATCACCTAACTAGGTCAAAGTAATAAAGAATTTTAAAAGATTTAAACCTTGTAAATTATTAGAATTAAAATTTTTAAAAACTGAAAACAATTCTTGTAAAAATTCATTTATCAAAAAAAAATTTTAAGACAATAATATATCTTATTAATAAAAGCAATTAAAAGTTTTTCTAAATAAATAATGTTTTCATCTTATTGCTTTTTTTTTATTATTTTACTATTCATAGCAAATTTTCAGTAACTGAGGGACATGTTTTAGAAAAAGAAATTTTAGGATTTAAAATCTCCAAAGAGTTCTGCATTTAACCAATATAAACATTAAGCAGGTCAAAATTTAATTTCTCGCAATTTCATAAATTAAGTGATGGGGGATGTAAAAAAAAAAAAAAAAAAAGATTTTTTTGACCAAGATTTTCTAAAATTACTTCATTCAGTAAGTCCTGAAAGTTTCATTAAAACCCAACAATTATTTGATTTCTGCAAAACTTCCAAATCAACATGTTTTTCACCACACAAAAAAAAGATGCTAAAAATTCCTATACTAATCCTATGTACTGCGTGACTGCTACATACACATCAAATATGTATCAAGATCTGCTTGAAATTTAGACATTTGTCTGCAAAAAAGATTCAAATTATTAAGGCTCTCTGATGATTCAATGAGTGAAGCTCAGATAAGATTTTGATAAAAATGTTTCAACTTGGCTGGTAATCTATTGAAAAATGATCCCTGTTCTGGAAGGTCTTCAACAAGCAGAATTTAAAAATGTCCAGACTGCAATTGAAGGAAATTAGTGATTAACAGAGTGAGAAATAGGTTATGGGATTCCATAGACTGACTGGAAAGTATCCAGGCATTTTGAATACCAACTACTCATTTTATTCTTTGGGGGGGGGGTCTAAACACCACACTATTTAGGTTTTTCAACCAATGCTAGAGTCCAGATTTGGTTCTGTGTGACGTCTGGATTTTTCCAAAAATAAAACTGATGCTAATTCACAGTGGACAGGATAAAGCAGAATGTGATATGGTATCTGATAGTGATCACACAAGAGGATTTTGAAGACTAGTGGAAGGGATGCTGGGATAAGTGGTTGAGATGAAGGAGAATACAAGGTAGATGATGGTGATCCCAAAAGAGGACTTTCAACACAGTTTTGAAATGAACACTGAAATAAGTGTATGAGATCTGAAAGAGCTACTCAGAAGACTAGGGCACTATTGCTGTAAGCAGGCTACTTTATTGGTAAGCATTACAATAAAGTCACTAAGACACAAGGGGTTATTGAATGTGAAAAAAATAAAGAAAAACACTTATGGATACATCTAGCAATTTTGACTAATTGTTAAATGAGGAGACCTAACTGCCATTCTTGTAATGCACTTAAATTTATAAAGTGAATAATTACCATGAAAATATTTATAGAAAAGGCACAGGGAAATTGTTATGATGGTGGGAAAGTGGCTAAAATAGCAAGTCAGGATTGATAACATTATAGATTCTTTGAAATTTAGCAAGAATTTTCAAATACATAGCAGAAACACCAGAATACATGTGGCAAAAATATTCAATGCATCAACAATGGTACACCTATAAATATTAAACAGCTGAACCATTTTCAGAAAAAACATTTCTTTTTAATGTCAACAGTGGAATAAAACAAATGCACTTAAATTTGCTTTTAGCTGAATCAAAGTTTGCCTATTTTGTACAGACAAACCAAAATTACAATAAGCATTTCCCCTTGAAAATATTCCCTAAGGAAAGAAAATTCTCTTGCTGCTAAGTCACATGACCTTGCTACTCTGACAAATCATTAATGTGCAATCCAATAGTCTTGGAAAAGCAAATCATCCAATATAGTAGAATACCCATGAGGCCATGTGATTTAAGAATAATTATATTTCTTTCCCAGCAGCCACAGGTGTTTAAGCATCAATAAACACTGAACGATCTGAAATAGAACAAAGATAAAACCTGGGCTAGCATATGTGATTGCTGATAATGTTCTTTGGAGGGAATACATAAATGTACTTTTTTCTCATCATTGTAACTAAAACCATCTTTATTAGGTTTTAAATCTTAATTCAGATAAAAACAATCAAGGGTACATATCAGATTTTTACACACTTAAGAAATTTAGTTATTACTAGAATTAAGAAGGTGCATGAACTATTTTATTCAAAATGTCAACATGAGATTGTCAGATAGATTGTCAGTTTTATTTTTTCATGTATGCATGATTTTTAAATCACTGATAATATACAAAAAGATGAATTTTTTGATAGCCAATTAAAAAGAAAAATTATCTGTTTCTAATATATAGATATAGGAATTTTCATTAAAATATAATCAAAATTATCTATTCTATAAGTGGTGTTATATATTAACCAGTCATGCAGCTTGCCTCTTAGTAATAAGATATTCTGTTATCTCAACGAGAAATATTACTCACCAGCAATATCTCATGTAACGATAGCCACATAATATCTCAAAAGTATGGGAGATCAGGATGCTAGTACATTGCTGTTTTTTTTTTTAATTTCTTTTTGTTTCAGGCTAGCTTTCTTGAGGTATTTCTAATTTTAAGAATTTAAAAAGCAAAATTCTTTCCGATATACGACAATAGAGTTAATTGTACAGGTAAAAATCCTTGATTGCTTGTACAGAAAATATAACCAATAATGGACATCAGCATTGAAAATGGAATCAACAAACTGAGTTCAAATTCCAGGCTAGTCTGCTGCATTCACTTTCACACAAATACACTTAGGAAAGCCATGAAACCATCTCTTATTTTCCCATGAGTTAAATAACAGTAGACTGAATACTTTAACCTTGGATAGCAACCAATTCTGAAAGAAGGAAAAAACTGATTTTCAAAACAGAGAAGGCAATAGGAAATCTCTCCACTATCTTTCCAAAGGATGCATGCTAATTCACAGATAATAAAGAAAAGGAATCTGTGGAGAGCCATGACTGCCTATGTCCTGAAGAGAGAAAGACTATGAATTGAAAAGTGTGGAGAAGGCAATGGAAAAGCACTCTACTATCTTTCTCAAGATGTCATGGTAATTGACAGATAATAAAAAGGAATCTGTGGAGAGTCATGATTGCCTATGTCCTGAAGAGAGAAAGACTATGAATTGAAAAGTGTGGAGAAGGCAATGGAAAAGCACTCTACTATCTTTCTCAAGATGTCATGGTAATTGACAGATAGTAAAAAGGAATCTGTGGAGAGTCATGATTGCCTATGTCCTGAAAAGACATGTCATTAAGAATAAAAAAGATAAATAAAAATTGCAAAATTATATAAATATTACTTTTTTTTATGTTTTAAAATAGACATATACTAGCATCTCAAATTTCAAGTGCTTGCATAAAACTAGTCACATGCTTAAAGGCCACTACATAGATATTAAAACAACTGTTGTTTTAAATATTTTATTGTATCTACTTCAAATGCTTATTATGCCTACTGATATTACCTACATAAAGAGACTGTTTATTTTAAAATATTCTAAATCTTATTAGCATCTTTATCAAAGTTTGCACAAGTGTGTATCAGCCAAAAAAAAAAAAAAAAAAAAAAACTGAAGATTCCTGATTGACAAAATGACATTGCTAGAAAGCCGGTATTAATCCTAACAGTGTGCAAAGAACAAAATCAAGACTAGATATGAATTTCAAAAAGGTGAACACCAATTAACATTGTTTGATATCTGATTGGTAAAAGTAACAAAATATCCTTTGATGCTGAATGTGTTAAATAACCAACAAATCAAGTGCATGTACACATTTTTCTTTCTTTACAAAAGAAAAAAAATGCAACAAAATATAAGACAGACAGTATATTCTCTTAATAGCATTGCATGATTCAAAGATAAAACAAAGACTTGTACTTAATTCCACCTGTCTTTTATAAATGAAAGAAAGGTTTGAATTAAAGCTTACTGGTGTTTCATTAGGTCAAGAGGTTTTGAGAAGCATGGAAACATCTTTTAATTGCTATTGTTCCCAGGTTTACCCTAACTTGGAGTGGTAGCATCTGTTAGGGTCCCAGCTATGGGCAAATAATGAACACTCCAAACTAGGGTCAGAAAAGTAAGAAAGTATAAAAATACATTTTTATAGTAAAAATTTCCAGCAATAGATTTTAATAAAAAAAAAAAAAAAAATATTACCAAATCTCCCAAGAAAATTAAATTTTGGCATTAAATGATTAAAGAGTTGATATGCTGTTAAACAAACCAAACCTCAAGGACACATGGCACAGTGGATAAAGGCGTTGGTTAGATCCAGTGACAGACCCAAAGAGTGTGAGTTCAATACCCGGTTAAGGCAGTGGAGAACTTTCAGAGGGAAAATTAGCAGGAGATAACTGATAACTGACATCCATCAAACATGGCTCGTGGAACTAGAACAGTCTACCCCAGTGATCGAAATAAAGGGTTCGGTTTGAAATTCCAACCACCTGAAGAAGGCCGGAGTGTACAACGGCCGAAACGTTATGACAAATATGGCGACAAAGATGAGGACAATAGTCCGACTAATGTAAATACTTTTTTTTTTTTTTTTTTTTTTTAAGCATATCACCCCGAGCAAAGGCCGGTGGCCACTATCACGCAAGGGGTTACAGAAGGGTTGGAGGAAGAGCAGATAGGAGTGGTAAAGGAAGGGATGTGGAGAAAGAGAAGGACGGAGGGCCGATCGAGGTAGGGAGGTTACGGGAGATATAGAGTGAGAGCAGATAGGAATGGAAGATGTCAGGAAGTGGATAGATCAAGGCAACCGGAGATGACGATTGACGCTACACTTAAACCGTTGGAGATTGTATTTGTCAGGGAAACAGTAATAGGGAAGGGAGTTCCATAGGCGAGATGTGCGAGACATGAAGCTATTGGAGTAGAAAAGACGTCTACACCTAACAGTTTCAACGGTGAAGGGGTGGGAACGGGATGCCAGCCTCGTAGGACGCTTGAATTCACGAGGCTTAGGGACAAGTGAAAGCAACTCCTCAGAGCAATTACCGTGGAAGTACTTGTAGAAAAGGCAGAGTGATGCAAAATTGCGTCTGTGAGAGAGCGACTGCAGACGAGATGACAGATCAGGGCCAATCACATTGCATATCCGTCTCTGGATCTTATCAAGAACCCCGAGGCAACACGCAGGGGCCCCAGACCATAAATGGCAGCAATACTCCATGCAAGGTCGAATGGTAGACTTATAGACTTGGAGGATCGATTCAGGGGAGAAGAATTTCCTGGCACGGCACAGGGAACCAACTTTTCTAGCGGTGGATGATGCAATTGACTCGATGTATTTGTTCCATCTCAGATCAGCAGACAGCGTGAGACCGAGCAGCCGCAGAGAGGAACTCTCGAGAAGATGGTCCTCAGACATTCTGATGGGATGCAGGGATGGGTCCTTGTGGTGGTTAATGGGGACCTATCGTTCTGTCAGATTCCTATCCATATTTGATCCAAATTCATACTTGAAAGTATGCTTAATACAATAGTGAAAAGTATAAATATATGCATGACAATACCGATTTAATTTGCTATGGATTCACAAATGGTTAGTGTCAACATAACTTTAGATTCTTAAGTATTTGCTTACTAGAGTTGACATTATACTATATTAATTGCTTTCAAAAAGACAAAGACAATCCTCAGTTGGTCTATCAAAAGAGTTGCTTCCAAGCAATTAAGAGTTTTGTTTTGTATTTATAAAAATTGGAATAATTAATAATATAAATAAAGAATGAATCAAAATAAGCATAAACAAATGTAGGATCTAAAATAAAATTATTTTCTTACAATTTTTAAAAGATTATTGTGAGGAAAAATCTTTTCTTTCAAAATACTGCATTAATTTACTTAACTACTGTATGTGAAAACCATTCTTTAATTCTTCCATATGTCGTATCCCTTCAGGACATTGGCAATCATGGCTCTCATCAAATTCCTATCCTCTGTCATTCTTAACAATTTATGTCTTTTCACTGTCTCTCCCTGTTCTGCCATTAATTTACACAAGCTTCTGAGGTCATGTACATATGTGTAATTGCTGTTTTACCTGTCTCTCAATAGGTCAATATGTCCTGTGATTGTTAAATTTTCCAAGCCCTCTTCCCTCATTATGTGCTCTAGAACCTAGAAATTACAACCATTTTCTGATTTTTTTGATTTTTTTTTTTGTTAGACATGTCAACTGCATAATTTATTCCTATTCCTTCATTTCCCAAAGGTATTAGTGTAAAATAAATGCAGAATATCTCAGAGTTTGAATTTGGTTCACTAATTCCATTTTCCATTATGCTAACTGCTTGGCAACTGGCACCTCTGACAATATTTAAAAAAGAAAAAAAAAAGTCTGCATAAACAACTACATTACACTTCTGATTTAAGCAGTGTCACCTGAAAAGATCTCTGCTTTTAGCAGTTTCATCCCTAAATTCAGCTGTAATAAACTCATGACCTCAAATATCAGCATCATCTATACAAATTTCATCCTTGGTTCAAGTTACAATTAACAGCAATTTCCAGCATATTACATGGGTTCAGCCATAAGACAAATACAGGGACAATCACCAGTTTTATACTATAGATATATTCAATTATATTGTTGCATATGACTGATCTTATAATAAGTGACTTTTCTGTATATTTCCTTATTTTTTTCATGAAAATATATAACAAATGAATCCTGCCTTGATTCAAACATCTGACATGGAGGTAAACAAACAAGTGACCGAGTGGCATTCTTCTGCTTGAACTTAACTGGCACAATTACTAAGTTAGGCAAAGTTCATAGATATTACTTTGATTCTATATACGGTCCCGTTATTTTTTATCAGTACTATGCTAGCTTGGAATAAAATCTTGATTACATTAAAAGTTCACTAAATTTAATCTAAACTCGTTATTCATCAAATGAAAACATTTTTCTTTAAGCAATGATTTTTCCAAGCAATGTTAACATTATTTTCAAATACTAAAATGAAAATTTATACACTTGGAGCAAAAATAGTAAGAGTTGTCTCCCTTTATTCATTTGTAGCTATTTTACTTGCTGTCAAAAACCAAACTTGGCATTTTCAGCCTTTATTGACCGTTAATAATCAGGAAAATCAAGGTTAGATTTTCAAAACCTGATCTCAGGGATTTCTAAAAATAAATTCCTATTTGTGTCATTGATAAATTATTCATTTTAAGACAAGATCTACTTAAATTGCTATAATTTCCAAGTTTCAAACTAGTGCAGGTTGAAATTTTTATTATAGAATCAGTTTTCTCTTGTACAATAAAAGTATTTTCATAACTCAAAACCCCTTAAGTTTCAGGGTTTACACATGCACAAGAATACTAATAGCTTATATTCCCCAAATTGTGATCTATAGTTAACCTAGAAATGGTTAGATGTAACCATAAGTTTTATGCTAGTTTTTCCTGTCACATTTCTCAATTGTGGAACTCTTTTCCGGCTTCTTGCTTCCGAGTCAACTTCAATCTTCAAAAATTTAAATACAATGTCAGTTGTTATCTTCTGTCTTAATTCCTGTTCTTTTATTGTTCTCTCTCCTTAATGTTTTTTTTTCTCATTCACTAACACTCAGTAACATCTTAGTGGCTTTATTGCTTTGCTTAGGTGAAATGATTTAAAAGAAACAAAACAAAAAAAAAGCCAAAACTTACTGGATATTATTGACCATTATTTAAGGAGATTGACACATTCTAAGAAAAGCAAAAATTAAAAATAGGCTAGCCTCATTAAATTTTTACATTTCAGATTGGTGTATTTTAAGCTATGAATATCTGATAAATCACAGAAAATTAAAATATGTATAAAATTTTTATAAGTTATAAAAAATAAATCTTCAAGAATATTTTCCATAAAATATTAAAACCTGTGTGATAAATTTAGTAATATAAGCGTGAAGACATGTTTCTATCAACAACAGCCACTCCTTGAGTTAAAACAAAATGGCAGTTGTGAGAAAACTTAACTGTCTCTGCAGTTGACAACAGCAAAAATAAATCAGCTATCACCTTTTATTGCAGATATTGTAGTTTTGTCTTTATACTGAATTTATACAAAATACAGGAAAGAGTTTGTCAAGTTAACAGTAAGAAAAAAAAGTCCACCTTTTTTGTGTAGTTTTAAAATATTTACACTTCATTTGATGTGCTTATTTTTCCCTCTAATTAGAAGTAATAATTTTAACTTAAGAAACCAAGTTAAAATTAAGACATGAAAACAATTTAACATTTTAAGGATTTACTGAACAAAATGATCATACTATTTTTTTTCTTAAAGCCTTTGACAGGTTCTGAAGAATTATATAAAAAAAAAAATTAAATGCATTTATGATCTTATGAAAGAAACGATGGGAATGATAATTATGAAATTGTACAGTAAAATGAACAAAGTCAATTATATTTTAATTGTAAAAAATGCCATTAATTTTCTGGAAACAGAAATATTTTTCTAATTCACTTTAAGAATTTGGGATGTAATTCCAAAAATAAATAAAATCCAACAGTGAGATTTAAAAAAATAATTTCTCTGCATGTTGTGAAAGAAAGTTTAAAATAAAAATGTCATCATCCAAGGTAACATTTTGTAACACACCACCTCAAATGTAATTTGAGACGTACTTGGATAAAAGATACCATTTAATTAAAAGGAAAAGCTTCTACTTGAATATGAGTATCTATCAAATATAACATTTAAACAAATTAAATTAAAAATAACAATATGTTGGATTTACTCCATTTCCTAAAAATAAATTGTCTTTGTTTACATTAGGATATGGTACAGAGCAGATATGGATGTTTTGAGAAGCAGCAGGGAAGTGTGTGTTCAAAAAGCACTATTCACCAGAAGTCCTACATGGCTGAGCGGTCAGGTGCATCAGATCCAATGATGGTTCCCTATAGGGGATGCATGTATGAATTGGATATTTTTCTGACAAGATTCCTTGAATATTCAGGCCAGTAGATATAGTTGTATAAAAAAAAATACAGTTTAATTAAAAAAAACAAAAAAAACAGAGCTTCTACTCAAATATGAGTATCCATCTAAAATAACACTTAAAGAAAATAAATTCAAAATAACAGTATGTCAGATTTAATCCATTTCCTATATATATATATATATATATATATATATATATATATATATAAAAAACAGTCTTTCATCTTTTTTTTTTAATAAATTCAAGCTCTGAATGAATGCCAATTTAAGTTAAACAAAATATTTTTATCTTCGAGGTTATTTAAGGCATCAAACAGTAAACATCATTATTCAATGTTGAGTCGGCGAAGTTTGTTAATTATAACAATCTTATCTTCTATAAGATCATGGCACTCAATTTCCTATCCTTTGTAGATCTTAATAAATATTGTCTTTTTGTTAACTCTCCTAAGCCCTGTCCACCATCCATTTTCTCAAGCTCGCTAAGTAGGTTACACATTGTTTTTCTCTGTCCATCTTGCCTTCAATCTGTCCGGTGAGTATAAAATTTTCAAAGCCTTCTTTTCCTCATTATGTACCCTAGAAATTTCAACTCTTTCTGATTTAAATATGTTTGTATTTTCTCTAAAGCATTGATATTGCTCACATGTTCCATCTATGTTATTCTCAGCATCCTCCTGTAGTAACCACATTTCTGTTACTTCAAGCCTCTTCATCTGGGATGAAATTGTCCAACATTCACTGCGATATTGGAGGACTGATATTACATAACAGTTCCGCACTCTTTTCTTCATTTCTAGTGAAATTTTCCCACATCTTAATACTTTCCTTAGCTTTTGGAAGGCATCTTTCACTATCCCATGGGTCCCTTCAGAAATAGTTAATCATATCTGTAAAAGTCTAGAGAAAAAAATAAGAAGCTCTGACCTGTAATAAACATGTAATAGAATTGCCATGTGAACAATCAAGGACAATTTCCTCTAAAAAATTTTCCAAGTTGAAAAATGTTCACTCATCTTAAAAGACAAAAAAATTGAAAATCAAAGACATTTAATGAAGATTATTTGAATATATAGACTATCCAAATCAACAATATTAATTTAGGGAACCAGTGAGCGTTTAAGGGTTCAGATCTTTCAAAGATATCAGTCTAATCAACAATGTCAAAATTGCCTGTTCATTTAATCATTTCTAATCATGTTAAAATCAAGTGTATTTCAAGTGTTAACTTATAACCTTCAGGAGAGGCTGCATAAAATGGTTAAACAGGAATATTGATTACAGTGAAGTCTTTTCAAAATAAGGTCTTCTCTCTGCTCTAAATGAAAAAAAAATATCCTTGTAATCACTTGAACTTCGGTGTTATAAAAACATTGTATTGTAATAAGATAATCTTGAAAAATAAACATGTATGAGCTCAATGCAAAAGTTCCCAGTTCTTTTTAGAGACCAAAAACACTGCAAAAACTTCTAAATGCTGGAAACTTTTACACACACCTAATAATACTAATACTGAAGGGGGTAAAAAAAAAAAGAGAGGTTAATGAATTTAATAGAAAATAGTGAAGAAAAAAAAGAAAGAAAAAGAGAAAAAAGGAAAAAGAGAAAAAAGGAAAAAGAGGAAAAAGGAAAAAGAGAAAAAAGGAAAAAGAGAAAAAAGGAAAAAGAGAAAAAAGGAAAAAGAGAAAAAAGGAAAAAGAGAAAAAAGGAAAAAGAAAGAGAAAAAGGAAAAAGAAAGAGAAAAAGGAAAAAGAAAGAGAAAAAGGAAAAAGAAAGAGAAAAAGGAAAAAGAAAGAGAAAAAGGAAAAAAGGAAAAAAGAAAGAGAAAAAGGAAAAAAGAAAGAAAAAAGGAAAAAGAAAGAAAAAAGAAAGAAAAAAGAAAGAAAAAAGAAAGAAAAAAGAAAGAAAAAAGAAAGAAAAAAGAAAGAAAAAAGAAAAAAAAAAGAAAAAAAAAAGGAAAAAAGAAAGAGAAAAAAGAAAGAGAAAAAAGAAAGAGAAAAAAGAAAGAGAAAAAAGAGAGAAAAAAGAAAGAGAAAAAAGAAAGAGAAAAAAGAGAGAGAAAAAAGAAAGAGAAAAAAGAAAGAGAAAAAAGAAAGAGAAAAAAGAAAGAGAAAAAAGAAAGAGAAAAAAGAAAGAGAAAAAAGAAAGAGAAAAAAGAAAGAGAAAAAAGAAAGAGAAAAAAGAAAGAGAAAAAAGAAAGAGAAAAAAGAAAGAGAAAAAAGAAAGAGAAAAAAGAAAGAGAAAAAAGAAAGAGAAAAAAGAAAGAGAAAAAAGAAAGAGAAAAAAGAAAGAGAAAAAAGAAAGAGAAAAAAGAAAGAGAAAAAAGAAAGAGAAAAAAGAAAGAGAAAAAAGAAAGAGAAAAAAGAAAGAGAAAAAGAAAGAAAAAAGGAGAAAAAAGGAAGAGAAAAAAGGGGAAAAAAGAGAAAAAGGAAAAAAGAAAAAAAGGAAAAAAAGAAAGAGAAAAGAGAAAAAGCAATATTATTTGAATTTTATTATATAAAACATTAATTATTAATTTGGGATATAATTATATCTTTAAACTTAATTTTTGTTTCTTTTTATTCCAACTTCCTAGAGTATTATCCTATTATAATAGCACAAAGAAATAAGAACAAGTCACCCAAAACTCACACTAACATTCCTTATCCTCAGAAGTTTGCTTTGTATAATAGCTACCTTACCTAATCTAACTATATAGCTTACTTCCGCAAACTCGAAAATGCTGCCTTCTTTGTTTATATTACTCTAGTAGTATCAGATGTAAGTATATTTGGCTTTATGAGATGAAGCATTGTAAATTATTATTTTTGTGTGGTATTTAGTTTCATGCTAATTTCTGTTTTATAATCACAACTCTCAACAACACCTGATTTCATTTAAGTCGAATACTATTACATCTAATACTACTAGTGTAAACAAACATGGTAGCATATTGGCATTTGCAAAAGTAAGGAATTTAGTTAAATTTGGATGACTCTTTCTGCCTTTCATAACCTAATCAGAAACTTAAACTTCCAAGAATAAGCTTGGTAACTTCAAGTTTTGCTAGTGACCTAGTTTTTAGTTTTGGATCCACACTGCTTGTGGATCAAACAATTGTAGAATTAGTCTGGGAAATACAATAGTCACTTTAAATTTTATTTGCCCTTGTCAAAATCAGGAATCCATCTCTTCACCCACTAGAATGGGTTAAATCAGAGAGTTCCAAAGTATTGATTGGGAGGGAGCCAGTCTAAGAGGACAACTTCAAAACCAAATGGGCATAGGACCAGCATCTCCACTTTGTAAATTCTACTGAATGTTGTTGTAAGAGAAGAAAGTAAATGCAGATTATGAGGATGTGCGATAGATAACAGTTGACCCTAAATTTTAAGAGTTTAAGATTGTGGAGATGCATCCATTTAGGAGTCTGTTCCACAAAGTAGTGGTTTTTAAGAAACTGTCTAATAGAATATAAAATGAATGAAGATGATTTTATGGAAATCACAGCAACACCAACTAGTGTGGAATGGCTGTGATCATATGCTCCTCAGAAAGTCTACAGGCTCAAGAAGAGTAGGAAGATCTTAAATAAAGTTAGCTGCTTTATTTGTTAGATAAAAGTTCTTTAGAGCAATTATTGTCAGCTTTACAGAAAGATCTAACTTACAAATTATTGAATTAATTGATTCAGCCGTCTGTACCACATAAATAAAAATGTTTACAAGACATTCACTCTATAAAGGCTCAAAGATACAAAGGAGTATTTTTATTATTTGACACATTTCGCTTTCATATCAGGAGTGTTTCATCCTTAACAATTAGTCATTATTGATTAAAGTCTACAGATTCAAAAGGCAAGAAAAAGGAAATTCACACAAGATGAAATTAGCAAACAAAATCTTTTATATTTTTATTAGTCCCTTTGAATAACACACAAAATGAACTTGTAATTATGAAGTCAAGGAAAAGCTTGGATAACAGCCATTTTTTTTTTCTTTTTATGAAAAGCAAATAAATATATCAAAGTAAAAATCTATTTACCATGATTTATTTTAATCGCTTTCACATAATAAAGATTATATATGTACAATCATATTCATTTACAAAAAGAAGAAAGAAAAAAAAAGAAAAAAGTGATTTTCTAATTTTTTACTTTAATGAGACATGAAAAGTAATTGATTCTTAATGATCATCTTTCAGAGACTTATCCTGCTCATCTTTTTATGAGAATTTTACCTTCATCTTAGCACTAATATAACTAAATCATGGCATTCATTGATGCCTGCCGTATCTATTGATGGTACTAAAGGATGTTCCGATAACTTGGACCAATTTTAAAATGTGAATTAAGTTTAAGCGTCTTTTTCCTTCAGATTTAACAACTTACGTCTTTAGCAATTTCAACCATGGAAACATTAACAATCAAACGTGTTAAAGTTATCAAAGCCTATTACAAAAATGGACGTTCAAACAGAAATGCATTTCACGCACTTCAATTTTTTTTGTCAACATAATCGATCAACCGAGAGTGCAATTGGAAACAATGTTGTGGAGAGGTTCAATTCCTGCACACGATGAATAGAGGTGTCTGTATTTTTGGCCACATTCTCATGCACTGCAGCAAAGTTTTCAGTTGAACGGTGTAAATGAGCACGTAATGGTGTTTACACATCTGCCACCGACCCAGTTTGTTTGAATTTGCAAAGAATTTTTCCAATTGCACTCTTGAAACTTTAACACATTGTTTGACTATTAATTTTTCCATGGTTGAAATTGCCAAAGACTTAAGTTGCTAAATCTAAAAGAAAAAGAAAAAAAATCATTAGATGCTTAAACTTAATTCACATTTAAAATTGATCCAAGTTATTGGAACAACCTTTATAAGTATAATCAAGAAGCGAGAATAAATGGTCCAATAATGAGAGCATAATAGTTGGAATATATTTTGGTAATTGAAGTGCCATCTCATAAAAATGGCCTTGTATAAAAGTCATTTCAAGTCTGATGAATAGAGCATATAGCACATTAGTTATCAACCTTTTCTACCCAATGCACCTGTTTCACCATAAGTCAAAATGTCTGACTCAAAAGGTACATTCTAAATAATATGTATATGTTATTGAAAAATCTTCATTCTTCTCCATATTAGTACATATACATTTACACAGATTATTTTTATAGAGCAATTTTTACAAAGTTAATAGCAATAGAAAATGTTGATGGATTTTTAAACTTGAATACATGTACACTAATTTGTCTTAATTGAAAAGTAATTATTAAATAAAGTGGAGCATATTTCAACAAAAAGTTCAATAGCATTTGCCAGGGTATTGTAATTCAAACAAGATTCTGTAAAAAAAAACAAAAAAAACAAGAGCAACTCTCTCACCCCTGAAATTGCCCTCTGGTTGAGAAAGAGCCCCTGAATAGCAGAATTGGACCAGAAATAAAAGAACAGTATGAGTTTCATTAATGACACTGAAACAAGGAAATATAATATTTATACTCAGAATGATATCAGAAAGAGCAATACAGCTGCAGTATATATACACCTATGTTTTATAGATTAGGCAATTGCGTTTGATAAGGTACAAACCAAAGAACAGTTTAAGGATTCTTGATAAAATCCAAAAAAGAATCAGCAATATTATTGGGCCTGACCTAGCATTTCGGCTTCAATTTTCCATCGCCATAATTTAGCTTCCTTGAGCCTTTTCTATAAATACTTTCATGATAATTGTTTGGATGAACTCTTTGCTATGGTACCTAGACTTTATGAATTTAAGCACAGTACTAGATTAGTAGCAAGGTCTCGTCAAATTACAGTTGAATTGGCTAGATGCAACTTAAGTTCTATGCTAACAGTTTCTTTTCTTGTACTTCTCACTTGTGGATCTCTCTTTTGCATCCCAGCCAACTTAGATTTTCAAAAATTTAAATGCAATGTCAATCATTATCTACTGTCTTCTTGATTAATCTTCTATTGTTCTCACTCCTTAATAATGTTTCTCTTTTTTATTCTTTCACACTCGGTAACCTCTTGTGTCTTAGTCTGACATTTCCAAAAGTTAAACATGTCATAACTTGCATATGTATTAACTATCAATTTCTAAGTATTTTGTATACCTACGTGCTTTAATTTTCTTTTTAAATCTTTTCAATATGCAAAAATCAGTACATTAGTATACTCATAAAATCTAAAAAAATTTTATCAATCTTTCTAGCCTCAAAAATTCCTTTGTGGATCCACAGTTGATTAAAACAATGAGGCATGAGTATTGTCCATCTCTTCCCTGCCCCAAATTCTTTTCAAGGTTATTTTAACAAAGATCAGTTAGTGCATACAGATCTCACTTCCCAAAAAGAAAAAAGAAAAAATGAATTGCTATTTTCACATGTGATAGGACAGAAAGTATAGCTTTGAATAAATACAATCCAGTTGGTAGTTACTAACAGGTAAGAGAATTCAATTGACTAGGTTTTAAAGAATACATGAGAATACAGCACAAACAAAACCGGTTTTAGCTTTTCTTATACTTTAAAATTCACCTTTTGTCAATAACAGTGTAGGCGGTTCACATAAAAAGTTGCAAATAAAATTATGTGATCTTGTTTTAACCAGTTGCACACATAGTACCAGTAAATTCATACAATACTCTAGCATCTAATCACAGTAGTACTGGTAATCTGATAAGAACATGTACCGCAATTTGAGAGTTGATAAAATAACTTTATATGTAGTTATTGTATAAGAGTAAGTGTCATTGCCAATTTGAAACTAGATCGCCATTGAGCAACACGGGCAATTCTATTATTAAGTAGATCACGTGATCAAAAAGGAAGTGAATAAATACGAAGTAGCATATTGACTAACTGATCACTATTTTCTCCTCTATCAACTATATGGATCACGGTTTACTCTTCTTGCCTATCCACTATTGCTATACATTCACTCTCTACAAATTATGATTCTCTTCTGATCATTATGCTATTTGGCAATTACTACTTGAACAAGTATTACTAGTGCAGATATTATTGGAAGGCATTACTACTAGTACCAGCATCTACAAAGTCTCGAATATAACAAGTATTTTTTTGAAGTGATTATGAGCTTTCGATTGACATAACAAAAGTGACAAGTGAAGACATCCAACATCACAAAAATAGTAATAACTAAATAAAATATGATTTTTTTTTCTTAATCAATTCACTCCCCTCACTTAGAAGCCACTAAGATGCAAGGGGCTACTGGAAGTGAAAGTGAAAGACAAGACATTATAAGGAACTGGAGACCCAATAAGTCTAAATTTCAGAGAAAAAAATAAATACATAATAAAAATTGCAGAGTTTAGGGAGAGATGTTAGAAGTATAGAATTGAAGTAGAATTTGGAAGAAACTGGAAACCCAATCCTAAACAAGAAACAAGGGATAAACCTCTACACTTGTTCAAAAGATTAGCAAGGAGTGTAAACTGGATGATTAAGTTATTACTATAAAGTATAGTAATAACTTTTAATATGCTGCTCCACATTTTTGGAAATAGAGGAAAACTAATGACTGCACATTTATGTAGTTGTACAAAAACACTGATCAGTTTCTCTCAGATGTGTATATTATTACCATTGTCTTTGTTTAAAATGGCAATCTAAGAGCTGACAGGCTTACTGTAAGAAAAAAATTACAACACCTATCATATAAGCAAAATAAAGTATTTTATATGAGCACTTTTTACAAACCATGACTGGCATACCAAAAAGGATTACACGGCCTAACATATAATTGGCATGCCAAGAAGAATTTTGCTGTTCTTTAATATCCATTTATCCTTTTAAACAGGCAGTTCTGAAATACTGAAATTTATCTAAAATATCCAAGAATAGTCTATTAACAAGTGTTTGAGTCTCAAGGTCGAGAGTTTTATCCAAATCAAAATTTACAAGTTACCCTTATTGGAATACAAAAGGGCCAAATAGCCAAAATAATTGTCCCTCAAATAGACAAACTCAATAAAATAAAGTCAGATTTCAAACTAAGATTAAAAAACCCTTCTCTGGTCTAATGCATGTATGATTTCCATTAGGTGAACACTAAATATCTATTTTGTAATATATGCAGGCAGATGTGCAGTTTGTGTAATGGTTAACAGTTTTAATTCTAGTCAAGTTTGTTAGATTCACTTTGGCACAAATACCCTTAGGAAAGCTATAATTCCATCTCTTCTCCTCCCCGCTATGGGTTAAATAGTAGGACAGACTGGGTTCTCTAGTTGTGGTTGGCAACTAGTCTAGTAGAAGAACAATCTTGAATCCAAATTCAGCCACCTGAAGCTGTACAAAGCTGGTTAGACATGGAGTGCAGATACTATGTCTGTAAAACAAAAACAGGATAGATATCAACAACTACGAATAATCCCTTGATTATGCATAATGCTATTGATACCTATGGGCATTTGGCTCAAAGAAAATGGATAGATGTCAAATGAATACATACATCAATCATATAATCAATGATGCCAATACTACGCAGTATGACCCCAGGAATCACATGTGGTGCTGATTTGAGAGGTTCTTCCAGAAATTCAGTGGGTACCAACTAAAGTTTCTTAAATTGTTGTGTTGATGTTATTAGTCTGACATGTTTCCACTTACTTGACTATCATGACCACTGGAACAGATGCTACAAAATTTAATACATATATTATCAGAGCCAATCATAACAAATATGTCCCCATTTGTTTGTTAAAATGTTTGCACTAATCGTTTTAAAAAAATGTATTACATACAGTACTTCACAGAAGTGAGATAATATTAAAAGAATTTGTCTCTTAATGAATATATAGTTTAATTAAGATTTGTTGATTATCTGGAAAAAAAAAATTATTTTAATATTATCTTAAGGGTTCACTTACTTTTGCACAGCACTACATTTAAGAACAAAAATACAAAATCGGTTTTAAAGATAAAATATCTAAGTACTAATCAAGCAGACATGGAAGTTTAAATATCTGGGAAGCATTTTGACAGAGGACGGTAAGTGCAATACTCAGATCCATAGACGTATTGCGATAGCCAAGGACACATTCCAAAAACTGGGCAGAGTATTGTGAGACAGGAGGATTTCTTTGGTAACAAAGAAAAGAATACCGAGCAGTTACGCAATATCTGTCCTCCTTTATGTCAGCGAATGTTGGACAATTTCCTCAAAAATGAAGAAGAGACTTGAGGCGACAGATGTGGTTCTACAGAAGGATGCTAAGGATATCATGGACCGAGCATGTGAGCAATTATGAGGACTTAGAGAGGATGCAAACAAGGAGGAGGCTTATACCTAACATCAGGAAAAGGCAGCTGAAGTTTCTGGGACATAATGAGGAAGGAGGGCCTGGAGAATCTGATACTCACGGGTTGAATAGAGGGAAAGAAATACAAGGGAAAACAATGCATGACTTACCTAATGGGCTTGAGCAAGTGGATGACAGAATGTGATCTGGGGGAGGTAGCAGAGGGAAGGAACTTGTTGAAAGCTGCAAGGGATAGAGGGAGGTGGAGAGCTATGATCACCTACATCCTGAAAGGACATGGCACATAAAAAGAAAAGTACTAATTACCATTAATATCTATCATAGTTCATTTGACAAATAATTTATATTTAAGCATTTCACCCCAAGCAAGGCGGGATGGCACTAGCACGCAAGGTGTTACAGAGTGGGAGCGAGAGTAAAGAGGCATGATACACGAAAGGATGAATAGAAGGACAGGGAGTAGATCAAGGCATCTGGAGATGTCAATTGACATTGCATTTGAAAAGTTGGAGATTATAGCTATCAGGGAAACAAATAATAGGAAGGGAATTCCACAGACAGGAGGTGCGAGACATGAAGCTATTGGAGTAGAAGAGACGGCTATATTTAACTGTTTCTACAGTGAAAGGGTGGGACCGAGATGCCAGCCGTAGCACGCTTAAATTCATGCAGTCTGGGAACTAGCAGAACTAGCTCATCGGAGCAGTTACCTTGAAAGAATTTGTAGAAAAGACAGAGGGAGATATAATATATTAGTTACATTTTAAATTAAACATAGATGCATCATTGGACTCATATTCTTGTTTATTTAGTATCAACAAAGTCCTTTTACTGTCTCATAACTGTTAAAAGGTTGGTTTGTGTACAATGTATCATTTTTCATGAGAGAACTGAGGTGTGTTCCTATGACACAAAGGTAGGGAATTTACTGCATCCTTTTAGATTGTCATGCGCCAGGGACACATGACATGTACATAACAACATCTCTGTATAATGTCAAGCATTTTTATCTTAGGAAACAAAGGAACAATTTTCTTGTCCATAAAAAAATGAGTGGGACAAATCCTTGTCAATATCCCCACAGGTGTATTATTTAAAAAACAATCACAAAGAAAGAGTTAATACTTTTACAGTATTTAATAATCATAATTAAATCACTTGAATACTTGTAATTGCCAAATAGCAAAGAGAAACGTTATTGTCAGCAAACAAAGACTATTTTAGCAACCAAATTCTTCCTTTTGTACAATTGCAGATGTATTGATATTTTTTCGGCCTTTCAAAAATACTTAATGAGGAACATTTACTACTACTATTATTTCTATGCATTGCATCCCTTCTTCAGAACATGAGTGATCATGGCTCTCCACTATTTCCTATCTTTTGTAGCTCTTAGCAATCTTTTTTGTTTTGTTTTTTTTTGTTTACTACTCCTACTGTCTGATATTTTTGAAATTATTCACTTACAAAATATTTACACAAACCATACCACTCAAGAAAATATATATATATATAAATTCTAAAAAGAACTGTATAATAGAGAACTATGAGGTTAAACAGTCAAGGATACTGCCATATTTCAAGCCTTCCATATTAGCCACAGTAGAGAAAGAGGAACATAAAAGGTTATTTGGGGGCGAGGTTGAGAGATTTCTTTAAGAAACAAAAAACAACAAAACATCTATCCTATATAAATTAATGGTAATTGTTGCTTCACTTCACACCATTTCAGGGTGGGGTCTGTACTAATATGGGTCTTTCATAAAAGTCATTAGTAAAAACAGCAAGCTAGAAAGCACTTGAACAAATTTTTCTACTAACACCAATTTCACTAAAAATTGAGTGAAACTAGTTCAGAGATAGATACTATGAAAGGGAGTTAAATTTCTGACTATTGCCATATTTTTTTTTATTTCTGTTCACCCAATATAAAGCTCAAGAGCCAATCAAAGTAGAGAGTTACTGAATGAAGTCAGTGATATGAATGTAAGAAAACAAAGTGAATATTATGTGAATATGGAGGAGAGGTGACAATTGACCTAACTTGAAGTGGTTAAGATTGTAGTATTCAAGGAAGCATTCTGGCAGGAGTTTGTTCAACAAAGCAGAAGTTTTTGGGGAAAAAGCTGAGAAGAACTTCCTCCTTATAATTGAAATACAGAAGGAATGAGGGTGATCCAACTACATGTGGTGTTTGGCTGAAATGGTCTGAACTGGTGGAACTAAAAAAAAAAAAAAAAAAATTGCCATAGAAATAGCAATAAAATAATGATACACTTGCGTCTGTGGGGAAAGAGGCTGCAGAGTAGAAAATAAGTCATTTCCCACAAGGCCACAAAAACAAACTTGAACCCTATAAAAGCCTTTAATTGAAAAATAATTTATGAAACCGTTGCAAAATTTAATCAATTCTTAACTCATAGTTCACTCTTCCATAAAACTTTGAAACATTTGGAAATATTGCATGTACAGACAATAGGTAAGTATGAAGTGGGTGCTGAAAAGGTTTCAGCCCAACACATTTCCAAAAAGCTGATCAAATAACCAAGCATCAGAATTTTTAGGTGAAATCTTTGCTTAGTCAATCGGAGAAGTTTAATGCACACACCCATCTCATAATTTTTGTCCAACTTTGCTGGGAGAGGGCATAAAAAAAAAAAGAAACTCAGAAAATATTATCCCCCCCTCCTCTTTGAGGGAAATCCAAAGTTACGGTTGATGAGCTAAATCATAAGGCAAAAAGAAGTTCAACTTCCAGATCACTTCTCGCAGGAATAAAATGTCAACAAGAACAGCCCTTTCTTGCTTTGTCTTCAGATATTTTTCAGACATTGCCATTTCTAAACTGAAAGCTTTAGGCTATCATTTTACAGAGATAGGTTATTGTGTGCCTCCCACAAAACAAACTTAGAAGCATACTATCCATGAAAATGATTGTCAATGAAAATGTGTAGCTGTATTTCATTTAACCTTTTATTTGCATCTTTTCTCCTTTGATGATGAGAACAATAAGATTTCTCAAGCACCAAAATATCAGTTTACTTAAAAAAACATCAACAGGCATTACATACAATGAATAGATTTCACAGATACAAGAATCTCTAATGAATATGCAAAATGTAAAAAGAAAAGATCAAAGAAAATCCCTACAATAACAACACAATTATAGCCAATCTCATTGTCTTTTATATAAGTACAAACATACATTAGTTACACATATGTAAGGACATCAATTAAGTAGTTTGCAGCTTAATGATAAAAAAAATATTTTATCCAACCAGGCATGGGGTTCTACCAAAATCTAAGACTTTTAGTACTGTGGTGGAGTCATTTACAATTTTGAAAGTATTTTAGTACAATACAAAAATTTTCCAGGTTTTTAATTTTTGTTGTTTGTCAATCAAAATAATTAAATTCGACAGAAATAAAGAATAAAAAAAAATAAAAAAGGCAAGGTTTTCCTTGGAGACAAGTTGAGGGAAGACTGGGTAAAAGGAAAGGTGACACTATAACATGCACCATACTGTGGGTATACGGAGGTACAATATTATATTTTAAGCAGTTTCAAGAACTATTCTCACTACAACCATATATAGACCATTGCATTATTACAAACAGCCAGAAAACAGACATTTTACTGACTGTAATGATGAAACAAAGTTAGACAGCTTAGAGTGTTATTTTCATTTTTAATTTTTCTTAAGGTCCGGAACCACCAAACTTTTATCCAAAATTTCAGAACCAAAAATGAGTTCAGTACCTTACTTGGTACTATCCTGAGTATGAACATATTTGTTCTATTCACTACGACCCGAGCTAGACAAAATGCCGTACGCTACGACCCGAGCTAGACAAAATGCCGTACGCTACGACCCGAGCTAGACAAAATGCCGTACGCTACGACCCGAGCTAGACAAAATGCCATACACTATGATCTGAGCTAGACAGAATGCTGTACGCAATAAACTAAGCTAGATGAAATGCCAAGAAAGAGGATTTTTATCAATGTAATTTGAAGATTCCTTATACAGGTCTCTTACGTCCTATACATAGCATAATAATACCAATAAGATACTGAAAATGGGTACAAGTCTAAAATGGCTGATGTGTTTTTAAATAATGGGAATAATGCATTAGCTACAAAACTGTGTATAAATTCAAAGTTATCATTAGGTGAAGGTACTGTTGCAATCTCAATTGCAGATAAGTTTCAGTAATGTACTTATTAATACTCAAAAGAATAAATAATAAAGTAGTAAAGTTTTCTGCAAAAAAGATAATTACACAGTTCCTGTATTACTTCTAATATACACTTTAGTGAAGTGAACTTCATGCAACAAGATTGCGTTGCTGCTTAACCCTTTATGGTCAGAAGTACCCAAAATGTGTCTGCAAGTTTCAAATGCTGACAGTCCAGGTGGACCTGAATGTGCTCACAAGTGAGTAGTACTGTATTTCAATATAGTGTTAACACCCATCACATGATCAACAAAAAGCACCATAAATCTACAATTGTAAAAGTTGTAGATTTCCAAAATATTTCATAACCAGTAGTACCAGTGGGGTTAAAGAAAATAGCAATCATCTTACCTTCAGAAAAACAGCAGTACTATACACATGTTGGAAACTGCAGGTACATGTAAATACCATACATAGTTGCTTTTGCAAATCTCACACCATCTAAAAGCTGGAATGTACCGGCTAGAATTTTAGACTTTGCACTTAGTGTTTACATATAAAAATATCTTAAAAGAACAAAAAAGGTTTGTTTTTTTTTCTTCTCACACTTCTTGCATTTGGAACTCTTTTGCTTTCTTGTTTCCTTGCCACCGACAATCTTCAAAAATTTAAATGTGATGCCAAATCACCATCTTCTGTCTTCCTGAATCCTGTTGTTTTAGTAATCCCCTTGCATCATAGTGGTAGGATTGCCCTACCTGGGGTGAAATTAAAAAAAAAACAAAAAAAACACACATATCTACCAAACTTACAAGTGGTCACCCATCTAATCTAGGTACTGACCAGGCTCAATATTGCTTAACTAGTATGATTGTACAGGAACCATTGTTTGAACATGATGTGGCAGTAAACCTATTTATTCAGGGATTCACTTGGCACAGTCCAAGGGTCAGTAGGTGACACTTGGGACAAATTTACTACTTCTGTCTTGACAGACTAATGAACCCGATCTTCCTTTCAACCAGTGAGAATTCCAATTCTCCTGACACTCTTCTGTCCATCTCTACATCACAATGCACAGCTTGCAACTACTCTAGATTTTAGGAAATAGATCAAACAGAAATTTTCAGCACCTCCTCATATTATGGTGATTTTCTAAACATAGCTTAGATGTGGCACAAGGCCCAAATTATGGGGCAGTCAATGATGATCAAACTCACTATTCAGTTGTAATTGATCTAGTGAGACAAGCTTGTTAACCATTACACCACATCAGAGTGCCTGCACCCCTTATATTAAACACTGATTACTGTTTATCAGTTTGCTAACATAAAAGAGAAATAAGGGCACATCATAGCAAGATTTTTAATTAGCACAATACTATTAAAAATGTTCTAAATTGAATAATAAAATAATTTCCAGTCCAATAATTGTGTGTGGTCTTCATTCATGTTTACTCCAATAATCTATCTTATAAATGCTCTACTTTCTCAAGGGAGAAAATTCAAAATATATTAAAATATTAAATTATAATTTTCCTTATTTATTTGTAAATAATTTTCTGCATCATAATATGCCATTTGTAAGCTTGATATTGTAAGACAATAAAAATAGCACATCATAGTGAGATTTTTGTTAGCACAATACTATTAAATTAATGTAACTTGGAAAGAAAAAAAAGCTCTAATCTCATTTGCAAATAAATAATAAGTGTGTATCTTTATTCTCACTCTAAACAATCCAATTTCTTAAAGATAAATACATGTATATTAAATGCTAGAGTAATTTCCCTAATCCATTTATTTGCAAATAATTATAATATAAATTCTAAAAATATTGACTTGACACTGAGCATAATGGCCACTTTTGGCAGCCTTTGAATTATATAAAGTTTAATTGTAAGTGTAATTAGACAATACAGATAAACCATTTCTGAAATTCTCAAAATGAGAAAGGAGGGTAATGAAAAAGTAGAGGGGAGAAAAGAATGAGACTGAGAAAAAATAGAGGAAGGAAGAATGTAAAGAATGTGCAAAGAAAGAGAAAAGGATGATAGTGAAAAAAAAAAAGAAAGAAAAGGGGTTAACCTTGGAGATTAAAATTAAAGGAAAAAAATATGAAAAAAAATCTATTTCTAACAAATAAAAAAGAAAATGGATTTTTTTAAAAACTAATTCTAAGAGATGTTTTTTTATTTTAATGCAAATTGTCTAACTTTGAAAAAAAAAACTAAAATAAAAAAAGTCATAATGATGTTGATAATGAAATCAATACTTTATTCTCGGGTCTCTGACATAATTCAATGCTGGCTCACTAAATCTTAAGGGGGTATGAATTCCTAATGTTTCAACTTCAGTTAAGCAGAATTTAAGAACTGATACACAAAAATAATATTTTATTACCACTTGTGACATCAAATGCACAGATCCTTCCTCCTGCATATCGTTTTTATAGGGGATCATCCAACTGCAACATGTTTATTAAAAAAAAAAAAAAAAAACAGTAGAAATTTTATAATCTATTCATTATTTAAAAGAATAGTCACACCCTTTGAATTTGTGAATCATCTCTTGCTCATTATAATGTAAAGAATGTTATAAAAAATAAAATAGAAGGTTGCACTAATTTTTACATAAAACTATTAAGTGTGGATTTTTTTTCTTAAATTCAAACCAACATAAAAAATTTGTCAAATTCTTGGAGATCAAATTCTTTAAATCCACTTTATGCAAGATATTGTCTGGGGGGGGGTGCATGCCTTCATCTTAACTTTCATGATGTTTAACAATAGAAATAAAACAGATAAGATCAATTGATTTCAAATTATTGTATCAAATATTTTTATAATTTATTTATTTGCACTATGAATTACTTTTTAATCATACTGATTTAATAAGCAACCCTGAAACTAATTTACAAGAAAGTGTGTTTACATACAGATATATAGTTAAATTCCCAGATCAACTCTGTGGACAAGACATATTGGTATAAAATGACAATTGGAAAAATCTTAGAAATGCGTCAGCAAAATCTAAGATTTTTCCAATTGTCATTTTATACCATACAGATATATACACATCTGCTACATAGAGTTTTTTTTTACCAAGCCTATTTTATGAAAATGCAATTTTTGTTTTTTTTTCATTTCTGAGATTAACTTCAATACACAACATACTGTCCACTGTCTCCTGCCATCTTTCAAACAACTTCATAATTACTTCCTATTAGAACTTTTTATCTTTATCAGCAACAAAATACTCTTGGTGTTTTTTGAAACCAGTAGAATGTTATTCTCACACTCTCTTCCTAAATTATGAAAGTACTGCTATATTTCCCACTGTATAAGATGAACTTTACACCAAAATCCCACCTTACAAAAGAAAAATCACCCTGTGTCTTATATACCACAATGTTTGGATTATTGTATAAGACTAACACCTAAGCAACCCTATTGACATACTAGTATAGGATTGTAAATGATTAAATTAAGATTACAAATCAAAATAATATAAAAATATATAAAAATAAAATTTTAAAAAGAGGATATGTGAGCATAGATGAATCATCAATTGAATATTATTACCCTACTTCCACCATTGCCTGCCCTCTACTATTCCTTACCAAATCATTTGTGCTTCTTATACATCAGTGTATGCTCACACTGCCATAAGGTTGCCTCCCTTTGCCTTTTCAATAAATATTTTCAAAGTAATTGTTCAGATGAGCTCTTCACTATGGTACCTAGACTCTTTGAATTTAAGCACAGTACTAGACTGACAACATGGTCTCACCAATTTACAGTTGAGCTGGATAGATGTAATTGTAAATTTTATACTAACAGTTTCATTTCTTGCACTTCTTACTTGTGGAACTTCCTTCTGGCTCCATGCTTTCCAGTCAACTTTAATCTTCAAAAATTTAAATGCAATGTCAATCACTATCTTCTGTCCTCCTGATTACTCTTTCTCTGTTCTTGCTCCTTAGCAATGTCCCTGTTTCTAACTCTTCTACACTCAGTAATCCTTTACATCTTGAGGGCTTTACTGCCTTGATTAAAAAGTGGGTGTGTGTATATATATATATATATATATATATATATATATATATATATATATATATATATATATATATATATATATATATATATATTTATTTTAATTTAATTTTAAGTTATGCTTCTTTATCAATTAATTTTCTCCAAATGGAAATATTTTTATTTTCTGTCCTCTAAAAACGTATAATAGAATATGAAGCCAAAAAAAATAAAAGAGAAGTCAACAGAGGGAACAATTTTTCTTTTTATGTGCCATGTCCTTTCAGGACGTAGGCAATCATGTCTCTCCACCTCCCTCTATCCCTTGCAGCTCTCAAGAAGTTCCTCCCCTCTGCAACCTCCTCCAGACCATATTCTGTCATCCACTTGCTTAGGTATGTCACACATTGTTTTACCTTGTATTTCTTTCCCTCTATTCAACCCGTGAGTATCAGATTCTCCTGGCCTTCCTTCCTCATTATGTGCCCCAAAAACTTCAGCTGCCTCTTCCTAATATTAAGTATAAGCCTCTTCCATGTTTGCAACCTCTCTAAGACCTCATCGTTGCTCACACGCTCAGTCCATGATATCCTTAGCATCCTTCTATAGAACCACATCTGTGGCTCAAGTCTCTTCATCTTTGAGCAAATCGTCCAACATTTGCTGCCGTAAAGAAGGATGTCACATAACAGTTCAGTATTGTTTTCTTTGTTACCAAAGATATCCTCTTGTCTTGCAGTACTCTGCCCAGTTTTTGGAATGTGTCCTTGGCTATCCCAATACACCTACGGATCTGAGTGTCGCACTTACCGTCCTCTGTTAAAACACTTCTCAGATATTCAAACTTCCACGTCTACTTGATTCTAGTGTTCCCGACCTTCAGATCGCATTTCAGTCTCATCCTCTTACTGACGACCATGCACTCCATCTTCTTGTAGTTTATGCTTAGTCCCTTCTTCTCACTCTCCGTCACTACCTTCTGTAGGAGATTTTGTAATTTCATTTCCATGTCTATGAAAAATATCATTATGCTAGTTGCTTCAAAACAGTGATTCCCAAATGATCTGCCACTCAAATATATAGTCAAATTTGATTGGATTTTCTTAGTGTTAGTATTGCATGTCAAATGAACAACTTAGTATTTCCCATAATTGTAATATAAATTGTATTCATTATAAAGTGAAGGTAAGATACACTTCAAGTCCAGTGTGTGGTGTATATTATGGTTCAGATGCGCTACTCCCACCCTCTTTTTTTTTTCTCTCACTGGCTCCCTCTTTTTTTTTTCTCTCACTGGCTCCCTCTTTTTTTTTTCTCTCACTGGCTCCCCCATTTTTCCACTGCCAACTTTGGGAATCATTGCTTTAAAGTGACCTTTCTTTAATAATCCCTAACTTGTGGACACAGCATTTGTAATGAACTAAAAACCCAAATTCCCCCATCCAGACATTTTTCATTGTCACTGAGATGGTATATCTCATATAAACTATTCCATTCCTATGATGTACAGTAAGATATAAACATATATTTAGGTTTATTCTTTTATATTCACTATTTCTAAGGAACAGCATAAAAGGCAAAATGAACAAAATAAATAATTCATATTCAAAATATAAACCATAGCAATGCAATATATGAATATTAAACATCTTGTTTAAAAGAAGAAATCTATTACTGAAGTTTTTAAGTATGTAAACAACTTCAGTATTCAAGTCAATAGGTTCAGGAATTCTGCATTTGGAGAAAGATAAGAAAACTGATCCTGCTATGTATGTACAAGAGAAATAATGCTACTGTATTCTGACACTGGCAATGGCCAGTTATAGAAACTGAGTCATACCTTAAAAAATAAAATAAATGTACAATTGAAGGCAATTCATAAACATTATCAAAAGGTGTCTGAAGAACAAGTTTCTAATACTGAAGGAAATAAGCACGAAAGTTTAAGAAACTATCAGATTCAAATATACCATCACTAAAATAATAATATATATATTGTGTGTAAGTGAAGTTAATGCAAGCAAGTGCAAAAGGTACAAACAACACATATTGCTAAACATCTGTTGCTTTTGGCTTCTTCAGGTCATCCCAATGCATTTTACTTACACACAGTTTTGTCTTTCATTCTGACCTGAAGAAGCCAAAAGCAAGAGATGTTCAGTGAAACATGTCATTTAATAGTTTTTCCAATTTGTCTCAAATACTATTATAACTAGAAAAATATTTTCTTTTTTTTGTTCACTCCCCTAGTTTTGGTATATTTTAACACCTGTTGTTGAAAATAATCTTTCTTTTCAACCACTTAGTTTTATTTGGTGACGATATTTTTTCTGAAGATGTGTCAGCCGAAAGACACACACACACGTGAAGATGTGTCAGCTGAAAGATACCCAAAATTTTAATCATGTGATACTTTTGTATCCTCTTTTTATGAATAAAATATGATCCTTTTTTTTAAAGATCATTTTATCCTGGTGTGGCAATAATAATCTGTGTGATATATATATATATAATCTGTGTAATATATATATATATATAATCTGTGTAATATATATATATATATAATCTGTGTATATATATATATATATATATATATATATATATATATATATATAATCTGTGTAATATATATATATATATATATAATCTGTGTAATATATATATATATATATATATATATAATGTGTGATATATATATATATATATATAATGTGTGATATATATATATAATGTGTGATATATATATATATATATATATATATATATATATATATATATATATAATGTGTGATATATATATATATATATATAATGTGTGATATATATATATAATGTGTGATATATATATATATATATATATATATATATATATATATATATATATAATGTGTGATATATATATATATATATATATATATATATAATGTGTGATATATATATATATATATAATGTGTGATATATATATATATATATAATGTGTGATATATATATATATATATATATATATATATAATGTGTGATATATATATATATATATATATATAATGTGTGATATATATATATATATATATATATATAATGTGTGATATATATATATATATATATAAAATGTGTGATATATATATATAATGTGTGATATATATATATATATATATATATATATATATATATATATAATGTGTGATATATATATATATATATATAATGTGTGATATATATATATATATATATAATGTGTGATATATATATATATATATATAATGTGTGATATATATATATATATATATAATGTGTGATATATATATATATATATATAATGTGTGATATATATATATATATATATAATGTGTGATATATATATATATATATATATATATAATGTGTGATATATATATATATATATATATATATAATGTGTGATATATATATATATATATATATATATATATATAATGTGTGATATATATATATATATATATATATATATATATAATGTGTGATATATATATATATATATATATATAATGTGTGATATATATATATATATATATATATAATGTGTGATATATATATATATATATATATAATGTGTGATATATATATATATATATATATATAATGTGTGATATATATATATATATATATATATAATGTGTGATATATATATATATATATAATGTGTGATATATATATATATATATATATATATATATATAATGTGTGATATATATATATATATATATATATAATGTGTGATATATATATATATATATATATATAATGTGTGATATATATATATATATATATATATAATGTGTGATATATATATATATATATATATAATGTGTGATATATATATATATATATATATATATATAATGTGTGATATATATATATATATATATATATATAATGTGTGATATATATATATATATATATATATAATGTGTGATATATATATATATATATATATAATGTGTGATATATATATATATATATATAATGTGTGATATATATATATATATATGTGATATATATATATATAATGTGTGATATATATATATATAATGTGTGATATATATATATATATATATATATATATATATATAATGTGTGATATATATATATATATATATATAATGTGTGATATATATATATAATCTGTGTGATATATATATATATATATATAATCTGTGTGATATATATATATATATATATATATATATATATATATAATCTGTGTGATATATATATATATATATATATATATATAATCTGTGTGATATATATATATATATATATAATCTGTGTGATATATATATATATATATATAATCTGTGTGATATATATATATATATATAATCTGTGTGATATATATATATATATATATATAATCTGTGTGATATATATATATAATCTGTGTGATATATATATATAATCTGTGTGATATATATATATAATCTGTGTGATATATATATAATCTGTGTGATATATATATATATATATAATCTGTGTGATATATATATATATATATAATCTGTGTGATATATATATATATATAATCTGTGTGATATATATATATATATAATCTGTGATATATATATATATATATATATATATATCACACAGATTATATATATATATATATATATATATATATATATATATATAATCTGTGTGATATATATATATATATATATATATAATCTGTGTGATATATATATATATATATATATATATATAATGTGTGATATATATATATATATATATATATAATGTGTGATATATATATATATATATATATATAATGTGTGATATATATATATATATATATATATAATGTGTGATATATATATATATATATATAATGTGTGATATATATATATATATATATATATATATATATATAATGTGTGATATATATATATATATATATATATATAATGTGTGATATATATATATATATATATATATATATATAATGTGTGATATATATATATATATATATAATGTGTGATATATATATATATATATATATATATATAATGTGTGATATATATATATATATAATGTGTGATATATATATATATATATATAATGTGTGATATATATATATATATATGTGATATATATATATATATATGTGATATATATATATATAATGTGTGATATATATATATATATATATATATATATATAATGTGTGATATATATATATATATATATATAATGTGTGATATATATATATAATCTGTGTGATATATATATATATAATCTGTGTGATATATATATATATATATATAATCTGTGTGATATATATATATATATATATATAATCTGTGTGATATATATATATATATATATATATATATATATATATATATATATAATCTGTGTGATATATATATATATATATATATATATATATATAATCTGTGTGATATATATATATATATATAATCTGTGTGATATATATATATATATATATATATATAATCTGTGTGATATATATATATAATCTGTGTGATATATATATATAATCTGTGTGATATATATATAATCTGTGTGATATATATATATATATATAATCTGTGTGATATATATATATATATAATCTGTGTGATATATATATATATATAATCTGTGTGATATATATATATATATAATCTGTGTGATATATATATATATATAATCTGTGTGATATATATATATATATAATCTGTGTGATATATATATATATATATATATATATATCACACAGATTATATATATATATATATATATATATAATCTGTGTGATATATATATATATATATATATATAATCTGTGTGATATATATATATATATATATATATATATAATGTGTGATATATATATATATATATATATATATATATATATATATATATATATATAATGTGTGATATATATATATATATATATAATGTGTGATATATATATATATATATATAATGTGTGATATATATATATATATAATGTGTGATATATATATATATATATATAATGTGTGATATATATATATATATATATAATGTGTGATATATATATATATATATATAATGTGTGATATATATATATAATCTGTGTGATATATATATATATATATATAATCTGTGTGATATATATATATATATATATATATATATATATATAATCTGTGTGATATATATATATATATATATATATATAATCTGTGTGATATATATATATATATATATATATAATCTGTGTGATATATATATATATATATAATCTGTGTGATATATATATATAATCTGTGTGATATATATATATAATCTGTGTGATATATATATATAATCTGTGTGATATATATATATAATCTGTGTGATATATATATAATCTGTGTGATATATATATATAATCTGTGTGATATATATATATAATCTGTGTGATATATATATAATCTGTGTGATATATATATATATATATAATCTGTGTGATATATATATATATATATAATCTGTGTGATATATATATATATATAATCTGTGTGATATATATATATATATAATCTGTGTGATATATATATATATATAATCTGTGTGATATATATATATATATATATATATATATATATATCACACAGATTATATATATATATATATATATATATATATATATATATAATCTGTGTGATATATATATATATATATATAATCTGTGTGATATATATATATATATATATATATAATCTGTGTGATATATATATATATATATATATATATATATATATATAATCTGTGTGATATATATATATATATATATATATAATCTGTGTGATATATATATATATATAATCTGTGTGATATATATATATATATATATATATATATATATATATATATATATAATCTGTGTGATATATATATATATATATATATATATATATAATCTGTGTGATATATATATATATATATATATAATCTGTGTGATATATATCAACCACACACACATTTGATACAGGCCAGATTCCTAATGGTGGAGACATATTTTCTTTAGTAAAATTTTAAATCTTGAGGCCAGTGGACATTAATTTCACAGTTTGAAAATAAGAAGGGATGTTTACTACTCAAACACACATACATATTAAATATAATATTTATTGTAATAAGAAATATAACTATCACAACTACAATTGAAAAGAATTTATCTAAACTTAACATAAAATTTGATACAACTACTTCTAAAATAAAAACAAACTTAATACAAAACAAAATAAGCTAAAACTTGAAGGAATTTAGCTATAACCTGTGTTGCTACAAGGGATACATAGGAGAAACCTCAAGTAAATTAAATAAAAAATTATATGAACATAAAATGGTATCTTTAAAAAAAAAACAAAAAAAACAAACAAACAAAAAAAACATTCAATGCATTAGTTGTTCACCATAATGAGTAACCATAATTTTGATTTAAAATACTCAAGTCATAACTTTGATTTTATATACTTGAGTATAGTGCAAGTTTTTATGTTCATTTTTTTTTTTAACGCAAAAGAAAGTGGGGGTGGAAACTATACAGGTATTTTTTTTTTTTGAAGAGATTAAAAATCATGCATTTTTGGTAACCAGTTGTACTATACGCTAGTAAATTTTTATCTGGAGAAGTCAAAATTCATGCAAAAATTTCAGGGGTTACACTATACATGAAGTCAGCTTATACAGGGTATGATGGGTAAATTGTCACCATTTTATATTTTTAATTTCATGCATGTGCATAGTTTGTTTTTGATTTTGTCAACCACATGGTATAGTAGAATCAGTTGGGCACTGTTTGTGAGAAAAGAAAAAAAAATCACCATGATGCAATTCACTCAGCCAGGGATTTGGAAACTGCATGCTGTACTTCTTGAAATTCAAGTGAGGGTCTCAGACTCAACATGCAGTCCTACATCAAGTGTCTTGAGGAGGTAGTGCTGACCTAGGTCCAGAGGGTGGCTGCTGGAAGACCCTATATCTGGCAACGGGAATCTGCACCATGCCACACAAGCAGGGGAATCCAGTCATGGCTGTCAGACAATTTCTGTGACCATATCACCCCTTACATCTGGCCATCTTACTACTCAGACTGCAGCCCCCTTGATTATTTTGTGTTGAGTGAGAGACCAACAAAACTCCTTGTAACACCAAAGATGAACTGAAATCAAGGATTATGGCAGCATTCACCAACTGAAACAAGATGACCATCCAGAAGAGTTGCAGGAGATTCCAAAGTTGTCTGGAGGCCACGGTTGAAGCCAATGGTAAATTTATTGAATAAATTTACTCTTTAGTAAATCAAGATATTTTTGCGTAATTTTGGTAACTCTATCTGTTAAAATGAGATGTAAGTGTTATTTTCATTTTTGCATAATTTAGATGCTAATTTATCCATCACAACTTGTATACAGTAAATCAAATTCCAAATATATATTCTTCTTCTATGTGCTGCGTCTCTTCAACACATGGACGATTATGACTCTCCACAACTTCCTATCTCATGGCCTTTAGTAGCGTTTCTCTTTGTTCTGCCATACATTCACACAAAATCATCAGAAGATGGCCTGCTGCTTTCCATTATCTCTGAGAGGGAAGTTTTCCAAACCCTCCTTCCTCATTTGTTCAAGAAATTTCTTTCTCATTCTGAGTATAAATGTTCTTTCTGTTAGCATTTTCTTTTAGACTTCCTCATTGCTTATTTGCTCTGTAAATTGGTTATAAAAATACACGCTGTACTCAAGAACCTATATTAAGTATGTTAATCAAACTTTTTTAGATTTATTTTTTTACTTTGATTGCAAATAAATCTAATCTTTTTTTTTTCCTGTCATGATATTTATTATAAGAGATTAATTTAGTGCTTGGCAAATTTCATTCCATTGTTGGATAAGGAAACTAGTGTTTTCAATCAATACACATAGGTTTGAAAAGCTAAGTACTTTATTTTTTTTTTTTTTTATGTACCACTGACATTATTTCTGCATGCCTTAGAAATTTTCAATACATCAGAGGACATGATAATCTATGTATACCAAATATAAAGATAATTCAGCAATAAATGTCAGTATCAATCCTTTAATCTTTAGTTGCCTGTAAGCATGCCTTTACAGTTCTTTGTGAAACAAATGAAAAGATATCATCTGTAACATACCATGAAAATGTTAATTAGTATAGGAGTTTAGTGCATAGCGAAACGTTCACTTAATTAAAATTAAGTATGTTTGACTATGCGGTCTTATGAGCATTGAATTATTTTCCACTCTACAACCTCTTTCTCATGGACGAAATATTGTAGACCTCTCATTTCTCTATTGCTGTTTCCATGGAAAGTGCTCAGATGAACTACATTCCACCAGTTCAAACCTTCACGGCAAAGACTAGACATGCCATGTACATTGTAGCAAACAACCCACATTCCCTTCATATTCCACTAGTGAGATCCATGTCCAATTGCAGCCACTTCTTCCTATAAACTACTACTTTATGGAACCAACTCCCAAGATGTTTCCTTGATCACTACAATCTTAACCTGTTCAGGGTCAACAGTTATCTTCCCCACATATCCTCAAAAACTGTGCTCATTATCTCATACTCTGTAACCCTCTACCTCAAAAGGCTCTTGGGCCTTGCACAGGATGAACATTATTGTAAAAAAAAAAAAAAAAAAAAACTAATTTTTTTCCTAAATTTAATTTAATCATATTTAAAAGACATAGCATTAAAAAAAAATTTCCAATACTGATTGATTTTGTTTTTTATGACTTATCAACCCTTTGGGAGTTATTTCAAGCCAAAACAGTTCAGATTGTAGAAGTCTACATACAGTACCCAGTGTTCTTAAGCAGTTCCCTATCTAGGTACTGGCTAAGCTCGACACTAATTAACTTCTTTTTCCCCCCACTCCCAATAATGTTCATTGGTAATAAAATAACTATTTGAAGAAAAATTCAACTTATTCACAATATTTGAACCAATTTTCAGCTTTTATGCCTTTTGGACAACAAAAAAAAATTGAGTTATGATTGATCTATAGACTAAATAGTAAGGCAGTTACCCTGGAAAAACATTTGCAAAAGAGATGTAAGCATGAGTGAGTCACAATCTTATAAACAGACAATTTTTTATTTCCTGTCCATACTGAGTCAAATAATGTAAAACCAACTTGAACACTATACTAAAAAGTAAAAAAAATAAGATGAAAGAAAACTTAGTCAAACTTTAATAAAAACAATACTTCAACTAAGAAATTAATACAACTTAAAACAAAATTAGAGTTCTTTCTCAAATTTAAAAAAAAATTTCACCTCCCTCACAAACAAGACAATAAAGCTACTAAGATGCAAAGGGTTACCACAAGTGAGAAAATATAAGAAAAAGAAAACATTATTAAGGAAAGAGAACAAAAATAGGAATTAAGATGACAGAAGATAACAATCAACATTGATTTTCAGAAATTTAAATGCAAAGATGGAAAGCAAGAAACTGTAAGAGAGTTCCACAAGCGAGATGTGTGAGAGAAGTAATTGTTAGCATAGAACTTAGTTAACCATTTCTAGATCCTTTATTTAGAGAAAGAAAAGTAGAAATCTATTTTTGAGTTAATTTCTGAACTATAGATCAAAACAAATGCCTTAAAATTAAATTTTAAAAGAAAAAGGAAATATTGATTTTCAGTTAATGCATTTCACATCAATGTTTAGAATTATATATCTATATAAAAGATAGAATGAATATAAAATATTGCATATTGAGTACTGGTACTAATAAAATAGTGCTTGATGTATAATAACAGAGCTATAATTTGTATTAATAATAAATATACATTTTTTCCCCCCTATCAGTAACAACTCTGAGTTTCATGCTCAATGCAATCGTCAGGTGCTGATTGAATAAGTATATATCTCTATAAAATCCATTGTATGGGCGATCAAACTGATTGATTTGTTTATGGTTTATGAACCCTTTTTGTGGGTTATTTATACCAAAAACATTTTTGAATTTTAAGAATAATTCTTTTTTTGCAAGTGAATATTGCATTAGACATTTTTTGAGAATAACTATGTTCTTTCCGCGTATAATTTACCCATAGCTGGGGGAGATGGATTCATATCTTTCATAAAGGTATTCACACATAAGTGAATGTAATGAACCGGATTGGAATTTGAACTTGGCTCTTGTAGATGATCAGAGAGCTTACCCATATTAAATTCAAAGAACATGAATTTTAAGCTTTTCAACATAATACTGTAAAGAAACCTAACATTTACTGTATATCTATATCCATATTAAACAAGTGAAATCTTTCCTTAATCTATTTTCTTCAAATTTAATTCCCGTCAACATCAGCAATAATTCAATCAGTGTATTTTATCTGAACATTTCTACCTTTTATTTTGTTTTATATAAAAACAAGAAAAAAAACAATTTATTACTAATATATATAGAAATGGGAAGCTGCAATATTTATTTTATAAGTGATTTATAAAAAAAAAAATTCAATAAATTTGTAAATCTTAATTTAAAAGAGAACTGAATGATAATGAATAAATTATGTATTCTTTAGTTTATATAAAATTCTGAAAACTTTTCTAAATTCATTTGACTTTCATAATTCTTGGTTTATGTTATGGACTGACTTGCACTCTGTTCCAGGATAGACAATTATCAAACTTTAGATTTGTAAGGACCAAACCAGGTGAAGGGTGCTGTATATCAGGAATATATAAATACTTCATATTTTCAGATTAGATCCTTTCTATCATGGCTGCCAGTTCTCAGGTGTTATTTTATACATAAAATTAGTGACAAGTGAATTTGTGAATTAAGGGTCACTGGCAGGATGTCATAATTTGGAGTTGTGGAGGGAACAAGTGAAAAGGAAGATTGGACGAATTATACAAAGCAATTGGTGTATCCTTTTCTGCAAAGTGAAAGATGATCGTAAGCAATAAGTCAGGGGCTGATGCAAAAAAAATGACATGGTTCTTTGAGATCTAACAGTTAAAGGAAACTAGTGAGAAAACATTTTTTTCTAAGTACATTAACTTATAGAACGGTACATTCACCATGCCCCCAATGTAATTAATGGGTGTTTGTTATATTCTTGGAATAAAAGTGACAATTAAACCATCACTCATATTACTACACTGTTGAAAATATCTCAGCACAATTTGGAGAATGAAGTTTATGAGCATCTTAAAAGATAGGCTAGTGTATTGTGAGGAATGAAAACAAAATTCAGTTATGATTACTCAATGTATAAACAGGAAATTTTAAAGTAAAACCTCAAAATATCTGTAGCGACTTAGTAACACACAAAATTTTGCAAAACTTGCTAGAGGATAAATCTAAGAGTTCTATTTATAGTCTGCCAAAGAAATGTGAATGGCAGTGGAAGTGCCAACCATTTTACTGATAAGTGTCCCCCTAATAATAAGGAGTGTTTTTTTTTTTTTATGCAAGCTTATCAGACAAACACATTGAAAGTGTCAACAGGATGAAAGTAAAAATTTCATAAAAAAGGAAAGATGATTAACAGATGGTTATACTGTGGTTCAAATTAGATCTCTTTCCATTTCACTCCACATCAAAACCTGTCGACCAGATGTGAATGCTACAAAAGCAAAATTAAATAGTTGCTATCTGTACAGGGGCTACGAGCATCGCATCCAGCCCCACCCCCAACAAAACACAATTTAATTGTTGGAGAAAATGTGAATTTTGCCACTAAAGCAAAAGCATGACAAAAAAAACAGAGTCATACATACATCGAGACTGCTTAAAAGGACCCGTTTGTGACTGCAGTGGGCAGGTAATAACAGAGTTCACCAATGGCATCCCGGTCAACCAACTCAACAAAAGCTTTAATGCCAGGTCCATACACAACTGACTCCCCCCATCCTCTAGGTTGCTTCCCTTACTCACAAAGAGACATTCCATTATTATTTATTATACTGGCAGTTCAGATAATTTTATTTTAACATATCTTGTCTACTTTTTTTCCCACCTCACCTACAGTACTTTGTTGTTTTTTGTTTGTTCTCTTGTAACCATACACAGTATATAATAAGATGACAGTGAACAATAATGATGGTTGTTTGGATCAAGGCATAGAGATGATGGAGCTGTATACAATTTGGACGTCACTGCCTGTGCATGTTGAACTGTTTGTAAATAATCAAAGAATGAGGGAGACATAAACAGGAGCTTCACCCCAAGCAAGGCAGTAAAGCCACTAAGACACAAGGGGTCACTGGGTGTGGAAGAATTAGGAACAGAAACATTACTAATGAGCAAGAATGGGAGAGAGTAATCAGGAGGACAGTAGATAGCAATTGACATTGCATTTAAATTTCTGCTGATTAAAAGGTGGCTAGAAAGCATGGAGCTGGAAAGGAGTTCCGCAAGCAAGAAGTGTAAGAAAAGAAACTGTTAGCATAGAATTTACAGCTATATCTAGCCAGCTCAACAGATTGATGAGATCTACATGCCAATCTTGTATTAAGAGCTCATCTGAACAATTACCATGAAATTATTTACAGAAAAGACACAGGAAGGCAACCTTACAGCAATGAGAAAATGACTGAAGCCAAGATGCCAGATCAGGACTGATAATATTGCTGATTCTTCTTTAGATTTTATCAAAGAGCTCAAGGTAAATATCAGGGGCACTGGACCATATGTGACAGCAATATTGTAAGCATGGACAAATGGTAGACCTATATGTATGATAGATTCTGGAGAGAAAAATGTTTTGCATAACACAGCGAATCAACTTTCTTAGCAGCTGACCTAGCAATGAATTCAATATAGTCTTTCGACCTCACGTCAGCTGAGAATGTCAGCCTGAGAAGGCATAACAAGTCACTTTCCTGGAGGTTAGCATCAGCCATGCTGATGAAAGGCAGAGAGGGCTCTAATAAGAACAGAGTTAACTACATTTGTTGATTGTAAAATGTGCCCATATTGTTGCACAGAAATTAATTGCAGATAATAAAGTTAAATTAGAAGGCCATGTTTCCTTCAAAGTGAGGAGAATGTTCTGTTGAAATTGAAGGCTGAGTTTGATTCAGTGTTTAGCAATGAGCAGGGTCATTTAAAAGACTTTAAAGTGAGGCTACCAGCTGATAAGACAGCAACACTGGAATTTTGTGAAGCTCATTCAATACCTTATTCACTAAATGCCAGATTTGAGAAGGAACTTGATTGACTAGCGACATCATAAAAAATTCAAATATTCCCATTGCATTGCACCTGTTGCACCTGCACTCAAAGGCAAGACTAAATTGTGTGGGTACTATAAACAAACTATAAACAGGTTTGGACCTTGTGACATATATCCAATACCACATAATGAGGAATTGTTTGCCACTTTAAGAGGAGGAGAGAAATTTACCAAGCTTGATTTGAGTCACATGTATTAGCAATTAGAGTCAAACAAAGAAACATGAGGGCTGATCACCATTAATGGTCATCACGGTCTGTATCAACTTACTTGCAATTTGGTGTGCATAGCACCACAGGCATCTTTTAACAAGAAAATGTGTTCTTTAATTTGTTGTCACATTGCAAACCTTCAAAACCTATTCTGATACATATAGATACTTTGCTAGTGAACAGAAGCAATAATAGTTCATATTATAGATAATGGAAGTGAAAAGACAGGCTTGTTAGCTGCAGAAAGAATTTGCACCCCACATCTTCTCCAGATCAAAAAGGAAGGACAAGCACTTGTTTGCTATCAAAAAGCAAAATAAAAACCTTATCAATATCATTCCTCCTCTTGCTGTTGCTAGGCCACTGTTCCTAGTCATTTTTAACAACTCATGCTGGGTCCTCCAACAGTAATGTCAGTTGACTCAGTTTAAGCAACTGGGTGAAGATTTGCTGGTGACTTTGATAAGACTGGAAATGTATACAAGGAAGTTGAAGCTGTATGGTATAGCTAATGTTGAGGTGTTATATGAGGAAAGCCATTTGCTGTTAGTATGAAGAGAAACCTTTCTATATTTTGGGGCAGGAATTGATTGCAAAAAGTAACATTAGATTGGAGAATCAGGTTTCCTTCAAAATGAAGAGAAGGTTCTGTTGAAATTGAAGGCCGAGTTGGATTTGGTGCTTAGCAATAAGTTAGGCTGTTTAAAAGACTTTAAAGTGAAGCCAACACCTGATAAGACAGCGATACAACAATTCTGAAGAAGCTCATCCAATACTTTATTCACTAAGGACAAAACTGAAAAGGAAATTGGCTAGAAAGACAAGGTATCATTTTTTTTTTTTAATTGAATATTCTCATTGGGCTGCACCTGTTGTAGCTGTACTCAAAGGCAGGATTAGAACTATTTGTGATGGGACTATAAAAAAAATCATAAACAGTTTTAATTCATAGATATTAGTAATTAGTGAAAGAAAAGAACATAACTATCCACTGTTAATGCTCATCATGATTTGTATCAAGTCACTTACTTGCAATTTGATAAACATGGTGTCATAGGCATCAGTTAACATGAAAATAGATAAGCAATTGAAGGATATTCCTTTCTGTAAAGTACAAGTGGATTATATTTTTGTTTTGGGGATTGATAATTCCCTGGTCACCTTATGAATCTTCAGAGAGTATTATCTGCATTGAACAAGTCAAGACTTAAATTGAAAAAAGACCAAATATCAGTTTCTTCTTCCAGAGTTGACAGATCTGAGCTTCAGAATCAACAAGCATAGACCCATTTCCAGAGAAAGTTGCTGTAATGCAAGACCCCTACTCCAAAGAATGTTACTTCATTAAAAGCTGTTCTTGAGGTTTTTAATTATACTAATCATCGTTGATCCAATTCATCAACTATTACTGAGTCACTGTATAGCTTATTAAAGAAAAGATGAAATTTGAGTGTGGAAAGAAGACCAGAGAAAGGATTTTCAAGATACCAAGAAAATATGTTCTTCATCTTTGTTGACACATTACAAGCCTTCAAAACTGATTCTGGTACAGATAGATACTTCTCTGTTGAATAGAAGCAATAATAGTTCATAAAATGGATAATGGGAATGAAAAGCCAGTGTCTTACATTTTATGTATGCTGTCAGCTGCAGAGAAATTACAACTCAATTTGAAAAGGACTTGTTTGCTGTTAAAAGAAAGAAAAACCTTATCAGTATCTCTATGGCAATTTTTCTAATCTGAATACTGACCTTAAACCACCCTCTGTACTGTTTGCCAAAAATAAGCACATTCCTCTGCTTGCTGTTGCTCGGCCACTGTTCCTAGCTATCATTAACTACCCATTCTAGGTCCTCCAACAGTAATGCCAAAAGAGTTCATAGGCTGCTAAAAGAGAACAGTCAATTAATCAGTAAATACCTTTTTGGAGGATTGTTCAGTTTTCAGAAAATAGAGTTCATATGATAAATTTAATTCACCTGTGATTATAACTGAAGAATAATTGGAAGCTCCTGTTATGAGTAAGGTAAATGAATTGACTATGATTGGCCTGGGAAATTATGCTGTAATTACTGAATTAAAGTCATGCATTAACGAGTGAACAGAATCGAGTTGTAAGTTTGGTGTGATAATGTAGACAGGTGTTCATGCCTTCCCAGGTGAGGTTGAAAGTATTTCAAAAGTTTATCAGATTCATGTAGTAATAGTATGTATGAAGGTCCCTGATTAATGCCATGTGTGGTGGCCAACCCTGGATGCGGATATTGAAATGACATGGGGAATTTGTGAGGTAGCCATTCAGAATCAGAGCAATCATAATAAAGCTCCAATTCATGGCTGGAAAATCTAAATCCTTGTGGGAAAAGGTACACAGATTTTGCTGGTTCATTCCTGGGACATATATTCTCGATTACTGTTGACGCATATTGTTAACTATAACTACACATGCTGCATCCTCCAAAAGTAAATTCTCTTTTTTTTTTCTCAAATACCTTATTGGAGGATTGTTCAGTTTCAAGAAATAGAGTTCATATGATGAATTTATTTAATTCACTTGTTTGATTGATTCATTCATTTTCTATGGCTTAACCCTGTGCAGGTTATTTAAAGCCAGAAGATATTTTTAGATTATTATTTTGAAAAAAATAAATCTTATAATGATTTTGTGATAAAAGTCTTACAAATCTCATAGCTGGGTGGGAAAGAAGTGGATTCATATCTTTCCCAAGGGTATTTGTGCATAAGTTAATGTAACAAACCTAACTGAAATTGGAACACAGCTCTCCGATTAACAATTCCAAGCCATTATTCATTACACTACCTGCACATCCAAGCTTATAGCACCTGGTATTCCCAAGTGGCCACCTGTCCAGATACTGACCAGGCTCAACATTGCTTAACTTCCATGATCAGATGGGAAGCAGTGTTTCAATACGATATGGCTGTAAGTCACATGTGATCATAACTGACGAATATTTTGAAACTAGAAAGTATCCTGTTGTGAGGAGAGGAAATGAATGGCTTGGGAAATCATGCTGCAATTGCTGAATAAAGTCATGCTTTCACAAATTTATGGAGGCTCTTGCTGTTCCTGAAGTTCACAGATTGAGTCATATATATCAAGTACTTTACTGGTTTAATGACCACGTGTAGGAGTTACTAGCTAAGGTGTTATAGATTGACATTATCTGCTCTTCAACGTAGACATTCCTACCGGGTGGGGTACTGCATAACCTGAGACTATAAATACACTATATTTCCAGATGGCAAAGAACTTTCTACAAAAGCAACCATTTCTCTTTTCTTTTTCTTTTTTATCCACAAAAAGGTTCATCTCTTTATCTATAAATGGTTCATTTTTTTCTTTTATTAAATTTGATTATGCTTAAAGTCAAATTCAAGCAAGCACTTCATACCTGTGAAAAGTTGTTGAAAGTAGAATCTAGTTGTGTATACAGATTAACTAACCTATTTTTTATATCAATGTCTGGATTATATTATCAAAAATACAAAAGAATCACATGATATTAATTTCCCTAAAGACTCCTAATATCTATGAATTTGTTTCCTAAATTTCCCAAGTCCACAAAGTACTTGAATATGGAAAATACACAAAAAGCTGTTTGTAAAGCTTTGTAGGTGTTTATATTCAAGTTGTAAGTGCACTTTTGATGTGGTGGAATCATCCAAGTGACGATAGATTATGCAAAATGGGTAAAAACAAGAGCAGGTGGAGTCTTGATGAAAAATGACATAAAAATTTACAAGTAGATCATGGAAAGAGTATGGGAACTGAGCAACACCAAGTATTTTGTAGGTGGTGGGGAGGCGATCGATACTAAATGGGTCAGCAGACATTAACTGTTTAAAAATCCTTTTTAATTCATGGCAAAAAATGATTTTAACATTTCTGAATTAGTTGAAAAGGTGGAAATAAATCTAAGAGCTTTTATTTTACCAATTTCAATCTAGAATGAACAGCCAAAAACTTTTAGCCACAATCTGACAGATTTTACAGGGGATTAAACGGTGTTACTCCCCTAATCTATTTTAAGCTGATATATCATTGGTGTTGGTTTATTCTATTCACAATGAACACTAGTTAAAAATCAAAGATTCTTTAAATTATGAAAAAGAATAGTGCTATGTACACAATAATTTTAAATTATGTGTGTGTATATATATATATGTGTGTATATATATATATATATATATATATATATATATATATGTGTGTGTGTGTATACACACAAGTGGCCCAACACAGAATGTGGAATCAGTAAAGTTCAAATTCCAGCCAAGACAGTTTGTGTTCACACTCCATGTTAATGCCCTTGTGGAAAGCATGAGTATCTCTTCTCACCCACCCCAGCAGCTATGGGTAAAATACCAAGACTGACTGAGGTCTCTAACTTTGCTTGTTCAGAAGAACATTTAAATTCAAAACCTAGTATGGAATCCACTATTTCAACCAGCTATGGGTAAAAAAATAGCAAAAAGTAAATGTTGGTAGGACTAACAATCCTGTTTCAAAGACCTACTTACTGAACATAATCAGTTCACAAGCTGGATTATATACACACACACATATATATATATATATATATATATATATATATATATATATATATATATATACCTATGCAAATTATTATTGCTACAAATACTTGTTTTGAAAGATATTACCAACATGAGCAAATACTTCATTGCTACCAGACCAATTTCCTATCTACTCAACCCAAACCACAGAACTACTTCTGGAAATTAAGCACCCAACACCAGATTTTTTTTGAAAGACTTTCTTCAATTAACATAAATATACAAATTATTTATCTTGCTTTAAAGCAATGTATGATGACGCCCCCCTCCCCAACACACATCATCATCATAGTATTTTTGTATGTACACAGCCTTTTTGCATATTCTGTAAGCTTTTTCTAAAACCTACAGATTTTTGTCTAATATTGCGGAAGTTACACTATTATATTTATATATCTTAATAGTTATAATTTAACATGTCTAGGCAAACAGATTTTGTCAATAAAGTGCTCAATCTAACTAGAGTAATAATTATTTTATCAAAAACATTAAACATTATTTTTGATATTACACTACAAGAGAAAACAGACGAAAAGACAGAAACACTGGTATTTTCAATTATGTTTGGGCCAGTTCTCATTGGGCAGACATGTATCATGTGCATTAAAAAACATAATTCTATATGTATGTAATGCACGTGACACATGTCTGTCCAATGAGAACTGGCCCAAACATAATTGAAAATACCAGGGTTTCTGATTTTTGTCTGTTTTCTCTCAATCTCTGATGAAGCTTTAATAAAAGTGAAACATGTTAGATTGATATATGTGATTATATAAAGCTGGCAGTTTAGATTTTTCTGAAAGTTTTGGTGCCATGCATGACATCCATATAAAAGTCTTGATCTGAATAGGCTATTTAAGAACAGGAATCGGGTTATAGAGAATCTGAAGTAGACTGTGATGTATTAGTAGTCCATGCGAGTACCCTGGGCTCAATCATAGGCAAGGGAGAAAATGAATTTGTCCCAGATATTTCAATATTACACAATTGCCTCTTCCAACAGTATCTTGTCACACATTGAATAAAAGCACTATCTTTACTGTTCATATTTACCATTATCTGATTTATAACGAAATACTATCATTTTCAAGTGATTTTAGGACTGAAACAATTACCGGTATCTACATTTTCATCTAAACAGAGCAGCCCCACACTTAATAAGTAAATACCACACAATGACAACCAATCACTTTTCTTATGTTTTAATATATGTAAGTAAAGTTTTGAAATAAAGGTGAATATTTGAAAGTATAACAAATATTAGTTATATTTACATAAAAAAAAAGGTACCATGTAACTCTCCAGATTATAGTGCAACCTATTTGCAAGTCAACTGCAAATACTCACTTTGACAACTCTAAACTAAGAGTGTAATCCATCTACTGGTGAGACCTATACACAAGTATATACAGTAGTTAAAAAATATATAATATATATTAGTGACATTTACAGGATGCTTTAAATAAGTTAATGTTCTTATTGCTGAGTGATATGATTTTTTGTTTTTGCTCAAGTATAATAGGCTAGGCAATATTCATTGTGATCCATCCTGATAGGTGACCAAATATTTTACACATACAAAATTTGAGCCATTATCTTGTTTTTCATTCAAATAACTGTAAACTTATACCCTCCTAAGCTATGAATTTAAATATTTAATATTTGGAAAATGGCTTTCTTAAAAAAATGAGAAAATTTATAGAAAATGAGGTTCTTTATTTTTTGACTGATGTGTGTGAAATATCCAAGGGAGACACAAGAAATGTTGGGTAACTTCACAAATGAACAGAGATCATCCATTCATAATCTCTGGTTCATTGGAAGAGTTAAATGACCTTACACAGATTAATTAACTTGGTGGAATTAACTGATATGAGATGTATGCAGAGCTGGATGGGAATGATCAATCTCCATGGATTTAATAAAGGGTTTGGCATGACATTCCCTAAAGGTTACCAACTACAACAGAGGCCCAAAGAAAGCCAGAGGCTACAAAGGACAATTCTGTGGCAATGACAACAAAGATGAGGCCATTAATCAGAATAAATGTGTGAATAAAAATTAATTGATTCATGAATATTTTAAAATTTCTCAAAATTTTAGATAACACCACATATCCATGATTAATAGTATACATTTTAAAAAATTATGGTTTAAAAGTTGGTTGACATTTTTAATGACTCATGTAAACATTTATGTACCAGATATTTAATTTTCAGATTAGAATGGTAGGACAAGGTTACAGTTATCAGAATTAATAAAAGGAATGGTCTAAAATTGTGTGTAAATATTTTAAATGTTACCTATTTAGTATTGAACACAATATTTTCAGAACAGTCAATACTTCCAGGTTGGATAAAAAAGTCAGAGAAACAAATTTACACAACACTCCTAGTTATAAAATAGTTCTTTATCTCTTATTTTTCTATTCCATAACCAAGCAGTCTGAAGAATATAACATTTTATTAAAAGGAATAGCAAATAATTTAATGGTAATGATCTAAAATGAGGATATCAATATATTCAATATTGTAACTTGACCAGTAAAAATCATAATATTGCATTCCAAGGTTACACATAGTCAAATGAAGGCAAAGCACAAAATCTAATGATGTGATATATATATATATATATATATATATATATATATATATAAAAGAGAGAGAGAATTAAATGGCTAAATATAAGCAGGCATTTGCTGGTGTGCGTATGCAGGCAAGTAAATAAATAATCATTAAATTTATACATGAGGTGTAAACGTAATAGTGCTCAATGCGGTTATACAGAGCAATGTATTAATTAGTACATATTCGCGTACCTACGTTTTTGGCGTGCGACTATAGTTTCGCTTGATGGTGTTCCTAGTTCATCAGATAAGGATTATATAACTGACCATGAAAACAAAGCAACCAGTGAAAAACAAGGGAATGTCTAAGAAGGTGGCAGATATTAAAACACTCTTGCATTTCCATAAGCAATTAGATAAAACTTGTTCAACTTAATTCTTGTCCAAACCCTCATTCCTCCAACCAACATTCTAAATAAAGAACTAAACAATAAGTAAAATGAATTGAACATTGACCAATGAATGTGGAAAGTTTCAAACTTGTTTTATTACATAATTAAAATAAATTAAGTCATTATAATTTTATCTCTGATCTTTAAACATGGGTTATACTGATACTTAAGTATGAATTGTGTAAAGCTAATTATTGTTTTTATAGAGTAAATACGCCTGTCCTTTTGATCTTATAGAAATTAAATAAATCCACTAATGTTTCATTTTTTTAATTTTTGTTTTAGCTTTAAAAATGCACTGCACATTTTCCATTCAACAAGTATCTACAAGCATAAACCTCTGTATTTATGTTTCTTTCTTCATCATAAGTTAAAGATTAAGTACAAAAATTAGTGATCATTTGAAAATATAGAAAAAAAAATTGGCTTTAGCAAAAGATATTTCAGTGTAGAACATAATCTGAGATGAGAGGAAGCTGTAGTAAGAAGTGAATCACAAAATCTTTAAAAGTATATATATCCATGTTATTACCCTCATATGTAAATACTGTATTGTATTCTAATCTGTGTTAGTTTTTATTTTATGACTAGACTGATATCTGAGTCAATGCACTGCCCTTTCTATCAAGTAATCAGTTTATCTAATTTGCAACACTGGAGTGAAAGTTGCCTTATTCACACATCAATACCCAGAATAAGTAAACATTATACCAACAGGAAAGTGTCAATACTGAAGCATTTAGCAACTGACAATGTTCCTTAATGATAGCAATAGAGAAGGACATCATAAAATAATACTTATATTTTTTGACTACAGCAATATCTTTTTACTAGTGCTAATAGGCACATTCATGGGGAAAAAAAAAAAAAAAAGAGGTATTACTGCCACATCTGGGATAGAACTACCCAATCCTCAGTTTCCAAACTTGACAAAGTTCCAAAGTATTTACATGGCTTTGCAGGTGATGGATTGTTTTTCACCCTACAACCCCTTTCCACACAGACAAAACAGTGCTAGCCTCTTGTTACACTATTGCTATGTTCATGGCAGATGATCAGTCAAACTAAATTCCTTAGTTCCACCAATCCAAACATTCACAGCTAGGACTGGTCAGGCCAGTACACTAAGTTGACTCATCTTCATTCCCTTCATATTCCACAGGTAAAGAGAAAGTTTCACTCAGCTTCCCCAGAACTGTTACAGTATGGAACAATCTCCTGAAAGGATGCTTCCTGATCACTACAATCTTACACTTAAGTTTAAGGCCAACTGTTATCTATTATACATATTGTCATAATATGCACCTCATGCTTCTTGTATACCCTTGCAACCTCATTTTGTAATCCTCTATATTGAGGGGCTCTCGGGCCTTGTAGTGAGTGAACAATAGTATAAAAAAATAACCATCAAATGAGATCTAAACAGGTTCAAAAATCCAGTTAAACCAATCTAAGTCAGAAGCAAGTGATGACATCAACCAGATCTGTATCTGCTCCAGACAGAGAAATGATTTTTAATACAGATACAATATTTTCAACTCAGCCTCTATTACTGTAAAGTGGTAATATTGTCAAAAACAGGCATCAACATGTCAATAAAGCAATTAACAAATTAAAAAGCCGCCAGTAGGAATATCTTCTTAGTTGTTATGAAATGGATTAGCAGAAACTGGGTTCTTCCCAAAATGATTAAGGAGAGTTATGCGCCAAATGTCACAGGTGATTGTTGGCAAGCAGCCATATTGGGCTATAGTATTTTGTTCAGCAACAGTCCAGGTCTATGAATTTTTTTTCACATTTTCTGAATGCTCATTATTTTGAGTCAACCTTAAAATGCTACTAAAAAAAAAAAAAAAAAAAAAAAAAAAAAAAAGAAAGTTTACCAAAAGACTAACAAAAAGGGTCTCGGTAACCGATTTTCCAGGCTCCATACAAAATTTGATACAAGCATATTACTTGAATTTTTCAGCCATTGTAAAGATCACAGAGCCATTCCAATGCAATGTGACACGACAAGATCTCATATAATAATTAAGTAGAGAGTATAAATCCTATTGGTAAACTGATTCGTTATGTTGTGTACTAATGAACATTAGCTGAAAATACATTTCTAATGTATTCTCACCATGTACAGTCCTGGAGCTTTCACCTGATATAGGAATTACGTTGATGACAACTTTCTATAGCATATTTTGAATATGAATATATTAAAATCATCAATTAAATGGCTGGTTGCTCAGTTCCAAGTATGCCCATCTACTAGAGTAGCTAGCTAATCCCTTTTGAAGATACCAGCTCAAGCACATTTCTGCTTCTTTATCTCTCATTGATTCAACTTGTGGTTTATACTGCAACTATACTGAGCGGACGTTAGTTACAGTTTCTGGGAAAGAGCACACAATCTGGCATAATTAATAGTTTGAACAAGTCTAGTATGCTTAAACCCTGAGTCATGATGACTTGCAATTTCATGCTAACACATTCATCAGCAGATTCTAAAAAAGTTCTGTCTACCCAATTCACTAGCAAGGCTTGCAAGACACCTTTGGTATTGTTTTTAAGGAACGTTCTAACAGTGCCGTATTCCGAGATCAACTCTTCAGGCCAATATTATCAAGAACTCACCTTGACAAATTAACTATGTCTTGTGGTCAGAATGTTAAAGTTGTTACTGCTCAGCCATACACCCATCATGATGAAATATAGTGGATATAACATAATGACATAACATTATATAACATTAATATGAAATAAAACTGAATATATTTGCCTGGCAATGCTTAAATTCATTTTCTAATTATTTGTTTTTTAACATATCATTCAGTAATGTGCAGACTTCAGAGTAATTTATTCTTAAAAGAAAGGAAAAAAAAATGTTATGTAATTATCAAATTAACCATAATTAGGAATGAACAAAATTACTATAGTAACACATGCAATAAAAATAATTTGATGATTTAATCAAAGTAGGTTCTGTTAAAAATTCTGGGGTTCTACAAGTGGAAAAAAAAATCTAAAAGATAGTCACCATTTTTTTAAATAGTAAGTTAGATTATATGAAAAATAAACATTTTAAATTTGATTCCACTCAAATCACGCAAATGCTCCAGTGACACTAGTTGCAATTCAGCATCTTACTAAAAAGTGAATAAATTCCACAAATTATTTAGTTAAATATTTCTTTTTAAATAAGATACCATTTAACCAAAACAAGTATAACTATGTCAAAACTTTTCTTTAAAATTGTTAAGTTTAAAAAAAAAAATAAAAAAAAAATTAGAAAAACTTGAAAACTTGAATTTCTAAAAGGTAAGCACAATCTTTATGAATTAAAAGTACAATTCAATTACAAAAAATATTGTTCTCTATTTCTTTGTTATTTTTGCAAAGAAAGAAGGTTTGGGGAATTTCATTTGTGTTGAGTTATTTTTAAGCTAATTTCTTGACTTGTCATGGTGGTGTGGATTGTTAGTCCATAGTGATATGGAGTAGTTGCCTAGTGTTCAATTTTTCTTGGCTTTTATCTTAGAATCTAGCGGCTCCTAGCACCCATCGTTTGGAAGGCAGGAGAGTCACTGTGATTGGCTGAAAAACTCTTGACATTTTTTTTTTTTTTTTTTTATTATTATTATTTCTACTCAATCATTCTTTCATTTCTGCTGGAGATCAAAAGGAGGCTGAGCTTTGTTGATTTCCCAGTTGGCTGCTGTCCGTGAAGGCAAACACTGGTTCAATCTTTGAAAATATATAACTGGCAAATCACTCATTAAATCTTGTGTAAAAGATATTGCCACATTTATGTTTGATGCAAATTTCTTTCCAACACTACTGTATCAAAGCATATTGTCAAAGACATTAAAGTGGAACTTACTTTGCAATTACTTGTGATGCTTATGATAGAGGAATCCAAAGACATTGCTGGACTGAAAAATTTCACTTAGTTTTCTTTGATATAATGTCAAGAAAAGCTTTAAGATGATTTGTTTTTATGTAAAAATTTACAACTACAAACTACTACAATTAAACTATTCAGTTGCAATGATAATTTTATGAAAAAATGATAACTGGGATAAGTTTATTGCAGTATGCAGCAATCGAACAAAGGCAATGATAGGAAAAGTGGCTGGTGATGTAACACAAATCAAGAATGTATAAAAAAAAATAAAAAAATAACTGTATTCTTCAATGACATGGGTTAATTAAAATTGAGTGAGTCATGTTTTTATCTCTAAAAAGAAGTGAATATTTTTCAAAGCAAGTATAAAATGACATCATTATCATATAAATTGCAAAACTGGTTCTCAGCTGTGGAACAAAATACTTTTGACTGTTCTGATACTTAAAACTTTCTTCAAGAATCTTAACTGAATTTACAGGTTAAAATCAGAAATGATATTAAAAATCATAATCTGCAGTTCATTAGAATCCAAGAATTTTCAAATTTGAAAAACATTTATTCAGTTAAAAAAATTTTTTTTAAAAATTCAAAGTTAAAGAAAATCCAACCAAAATTCTAGCAATGAATTATGAAAATTTAAATGAAATCAGTTCCGAGACTGAGTTAAAGGCTCAGTCTGAAGGAGTACTGCTAGCAATTTTCCCTTGCAATATGTGTCAAATATCTGAATGCATCAAAACAAGCTATTCTGTTATCGTTTACTATAATATTTTTGTGAACCTGACTTTTCTGAATAGGTTAGCACAAAAACTAAATATTGCAATATACCAAACATGGCATCAGCTATGAAAATTCAAGTGTCAAATATCAAACCAAATTTTCAGACAACACTGGAATCCAAGAAGCAGCAACATTCTTTGCATTTAATAATCTTTTTCAACATAAATTACAGAAATATAACAGTTAAGACATTTTCATATTTAAATGTTTAATTTGTTTCTTTTTTATAATCACATAATTAGACACTGAAAGTTTTGCCTTTGCTACTGCAAAATTAAATCATTAATTTTTTTTTGTTTACATTATTTTCATAGTGATGTAGATTTGAGCATTATAAAATACGAAAAGAAAACAATATATATATATATATATATATATATATATATATTTGATTCCACTTTGTTCAACCTTTGCATTTTTTTTAAACACATTTACTTCCCAAATTATAACTGGCTACAGTAGAGCAGAAAGAGAATTCAGAGATTTAAGATGCTATTTTTCATATCTACAAAGTGGATTTATCATTATTTAGTAAACTTAATCTTTATACACAAATTTCAAAATATTATGGGCTTATGGCCATAATGCATTGATTGATTTGATTTTTTGGTTTTACAGCTTATCAATCTTTTGCAGGCTATTTAAAGCCATAAAATAGTTTCATATTGTAAGAAATTGTTTGGAAATAATGAATTATATATACAAGTGCTATTAATTAACCCATGGCTGGAGGGAAAAGGTGGATTCATACCTTTCCCAAGGATATTTGCATGTAAGTGAATTTAATGAACCCAACTGGAATTGAAACTCCACTCACTAATTTCAAGTCATTATCCAGTACACCAAATGTGCATCCAAGCTTACAGCACCTGGTATTCCAAGCAGTCACCCATCTAGGTACTGACCAGAACTTTGGTGATTGTATGATAACCGGTGTTTCAACATGATAAATTTAATATTTCCAATAAGTAAAATACTTTGCTCTATTTCAAAACTAATTTAAATTGATTGAAAAGAGTTTTTGTTTTGAAATTGTTGAAATTTTTTATTTTAATGCCATTTTTAGTCACTTGTCATCAGAATGTAATTCTCTTTATTAAAAAATCTTTCAAAAATAAAATCTACTTTTCTGAAACTATATTTAAAGAATATTAGCTGATTTAAAGTATGATTAATATTATTTACTTTAAGTTTAAGGTATCAGAGAAATGCATTTTTTAACAAGTTGGTAGCTGTTTATTTAATCTGTTGATGTGTTGACAGCTTGATGATAGATGGATGTTTATCTTATGTTGTTCTGGGGGATGTCTTTATCTGAAGACTGAAGAATATAACATGTGCCTTTTTCATATTATTTTTTTTTTAAATACTCCATAATCTTATAAATTTAGGGAAGTATTCTCTGTAATCTAATGTTTTATTGAATTTTAGATACTTTGATACATTTACTATAATTGTCGCTCTTATTTCTGATAATGTCATGTGTAACTATCCGTATCTACAAATATCAGCACATTTATACATATACAAAAACAATTCAAGAGTTTCAGAATCAATAAATTGTAATAAACCTTACAATTTATGATTAGTAAATACAGTTTTACTTAATAACAATATTCTGTAACTGTTAAACCACTGAAACTGAATTTTAAAAGATTTAAAAACTTTATAAACTATTCTAAAATTTTTAAAAATGAAAACAAGTCTCGAAAAAAAATTTTATTAAGACAAGAGTGTTGTTAATATATCATTCATAAAGCAGTTAAAAGAATCTAATTAAATAATACCTTAGTTTTATTGCATTTTTTATTTTATAATTCAGAGCAGATTTTCCCTAAGACAGGATCCAAATTAAAAATTCTCAATGAATTTCTCAAGTTTTCATAAAATTAAGTAAGTGGTGTGTAACACACACTATATATAAATTTTTACCAAACTTTTCTTTAAAAAAAAAAAAAAAAAAAAAAAAAAATCAAATAATCAAAAAAATACTTTGGTCTTTCCTCTTAATAATAACAAAGGTTTTGACAATAAAACTTAGTTTTTATCAAGTTTGTGGTATTTTTTTCATCATAGTATGATCTTTTTCAGTGAAATAGTGATGGTACCTATATATATATGTATGTATGTATGTATAAGTGTTCAAAACATACTTTTCCATTTGACCATTGCAGATGATGTCTCTTTCAAATGACTTAAATTCTAATTGCAGCAATCTAAAAATACCATATTTAGTGAAATCTTGCTTTACTATACTGATGGCTCCCACATGAATTTTTGACAATTTATTAATAACTTTAATCCTTATGTACAACACATTCAGAAATTGGGTTTACAGCCACATCATATTGAAACATTGGTTCTTGTACAGTTACCAAAGTTAAGCAAGTCTGGTCAGTACCTCAATGGATGGCTGGTTGGGAATACCAAGTGCTGTAAGCTTGGGATGCAGAATTGTTAATCAGAAAACAGAGTTGCAATTACTGTTGGTTTTGTTATATTCACTTATGAACAAATACCCTTGGGAAAGATATGAACCCATCTTCTTCCCTCAGCTATGGGTTAATTAGTAAGACTTGTATCACAAAAAAAAAAAATAAATAAATAAAAAAAAATTATAAAAATTATTAACTCCAAAACATTCTTACAATCTAAAAATATTTTCTGGTTTTAAAAAACCTGGAAAGTGTTGATAACTGTAAAACCAAGTCAATGAATCAAAACAATCATTCGGAAATTGAAAAGATAATAAAATTGAATAACAATAAAAGTTGAATAACAGACCTTGATGGTGGTACTTCAAACTTGAATAAATTCTTGCTGCCTAAATACACTTTATATATACATGTTTTTTATGCTATTGTCTGTGACCTTGATTTTTATTGCATGCTACACTATTGTGGCCCTGTGCCAGCTAAACTTAGTATGTACATGTTATTAAAATTATTGAAAATTTCTTTGTGAATATTAACATTTACACAAATTTTTGCGTTTCCTGTTTATCTAACACACATGCCCAATATGAAACCAAAAGTTCAACCTACTGTTGACACTGGAAAACATTTTATCTAAAGTTAACTAAAGAAATATAATATAGCTGCTTTCAGATCTCATAACTGAAAATATCCTGTTTCTATTAACAGGAATCAAGACACAGTGCTTTTGGAGTGAAATCTTTTGAAAATGGATTTCAGATAAAGAGTTCAAAATGAACAGTCCTTTCTTCAGAGAAATATTTCTGTGTATCTATGTAAACATAATATAAAATGATACAAACAGAATTATAGAATTACAAAGACTAATAGTTGTACCATTTAGAAATGTTCTCATAATTTTATAAACAATTGATAACTGGAATTCTGACTTATGTGCCAGCAGGTGCTAAACAGTTCTGAGATCAAACTATTTCTAATGTTTGGTCATTAAAATACTAATTTTAGGAAGTGGCTTAGGCAAGATAAATATTCAACACCCTCTTGTATATAAGAAACTATAGACATATCCTTTTATATGTACAAAATATTTATAAACTTTATTTCAAATGAAAAACTTCAAGTTGCAAAAAATGTCCAATCCCACACATTTTTATCAGATTGTACTTACTATTACTAATTATTCCTCATGGAATATGATCACATGGTTTAATTCAGAGTTTTCCAAATTGGTTGTGTTGTGATACTTTAATGCAATCAATTATCTGTTCTTTAAATTTTTCATTAAATTATATTTTTAAATATATACTTTTTGAATTATCTATCTTGTTCAGTTAACAAAATTTCAGTAATATGTTGCAAGACTTTATTTTTAAAATGTACTGCTAATATCTAATGTTTGAGAAGCACTGGTCTAATTTCATCAACATTATCCTAGAGGTAGACTGTTTGAGGCAAAAGTCACACACCATAGAGATAATTTATTAAAAGTATAATTACACATGAACATTTTATTTACTAGTTATTTTTTGTAACCTAGGGAAGGTTACTGAATAGAATAATCAAACAAAGATTGATAATGAATGATAATACTTAGGAGAAGAACAACACATATAAGATTTGCCAGCAGCACATAGAAGTAGTCAACTGCTAGAAATGAGTCAAGTGAATTCCACAATGAATCTGGAACTGCAAACTGCAGACCCACACATACAGTATTCACTTCTGAATTTATGGGAATGGGGGCATACCCATTATCGTCTGTAGGTATGCTACAACATTATTTAATTGTTATATGTACTGTTCAAAATGTCCTATTTCAAAACGCATTACAATACTAATCCTGCCTGATTCACTAACACATCGGAGAGTTTCATCTGTAATTTTACTGCATTCATATCTAACTCTTTTAGAGTAAATATTTGGTTACTAAATATTTCTTGGGTGCATCTGATAAACAATTGATTTCAAATGGTCCCACAGAAAAAAAATCCAAGGGTCTGAGGTCTGGTAACCTTGGTGGCCACTCAACAGGACCTATCAAAACAAATTAGACATTTAAAAAATGATTAATTAACCCATATTGTGTATGACATTTGCCTCACACTGCATATACATATCAATATGAGCATATGGTCCAATGCATGTCTAACTAACAATTCACCTACTTTATTGGATAGGCTTATCTACTTGGCTGCCAAAATTCACCAAATCACTTTAACCAGTTAACGCCCACCATCACATTTTCAGGACAATGGGCATTAATGGGCTATCAGTAGAAGCCTATCATTAATACCACATATTTTTTTATAAATCAATAACACCATTTTATATATTGCAACCCAGATGACAAATTTTCATATATACATTGGCAGTGTAAATTGGCTAGATTTTAAATTTGGATCGTATAATCATTTATTGTGTCTAATGTCACCACAAATGTATCCACACTTTTCTGGTGTCTGTTTTTTTTAATTTTAGGTCAACAAATCGGTAGTGATTTATGCATCTGATAACTCATATTTATCTGTATCTTACTATTATTAAACTTCTCTTAAATTTTATTCCCCTCCCTCACCTTAAGTCCTTTCCAGTTGTATGCACGCACGCACGCACACACACATTTTTTTTTTTTTAAGATACCCGGAGTTATATTTTCTGTTTCCTTTTTGAATTTGTAGGCCTGATTAATTGGGTCATGATTGCGGTTCCAATGTGATAAATTATAACCATGGAATATTAGTGTTTGAGCCTTTTATATTATATTCTTGTTCTGTCTTGTACATTGAGCTCTACCTGGATTCTATCCTCTTGAGAAAATACATATATATATTTATTTACTTAAACATTATTTTTAGTGGATACCCATCTTAGAGTAGACTTACAATTTACTTATTAAACAGTATATCTATTTTCGTCTACTGCTGTGAATATTCAAGAAATCTTATAAGGCACTATTCAGCTTTGCTTGATTGCAGACACTTCATGGCTGAGTCTGTATAAGCACATATTTTGCTTTAATATGATTTCTCGAATATTCACGCTGGTAAACAAAAATATACTGTTTAATAAATAAACGGAGCATCTGCTCAAATATGAGTATCCACTGAAAATAATGTTTAAGTAATAAAATCTTTCAGATTAATAAATAAAAAATCCATCACTTCATATATATATATATATATATATATATATATATATATATATATTCATACACGTTTCATTAAATAATATAGATAAGTGTTGTCTATATATTTTATGTAAGTTCTTTTCATATCGCCTGATAAGCTTAATAACATTATCATTAAACAATGAAAGAAAATCACAATATTGATACATATTTTTTAATCCAATCTAAGCTTTCGGCTTACATACGCCATTATCGAAGATGACAATTACACAATATATTAAGCAATACACGAACAAGAAATTGATGATAGTCTGTTTTTGTTTACATGGATGATTTCCAAGCAACGATAAACAAGTGCATATAAGATGCTGAAAGTGAAAATCGCACCACAGCTCATGACGTCACACATGACCACGTGAGAGTGAATCCGATGAGTATAACTATACTTAAACATGAAAAGAATAAACAAAAACTAAAAATTCTTGATGCTATATACATAAAACAGTTGAAACCTAACCTGAACAAAATAAACTATGAAATCTCCACAAATATCCTTAAATGCCTATAATTAGTAACAGAAGCCATTGGTTCATACCAACGGCTTTCCATACTCAATACTCATCGGATTCACTCTCGCGTGGTCATGTGTGACGTCATGAGCTGTGGTGCGATTTTCGCTTTCAGCGTCTTATATGCACGTGTTTATCGTTGCTTGGAAATCATCCATGTAAACAAAAACAGACTATCATCAATTTCTTGTTCGTGTATTGCTTAATATATTGTGTAATTGTCATCTTCGATAATGGCTTATGTAAGCCGAAAGCTTAGATTGGATTAAAAAATATGTATCAATATTGTGATTTTCTTTCATTGTTTAATGATAATGTTATTAAGCTTATCAGACGATACTTACATAAAATATATAGACAACACTTATCTATATTATTTAATGAAACATGTATGAATGAAAAAATGCTGCCTAAATACACACAATATATATATATATATATATATATATATATATCTCCATGGTGAAGAAATCCAAGTAGATCCTAATAATATAAAATAGGAATATAGAGCATATAAATTACATAAAAATGAAACTATTACACCCCCACCCCCCATTCAGATGGCCATTTCACCCCGGGATATTCTCTTTGGGGCTTGTTAATGCAAAAATGTTTGTTTAAAAAAAATGAAAAAGAAAAGATAGTTAGAAAAGGATGCACAGGCAGTCATGACATAGACAAGTCTAGACAGAAATTAAAAATGTTTAAAAATTAACAATGACCTATATTTAACGTATAAACTCTTGTTCAAATGGGAAAAACTTACATTGGAAAATACAAACATAAAGGTTAAGAAAAAAAGTGTTTTAAAGATTATAGAAAAAGGAAAATTATAATCTAAAAATACTATTATAGAATTTTAATATTGTATAAAGAAAGATTTTATTAAAAATTTTAATACTAATGTTGCAGACTTGTGAATGTATTTTTAGTTATCAGAAGGATTTATGATGTCGGTGTTCTTAAACATTCATCCACAACAAATTAAGAGATAAAAGGAATATTGAAAACAAATCATGCAAGAAAATTCAGAGTGAAGACAAACATAATTAAAAGTGTAACAATAACATTGATTTATATACAATTGACATATACAATTGGGTTGAATATTCTTGGATAAATGAGGATGGTTGAATTAGATTGTGTAGAGTATTTTTGTGAAGTTTCAGCGTGTGTGAAGCTGTTATTAAGATTTGTTCGTAAAATTAAACTAAGTATTTGGTTATGTACAAAAATGTCCTTTGTGCGAGTTCAATCAATTGTGTGTGTGCATAAGTTTGTTTAAGTTATTGTTCAAAATTGGTAGGAGTTGTGTACCTTTAGTTGTTTGGATGTTTGATCGATTGTTTACGAACACTTATTTAGTAGTGAGTAAATATCACTTTTTAAGTATTGTAAGTAATTGCTAGAAACTGTTCCTGAGAGAGCGTGGTTGTTGTTTGCCGAGTCAGAGAAGTTTGCCTGGTAAAAGTGTAGCTGGTCAAGGTTTTGACTTGTGTGGATTAGTTTGGCATCTCTCCAGGGGTGAAAGTTTGACTGCTTGAGTCGATTCAGATTCTTCTATTTATAGAGTTTTTGGTCAAGAAAATAGGCTCCAGAGCGCTGGGCGCAAAAAGACATTTTCACGTGAACTTGTTACAATTATAAGGGTCTGAGCCAATGAGAAGTCTCGCTTGCTGAAACTAGAGTGTTGATTGGTTGATAGGTGATTTTTGGTGTAAAGTGGATTATACCGGAGGGGTGAGAGGTTAGTATGGATTATTCCATCACTAATAACTCGTATTAAATTATTATATAGTTATATAAAATTATTATATAGTTATATAAAATTATTAAGAAAAAATTATTTACTTATTAAATAATAATTTAATAACTTATTACTTATTTAGTCTAATGTAATTATATATTCTTATATTTTATTATTAAGTAAATTTATTAAATTAATATTAATCTATTCAATATTATATATTTAATTACATAGTAAAAATTTTGATTAGTAAATTATTAATTTATATTAATAATAATTTATATCAATTATTATAATAAATATTAATATATTATATATTGGCAAGCCCCAGGAGAATTGAAATGGCTATCTGAATGGGGTAATAGAGTTTGTTTTATGTAAAATATATATATATATATATATATATTATATATATATATAATAATGGACTCTCCCGTCAGTTTCGACGTATGAGGATCTGACAGCTTAGTTGATTCAGTTATGAAATTTTGTGCAATAATCTTAAGTGGCATTTAAGACCCGTTAGTGATATACAAAGGAGGCCACATATGGAGCCAGAGTGAGGATTGTGAGATGAGATCACTGTTAGATTGGCTGACCTTTTAGTTCTTGCTCTCACTTCTTGAAGAGGATTCAGACAAGCAGATTGAAAACTGCTAAGTCAACTAAAATATGTTGATCTCCATTCTACCCGCTCCAAGGCTAAGTGCTCAAGGGTGTTACATGGTATATTGACAGCTGACAAGATTATATATATATATATATGTGTATATATATATATATATATATATATATATATATATTTCACATTTATATATTTACATAAGTTTGTTCTAAAGGTATTTCTGGATTTATTAGCAATCATCAAAAGAGAGTAATACAAGAATAAAAATATTTTAAAGTCAATTGAGAATAAATCTTGCAGAAAATCAATGAAGCCAGTGACTACCCATGATCAAGTAGTGTTTTCTTGTGAAGAAATATTAGTTAAACAAAAGGTCAAACAATATATAATACAAGTAAAATGCCTGCCAATGAAAAATTACCATGTACAATAATAATCAATCTTTAAAAAATATCTTATAAACATTATAACATAACCAAACCTTATCATAAAGCTCAGATCTGAGTAAATTACCTTTATCATTTTTCTGAACTTGAAAATTTTTGTTTTCAGTATACTTAATTTTTACATGTGACAAATTCTTTAAAGTACTTAGGTAACAACAAAGAAAAATTTTTTGTAGCTGAAAACATATTCAACATTAATGAATATCACCTATTTTTCTATATCTAAAAATTTTCTATAATACTAAAGTTTGCGATTTTGTACCCTTTTTTTTTCCAAGGTACTTTGTATATGTATATATTGAGATATCTCTAAAGATATAATTAAACTGGCTATTTTAAATATAAGTTTAGAGTTACTCTATGAATTACAGTGAAATTTTTATATATAAGTTAAATAATGAATATTGAGGCAGCAGTCTTGGATTAATACAAGTTTGATTAAAGACAAGAAACAAACTTTTAGTTAACTTTTCTTGCCTATGTACATAAGAAGACATGTTTGGAAACAATAAATGTCAATATTGTCCAAACATTTATGATCTAATACTTTCAACCATATTTCTAACCACTATCAAAATTGGTGAAAAATAAATATTGTAGAGTTTTTCACAATTAGAAGTCCCATAATTCATTAATGTTGTAGGGGTACCACAAATGCTACAAACATAACCTTAGTGGTAAGATAGACTGACAAAGGTCATCCTCTTCAAGCTGAATTCAGCTTTCTTGTTCTAGACTAATTATCCTACCAAGGTTAAAGAGCCCAGTTCTAAATCCCTACTATTTAACTGAAGGAAGATAACTTTATGCTTTTTTTCAAGGTAAATTAAACAGAATCTCAGAATTTGAATTTGGCATGCTGATTCCACTTTCTGCACCAATAACAGTTACCTGTGCATACAATTTTAAAAAGATTTTTTTAAATTTTGGCATTTGGGATTTATGCATTATATGATGCCATGCATGGACAACACACAAAAACGTCTTCACTAACCTAAATATTTATTAGGTGTTAAAACCATTTAAAATCCCAGTTCCAAAATTTATGATTTTATTTAGTTTTGACTTTAGCTTAATGATATAAGTGCTTTAAGAATCGGAAGTCTGCAAAATAGGAGGGGGGGGGGGTAAATTGTATGTTCTACATACAAATTTAATGTGTTCATATTAGTATTGTTAATAAAAGAATATTATTAATAATTTTTGTTTTCAAAAACTTCTATGTGCTGAGTCCCTTCAAGACATTGGCAATCATGGCTCTCCACAATTTCCAGTCCTTTGTAGCTCTTAATAAATTGTGTCTTTTTGTTATCTCTCCTAAACCTTGCTCTGTCATGCATTTACTTAAGTTCTCTAGGTAGGTTATCTGTTGTTTACATCTTGCCTTCAATCTGTCTTGTTCCAATCCTTCTTTCTTCATTATGTACCCTAAAAATTTCAAATATCTTCTTTCTGATAAGTGCCTTTGTTTTTATTTTCTCACTGTCAATGTTCAGTCCATTGTACTCTCAGTAGAACTATATTTATGTTGCTTCAAGTCTCTTCTTCACTGTGAGGAAATTATCCAGTATTCACTGCCATATAGGACTGATATTGCCTAAAAGTTCAATATTCTTTTCTTTGTTTCTAACAAAATTCTTAGAGGTTCGTAATTTTTGTAATAGATTAGTAATCTTATGTATTCATCATATTTTACTGGATGTTTACCTATGTATAATACTACTGATAGCTGTTTCATCTTGTCTATAATTCTGGTGCATTTGGTCAAAACAATATATATTTACTATTACTATTTATATAACCAATTTTCTTTGGTTTTATTTATAAGTGTTTAAATGTTATTGTGTCATTTATGAAATAGTGTACAAGAAAATGCAAGCTAAGCCCAACAGATCAAATATGTATAAACATTCACATGTATAATGAAAGTGGCAGAATTTAAATTTGTAGATTGTTTTTTTAATTTTTTTTTTTTTGAGGAGGCAGTAAATATGTGGATGTTAGTATCAACTAAGACATCTAGAAGAGCTATTCTATTTTCTTTTAGTCATTTTACTCCAAGCAAAGGATAATACCGCTAAGGGTCAAGGGGTTACTAGGAGTAAAAGAGAATGAGAAGACTTTAGTGAAGAGAAAGGACAATAACAGGTTTCAGGAAGGTAGCAGATAGCAATTGGTGTTGCATTTAAATTTCTGAAGATTGTCAGTAGCAGAGAAGCTAGAAATTAGAAGAAAGTTCCACAGGTGAGAAAAGAAACTTAGAAAAGAACATACAGCTACATCTAACCGGTTCAACAGTAAAACCGTGAGATCTAGTTACCAGTCTAGTATCATGCTTATTAAGCTCTTAAGTAAAATAAAGGAACAAATTATTTTTGAAGGTAACTTTTAGGGGTTTTATTTGATCAAAGCTATTAGATAGGATAAAAATATCAATATATCTAATGTAACTTGTAGAAATGACAAGAGTTTTAAACATTATTTTCTAGGTGATACATGGAATAATTTTAAAAATATCAGTTGAAAAAGAGATCCTATAGATGCATCATCAATCTGTGAAGAAATGTTGCTATTTTGTTCATAAAAAGGATATGCTATGAGGAAAGGATACTGAGAATTCCATGGACGAATGAGTAAGCAACATGGAAATCTTAAAGAAAATCACAACAGAAAGAACATTTAAAATCAGGAAGAGATAACTGAAATACCTTGGACACATAATAAGGAAGAAGGGCTTGAAAAACTTAACCATCACAGAACATATTGAGGGCAAGAGAGATAGGGGAAGGCAACAAACAACTTACCTGATAAGCTTGTGTGAATGGATGGTGGAATGGAGGCCTTAGTAAAGGGTAAAAAAACTAAGAGCCACACAAGATAGAAAATTGTGGAGAGCCATGATCACCTATATCCTGAAGTCACATGGCACATAGAAGAAGCAGAAGCTTATAGAGACACTTTGCAAAGAAAAATTTGACTTTCACTAAGAGACATAAATAAACAGCTGTATTTTCTATTTATTTTTTATCTATTCTTTTCTTTCATTGTAACAAGCCTAAACATAATAGCTACCAGAAAACTGTCTTGTTTCTATCTCTTATTTTTCTCTTCAGTTTTGATTTAATATTTTCACTAAATCAAGAAAATAACTAAGAGAATTTCAATTGGCAGTTACATTTAAAGGTAAACAATATAAATAATGTGCAGGCAGGTAGACAAAATAAACATGGTTTAACATTTTTTTTTTAAATAATAAATAAATAGGTAATAAAAAAGGGGGGTTTCTACTCAAATATGGGTATCCACTAAAAATAGCATTTGAAGTAACAAAAATATGTTGGATTAAAAATAGGAATCTTACTTCTTTAGAAATTATATTTGCTGGCCTATTGGATGCAGATCCCACCCACCAAAATTACCCTGTGTCCAATACAGCAGTATCATATGAGAGGGACATAAAGACCACAAAAAAAAGTGGGGTTACCAGGAATCAGTGCACAAATAGAGCTTAGCTCTGAAACTAGGGCTCTTGGAAGTGAACAAACATGATATCAATAAAAATATCCCTGAAAAATTCACCCAAGAAAAAGAAATTTATGGAATTGCACAATATTTTGCTATTTGTTTTATAGAAATACCAAATTTTACAGAAATATCTGTTTTGACTGGTATACTGCTGCTTGCTTTGTGTGTGTTTTTGTTGATATACAGGTATTGGAATTTGCTTTTCTACATGTATAATATGAGACTTCATTTACCAACAAGTACCATATTTCTGTTTTTTTACCTATTACCATATATACCAGTGTTCACCGATACCAGTAGATTTCTTTGTAGCTATTCTGAATTTATTGTATGTGCAATTATCAATAAATGCATGATAAATGTGCTAAAATTCTTCTTTTCCCAAAAAAAATGTCATGGCAATTAAACCTTACCTTACTTCTATTAAAAAAAAAAAAAAAAAAAAAAAAAAAAGAAAGTACCAGTAGTATAATTTGGGCTAATACTATAAGTGTTTCTTCATGGTTAGTGAGAATGTCACATAAAGGTAAGGTTATAATTTTGATTGTGATGCGTTCATTTTTTTTTTTTCCCTAAATATTCCATGCCAAAATCTGGGTGCATCCAATAGTCCGGCAAATACAGTACTTTGTTTATGGTTCAAATACAAAACTGAGAAGATATAGCTTTCAAGAAAAATCAGAATGAGGAAATGTTGCTTTAAGGCAAATAGAAGCTTGTTTGGCTGTGAGGCTCTTTGTAGATGAGTGGGCTAAAGCACACAAGATCATATGTTGGTTCCTCCTACAAACAGTGAACACATGTTCGAATCCAGCCAGCAAGTAGATTTTTTTTTACTAAGTTTTCTTGAATGTGCAAGACAGTAGATGAAATAAACAGTGTTAAAAAAAACAAAAAAAACAGGGCATTCTACTCAAAGTGTTTGAAATAATAGATCTGTATAATATACAAAGGCACTATCATTCTTGGATTATCTCCAACTATTTCATAGTGTTCTTGCAACTCTTAAGTCATTAGACAGGTCTAAATCTTCCCTCTTAATATCCTCTCCAAGTTCCAGGATAAAGAACAGCTGATGAAGGATCAGTTACAGTGAATAGCCAGATCAAACTTTGATGTAATATACTTCTCACACTTCTTGGTACATGTATGCCCAACTGCTATAAATTCAGGATTTTCTTTCTCCAAAACTGGCTATCATAAAAGCTAAAATACCCAGTCACTTTTTTTTTTTTTTTTTTTTTTTTAACTATTGTTCACCTTATACCAGGCCAAAGAAGCACTCAAGGTAGAGGGCTAATGAAGGAGATTGTTGTATGAGTGGTAAGAGTAAGAGGTAAGAAACACTATGAGGCTATATGGGAAAAATAACAGTTAAGTCTGGATTTGAAAAGGTTAAGATTGTAGTGGTCAAGAAAGCATTCTTTTGGGAGTCATTTCCATAAAGTAGCATTTCATGAGTAGAAGCAGTTCAAGTGGAACTTCCTTCTTACTAATGGTTGGTTGGTTGTTTAGCAGCATATCAATCTCTATGAGTATTTAATGCTGAAATCTAAATATTTTGTAGAAAAAAAAAATTTTTTTTTTTTTTGAGATAATGGTTTTAGTGATACAAGTCTTACTATTTAACCCATAGCTGAGACAGAAGAGGCAGATTCATACCTTTCCCAATTCTGAGCCATTATTCATTTCACCATCCACACATCCAAGTTTACAGCACCTGGTATTCTCAAACAGTCACCCATCTAGGTACTGACCAGGTTTGATGTTACTTAACTTTGGTGATTGTACAGGAACCAGTATTTAATTTCTTACTAATATAATGTGAAGGGAATGAGGATGGTTCAACGTAAAGTATGTGGTATGGAAGGTCTTAGTTATGAGAGCTAGAATTGGTAGATCTAAGAAATGTAGCTTGCTAGAATATTTTCCATGGAAATAGCAATAGAGTGGCAAGAGGCTGGTAATGTTTTGTCTGTGGGAAAGGGGTTGTAGGATGGAAAATAATTTAAGTCTATCATGACTGAAAAGTGTTCTGTTATTTAAACCAAAGACGGTAGCAGGGAGAAGAGATGAATTCATACCTTTACCAAGAATTTAAGTGCAGAATGGATGTAAAGAATCAACTGAAATTTCAACTACGTTTGCTTATTCTACCCCAATAGCTATCACATTATCTGCAAATCCTTTTGTAGCTATAGAAGAATAAAATTAACTCTTTTCTTGTCAGATACAAACTACATCTCATCCAACACCAGCCCCAGCTTTATGAAAGCAATTTTCAGTTTAATCATTCAGGCAAAAAAGAAAAAAAAATAATAATGATGATGAAATCAATAAATATAACTTTTCTCACCACCTTTATCTCTCTCTCTCTCAAACAGGTTAGCATGAAATCGATATCACGTTTTTCAGCATATTTGGGGACAGTTTACAAAAAGTAAAAGATAAAAGAAAAACAAGACAAAAAGAGTTTTTGAAAAGTTTTTGGTAATAAAAGTGCCAATCACATTGTTAATATTGATTATTTGTATTGATTTTAATTAAATGCAGCACCAAACAAGAAAAATGTTTGTCAATGTTGGTTTCAATCGTTAGAATGACTGCTAAAAACATCCCCCTCCCCAAATTTATAGTCAAATCCTACAGATACATACTGGGATTTCTTCCTCACCAATAAAAATGAACCCCCTTTTGGTCTCATCCACCTTATTTTTCTTCTTTCATGTCTTGAAATCAGAATGCTATAATCACTGAACTGTATCCCTTTTGTGTGTGAACACCATTCTTACTTTGTGAACTTATGGGTACCTCAACGTGGTGTAATGGTTAACAAGCTTGTCTCACTAGAACAATTACAACTGAGTAGCGAGTCCAATCCTCACTGGATTCCCCATACTTTTGGTCTTGTACCATAGCTAAGCTACAATGGGGGGGGGGGAGAGAGAAAAAAAAAAAAAAAAAAAAAAAAAAAAAAAAAAAAAAAAAAAAAATCGCCTTTGTGAATTTATTGCCTCATTACTGTTGTTTTTGCCTACTTTTGTTTATTTTGTTTGCTTAATATTATTTTAACCTGTTCTTATTGTTTATTGGAAACTTTGGCAATTTCGTTTGGACATTTTTGACATTTACGCTTAACCATTGATAAATTATTCCACAGAATGTGAGTGTGGGTATATGTATATGTATGCATATCAGAGTTACTCATAAGAGAAAGAGTAATAACAATACTAATATAATCATTAATAATTTTTTACTTTTATTTCATCTTAATTTCAGTTGACGGTCATTGCAACAACCCAAATCATCATTCTAAAGACATAAATCAACATAAATTCCAAGCAAAAATTAATAATAGCTGACACTTCATCATCTAATAAAAATACAAGATAAATAATTGCTACTAGTGTGAATACAAACGATAATATCATTTGATTGTGGAAAAATGTGTTTATATGGTTAGATTTTATCTTCTGTTAACTGGAGGGTTCTTGTAGCTCGAGTGATAGAGCAGCTGTCACAGTAAGAAAGGTTTTCAGACACAAAATGGATACTAGTTCAAGTTTTGCTAAGAGTATATTCTTCATTTACAGTCCATGCTGTTTACTAATGGTTGCAGAGTGATGTAGTAGTTGCAATGATCATTTATATGCTGTTGGCTATCATGGCTCTCCACAGCTTCCTGCAGCTCTCTCAGGTTTGACTCTTTACCATCCCTCCTTGTCCCTGCTCTGCCATCAATTCACACAAACTTAAGTTGCTCACTGTTTCTCATTCCCTTGATACACCCTGTGAACATTAAATTTTCGAAGTCATCCTTCCTCATGTGTCACTTCAAGTAATCTCACGTGTCATTTTCTGAATTTACACATGAAAGTCTATCTAATTCCTATTTTCTTTAGAACCTCTGCATTGCTAAGCAATTGAAATTAAGATGAAAGTAATACTAGTTCAGTGGTTCTCAACTTTTTTTGTCCAACGCACCCTTTTCACCATCTGAGTTCACCCCACCACTTTCCAAGATTGTTTGACTAAAAAAAGCGCATTCCAAATAACATGCATATATTATTGAAAATCTTCATTCTTTTCCATATTAGTACATATACATTGATTATTTTTTATCGAGGAGTTTTAAAAATTTAGTAACAATAGAAAATGTTGATGGATTTTTAAAACTGAATACATTTACAGTAATTTGTTTCAATTCATAACTAATTTATTAAATAAACAAACTGAAGTATACTTCAATAAACAAAAAGTTCAATAGAATGCCAGGGTATTGAATTCAATGAACAAAAAGTTCAATAAAAGGTCAAATTGATTTTATTCTGATGAAGATTACAGTTAATGAGAAACTTGTGAAAATGTAAGAGATTTTTCCCTCTGTTCCTGAAATCTCTACCTCCGCTCACCCAGTCGAGAACCCCTGTACTAGTTAGAAATTAATAAGGGTTGACAATCTATAAAAAAAATCAGAGTAATGAAAATTTAATGAAATCAAAGTTACTTGATTATTATCTTTGGTACACAATTTTTAAAAGCAATCCAATCATTTTAAAAGATTAACATAATTACAGGAACATATCTCTCGTTTATAAAAAAAAAAAGTCTATTCGTCTATATTCTCTCTTGCTCAGTCTTAGCAATTAGGATATTTTGTTTCCTTTTCATTGTTTATCAATAACACTAAATGATTTAAATTAAATGAAAAAAGTAATGTCAGAAAAAAAAAAAATCATTTTAAGAACAATGCAGATATTTTAAAAGGCAGATACACACATTTGCACTTAGATATACATAGTTAAAAGTGAATTTGATGAAATTAAATTAGCTTACAAAAGTCAAAGTTATCACTTGAGCAATACATAATCTTCCTGAAGCTAAAGAATATTTTGTAATGTTTTGCAATGTTGTGAAAAGTATAAACACATTGTGTGTGTGTGTGTGTGTGTGTGTATGGAAGTAAACCTTTTTACAGATTTAACAGATATTACACATTGATCCTAAGCAGATTTAGCAGTGATACTTTGATCCTCAGCAGATACATTTTTCATCATAGACTGTAGACACAGGTAGTTACACAGATACTCCACACTGATCATGACAAAGCACCAAGGAGTGATACTTTGATCCTTGGCAAATATAAAGATGTTTTAGTTTAAAATATTTCATTTACCTTTCACCAAAACACTTTCAAGCCGTCGCATCATCACTAATCAAATAAATTGATATAAAATTATTTTAGTTATCTAAATCAATGTTATAAGTTCACGAATCCATTGTCATCTTTAAATGCAGACATAAACATTTTACAAGATAAAGAAGCCGACAAACCAATTATTCTGATTAAATAACCATTATATTGTTAGGTTATACAATCAGTGTATACTTTAGAGAGATTTATTTTCTAACACAATAATTAAGCCACACTGAATATATTCATATAATCATACTAAAGTGTTAAAGTATGCTGAGATGAGTGTCCTTATAAATAATGCTGTTGGCATCTTTCCTGGGCCAATATAACAGAAAAGGTCAACACTTGTCAAGTGTTGTGTTCAGAGCTTACAGCTACTAACAAATTAAAGTATTAAAAAGGCAGACTGTTTAACTTCTTCCTTTTTTTCTTTTAATGCCTCATCCCTTCAGGACGTTAGTTTCTCCATGTTTTAGAATTCAGAGTTTTACCAGTTGCCATGCAAGACTAGAGTACCCAGTCAACCCTACTATTTAATCTATAGTTGGTAGGGGAGAAGAAATGGATTCACATCTCACCCAATTGGCTGAGCCAGTTAAGTATTAGGTTGGTGCAAAAATAATGTTGTTTTCTCACATGAAGTTGAACGTCAAAAAACAACATTATTTTTGCACCAACCTAATAGATATTTAGCCACATGTCCACTAGAGTTGAATGAGATGCAAAGTAGAGTTGAATGAGATGCAAAGTAGAGTTTAAGGTAGCCTATGTGTACATGAACTAAGACGAAAAATGCTCGGGACCTCTCAGCACTTCTACTCTTGAGAATGCTTCTGGCATCAGATAATGACCCCCAGTCCCTTCTCAAAGAAGAAGTATTGCCTGGGAAGATGGGTCCTTGGGACTGGAGCATATAAGTTTTTACCACCTGGGCAAGGTACATATGTTTAAATTACTGAATGTATATTAGAGACTAAAGAAAAACTGAATAAATCTGGTTAAAATATTTGCTATAAACAAAAAAAAAAATAAATAAAAATTTTTTGAAGCATATAAGATATAGCCCTAAGGAAAAAAAAAAAAAGGACTCAAAATCACTCCACATTATACACAATGAAGGGCAATCTGGTACTAAAGCATTCAGTTAGTTTTAAAATGAATATGAGAGGATGTTGTAAAGTTCTTGGTTCAATCCACTTGCCAAAATCTAACCAAACATCAGACTTACATTGAAAATCCTCCTTAGTTAGGCTGACAACTTTACAGTAGCCCCTCTAACAAAATATTTCATGTTAAATTTAAGACCTGTCCTACCTATATGCAGCTGAAGATGGTGCATTTTCTATAAAAGTTGGTATTTGTAAACCAGCTGAACTGACTTACCAACAGAAACCAGTAGACACAAACTTGTTACCATTGTCCCTACGAAAGCATGAGGAAAAATCCACCCTTAGCTTTTGACAAGAAAAATAGAAGATAAGAATTTTGCCTTGTATCTTCAAAACAATTATCTTTATAATAACTAACCACCTAAAATAAATTCTCGGTTAATCAAAATCCTATTTCTAATATTAAAACGAAATATAAAGTTTAGTTTCTTTCTTTAACTTAAATTTTCAAGTACGATATCTGATAGCATATAAGGCCAAAAAAAACTCTAGTAAAGTTGAGGCATTTGGCAGGCCAACATTTACTTAGACATCACAGACTACTGGTATTTCACTTAGCTTAATATTACAACATAACAGAGTTAAGTATAAATAAATAAATAAAAAATATTACAGGCCATCAAATATGGCATTTTAAGTGACAAAATATTTTTTCTTCTCATCTCACTTTTCAGAGAAAGCAATGATAAATCAGTCATGTGTTTACATTAAGCAAGTTTACAGCAGGCATGATTATTAAAATACATAAAAGCATTTTTAAATATTAGAGAGGCTGGTGAAAGTGTCATATTATAACTGAAGAATAGCAAACATTATACTAGCAAGATTAATTGGAATCAAATGCAGATCCAATATGGATTGAAATCCGACAGAATAAGGAATAAATAGGAAATGTTTATAAATCTAACAGGTTTCACTTTCATTAAAGCTTCATCAGAGAAGGAAATATGGAGGAGAAAATTTGGTATTTTTAATGTTTGTGCCGTTTGTTTTTCATTGGTTAAGCAGACTTCACATGTATGTCTTGTAAAGCAGTGTTTGTGTATATAACTTGTGTGTAAATGTATTCTAATTCTAGTTTGCCTATACAAGATTCAGATGATAATGTGTGTGTGTGTGCCTAACAAGATTGCAGAGATTTTTTTTCTAACAAAAAGAAAAAGGGGAAAAAAATGCAGAAAAAAAAAAAGAAAAGCATTATCCTTGTTTGGTAAATACTAAGTTACTAAATTATTTCAAGCAGTTTGCTCAGTTGCTAATAAACAAGTGTTACTTTTATGGATGGTTGAATGACTTATATCTCTACAGTCTGCTAAATAGTTCCAGAAATACTGAAACCTGAACAGGATGAGTATTGATTTGCTCATTTGATTGCTAATAAATTAATTTTTAATATGAGAATGTGAAGTACTGACAATTATTGCAAATAACTGATCTTGAAAAACTGGTTTGTTTGATTAAAAAAAATAACATGTAATTTTTCAAAAATTTAGAATATTCATAATGTAAATATTGATAACGCACATCTGTAAAACACAATGTGTGTGTGTTATTTGTATATACATACACTCAATAATTTCTAAAGAATTCTCGGCTTATCTCACTTGCAAAAATCTGACCAAATGACTAAGAATCGCAATTTTTTTTTAAAGGCTTCTAAGTCAGTCCAAAAACTTTTCAGCAACTGCATCTTAACTGAAGATATGGATTAAATAAATAAATAAAAAATTTTAAAAAAGGAACAAGTAGGAAAACATTTATAAATTAAACAGATTTTGTTATTTAAAAATACAACTCTGCATTGTTTCACAAAAAAAATTCTGATGAAGCTAAATAAATAGCGAAACATACTAAATTTATAAAGATTTTCCTACTTGTTCCTTAAACACACACATTATTATATATATATATTTATAATGTGGAGAAACTTGCCACTTAACCGAGTGGTGTTATTTCAGTCATGCTAGTAGCCCTGAAGAGTGAAGATATTACTACAATACACTCACGAAACTTTAAAGTCAGCATGACTGAAATAACACCACTCAGTTAAGTGAAAAGTTTTCCACATTCTATTAACACTATCTTTGTATGTATGTATGTATGTATGTATGTGTGTGTGTGTGTGTGTGAATCTTAAAATGTAAAAAAATATTAATAAGACAACTATTACTGTATTTGCTGGCATATATCACACTCTCCCCCATTTCAGTCTGAATTATGAAGAAAAAAAATTGTTGGGTGGTATATTGAATATTACTAGAAATTCATTCATGTTCCCTATTTCGTGTTAACAAGAGATTTTAATATTTAGGGAAAATGTGGGTCTTATATGCACTCAAATATGCTAAGTACTTGCCATCCAAATGCCCAATTAAAATTAAAAGCAATTTACTAAGACAAAAGTGTATAGAAAGTTGTTTAATCGCTAAATTAAAGTAAATTTGAATCCATCCAAGTTTCACCTTTCTTGGCTGTTTCTCTATTATCATAGTGTGGGATAATTAATAACAAAAGTGATAAAAAGAAACTAAAGGAAATTGGTTCAACTATATACCTAAAAACATATTTAAAAAATAAAAAAATATATCTTAATTTAAAAAGATAATTTCAGCATCCCCTCTCCTTCATGTGCATATGTTCTATATTGATGTAAAATCACTTTAGTACAATGAAGTCTTAAAGAATAAAATGCATCACCCCAAAAATTTTCAAATATCATGGATTTTCCTATATATATATATATATATATATATATATATATATATATATATATTAGATCAGTTGATTCTGCTATCTTGGTTTCAACCTTTCATATTGTTAGGTGGTTTGTATCATTTGATTTCCCAACAATTTTTTTTTTTTTTAAATTATTAATGAATGCTTTATTATTTTAAAAAATAAATAAAATACACAACATTGGCTATGAGGAGGAAGAGGAGGAAAGAAAGGGTATTGTAAATGTATTGGTGGCCGGAGGAGGGGGGGTAGAAATGTACATATTTCTTATCCAGCCTCAAAAGAAATTAAGAGGATTTTTTTTGTATGAATGCAACAGTTCATAATCTTGGATCTTTGATTCAAAAGGGTTTTTGGGATCTGGAAATGTCGTTATTGCTAACTTTTCTTGTTGACAGAGGTTGCAGATGTTATTATGGCAGTTGTAAGGTGTCATAAAATGTATACAGAGCTATGTACACATATTCAATGGCAGTCACCGCTATGTCAAGTATTAACATTGCAAGACATTATGGTCAGACTGTACATTGAGATGGCAACCATCTTATATGTGAATTTAGTCTTCTCTCTAAAATAAAAAGATTTTCCATGGTAGATTTTTCCCTTCTCTTACTTGTTTTATTGGCTAACATTCAAGTAGCCTAACGTTGTTGTTGTTGTTACTACAACTATCATCCTTATAATCATCATCATCATCCTTATTGCCTCAAATAGATCTTATGCCATGATTTAACAATCAGGAGTATGTCATGAATGACCTTGAGTCCTGAAATTTCATTTTTCTATGGCGTTAAAACCTCTCTAAGAATTCTGGCTGTTCCAAGCAGTGCTGTTTTCTGAAGCTGCTTAGTTCCAATCAGAGACCAAATTTTACTGAATCATTTTTTGATTTTGTTCATCACTGTCCCAAGAATGCTGACAACTTCTATTTTCTTAAGCCCCACAACAAGTATTCTACCCCCCACCAACACACACAGTTTTAGATCTTTGCTTTCTCAACTACCCTTACATCCCATGATACCACTATATTGATGATCCAACATTCCTTTTGAACAGTAATTATATCTTACCTTCCTGCTTCAAGTATATTATCACATTGCATGGTGGATTCCCAGAACAGCTTTACACACTCGTTTTCCACTACTGCAAGTGGTTTAGGCTCATCTACTTTGATCCTTCTGTTTTTATTATTATTATTATCATTATCATCTTGATAATAGTAAAAAAAATAAAAAAAATAATGTTAATCAGAGACCCAACATCCAATCTACAACTATAGTAACCAGAATTCCAGGAATTAAAGTAAAGAGTACAACATGCTGTGTAAGAACTTGATGCCTCAACTAAATATATCAGTTAATAATATAATTATTTTGAGATTTAACCATGGATCAAGGCAGCTGAATAATCAGTAATGATTTATAGAATACATTCTCTGATTAAATCCTGACAATGACATTTCAGCAGTTATAACTACTTAATACTGTACAAGGTGACAGAACAGAGCTATTACTACTTACAAATTCAATACTAGTCAATAAATAATATCAACTTAACGCATTCAACACATTTTGCCAGATTGCTATATAGGCTTACAGCTACATCATGTTGAAACACTGGTTCCCCATGTGATCAATGAAGTTAAGCAAAGTCGAGCCTGGACACTACCAAGAGCTGTAAGCTTGGATGTGCAGGTAGTATAACTGATAATGGCTCAGAATTCAAGATTGGGGAGTAGATTTCAAATTCCAGCTGTGTTCGTTATATTCACTTATGTGCAATTAACCTTGGGAAAGGTATGAATCCACCTGTTCTCACCCCCCCCCAGTTATGGGTAAATTAGTAAGACTTGTATCACTAAACCATTATTATTAATTATTATTAATTGCATACAAAATATCTAGATTTCAGCATTAAATAGCCCATAGAGGTGTTGATATCCCACTAAACAAAAACAACAAAATTTCTATACTTGTCAAAAATTTATTGTTTAAATTCTTCTAATACAAATAAATATCTACATTAACCACATGAGACTGGGATGTTTTTCACTCTTCCTGACTATAGGTAAGACTTCTTTTGAAGTTTAAAAAAAAAAAAAAAAAAAAAATTGAGGTTCCACTATGCTATCACTGTCAATGTGTGATGTAATATTGGTAAAATAACTTGCAAACTGTTCCAGGACAATCATTACTTTCACAACCTTCATCACTATGAATTACAAGGTGCATTCCAGATGTTTTCATGAGATACATTTCTTAATTTCAAAGAAGTACAAAACTAAATCTTCTTCAAAGTAGGATCCTCCGACTTCAATTCACTTCTTGCAGCTCTTCGGCCAGTTCATGAAAACTCCATAAAAGTCATACAAAGTGGAGATGTTCAGGACTCCTTCATCGCCTCAAGGTCTTCAAAATAACTGCCCATGAGGTTCTCCTTCAGTTTGAGGAGAAAGGTCTAGACTGTAGGGAAGATGAGGGACAATTTTGATGCCCATCACTGTGTGTGTTTTTTTTTTGTTTTTTTTTTGCCACTGAGCACTTTCCCTGGGAAGAAACTTTTCACAAATTGTCTATATGCAGTTCCCACACCAACTCCAAAGTGTTTGCTTACTGTCTTTAGAGACACACAACAGTCTTCACCCAGAAAATTGCAAATTTTCTCAAACAGCTCTGATGTTCTGATGTCTCTCTCCCTCCCACATCTGTCTCTCACTACCTCTACCATCCTTGAACCTTTTATGCTAGCAAAAAAAAAAAACAGATGCTCAGATCATACAAGTTAATCTATAAGTAGTCTGGAGCATTTTATAAGTTTCTGTAGTGCTTTTACTCAGTTTAACACAAAACTATTGCATAGTGAGTTTCCAAATAGTTTTCATGTCCTGACTACATTCTGCAATCTAGTCAGCTGTTGACAAGCAGTGTATAGTAGTGTGTTCAAAGAGCTGTTACATCTGTCGCCTTCAATCTGGAATAACAAAAGTTGAAAGGTCAGCTTATTAGATATATAATAATGATATACTAAAATTAAAATAATCTAGGATAGTTATAATTGCCTCCCCTAAAACAAGTTTCAAAAGTTCTGGAATACACTTCGTATTTTTAATACATATCCAGTCCAGTAAGAAGAGCTTGGACAATAATTTCCCGAGAGATACTTGTCCAGCTTTCCAAGTGGATCATTGTCTTTCATAACTATCTATGAATTGTCTTGAATCACTGTCTGATTCACTGCCAGTACAGGAAGTATTAGATTCCCCTTGCAATATATCTGGAATGCACCTTGTATTTTTAATACATATCCAGTCCAGTAAGAAGACCTTGGACAATAATTTCCCGAGAGATACTTGTCCAGCTTTCCAAGTGGATCATTGTCTTTCATAACTATCTATGAATTGTCTTGAATCACTGTCTGATTCACTGCCAGTACAGTAAGTATTAGATTCCCCTTGCAATATATCTGGAATGCACCTTGTATTTTTAATACATATCCAGTCCAGTAAGAAGACCTTGGACAATAATCTCCTGAGAGATACTTGTCCAGCTTTCCAAGTGGATCATTGTCTTTCATAACTATCTATGAATTGTCTTGAATCACTGTCTGATTCACTGCCAGTACAGTAAGTATTAGATTCCCCTTGCAATATATCTGGAATGCACCTTGTATTTTTAATACATATCCAGTCCAGTAAGAAGACCTTGGACAATAATCTCCTGAGAGATACTTGTCCAGCTTTCCAAGTGGATCATTGTCTTTCATAACTATCTATGAATTGTCTTGAATCCCTGTCTGATTCACTGCCAGTACAGGAAGTATTAGATTCCCCTTGCAATATATCTGGAATGCACCTTGTATTTTTAATACATATCCAGTCCATTAAGAAGACCTTGGACAATAATTTCCCCGAGAGATACTTGTCCAGCTTTCCAAGTGGATCATTGTCTTTCATAACTATCTATGAATTGTCTTGAATCACTGTCTGATTCACTGCCAGTACAGTAAGTATTAGATTCCCCTTGCAATATATCTGGAATGCACCTTGTATTTTTAATACATATCCAGTCCAGTAAGAAGACCTTGGACAATAATTTCCCCGAGAGATACTTGTCCAGCTTTCCAAGTGGATCATTGTCTTCCATAACTATCTATGAATTGTCTTGAATCACTGTCTGATTCACTGCCAGTACAGTAAGTATTAGATTCCCCTTGCAATATATCTGGAATGCACCTTGTATTTTTAATACATATCCAGTCCAGTAAAAAGAGCTTGGACAATAATTTCCCGAGAGATACTTGTCCAGCTTTCCAAGTGGATCATTGTCTTTCATAACTATCTATGAATTGTCTTGAATCACTGTCCGATTCACTGCCAGTACAGTAAGTATTAGATTCCCCTTGCAATATTTTTTACAAGAGCCAGATCAGACCAAATATGAAGTATTGCTGCTATATCAGGGCTGGAGCTGCCCAGTCCTCACTTGCCGGTTTTGATAGAGTTCAAAAACTTTATGAGGCCTTGTGGGTAATTAATTATTTTCCCCCTACATCCCCTTCCCCCACAGGTAAAACATTTTTCTGTCGCTATTTCCATGGCATGTGTTCTGACGAGCTACATTCCTTAGTCCCACCCCACTAACCATTAAAACTTGGACCAACATGCCACATACACAAGGGTGAATCATCCCCCCTTCCCTTCACATATTCCTATAGTAAGAAGTAAATTCCATTCAGACAACTTCTTCCCAAGAACTTCTGTTTTGTGGAATAAACTCCCAGCAGGATGTTTTCCCAATTATTACAATTTTGACTTCTTCAGGTCTAAGGTTAACCATTGTCTTTCCCAGATAGCCTTACAAACCTTACTTGATCCTCCTTACGCTCATACAACACCACACAGTAACCCTCTACCTCAAGTGGCTCATGGGTATTGTATTAGTTGAACATTAGTAGGGAAAAAAAAGAAAAGAAAAAGAAAACCAGGAATAAAGTAATTTCCTCCATAAAAGATCTCAATTGTTCACAAGTATTTTATAGAGATTATTAACCCAAGTATTATAAATAATAATATATATATATATATATATAAAATACTTGTGATGTGAACAATTGAGGAGATTTAAAAAAAAAAAAAATCTCAATTGTTCACATCACAAATATTTTATATATATATATATATATATATATATATATATAAAATATTTGTGATGTGAACAATTGAGATTTTTTTTTTTTTTTTTTTTTTAAATCTCCTCAATTGTTCACATCACAAGTATTTTATATATATATATATATATATATATTATTATTTATAATACTTGGGTTAATAATCTCTATAAAATACTTGTGAACAATTGAGATCTTTTATGGAGGAAATTACTTTATTCCTGGTTTTCTTTTTTTTCCTACTGAATACTAATACATTTAAACTTTACCATAAGGAACATGAAACTCCTAACTATACTAACGTTGACTCTAACTACCCCAATACTATCTTGAAGCAGATACCAATTACTGTTAGTTCTAGAATTTGTAAACTGTCATCTAATATATTTTTAATAAAAACAAGAAATTGTATGAAAATGCTCTCCAAAAAAGTGGTTTTGTTAATAAACTATCTTACTTAAACCCTATAAATAACACTAGTGAGTATAAGAGGAGTAGTAGGCACAAAAATAGAAAAAGGAACATAATATGGTTCAACTCTTCCTTCTGTAGGTTTTTTACCAGAATTAATATTGGACAAGTTTTCTTGAAACTTATAAACATTTTCAAAATAACAACCCTTTAAGTAAGATCTTTAATGGAAAAATTATTAAAATAAGTTACTCATGTACAAATAACATGTTTAAAATAATTGACTCCCACAACAAGTAAATAAATTCAATGGTGTCAACAAGAATCATAGTAAGGACCCCGCCCTCTAATTGTAGAAATAGCAACCTTTGTCCAGTCAAGGGAAAATGTAGAGCATCTAATGTTATTTATCAAGCTACCATTTACCCCAAAGAAAATAGATCAAACCACCATATTTATATTGGGATTGGGGGGGGGGGCAACTTTATAACCATAGACACTCCTTTTCCAACCCAAGACTAAAACTCCAAACTGCTCTCTCCCACAAAACATTTGGGGAATTGAGGTACCACGCTTAAGATTTAATTAGACAATATCAATTGCGATGAAAAACAAAATTAAAATTAAACCATTAATAAAGACTTATTTTTTAAACCTTTCCCTGTTCAAGATTTAAATTTAACTTTAAATAAGCTATTTATTTAATTTTTAATCGCATGTAACTACAGTAGTTACTGCCCGTTATTTCACGTTTTTTTATGATTGATTGATTGATACATACATACCACTTTACTTTACTTATATAGATTTAATAAAATTGACAGTTTTACAAAATCAATGCCTGCCATAATTAAGAATCTAGTGTACATCCAACACAGATTTTAAATACTTAAAATTAGGCTTTCAAATGAATTTAAAAAGATTTTTCTCTCAATATTTCTATTAAAAAATAAATTATATTTTGTTACTTCAATGTTAACTAAGCAGAAGAATCATAGCCACATTTTTCTAAAACCTTACAAACCACCAGATCAAAAAAGAAAAAAAAAAAAAAATAGAGATTTGCCATTGCCTTCATCTGAATGTTATTACGAGATTTTTTCCACTCCTTTATAACATGTCAAATGCTCAACATGGTCATTTAGTAGCAATCAAGTAGAAAATTTGTTTTGCTTCAGTGATCAAAGAGAAATCAATATTTTTGCAAGATAAAAATTAATATAGAAGCCAAAACTTATTTGATTATTCACACCAAATCATGAAAGAAAGTGATATAAAGGATAAATCTTTTTATAAAGCATACAAAAATGCTATTTTTTTATGTTTTATAATTCACATATCTCTCTATCTCTCTCTCTCTCTATATATATATATATATATATATATAAAGTCTGCTTAGCATAGTTGCAGTATAATATAAACCACAGGTGGTTCCATGGGTGTTGAGCATACACAAATATGCCTGAGGAAGCTTCTGTAAAAGGGTTTGGCTATCTGCACAAGCAGATAGCTATGCTTGTAAATGAGTAACCAACCATCATGTTCTTGACATCATGAAATGTATTCTTAAACTAGATATGATAATTATTAATAAATTGAATAATCTTGCCCTTGAAGAGTGGAATCATTTCTGCAAAATTGAGTTGAGGGAAGTTTTTCAACATATATATATATATATATATATATATATATATATATATATATATATAAATGGCTATTTTGGGGTGATGTTCAATGAGTTTTAACCAGGAACTGTCTTCATTTCATTTTTAATGGAGTGAACTAAGAAATTTGATCAATTACATAAACAAATCTGTAGTTTACAAAATAAATTAAATACATCTAATTATCTAAAAACAAATGGGCTAAAGTCATCAGAAAAGACTTAATTACAAATTCATCCAAAGTTATACAACTGGAAGCTCTTAGCTTCAGTCTAAAATCTGCCACCGGATTGCTGAAAAATGATATTATTTCATTATTAAAAACTACCAACGTAATAACTAAGATTTCAACAAAAGATTCAAGGTCTAATTACTAATTACACCCACACTTGAAAAACTAATGAAACCACACTTACACACATATATCTGAAAACCTTTAAAAATATCATATTCATATATCTCATTCTGACAAATTATAATTATAATTATGGACAAACATATTTAATCAGCAAAAAATGAGACTCTTTATGAAAGATGACAATATCTATGAAAAAATAAATGATCACAAGGTCATGAAAGAGACACAAAAACAAAACCAAGAAATTATTAAAAAATGAAGACAGTTCCTGGTTAAAACTCATCAAACATCACCCCAAAAGAATTATATATATATATATATATATATATATAACAACACAAATTGCCCATCTCTATTTTGTGGGCTCTTCCAACAGAATTTTCTGTAAATTTAAAATTGCAAAATAAAATACCATCCTCTATATCAAATTATTTTTTCACTTTTTTTTTTTTTAAAGGATAATAATTTTGTAACAGAATTTTAGTTAGAAAATATTAAAAATTTAATTTAAAACTTAAAGTATTCCTAACATTTCAATGGCACTGATAAACTAATGCATGTATAAAATTCCTAAACATCCCTAACAATAACATGCATCTTTTGATCATCAAAGACTAATTTCTCCTTGTACTCTGAGAATACATCATTTTCTCTTGCTGTGGCTTTTCTCATGAATCAGCAATTCAATCTTTATGTGAAACTTGGCCATATCTGAAGCATCCTTTGGGGGGGAATAGAAAGAGGCCATAGTTGAATTTGGTAGTTTCTATTCTTCTTTTTCACCCTAAATTGATTTAGTGTTATTGAATGGCTTGCCAACAGTTTCTTTCTCCCCAGGTTTTGAGGGGAAGAAAAATGGCAAAAGAAAATGTCTATGACATGGATTTGTTTAAGATAGATAACAACTTGCTCACGAGTAACTGACACATTATGATTAATGATACAAGATCTAACATACAGAATCAGAAGGGGAACATCAGACTCAGTGTATAAAAGAGTAAATCTATCAAGTAGAGCCCTCTTCAGCACATCCAGGTATTGGAATACAATGCTCATTTACTGCCTGGTTTTCTATTAAAGACTTAAATATAATTCTTAATCATACTTCTTCCTACTGACTCACTCAAAAATAAGTGGCTCTTTCGAGATGCTGCTTTTCAGGTATTACCCAGAAACTTCATGGGTTGCTCCTCAAGCTTATCCATCATGAAAAGTTGTCAGTTCACTTAATAAACATTAACAAAAATCAATTTAAGTGCAATGAATAGTGACTAAGAATGAGAAACTGGAGAACCAAGTTAAAATTCCAGTCACATTCACTACATTTATTTACACATGCAAAAATCCTTGGGAATTAATCCATCTCTAAATTGAACAGTATGCTGACTAATGGGTAGAGTTGTACCAGTATTGAATTGGTTGTGATTTGAGGCAATAGTCTCTTTTATTGAGTGGCTACCATCCTTGCAAGACACAAGCGATGCTATTTTTGCATCATGTGGGCACCTACAGTTTTCACTGTTCAGAATTCCAACATTCCTGGTATGCCCTTATTACTGTTGTTCAAGAAAAAACATGAATAGGTGAACTTTGAAGTGCCCATGTTTATAGCTCCAACAATTATTTCATATTTGATTGATGTTAACATCTGCACTATAGCTACACTATATCTTTACCTATTGTCACATACACATTATCCAGCTGTGTCCATTTGTAGAAGTTGGCAAATGTAAAACATACAGCATATAGTTGTCTATCGTGGCACTTCAGGTAATATTGTATAAACCAATAAGTTCTGTTTTTGACATTTGTTGATATTAAACATGCCTAATGCCATCTAATAAAAAAAATTGTGACAGCTGTTATATCAGTGTGAATTAAAAAAAAATTGTCAAAATTGTCATATTTTTGTTGGTTGATTCTAACATTGAAAACAGAAGAAAATAAATATTTCCTGAATATTATTTTGTTTTTTTAATGAAGGAGAAAATGCAACAAATAAGAAATAAAATATTTGTGCAGTTTTTAAAAGGAGAGATTGTGAAACTTCAATCATTCACTCTAATTGTTTGCCAAGTTTGAGATTTCTTGCTGAATAATGCTTCACAGCTAAAGAGACCAGTCAAGTTTGACAGTGATCAAATTAAGACAGGAGTCAAAAATAATCAACATTATAAGATGCAAGAGATAATCAACACACTCAAAATATGGAGATCAAGCAATGAAAATCATTTGTACAAGCTTGATTAAAGCAGCTGCTTTCATGTGCAACTTCTCCCTAAATAGACATATGGCCAAGTGCTAAGGGTTAGCATTCTGACCATGAAATGCAGTTTTAAATCTCAGCAAGCTCAATTAATCAAGATCTGTTCTTGATGTCAGCTTGGAGAGAGGATACATGTGGTACTTTTCAAAAGTGCCTGAAAGCTGGGCTATGTGTTGACAAAGCCTTGTGAGTGAAATTGGATAGATGGAACTGTTTGGAAGCTGTTGATAGTTGTGCTAGCAGAAGTCAAAAGTCTTGACTTAATCATTTCTATGGAAGACTGCAAAAGGCAAATGAAAATTTCTAGTACTTGTTCCATATTAAAAAAAAAACAAAAAAGTTCTAGGAGCAAGGAATTATAAAATTATCTAAAAGTTGGCATAACAGGAAAAAAAAACTAAGCTTTTATTTTTGCTTAAACCAAAAGAATTTTTCAAATAACCCAATATTAAATTACAAGACACTTTTTTTTTTTATTAAAAATATCTTTAAAAATTTCCCTGCATCTTATATGCCATATGCAGGTTTAAAGTTCATGATAGCTAAAATTAGCTACCTGGCAACTCCTATTAGCTTAGACTTAAACATGAAGGAGCAATAGAACACATGGATGTTCTCAATGGAATGTACGATGACCCTTTATTTAACAACAAGGATAGTAGTATTGAAAATGAGTATCAGAGTTTTGATAATAAAGACAAATTTTATGGATTTGAAGATGAATAAAATTTTAATGGTAACTGAACTGTTTTGCTCAATTGTAATAATTGCTTGATTTTTCTTTTCTTATCTTTGGATATAATAAAGATTTTATAGGCGTGTGTTCTTTTTTTCCTATTATTTTTCATTTAATTGTAATCATGGCTTGTTTAACCAAAATAATACCTTATAAATATAGCCTAGGCTGTACCATTTACTAATAATTTTACTAATTACTAATTTTTTCTTGATTTGCCCTGCTGACATTGGGGTGCATCTTATATGCTGTCAAATATACTAAGTATCAAATCTAGGTACTTCTTTTTGTATGAGCCTTTCTTTCTGAATATAAAAGACAAATCTGTGCTGGTAAATAAATTAAGCACTACTAAAAACTGGTATGTTATCTCTTCAGATAACTTTTTTTTTCTCAAATCAATAAAATTTATAAGATTGTACAGAAGTAGATTTTTGTCATAAATTATCTTTAGCATTCACAAAATGGCTACATTACACCTTTCAAAAACTACAGTTAACAATTTATATTAACTTTTAATCATCTTATAATCCTGCTTGTACCTCCATTAGTTAGCACATATGTACATTATGACCTGCCAATACCTCATAAATAATGAACTATTCTGTTGTGATTGCTTGGAAAGACAGAAAAGACATCAGAGATGCTACTTGGTTTCAGTGAGAAAATGAAAGAAAGCAAGAAAGGGAGATAGAAGTGTTTAATGGCAGTTTCAGTGAAATGTAAAAGTTATCAATTTCAAATCTTTTCACTTGCACTCCTTTACTTCTTTCAATAACAAACATCATTCATATGTATGATTGTTATTGCAACATTTTGATAAAGTTAAGCTCAAATATTTAACAATTTGATAAAGTAACTTCTACAGATATTTTTATTGTGGTTGAACTCGTCATATTCTATCATTAATTTAAAAATTAAGTTTCATCAGAAAATAGAAATCAGAAAACTATGAAAATTTCAAAAGGTATTTCCAGTATTAATTATTAAGTAATTAATATTAAACCAAATTATGTAATGCTATATAAGTAGTATTACTAAAGCACAACTGTAATCATTAATTCTGTTAGTCATTGTATTAATATCTTATTGTGGAATTTCCTTTAAAAAAAATCTAGAAGGTTGACTTGCCTTCATTCCTGCAATGTCCAGGATTATCTCAAGCCAAACTTTGTTTAAACAAGTCAGAGTCTTGTATAAACATCAAATGAATCGTGCCATTCAAGTTTAAATTCACACAGGCTATAAATTTTGCCAAGTGGGTACTGTAGCAAGCTAAAACTAGATTTTAAATGCTTGAATGAAATATTCATTAAGTTTGGTTTCACATTGAACTTTCTTTTTTTTTTTTAACTAAAGAAAATATCCCTTACATCTACTTAAGCACAGAATGGCTTCTGTAACAGAACAAGAATAATAAACAAATTAAGAATGTCAACAGCTGGTGACCAGAGATGGATGTTCTGACACTTTGAATAAAGAGAGTGATTCAGTTTCAGCAAGAATAGTTTAATGAAGTTCTATAGAACATTAACAGAAATATAAGGGTTATATTATTTATAATAAAATATCAAATGATTTTAAATTTGTAACTTCCTCTTATGCCTAGAGTAGGACGACAAGATATATTTTATTCTAAAGTATTTCAGCTATTCATATGAAACAGTGTCCTTTTTTTGCATTTAAAAATCCTGTAAACCAGAAAGACAAATGTACTGACCTATATTACCATCCAAAAATAAGAGAATCTGAGTAGTTAAGTCTTAAACAAATCTTACTTTTATACAACCCTTAGTGCATATACTTGTAAAAGAATATTTTGGTTATAATTCACTGTATAAAGAAAAGAAAGAGAAGGAGGTGTTTAAGAGAGAGAAGTGGGAGAGGAGGAGAGAGGTGCATAGAGAAACCTCTAACCATTATAAACAAAACATAATTCTTAGTACATCTTATCACATCAAGTCAGGACTTTTCAGTACTATCAATATGTTTAACGTATGGCTCTTAAAAGGCTTATGCAGCATGTTAAGTACCTATTGTAAATGAGATCTTTACAAATGGCATTGTTTATAACAATTTAAAATCAGAAAATCACAAAAAAAGAAATTTGGTTAAAAAATAAAGTATTTAAACACTAACTTCTATTTGTACACTATGATGCTACTTCTGGTTTCTTTAAATAGTCCTACTTCTATAAACTATTGTTGAGCTTTACAATTTTTTTTTTTTTTTTTACACAGACAAACAAAATAAAGTCTTTTAACACATTAACTTAAGCTTTGATAGCCATTCAAAATCTATAATTCTAATATACAAAATTATTATTATTCAAATTAATAATTCAAAATCAATATTTTTTATATATATATATATATATATATATATATATATATATATATATATATATATATATAAAAATAATTCAATAAAAACTTTAGTTAATAATTAAAAGAAGAAACAGGTAATTAATTGTATGAAACTGTCGAGACACACCAAGTTGGAAAGCTCTGGTTTTTGGCTTAATTAGCTTACTGGCAGTCCACATTTGTCATTGTCATGGTAATCTAATTTAAATATGTGAAGAGTAGAGACTATAAGTAGATAAGTACATAGAAGATGTCCATATTCAGCTTGTGTAACTACTTACTTGAGTATTGACCACAATGATATACGACTTTACAACAGCCATAATGAATACACAGTTACCAGACTGGACTTCATTTGAAAACTCAATGCTACTAAATTTTGTATTTCACTACTTGCAAATTTTGGGGATAACTTGACTAATCATGAGAATAAAAAAATTAAAAAAAAAAAAAATTTACTAGCACTTAGCTTTCAAATGTAGTCCATTTTTTTTTCTTACAGCCCAATCAAGCAACACTGTCTATCAGTATTGTGGCTCCAATTCTGCATTTATCTTCCTATAGATATTAAGTAATTCTCTGAGCACACAGTTTAGTTTTCATAATCTATCTTAATCTATAGCTTATTACCAAGTCATTAACGTTCCAAATTTTGCTTAGGCAATTTAATCCTTTCTTCTTATACTTGATTTTTATCAACATATTTCAGCCAATCTGTTGTTCAGCTTTCATCAAATTTATAATCCATTAAGAGGGAAACTTTCCCTCTCCAAGTAAAAAATGGCAGCAGGAAACAAGTCAGTCATTCCTAGCTACACCACTACTATATTAAGATCAATCATATAAATTTCTCTCACGTAAAACAAAATGTTAGTCTTCTTCTGTATGCTGTCTTCCTTCAGAATGCTAGCGATCATGGCACTCCATAATTTCCTGTTCCTTGTAGCTCTTAATAAACTTTGTATTTTCGTTATCTATCCTAAACCCTGTTCAACCATCCATTTACTCAAACTTGTTAGGTAGTTTATGCACTTGCTTTTCTCTATCCTTCTTGCCTTCAATCTGTTCTGTGAGTATCAAATTTTCCAAGCTCTCTTTCTTCATTACGTGCTCTAGAAATTTCAACTCTTAAGTATAAGTGTCTTTTTTGTTTCTATTTTCTCTAATACTTCATTGTTGCTCACATGTTTGGTCTATGGTATTTTCAGCATCCTTCTGTAGAACTATACTTCTGTTCCTTCTAGTCTCTTCATCTGTAAGGAGATTATCCAGCATTCACTGCCATATCGGAGGACTGATATTGCATAACAGTTCATTACTCTTCCCTTTTTTAGGGAATAAATAAATAAAATCTTCCCATTTTTTAATACTTTTCTTAGCTTTTGGAAGACAACTTTCACTATCCCAATGTGTCTTAGGATTTCAGTGTTGCACTTTTCATCCTCTGTTAAAACACTTTACAGATATATTTAAATTGTTGTACCTGTTTAAATTTGGTATTGCCAATTTGTAATTTGCATGTCGAGTTGTTTCTTTTGCTAGTAAAAAAAAAAATATATTAGAATTTGCACATTCTCTGAAATAAAATGCTGTCAAATTATCTTAAATCCTGGAAAGAACATTTTCATTAATTCACAAGCCATTTGGACAAGTATCCTCATCTTTGTTATTTTCATCACTATGCTTTGTCAAATCTTTTCAGCCTGCATAGCTCACAATTGGAATTTTTTTTGTTTAACATCTGAGTGACAATAATTTGGATATCAAGAATCCTTCTTGATGTCCAAATTTTCTGACAAAAAGAAAAAAAAAACAACTGTATAAGCTTAACAGATGTATCTTATTTTCCCCAGTACATATGGGAAATATTGATATTCCAAGATACAGGATTACTCCACTACAGGAGTGGGAAGACTAGAATATATACTTCCACACAGTACTGAATTTTAGACCGTCTTCTAATAGAGACTTTCATAAAGTTCATATTTATATCTTTCATCACCACCACACACACACACTCACTGTGTGTGTGTGTGTGTGGCTTCCTATGTATTATTTTGCTATGGTCCTCTGTTTCATTTCTCTTCATATATTCATTAGATTGTTTAATGATCTAGCAGTTGCACTGGTCATATCTGACTTAGTTTCTGTTTGGATTATGATTTTTCAAATTCTATTTTTTTTTCTGGGGAGTGGGGTAGTCACATTTATATTCCCTGTTCCAACTGCATGATGTGTCATACATACAGTTTTTGTCATCTTCCTCAAATTGAGATCCAATATTTATGATGAAAGGGCAATTTTTCTTTTGACATTCAATTTTCTCTCCTACTCTGCATTTTATACAAGGCAGAGTTATCAACTGGCACTTGGTAGCCTCCATGTTTGCCCATTAATTAGCAAATCCTGATGTTATGCATGTCAGTGGGTAATTATATCTTTGAAAGATTATATATACAAATCATACTAGTGTTGAAGGCAATTATTTCTTTCTTTACATAAGAAGTGTGATTTGAATTAGAATTCAAGTATAATCAAATGTCAGCAATTTACGAAGTGCACCAGCAAGTAATAGAGCATATGATACAATTCCAAAAGTATTGTATCAATCACAGTCATTAAGTTTTTAAGTACAAAAGCAGAAGGAACAAGAAGTCAGGTACCATAACAAAAACAACTTTACTAATGATCAGTTTGTAGAACAAGTGCTATCTGCAACTAGTTTCAAAATGTAAATGTTGAAGGCTAGATCAATCATTTACACGCAGAATATGGAGAAAATCAAGGAAGGTTTTAAAGTTGTAATTGCAAGGAACCCAATTTGGAATTAATGTGGTTGTTTCCTTTAGGTGATATGCTAAATCTGATCTCCTGAATTCCATTCTAAATGAGTAATGCCAAAGAAATTCAAAAGATTCTTCTCTAATATCTCAATCAGGGCCAACCAATCAATACACAACACAAAATGGAGTTGATCAGCACAAACTTCTGTTATTTTATTGATTACAATTCTCTAACCACACTGTACCAGCCTGTGGATGGTAATTCTTAGCATCCTGTCTTATCTAACACTTACATGGCTATAGGATAAAAAAAATGTTATAGTGACTAGCTTCATAAAAAAAGGAAAGAGAAAGGAGAGGGAGTTAATGACTCCTACTTAAACTAGTTTAGAAAGAAACAAGAAATCCTACCCTAGGATAATTGAGTTGGAGGTGGGGTGGTACCATACAGTTGTTGGTGTTCCAAATATGGATGTCTTCAACTTAAATTTTCTGCTAGGACACACGGGAAAGTGAACTTTTAAATTTTTTTTTTTTGTTTCTTTTCCACAGCTAAATGTATCATTGATTTAATGGAGTTCACTTGATCTAAAAGTGCCTGTATATCCACTTGGTAGGACCATAATATGAAGGCGTCATCTAGATATCAGATTTAGATTGTTAGCCTTAGTGGTGATATACTTGATATTCCTCAAAGTATTCTGTATTGATATTCAATATTACAGAAGACAGCAACGACTTCAGAGCTAAGCTTACTTATATATATATATATATATATATATATATATAATAAATAAAATAGGAAAACTTTATTATTAGCAAACACGTCTCATCCAATACTTTTTCAAGGCAAAAATGAAATGAATTTATTAAAAACAAAGTAACTATTAACAACAAAACAAAATATCCTTGCAACTAGAATAATTTGTTTTGTTGTTATTAGTTACTTTGTTTTTAATAAATTCATTTTGTTTTTGCCTTGAAAAAGTCCACATTGGATGAATCGCGTCAGCTAATACAGTTTTCCTATTGTCTTACCTTTATACATATATATATGTGTGTGTGTGTGTGTGTGTGTGTATATGTGTGTGTGTGTGTGTATGTGTATATGTGTGTGTGTGTGTGTGTGTGTGTATATATATATACACACAAGAATCCTAACTGAAAAAGCTTCATCTGCATGCACCAGCCTGTCAATGATGGATATTTATTCATTTTCTTATTCCACACTACATCTTAAAGATGCATTAGATATTCCAAAGGCCTTTGACAAGATGGTGCATAAAGGATTATTGCACAAGATCTCTAGCTATGGAATCACTGAAAAAGTCTTCTCAATTATAAAGTCCTTCCTAATGGGTAGGTCTCTGAAAGTTAGTTGTTAATGGCCAGTTCTCTGAAACCCAAGTGATCAACAGAAGTGTCCCTTAAGGTTTGCTTCTCGGTTCAACTGTTTCTACTTTACATAAATGACCTGCCTAAGAGTATATGCCAATCATTTGTGAATATCTATGCTGATGATGTAATGGTACATGGGTGCATGTCCAAAACTCTTTTTCAACAGATTTTGGCAGCTGATCACTTGTCTGATATAGTTCTAACAGCTCTGTAGGGGGGGGGGGGACTAGGCATATTCAATATCTTGAAAACTGAATTAGTGACATTCCATCATCATCATCAAGCAGGCCCAGAACTTTCATTGATTACGATAAACAGGTGTTCCCTAAGGAAGCTCCGTACCTTGAAGACCTATTGGGACTTAAACTCAACCCAGACCTCAAGTAGAACTTGTATATATGATTCATCACTAAAAGATGCTGGAAAAATGGTTGGTTCCCTGTACCATTCCAGTAAGTACCAGATTCCTCCTGCTATTCTCTACCTTTACAAGAGCCAGATAATGTCCAAATTGGAGTACTGCTACCATATTTGGCTAGGAACAGCCCAGTCCTCACTTTTGTGTCTTGATAGAGTCTAAAAAACATCTCCACATCCTAGTATGTGACAAATTATTTTCTACTCTACAATCCCTTTCTCACAGATGTAACTTCACAAACCTCTCACTGCTCTATCATTATTTCCATGGAAAGTGTTCAGACTTACTACAACCCTTAGTTCCACCAATTCCAACCTTCACAACTAATGCCCACTATTTCATGCACATTGTAGCAAACCATGCTCATTCCCTTCAGAAAATCTAAGTTCCACTCAAGTAGCTTCTTCCTCCAAACCACTGCTTTTCAGAACTAACACTCAAGATGCTTTCCTGATCACTAGAATCTTAACCTGCTAATGTCTAAAGTTAACCATTATCTTCCACACATCTCCATAAACTGCATGTGTAACCCTTTATCTTGAGGGTCTCTTGGGCCTTGTACAGGATAAACAGCACTGAAAAAAAAAACAATAAAGGCTTATCTATTCTAACCTTGTTGAGTAGTTTGACAACAATGAGGCTCACATTTGTGATGAAAAATATAGTTTTTTTTTGTTTTGTTTTGTTTTTTAATAAATTCCACAAATTAAGATATACTTAAATCCCAAATAGCCTCAGTTAAAAGGACAAGAATAGCAAGAGTGGAAACAAGTAGAAGTTGTGAATAATTACAAGCATAGTTACAGCAAATAAAAGGCTTGCATTTGAATTGTTTATATATCATTTGGACAAATTCATAATTGGACTCAATTATATATAGCAATTAACATTGGATTATTTGCTAATTGGTTCAATAAATGACTGATTTAGAAGCACAAATTTAGTATGAGCAGATATTAAAAAGATGCTTGTGTACATGTATGCACCAATTTGGTCAAACTAATTCTCACACAAAATCATTAGCAACTTACTAGCTTAGTTGAGTAGTATGGACAGTAGTAATGAAGGTTACCTAACAAATGGAACATTAATAGGTCATATACTGCTCCAAAAATAATTAAAAGCCAAACTAAAGAACTGTTTTATTTCACTTAATTGAAAATTAAGTGAAATAAATTAATTAAAATTCGCAAAATTACCTATATTTCATTTATCTCTGAATTTCTCGGATGAGAAGTTATTATTTACATTTAGACTAATGTCCTCATTTTTGTTGTGATTACAACATTTTGGCTGTGATGCCCTACAACCTGGTAACCTTTAGGGAATTTTGACTGAATTCTTGATTTAAACTACAGGAGGAGAATTTTTTTTCTCATTCTACTGCCCATATCTAGGGATATAATGTCTTGTTCTCATTTAGCATTGCTCAGATTTCCCAGAGATATCCCTAGATAAGGACAGCAGAATGAGAGGAATCTAGATTAAATAAATGGATCAGTTTGAATTTCCATGAAGGTTACCCCGATCACAAGCACCTGATAAAAGTCTGGCTGATCTGTGGTGACCTCAATATTTACCGGGCTCATTCTGAGATACCAAAGTAGGCTTTACGCTTAACTAGAGTATTAGAGGGTTAACCTAGAATAATGACCATACAGCTACCAACTGTAGAATCACACTTCACAGAATATCAGTGTCTTCCCCTGACATGCAAACATGTGACCAATTAGGATGTGCACACATGGAACAACTGGATAAAAGAAAGTTATATAAGCACTCCACTCAAGAGGGAATAGACAATTCATTTCTCACATCCTTAAAAGATGAATATCTATATTTGAAGAAAAGACCCCCACCCCACCAAGCCACACACCTTCATACCAATACTGACAAAGTCCAGAAGTAAATAATTTGACATAAGATAATTCAGCCTTGTATCATTAGTCTTTAGAATGATAACATTACTATTGAATTTTAGTATTTGTGGCAATTAAATTTTCAACTTCATCTTTGATGTTTTTTTTCTCTTTGTACATATCTTAACACAACAAAGTGATTTGAGATAAAGAAAAAAAAATTATATAAAGATTGTTTCATTTTTTTTTTTTGCATGTAAAATTTTATGAAAACTGATTAACTTGTTATATGTAATTAAAGAGATTTTGGTCACGAAGTGTTTTTGTTGACATGTGCATTTCACCTGATAATGATCAGTGATTTATTTATGTTATTAACTGAACCTCAACTAATTTTGCTTAATTACATACTGTCAACTACTTTTCTTTCAATTAATAAAACAACTGAGGCAAAACTGAAAAGCCTGCAATTAGTCTAAACTCACTTTGCCAAAATCAACCAAATATTGGGGGGAGGTTCTTGGCCAGGCCAAGAACATTTTAGCATCCTCTTCTAGCTTCATTTCAAGAAAAAAAATATTCAAGAATGAAAAGTCATGTTCTCTATCTCTATAGAATACATTTAAAAGTTCTATTCAATTTGGTTTCATTTTTGGTACCTAACCCAATTCATGGGCTGGTATCAAGTAACAATTTAATTTCTGATAGCTAAATTATATATACTAGTTTTAACCTGTGAAAATTTCAGTTTTCCTATCTGAATTTTCTGATGAATCTTTATTCTTAAATTAATGATTGAATGAGCTCTTGGTAAGTTCTACAACAATAACATATCCACAGAAATGCCCCTCTTTCCATGCGATCAAAACAGAATAGTCTATTATTCATGAGGTATTAGCAGGGCATAATGGTCATGTGAACTAACGAAAGGAGGGACAAGCACAATTATAATAGGATATATATATGGAATATTGCTATCATATATGGTCTGGTGCTCCTGCTGTATGTCTTGAGGTCCTTGACAAAATCCAGAGACAAATATGCAAGATGATAGGTCCTGATCTGGCATCTAGTTTACAATTACTATTTCACAGATATGCTGTAGCCTCCCTCTGTCTCTTCTACAAATATTTTCACCGCAAATGTTCCAACAAGCTACTTTCGCTGGTTCCCAGACTATATAACTTTAAACATGCTACCAGGCTGGCATCTCAGTCCCACCCTTTCACTGTCAAAACGGTTAAATGTAACCATCTACTCTTCTCAAACTGCTTCTTCTCCAGCACTTTCCGTCTGTGGATCGCCCTTCCCCTTACTTGCTTCCCCGATGACTAATCTTCAAATATTCAAGTGGAATGTCAATTGAGATCTGACTCCCTGAGCTTGTTGCCTGTCCTTCTCTTGTTTGGGGTGAATTGCCTTACAAAAAAATTATATTATATATATATATATATATATATATATATACACACACACACAATAAACTACACAAATCATAGTTTTAGTGTTACTATTTTTTTTTTTCTTTTTTGGTCAACATGAAGAGTAAAAAAAAAAAAGAATTTATATGCATCTCTCTATGGTTGTCATGATGGTGGGAACAATAGTATGTACTAATTGTTTTAATTCAGAGAAAAAAAACATTAAGTAGTGATGCCAAAGGGAAATTTGTTTAGTACTTGGCTAACAAAACTAGTAAATGACCAGGCAATTCTCCAAGATCTCCAGTGACAATCTAACCAGTTTGATGTGAAACGAGGATTTTCATGATCAGCTCACAACCAAGTATAAATAGAAATGTAGTTCCTGCTGTGACAACTATGCTTAGAGCAATGTTCTTTAGACAATGGTTATAACTAGCAAACAGATATCCAACCAATAATGGAAGGAGTTAATCTATGATCCAATTGGTAATGATCAGTTAAGAAATAAGCAGACAGACAACTTCAAACTATGGAGATTTTTACTTTTCTTTTTTTATCTCTTCTTATACTTTAAAACAGTGACTGAACAATTTTTAATACACTTATGAAAAAAAAAAAAAAAAAAAAAAGATTTCTATCATTAATGTTAGCTATTTGTATGCTGTTACCAAAACAGTAAAGGTACAAATAGTATAATGGTTACTGACACAGAAAGTAAAAGCAACATGCCAAGTTCAATTTATGGTCAATTGTGTTTTGTTTACTTCAAATTAATGCCCTTGGAAAATGCATAAATCCATGTTCCTCTAGTTATGATTTAAATAGCAAGATAGACTGAACTCTCTTACCTTGAGGTCACAACCCATCCAGGAGAAAGAAAACTGAATTCAAAACCAGCCTGAAGAGAGATGGGCTCAGTCAGGTTATCTTGTCCTAGATACACCACTGTTGCTATTGCTGTAGTACAAGTTATTCCCCAATGACACAAATGGGTTACAGGACTTGTGACATGATGTGACCATAACAGTATAACCATATCAAAAACACCAATCCAGTTGTCTGAACAAACATTTCTGTGACTACTCAATGTTATGGACATCACTTCTCATAATTCTTAAGGGACAAGTGAAAGTTAACCCAAGTCCAGTTACAGGAAGCTGTCTCCCCAGGCTGAACTTCCTCCATTGTACTTTAAAGAGGGAGTGTCATGATCAATTCTTGAGGTGCCCAAAACAGGGAAGTGCTGAAAAAACAGGATAATTTTTGTCACCAAATTGTATGGAACCTACCATGATGAGAGGTAGGTAAACATCTTCTCAAAGTTATAGACTATATTAATGATAAAAATTACATTATATTTAGAATTCATATAAGAAAAGTGTATTCATAATTTTATAAGATCTTAAAACCTTTCTAACCCTAATTTCGATTTTAAGCTTTGTCAGGTTTTAAAAACAAACAATGGCAATAGGTTAACTATCCAAATGCTTTCCCATTTGAAATTTTAATAAGTTACTCTGAAAAAGAGAAAAAAAATGTTTGTCTTAAGGCAATTTAATTATTATATTCTTTCCATTCTCTAATCCTGTACAAGGAAATAGAATTAGTAGTAAGTGTGAAACAAAAAAAAAAATGATGAGTTAAAGAGACGAGTTAAGTTCTGATTTAACTGAATATAATGGATTTTTATCATAGTTCTATAGCTGAACTGCAACTGACAAAAATGTCTACTGTTGTTAATCAGTTAACCTGAATTCATTAGATTGTTTCACTAATGTTCTAGCAGTTGCACTGGTCATAGTGCTACAAATTTCAACAGAGGTACAACTTCAAACCGCTTTCAACTATTTAGTTTTTTATTTATAGAAAGCAATTATATACAATCTTTCACACTTTATCAAATAAAGTAAGATAAATCTGTTATATTACCAATAGTAAATTTAGCCTGCCTATATAAGAATTAACCTGTATCCTCCTGGAATCAGTTTAAATAGACACCTTGTATTTTCTAAATATTGTGTCCATTTTTCTTAATGTTCATATTTGCTTGATTTCAGAAGAAAACTTGAAAATTTTCAAATCTATTTCAGTGAAATTTTCACTTTTCAAAATTATATAATTATAGTTTTGATATATTGAAAAATAAATGCCTCAATTGAAACTGATGATAGGAGTATATATTAAACGGACATTGTTTTTCTATATATTGCTACATTTTTGCTTAAAATTCAAATCTTGATTTCAGATGAAAATTTTCCAGTATATTTCAGTGAAATTTTCACCTTCCAGAATTATAATTTATAATCATAGTTTAGATATATAGAAAAAAAAGAAAGAGTAGGATGAGATGGATTCAGGCTAATAACTAAATAAAAATGTTCACACCTAAATTTAATGTAAAAATAAAAGCTTGTATTGTTCAATTTTTCTGTATTGTAACCAAATATAAAATTGTTTTACACTCATCTTCCTTACAATCCCCCTTTGGCCTCCTTTCTATTTTTTTTGTTCTTTCTTTCTAATAGTTGTAAGAGATATAAAATTATTACAAACTTTTTTTTTTACTTTGTATTAAGAGTTAAATCATATTTATTAGTTTGGTGCAAAAATAATGCTGTTTTCTCACATGAAGTTGAACGTCAAAAAATGACATTATTTTTGCACCAACCTAATACTGTATATAGTAAAACTAGAGAAATGTATAATTTAACTAACAAAAAAAAAAAATCTTTTTTTTTAATAGAAGCTGATAATAATTTTAAAAATAAAATTTAATAATACTTTGACTTAAGAATAAAAATTTTTTAAATGAAACTGAATTATTTTAACCTTTAGTTTTACATTGGGACATTTCCAAAACAATGTTGAGGTGCATTTTTCCATCTTTTACAGCACTCGTTCAACATTGCCTCCTCATCCTCCTACAACTAGTACTTTGAGCAATTTTCTCAAAGTGAAAATATGAATATAGTGATATGTTCTGTGATAACAAAATCATAAAGTTAATGATTAATAAATTTTATCTGAACAGGATTTGTCTGAAGGTAGGAACACACTTTAAAAGAGCTTGGTTACCAATATACAAAGTAATAATAATTTTTTTGTTTTTTAAAAAAATCATTAATTTATGGTTGGATTCCTAAATACCTATAGATAAAGTGACCCATAAAATTAATTTATTTTTTAACAGATTTTCTGTTTACTGATTTACAGATATTGAACCTCATTAAAATATACACACACACACACAGACACTTTATATATAATAAAAAAACTAGGTTTTATGCCATAGTTGATTTATACAAGAAATTATATATCATACTTACATGCTAAGGGGTCGACAAAAAATTCTTAGCCTAGCTAAAAATATCTTAAAAAAATAATAATCATCTAATATCTGGTTATTTAGGAAATGGGCCTGGTCAAAAACTTTTCAGCAACACCTCATTATATATATATATATATATATATATATATATAAACACACAAATTCTCTATTCTTAATTTGTATTGTAATCTCAAATATAAAAAAGTAATTAAGGTACATATTCTGAAACTGAGATATATATATATAAAGTTATTTATTTGCAAAAATTTACTATTCCATGGCTTTAATCATAAGTTCCATTCTTCTTGGAAATATTTAAGATTAAGAGAAAATTAAAACTTTCAAAAGAAAATATGACTAATCTACTTTACAGAAATAGGAATGTTAACAGAAATATAACTTATTAGTTACAAGTGACTTTTTTTTTTGATTTTTTTAAATCAAGAGATTGTACAAGTTATATAAAAGATGAAAGTAACTCTGAAAATATACTCTTTAAGGATATTAAAAAAAAAGAAAAGAAAGAAATGTAAGGTATAGTTCGTTTTGATTCTGGATCTGACTGAACCTTCAATTTGCACAGTGATCACATTTTAACAAAATTGGTCATTTTTACATTCTCTATTTTGCCCACTTCTTGAGGATGAGTAGATTCCATTCCCAGTTTTAAATTCAACCACAATTTGAACTCCAATTCTATTTTCCAGGCTGTTAATTGTTAAGCAACACACACTTCTTGGATTGTTTTAGTTATTTCAATTAATTCATTATCATCAAAGAATGCTTCAGAACACCAAATTCATTCCTTTTGTTACATTTTTTTTTTTGGGGGGGGGGGATTATTACAAATGCAAAATTTTCAATAGAGTAAGAAAAAGAGTTAAAGTTAGCAGTGACTCTGAAAATATAATTAGTAAAATATGTTCAAATTCCTATAGCTGATGAGCATTTCCAAGTGACATTTTTTTTTTTTAGGATTAGGGTTGCCAAATTGATCAACTTTAAAACAACTTCTACTTTTAAAATAAGCCGAGCTAAATTTAGTTACTACTGAGATGTCAATTGACGATTTAGTAACATGGTGATTTCAAATGCATTCCAATTTGCTACTTATAGTGCAATCTGGCAACTTTGTTTACAATAGTATCACATTCCATTCAATTGGTGGCATGGTTTCATCAACAGCAGATTTTTAGTTTAAATAATGTAAATCTCCCTCAGAATTAAAATAAAATCAAACTCCAATCCCCAAAGAGAATATAGTGATATTTTACTTTTTTCTAGTCTGAAACGGATACAAATTCAAAGATACATTTACAGTAATAAATAACCACATTAATATACACTGATATTATTAATTGTTCAAATTACCAATGATTAAAAGGAACTTGCACATTTTTTTTTTTACATAAGATTTTTAATACCAACAAAATACAGAGCATCATGTCCTGCAATGCCTGAGATAGTGTGTTTACTGAAATGCAATATGGAAGAATTATTTCAAATATGTAAAACATAACAGAACCATGAAAGTACCATGTAGAAACACAAAAATGTTTATCATGCAAAACATTTTAATCCATACACCACAAACACAGAAAGACACCAAGAATAAATTTAAACTGACAAAGTGCCGAACGAAGTCAAATTCAATATAACATACATTATGGATGGGAAACCGATTATTTTTAACACTTGAAAAAGTTAAGATACAAAATGAATATATATGTCTATATCTCCGAGATGAGGTATTATGATTACTTACATTATTCAGACTGTTATCCTCATCTTCATTGCCACATTCACAACATTTTGGCCATTATATGCTCCGGCCTACTTCAGGTGATTGAAATTTTTAACTGAACCCTTTACTTTGTCCACCAGGGTAGATTGTTCTAGTTCCACGTGCCATGCCTCTTCCAGATGTCTTAGTTATTTCCCTTTAACTCAACTCTCCAAGTTTGGTTCCCCACTGCTGTGGCCTGGTATTGAACTCCTAATTCTTTGGGTCTAGTCACTAGATCAAACCAACGTCTTTATACGCTGGGCCATGTGTGAGTGGATAGAGACGTTGGTTAGATCCAGTGACTAGACAAAGAGTTGCAAGTTCAATACCAAACCACAGCAGTGGTGAACCAAACTTGGAGAGTTAAGTTAAAGAGAAATAACCGAGACATCTGGAAGAGGCATAGCATGTGGAACTAGAACAATCTACTCCGGTGGATGAAATAAGAGCTCAGTTCAAAATTCCAATCACCTGAAGAAGGCCTGAGCATTCAACAGCTGAAATGTTGTGAATATGGCATTGAAGATGAGGATACCATTTTATATATATATATATATATATATATTACATAGCGAGTCCACCCAAAAAAAAATGTATATACAATTCAGGAAAGGAAAAACTTGTCTGAAAAAAAAAAATTATTATTACAATATTTCTACATCACAAGATTAATGCAAGTTGCCTTCAGACACTACAGTCTACAATCACAAGAGATGCTCAAAATATTGGCTTTTAGCTTCCAGATATTTATTAGTAAAGTGAACTACTGCTTGGGCAATGTTAGCCAAAGTGTCCAGTGGGATTGCTGCACATTCATTTTCAATTTCTTGTTTAAGGGTCATCAATGTAGTTAGTTTTCTGCGATACACAATATCCTTTAAGGTGCCCCAAATTGTTATAGCAATTTGGTAAAATTATGAAAGACAAGTTTTTCCTTTCCTGAAGTGTGTATACATTTTTTGGCAGACTATATATATTGTTTTTATAGGATCTTAAGCTTTCATGTGATCTTGAAATGCAGGTTTTATTTATTATAATTGATAATAATTTATTTAAGATGAACAATTTTTGTTTTTGCTTTTTTTTTTTGCTTTTTTTTTTATTTACTGAAATAAATTCATAATTACCATTTTTAAGGAGAAAAATGTTAATAATGAATTTATTTCAATAAATAAAAAAAATCATTTACCTTAAATTATTATCAATTATAATAAATAAAACCTGCATCCCAAGAGCCCATGCAATCTTAAGATCCTATGAAAATAATATGTTCAGCCAAACACAAAGGAATGAAATGAAGAGACATTAAAATTATCAGCACACTATAGCTATAAAAAAAAATAATCAATTATCTCTCCAATTGGGACAATGTTTCAAGTTCAAATATAACAGCTGCTAAGTAAGTAGAATGAGCTTTGGACAATAAAGCAGTTTCTCTCATTTATACATCATTAAATATTTTGTAAAATATTGATATCATTTATAAATATTTTATATGAACAAAATGTGTTTAATTTCTTTTCCATACTAACAGAAATTTTTAAATGCAAACATTTTGAGAATAGCTATAAAGAAAGAAAAAATGTTATATATTACTGCTATAAACTACAATATTTATATAAAGCTTTTATAAGGTCAAAGTCTTCATATTCTTTCTTATGCATTTTAGGGTGACAAAACTCTTCAAAATCCAAATATCTGTTCATAAGGAAATTTGAATCTAGTATCAAGAATATTTTAGAAAAAGAAAGTGAGAAAAAACAAAAAAAAACATCTTCACTGATTGTAACTCTTTTCTATAAAGTAACAGATGGAAACATAACCAAGTACTGGAACTCCTTGCTGTGGTTCCAAAAAGATGGTGAAACTGCTAATAAAATTTAAATTAACGTACCAGCCAAAATAAATTTCATGAAAGAGGGAAACATTTTCTGGCAATTACATTCAGAAAAAAATACCAATCATTGTTGCAAGATGACATTGTTACCTGGTTGGTTATTTTTTAAAAATAAAATAAAATAAAAATAAAAATCATTGCTGCTTGGCGGAGAGTCACATTAAATTTATAATGTTCTCACCTTACCAGCTGAGATCACGTCATGTACCCACTTAAAGAAAATAGTTCAGGTTGTTGAATTAACAGTTTCTTTTGAAGGAAAATGTCAGACTCATAAATATATGGGGAATGCTGATTGCAGGAGAAATATATTTCCTATTAAAATAAGATCCCAATGTTCTATCATCAAATCAACTTTGGGATACCTAACTCAGTTTGGAATGCCTATATCAGAAAACAGTCAATATATAAAGGAGCTGCCAGATTACAGAGTGTGCATCTGCAAGGATCTGCCATTCCCACTGAGTGATGTAAAACTAACGAAACCTGATTACAAGGTACCACTGAGACACTTGAATTAGTCGTAATGGTATTGAAGTTATGAAAACATGCCTGATCAAGACATCAATGATGACACTATTACTCTTCTCACATCAGTAGAGGAATAAAATTAAATATAGTTACACCACTTCAAAATTCTTGGTTCCAGAATCCTACCAAATTATCTATTTTGCTAGACTAAAAGTTATTTAATAAGTAATTAGTGTAAGTAATTAGTGGGTCAAAAGTGTACCTTTGACCCACTAATTACTTACACCTTTTATCTTTAAAGCATTTGGAATGCCAGGAAATTAAATTAAAACATTTTTCATACTAAATGCTTTGATCACCCATCAGGCTTTCCAGAATTTAGCACATTAAATGTACACTTCATGAAAAGTGAGCTTTCATAATTTGTTTTAAGGCTGGATATGTACAGTTTAGTGGTAAGTACACTGTATACATATAAGTCTTACACAGCTATTCAGCTCTTGGATGGACTGAACTGTTATCTAGAAAAAAAAGAAGAGTTCTGTAGTCTTCTGGTAAGCCAATGAATGTGCTGTGTGCTCATAAATTTGTCCAAATTAAAACAATACTGTATCATCAGCATTGAAACTGAGCAACAGAAAATTAACTTTCAAGTTTTTTTGTTTGTTTTTTTAGGAGAAAAAGTTTCAAAAGTGTTACATCAATTCTGTATTTTGCTATTTTTAACTCATTCTGAAGACATTTCTTAGAATAATGAATAAAGTTTTGAAACCCTGCAAAGAGGGCTTAATGTGCTTGTAACTAAGTTTGATTAGGTGGACATTTTCATCTATTCTTGTCTATGCTAATTATTACACTTTTATAAATAAGATTTTTTAAAAATTAACAGCAGAACTCACATTGATAACAGTACAGCAAACTAATGCAAAGATTAGGGGATTCAGTTCAATGCCACAGAGTATTTTAGCAGTAAAAATTCAGACAATCAAATTTTGTTAAGTTCAGCCAACAAGGTCTATAACTTAACAAAACTCATTTGGACATGAGAGAAAGAGTGAGGACAATGCCTCACACAATTTTGCATATGTATTAGTCCAATCTTTGTCAAAAATATATGCTTAACTACAACCACTTGTGTTCATATTCCAATATTAACATTTCCTACAATGAGTTCTTTCGTAGAACAGATAAATTGATCACTCAAGTCTTTTTCCAGATCAACTGAATGCCATCTACCTACTGAAAAATATCTGCATTTATCCTACTCTACTTTAGTAATACAAAAGGATGCAGGCTCATATGCTAAAGTTGGTTATTCAGTTTCTGTGTACCAAAATACAGCCAATGAAATCATTCCAAATACTAAGCTTTTTCTGGCACTGATGACAATGGCTTAACACTTTACATCAATATAAATACTTACATTATACCTACTATTTCCAATTTCAATATTTATTGCTTCTCTTTAAAAATTTTAATGTATCTGATTCAAACTATATTTCAAAATTTACCATAAAAAGTATTTAATACTAGGCCTAAATATGCTATTCTGTAAATATTTGGTTTGCAATGTGAAGCCCTTTTATTGAAAAGTATAATGGTTATATCTCTTGCTACATTATTTTTAATAGTCATTTTAATTATCAAGTTCTGATAAACTAATACATTACAAATAAGTTGGTATTATTTTACTATCACACCTGTCTCATCTCTGGCTATTATTTTATGCTCTTTAAGTAGTCAACTGGCCAATGATGATGAAGTAAGAGCAGAATTGATCATTAAGAGAATCAGATGTAATAGTAAAATTTTTACCAATGTTTTTTTTACTAAAATAGCAAGGTGATAATCTCTCTCAAATAATGTTATATCCAATTATTCTTAAAAGTTTACATTTAATTGACTATGAAAATCATATTCCTCATGTACAGGATTCATATAGAAGGTATTTTTCTGCTGATAATAGAGCAAAATAGAAGTTTGTAGGTTTTTAAATAGTTTTTGATAAAAAGTAACATAAAAAGAAAACTAATTATATATCAGCATGCTCACAGAATATGGGTCTTGCTTTTTACATTAAACCAATTCAGATATATTTAAACAGGAGTTTTTTTAGAAATAGGCAAATGTCTCACGAGTAATAACTAAACTGAAAAGCAATAAATCAATTTGATGAGATCAAGCAGACAAGAGGAACATTATATTGCCAATAAAAGATTATAAGATATAAATGTTGAAGAAAAACTGCAAAGGGAAAATAAGACATGTCCTTAAGCTGTCATGCAACTTAAAGCTTATAATAAAAATGAAACAATAGAGGAGAATAACAAATGAAATATGGAAAGGAAATACAAAGATAAAGAATGGCTGGTGCTGGTGGAGAGTACAAAAGAAGACAGCCAATGATGCAGACAATAAGACTAACACTTTATGAGGATAATTATATATATATATATATATATATATATATATATATATATATATATATATATATATATATATTACTGTGTAAGCAGAACATCAAAATAACTTAAGATGAAAAATCATCAGAAAAACACATAACTGAACATTCAAAATAAAATCAGCAAATATTAAAAACAAAATATGACCAACAGACATTGAAGCAAATTTTTATGAGTGCACAGGTGCATGAATAATAGACACAGCAGTTCACCTGCTACAGAAGCGGAGGTTTTAGTCCTTCGGACAGGGAGAACTGTGGCCACCAGGTGTCCATATGAGGCTTGTTGTAAGAGCTGAGGAGGAGGTGGAGGAGGTGGAGGTGGTGGTGGAGGAAGGTTTATGTAAGACCGCACAGTTCTTCTGTCAATGTTGGGGCTCCATCTTCTTTTTGAACAAAGCACTGTACAAGAGAAAAAGATAGTCTATCTCCATTCGATAACAGTAGCATGATGATTTATGCTTTCAGAAAATAATTTTAATAATGATTGATTTGTGAATATGTTCAGATGTCAGAATGCAGTTTAATTAATTTTTGGGATAAAATTGAATCAATGCCTTTTTTTTCTTTTTTTTTTTAATAATTTTTTTTTTTTTTGTGCATTTAGTAAGATCTGTAGATTTTATAGTTCATATATGAAATATCCCAAAAGCAAAGCTTAAAGAACATTAAAAAAAATAAATCATCTGTGAAAAAAAGAAAGATTAAGCCTAAAATAAATCAGATTTTTTTTTAAACTAAGTATCATATTACATGTTTGAACTTTTTGGATTTATTAACAGTCTTTACACAATATTAATGCAAAAAAATGAAGATCAGAAAAGAATCTTTAAAAATAAATTGCCTGCCATGAATAAGATTTTACTGAAATGTTAGATAAAAAAAACAAAAAAAAAAAACACACCACATTCATGATTTCATTACTTGAATATCAATAATGATTAGGGTATATAAGAGGTTGCTGAAAAGTTCTAAGCTCTATTAACTTCCCAAAATCTGATCAAATAACCAGACATTTGGGAAGGAATACCATCTTGGATGAGGTGAAAACTTTCCAGCACAAAACTGTTGGTAAAAACACAGTACAAATGAAATTATAGCAAGAAGCATGAAGATATTAAATTTGTTCGCTATAATATTAGACACAGTAAAAGTCAAAATACATGAGAAAAAAAAGAATTAAAATCCTTTCCACATTGCCACACCCCTAATCTTATATTATCTTTAAGATGATATAACCTACTGCCAATTTGTAAGACACAAAACATGTCATGCTCTGTTTTTTAGCTTTCTTTATCTATGTGATAAAAGCCTGCTTAAATTTACAAGTATCTCATGAGACAGTTGGGGTACAGAAGACCAAAAATGACAAAACCTAATATTATTCACAATGGAAAGTCTCTCCATTATTAAAAAACACCAGCATATAACAGGCAACACTAATAATAAACAGCTTCTCAATAGTCCACAAAAATTAAGAAAGTGTCATTAGATAGGCTGGGCAAAAGTCAGAAATATATGTGTTCACTATAATGTTAGATGTATTCTTTAGAATACCAAGGCTCTCAATAAAAATTTAGAAATACAAACTAACATATATTGCTGAAGCACAATATTATAAGAAATATTCTTGTAAGTATTAACCCTTATACTAGGGACTGCCACAAACATAATAAAAAGGAAAAAAAAAAAAAATTTTAAATAATTTAATGAAATAACGTTATTAGATATTTTTAAAATGGATAATTCCCTGATTTTTGGTAAAATATATCTTAGTGACATTATTGTTTTGCTTGGAGTGAAAACATTAAAAATGTGTGTCTTTTCACAGTGCACAAACACCGATTTTAAGCTATAAATAATCCTGTCATTTCCTGCAGATACTGTAGTAGTAAATAATAAAGAATGCAAAATAAAAATTGATATTTAGAAAATGTGACCCAGAAATTTAAATTTGTTTAATTTAAACAAGCTCTGGGTATGGCAATAAACTACATCTGGCAGCAAGACTTCTGATCAGGAAATTGGAGGTTTTGAGGAGCATGGAACCACCTCTTAATTATTGTTGTTCTCAGGTCCACCATGACCCAGGGTGGTAGCACCAGTTAAGATCCCAGCTGTGAGCAAATAGTCAACCCCCAAACAAAACACTATGACAGTATAAAAATACATTTTTTTATAGTAAAAATACCAGCAATACATTTTTATATAAAAAAGGACCAAAAATACATATAGTAAAATGACTGACAATACATTTTAAAGCAAAATAACCAGCAATACATTTTATCTGCAATTGAAAGTATACAATTACGTCCAAAATATATTTAGATGAAGCCATAAAATTGTGTTCAGATTATTTAGATTTTGGTATTAAATAACCCATAGAGGCGTTGATATGTCACTAAACAAAATCAACCAACCAACCAACAATTTAAACGTAAAGATTATTTTTGAGAATATACTCCAAATACAGAAAGATTTATGTCCAGTCCATGTTTGAAAAGCTGAAGGAAAAAGACAATATGGACATGATATTTAATAAGAATTCCACAGTTTTGTAGTTTAAAATAACTGTATGATGAAGATATTAATAAAACTTGAAAACATGTACAAAAATCTTTAAATGATGATTTCCCATTTTAAAATAAATGTTTGATAATGTGTCAATTATGTTTTTTATTGCTGTAACTCATTTTACCATAGTATTGTTTAAATTCCTTTTTGCCACTTTTTACAAACACCAGAATGCCAAACCAAGTTACATTCATTGTATTTACATATCTCTAGTCTACAACAATAGCATAAATGCTGTCCTATTTTATAAAAGGAAGAATTGTCTCTCTTATCCAGAAGATTTAGGAAACAAATCATTTTACTATAATATGCTAAGTAGATTAATTTCTAACTTTTTGTTGAATGTTATATCCCTTGCACTAGCTACTTATTTAATGACTCACATGTGAGAACAATCTTTGTAAATACTTCAAATATACCATTTTTTACAGTATAGGTAAACTGGTAATGTAACTTTTATACTAAACACTAACTTTTATTTATATTATTAACAAAATTTTGTGAACCACTTCAATATAAACAAAACTCTCCTTTACTGTATTTTATAAATCTGTAGACAAGAGAAAGCAACAGAGCCACCCCCCACCCCCCAGCATCACAAGATAGTCAGTGGTAGATTTGAAACAACATTTTTTTTTTTTTACTATTTTCTTTTGAAGGTATAAAATTAAAGCCTGGGAAGAAACCTGACCTGCAACTCAAGCAAATCTAGTTGGCAACAGTTCATCACTTGTGGAAGTGATATAGCAAGCAACTAAATAGGAAATTTCCACCAAGGTACTTAAATGAAGTTGAGATTTACAGGCAACAAGCAGCCATGAATATTTTTGTTTGTTTCTATCAAACTTGACAAGGCATCCAATGCCAACAAAAAAACCTTCAGTCAGAGATAAATCAGAGTGAAAACCAGTCATATGATTATATCTTCCATCACTACTGAAAGAAAAAAAAAAAAAAAAAAAATGTTGCAATGATTCTCACACTTGGTTTGTCACAAAACAGGATACTTTTCTAAGGTTATCAAACAACAATAACCTATAGATTTGTTTGTCCAGGACAAAACTTAAAAATATTACTAGCAGATGATTTTATAGTAAATATGACTACTTTTTGTTGCCTTTTATCTACTTGTAAAAGCACTTGTGCTAAATAATCATCTTCTAAGCTATTGAAAGTGAACTTCATCTTCAAGGAGTGCTGTATATAGCCCAGACATCAAATATCTTTTATCCATTTGAATATTAGAAATGTAATTATAATCAAAGTATTTGGTAATTGAGCCTTACTTGTGAAAGCTAAGCAATAAAAAATTAAGTAAAAAAAATATTTTTAATCCCATTTTTTTTAACCATTCCTTATATCTTTCCCCATTTTATTAAAGCATAAGTGTAATAGACTTATACACAATGCACCACTGACCAGCATATATAAATCAGTCAGTCAGTTATGTGCTATGTGTGATACACACATAGGCGATCATGTATCTTTCAATACATGACTGACAAGGCAGATTTTTTCATGCAGTAGGTTGCCATTTCTTTCCATGGTAGACCAGTTGCCATCCAAGGCTATAGAACCCGCTGTGTCCAGCTATTTGCCCATAGCTGGAAGGAGAGGAAGAGGATTCATACCTTTCCCAGGAGTATTAGCATGTAAGCGAATGTAATGGATGCGACTGGAATTCGAACTCAGCTCTCAGATTCTTCAATCCGAGAGTCAAGCCAAAACAACACATATGGCCTGACAATTACATTTAAGCATGAAACAGACAGCCGCCACTGGGTGTTGGCCTCAATGCCCACTTTTCTAAAATTACGTACACTATTCCTGATATTGAGCACTTTAACTCATCAGTATAGAATACCTTACAACTATAATTTTTCTCATTCATACATATGATAAAAAAAATATAGTTTTATGGTATGCCCATCCTAAAGAAGATTTTGGCCTTCATAATTATCAGTTTCACTTGCAGAGAATATTAACAGTCAAGAAAAAATAATTGATATTATTTAATGATTGATGCCACTGAAAGAAAATTTATACGAGACAAAAATAATGATTGCTTCCTCATATTTTAACTTGTGCCTTGGTCTTTATAGAGTTCATTAATAAACACTTGATAAATGTTAAAGATTTTGAATAATATTCTTTATTCCAAATTGCATGATTATAGTCTTACAATTTATTAGATCAATATTTCTAAATTTTAGTACCCACTCGCACAGCTTCTTCCCCAATCACTACAATCTTAACCTTTCCAAGTCTAGAAGCAACCATTATATATCCTGCACATCCTCATAATATGCACTTCTTAGTTTATATCTTTACACCCTTACAAAAACCTCATTCAGTAACACTACCTTGAGTGACTCCTGGGCTTTGCATTCTGTGAACAATAGTACTAACAAACAAAAAAAATATTGCACCAAGGATATCAGTCTTTATCATAATTCTATGCACAGTGATCTTATACACTGCAATCTGTTTACAAGAATGTCCATTCCTTCAAAATCCAAAGGACTCAACAAGCTCAGAAACTGAATATACTCCTTCACTAGGCAACAATCCTGAGCAATTGATTCAAGAAATTAGGATGCTTGCTTTGAAAAAAATATCATGATATCTTAATTAGAGATACATTTAAAAAGATAATAAATCCCAAATTCCTCAATTCAAATTGGCGCTCATCTCCCAAATTCTGAAAGAAATTTTAGACTATCATCCATATTATACAAAAAGAGAATATCAACAGAACACAGGCCATTAAGATATCAAGGGAACAATCAACCTAATTTTGATTGTCCAGAGCTTAAAATAAATCCCAATCTTATTAACATGGATTAACTGCTACTGGTAATCATATAGAGGAGATTATAAGGTAATACTGTTTAGAGTCAATTCCTCTGAAAAGTGAAATAATTTAAAGTATACTGGGTTAAAATACCTTTCAGGATCATCATTACATTCTGTTGTGTAATTAAATGCTTTCAAATGCACATAAATAAGGGAGACTAGAAATGTAATGAATAAAAACAACAATTGGGTTTTCTGGTTTCATGGTATAGCACAAAATCTTTTCTAGGTTTTTGCTTAAAGTCCACATTGAAAATGTATCCTTTTTAAAGCACAAACAAAAATAAAATTTCATATGATATATCCCAATAACAAATGCACACAATTCTTGGTCAACGGTTGATATTAAATTCTAACTTCTGTGGATAAATTCTCTTTTCTTCTCCTCCTTAGTAACCCCATTATATAGTGCCACAATTTCACCACACTAGGTGTTGCTACTATGGTTTCTATACCAAATCATTTTTATAGGATAGAGTTACTAGCAGCAAACACCACCAGTTTTGAATTCAAAGTTGTCCTTCTAGACTGGTTGTCAACCAAGACTAGAGAGCACATGATATTTATCCCATAGATTGAGGGAAGAAAGGAGATGGATTGAACTACTTACCCTGCCAATAACCGCTATGCTATGCATACACAAATTCTAACCATGAATTATTAATAGATAAAAATTATATATTACTCAAACAAACCAGATTGGTTCAAAATAATGACTAAGGCATTATCTGAGAAAGATGAAAAATAGAGAAAGGTATTAAAAGAGACAAGTACCAATTTTTTTTTTTTTTTTTTTTTTTTGGGTTTTGTGGTTCTTGACCAATCCCAATGTAATCTATTCTGACCTGGCATATCAACTTCAGTCATTTTCCCACTGCTGTGTCATGGCTTCCCATTATCTTTTTTGTAAATATTTTAATGGCAATTGTTCTGAAGGGCTTTCTTTCTTGGTGCCTCGGCTGCATGAATTTAAGCAAATTAATAGACTGGTAACTAGGTCTCACCATTTTACTCTTGAACTAGCTAGATGTAGCCATAAGTTCTATTCCAATAGTTTGTTTACTCACACTCCTCACCTGTGAAACTCTTCCAGTTTCTTACTTCCCCTACCATCTACAATCTTCAATCTTCAAGAATTTAAAATGTACCAACCTTCCAGTCTTCCTGAATCCTATTCCTTCATTGCCCTTTCTTCTCACTAATTCTCTTTCACCCCCAGTAACTCCTTCAGTCTTAATAGTATTGTCTTACTTGTGGTGAAAGTTTTCTTTTATAAAAAAAAAAAAAAAAATGACACTGCTCAATCAATAGATAAGTGTAGAAAAACTAATAATAATGTAAATGGACTCTGCAAAAGGAACAGTTTATCCTCAGTAAGAATTTTACAAGGTCTGACATGACATCAAATCATATTACTTTTTCAAAAGTCAACAATTTGCCAAGAATAAGCACTTCCTTTCCAACCCAACTACAGACTAACACTTGGCTCTATGTTCATTCCTCTTCTCTTCTGCTCTGTCAGTGGCTAGTTGTATAATGTTATCGCCACAGGTTTCTAACTCTTCATTCTTCCTCAACTGCCTTATCCAATTAAGTACACAACACTGAATAAATCAAGTACTTTTTACATGCTTTGAAAAGGAAAAAACCTATAATCCACTTCAGTATTTCAAACAATTTCTAAATGCCAAACACTGATCTATTTTCCTTACTTTTCAAAATTAAATTTCTTGACCAAGACTCATATTATGAGTCCTGAAAAAAAATGTAAATACTGTTTGAGGGGGAACAATTTATTTCAATTATTTTAAAATAATAACTGGAATTGTCTGCATAAAGAAAAATAATAATCATAGATTGCAGAAGTTAATCATTTTTTTTTTTGTCTTTGTTAAAAGTTGTTTAACAAATGTTCAAATATTTATATACAAGAGCAACAATGTTATTGGTTTTTCAAATTTTTTAAGTTCAGGGACATTCATAAATATTCATCAGGTTAGCTGAAAAGTCAGGCAAACTATGGAGGACACGAGTGACATAATTCAATTTCTAATAAAGGAAGGTGAGTAAGTGATATTATTGAATTTTTTTTTTTAATACAAATTAGTATTTAAATTATTTTTAGTTTGAAATTAATTTATGTGTTATATCAGGTCATCCCATAAGTTCTGTGCGAATTTTGAATAAAGAAAACAAGTGACCAAATGTTACATTTAATTACAGATTCAATCAACAATGTATTTTCCCTGATTATCTAAGATTCCTTCCATCTATTAACAAGCTTACTAATTCCATTACTGTAAAATTCTTTTGGCTTTGATTCGAAGAACTCACAAATGTCTTCCTGTGTTACAAAAGCTCTTTCTTCCAAATGATTCTGTAAGCTACGAAACAAATGGTAGTCTAAAGGAGCAAGGTCGGGAGAATAAGGTGGATGAGGAATTTTCTCCCAACTAAGTTCTTCGATCTTTTGTGGCATGATTCTTGCTGTGTGTGGTCGTGCATTGTCCTGATAAAACATCACCAGTTTTCAATTCACTAGAGCAGGTCTTTTTTCCCTCAAAGCTTGGTTCAAATGCTCTAATTGCTGACAGTATATTTGAGCATTAATTGTTGCATTAGGTAGTAAGAATTCAAAGTGGATTATTCCTTGGCAATCCCACCAGATTGAAAGAAGAACCTTTTGCCCATGAAGTTCCCTTCTCGGCTGTGGCTGGGGTCCTTCCCCTTTACCAAGCCACTGTCTACGATGCTTAACATTTCGATAAAAGATCCATTTTTTGTCACCAGTCATAAGTCTATTCAAAAAAGGTGAAACAAGTTGGCGAGAATGGAGAGAAGAGCAGATGTCAACTCGGGTTTTGAGGTTGTTTTCAGACAATTCATGAGGCACCCATTTTCCAAGTTTAGGAACTTTTCCAAGTTGTTGAAGATGACGAACAGTTGTATGGTTTGAACTGAGAACCACTGCCAATTCCTCAACTGATAAAGCAGGATTTTCTTCAAGGGCTGCTTCAAGAAGCATTTCATCAATCTCAACTGGACGTCTGGTTCAATCTTCTTCAAGGATGAAATCTCCATCTCTAAATTTTGCAAACAATCTTCTTCAAGTTCTTTCATTCACACATTCCTCTCCATAAACTGAGTGAATGTTTCTAGCCGCTTCGGCTGCTGAGTTTCCTTTCTTGAACTCATAAAGCATTATGTGCCTCAAATGATTCTTGGGTACTTCCATGTTAGCAGGGTTTTAATCAAACAAAATTTTATTTTATTGTTCTCTGAAATAAAATTTGATCAATTTAAATGCATCTAAACATAAAAATAATGTTCAGCTCCATTAGACATTATAAAATACTCTTTAAATTTTGTTCATTTTAACAAAAAGTTAAAATTCGGACAGAACTTATGGGATGACCTAATATATATTTTGAATAACATGAGGTTCTGAATTTAAGTTTTCTTTTAATTTTTTTTTTTTAAATTCTTATAGTCATGTGTCTTGGCTTGGGAAAGTAGTAATTCTTTCAATGGAGATATTGTCCTTTTACTGATATAATCTATCTGAAATTTTTTACACCCACCCACATATTTGTGGCCTGAAAATTGCATTCAAGCAGGAAACATACTTGCCACTTGGTGCTGACCTCAGTGACCACCCTGATGTTTACACACACTATCCTGGCTATTGAGCACTTTTACCCATAAATATACATCATAAAACTATATATGTATATATATATATATATATATATATATATGTGTAACAAACATATGTGTGTAAGTACAGTAATGCAAATCCTTTCAATTCTGCATATATACAATGTAGATCTTGGTCTTCACAATCATCAGTTTTGATTGCATCAAAAATGTTCACAATATCACTAGAAATTGATTTCTCATAAGTTAAAAATGCATCTGAGTTATGCTTTCAAAGTAAAGTGATGTACCAAATCAACCAGACTTTTACAAAAAGAACTATCACCATTATATAATTTATAAGATGTTCAGCAAAGTTTTGTGTGATGAATTCAGAATATTGACATGAACAACCATTGAAATTGGATCAGATTGTTGAAGCCAATCCATAGTCTATCAACTGAGAAATGGTGTAATAGTTTAATTCCATTTGCTCTACCAACACTTAGCAAAATTGTTAAACTTGAAAATTAGGCGCCACATTACATTGATGAACAACAACTGAAATTACTGTTTATGTGCACATTTTTTCTATTTATTTAAAATGCAGGTAAAAATTACCGTTCCACAACAATGGCAGACTACACTTTGCATTGGTAACCCATAAAAAATTGTTACAGTTGGGAAGTTCTGTCACCCCTTCCATACTCACTTGACTTTATGACCATTGACTTTTCAATCCCAGCAAAACTTACTGAATTATTTTTTTTTTTTTTTAAACACAATGTTCCTTTATATACATAAGCAATTATAATTCTCCATAGCTCCCACCTTCAAAATCTGTAAACTGTGCATTACTATGATTGTTCTTAGTATAGTGGAGTGGTTTCTTGTTATCTTCTCCATGGTTTTAAATTCAGAAATGTCTTTCTTTTAGAGTGGTTGTCAACCAAAGGTTTGAGAGCCCAGTCATTTAATTCGTACCCGAAATTGAATGCTTACAAATTCCAAAAATAACAATAACATAAAAATAACATTACAAACTATCTTTAAATTAAGTCAATGTTATATTATCACAAAGATTTGCCTACACATTGTCAGGAAATTAATTATGAGTGATTATGCTAAATAACAGTTTTAAGTGTTTTGAGAAAACTGCTCAAACTATCTAGATACATTTTTTTTTTTTAAACCAAACCATTGTTAATTTACCACAAACTTTAAAGTTATGGAGATATATTGTTAGAAAATAAATTATGATCAGCATAACTTATAATCAACTTCACATTGTCTCTTGTGAGGGTTGTATTCTATCACAAGGCAAAATTTTGTATAGAAATCATTCTTTGCCTTCAGATAAAGGTGTTCCCACCTGACTTCACTAAAGTTGTCCAGAAGATGGCCAATCACTATTTCTGGCATCATTTTAGCAATGCTGGTTGCCAGGAAGATAACAAGACAAGCTGCCTGCAAAGCACTACCCAAGGGGGAGAAGATATTTATTCCTTTTTCAGTCAAAAAAGTTTTGGACATAAATCAACAATTCTAACAGAACTGTGATGTCAAAATCATGCATATTAAGAAGCAAATTAAAAGCTTTAACAATGAAGCCCAAAGAAAAAGAAAATCTCAATAATAATGAAAATGAAGATGAAATACATGTTCATAACTACAATACACACACTAATGTAATTAACTCTAGTCAATGAATTAGATTAAGCCTATGTACAAAATACAAATTGTGTGCAATGTTGGCAATTCTCCAACCCTACTAAATAAACCATTTTATTATTGTAAAAATAATTTATGTCAGTTAAAAATCTCATTCAGTATAGTTTTTATTCTTCTGTAAATTTTACTATTACTACTGCAACTATATATAAATAATACATACACAAATTTACATATTTATCACCTACTAAATATGTACACCTGAAGAAGGCTGTAGAATGGTCCATCCAAAACATAAAAGCAACCAATGATCTGTTAAAGAGTCCAAACAACTGTTTATCACCTTTCATTCAATTTGGCAGGTGGGGGGGGGGGTCTCATTTTTACTTAATGACAAAAAACAGTAGATACAAATTATTCATTACAAAAGTTATTTAGACAGTGCATTTCATTAACCTATTTATTCAATTCCCTATGTTTTCAATAGAAGTTTATTTCAGTTATTATAAAATATACTAGAAAACATTTAAATAATGATAAACAAAGCCACTCTGTCATTAGAAAATTTACTGTCTTCAATAGCATATAAGACCAGCTCTACCATTTGCATTTAATATCAAGGTATTATGAAATAAATACTGGCTGTTTACAGTGTCTAGGTAAATATTAACTTACCAGAGACCTCAACTTCCCATATAAGACCTAAGAAGTTTTTTTTTGTTTTTTTTTAGCTATTGGGGTGACAGGCTATATAACATCAATTACAGTAAATTACAGTGGTAGTGTATTGTTATATAAATTATTAAACTAAATAGTTAAAAATAAATCTTCCTGTGGGTCAAGTTTTTATTTCACCTGAAATTGTAGAATTAAGAGACATGGACATGATGCCAAGTTGTAATAAAATCAGCAATAGAAAATAACACCTCTTTCTCAAATGCATTCAGAGAGAAAAATATAAATATATGAAGATATGCTGAGAACTCTTTAAAAAAGAAAAAAAAGGGGGGATTGGTCAGTTTGAGAACTTTTCAAAACTCTTGTATATCCACATATGGACAGAAAATAAAACATCCAGATACATAGGCATGTATTAAACAAATTGAATTAATTTATACTAAATTATGCCACATTCTGAAAGTGCTAATGTATTCTTGTTTAAGGTAAACAGTTACATAATGAAAAAGCAAAACAAGATATAATTAAGTCAGTATATAATCTCAGTTATTCATCAAGCTTTTAGATCCAATGTGAAAAAAATTGTATTGTCTAATGAAAAAAGAAAGAAACGATTTCTAATAGATGTTTTTTTCTAGAGCCAATTAGCATTTACAAAAAATAGTTTATAGGCAGCTCACAAGAAGTAATTAGCTTTCATTCTTATTTATACAATTTTGAATGTTACAAAATTAGATTGCTTTTAAAAGCCAAAACAAACCTCTAGAAATGAAATGCACACACACATATATATATATATATATATATATATATATATATATATATATATATATAAACTGTTTGATACTCCAAAATGAATAAGTACATACAGAAGCTACTCTTGCTTAATATTTTAGTATTTTCTAATGAGTGAGAATGATGCTAAAAGAATGTAGGAAAAAGATCTATTTTCTTTGCTTTTATTCAGCTATTATTTCATGGGCACTTCGATGTGTAATGGTTAGTAAACTTGTCTTCCTAGATCAATTATGAACAAGTAGCGAGTTTGATTCACACTGGGTGCTCCATACTTTAGGCTTTATATTACATCTAAGCTATGCTTAGTAAATTGCTATTCAGCTATTATTTCATTAATTAGCCCATTTATGAAATCTATAATATAGGTAGGATTTATTAAAACTCATTTACTCACGGTTACTTGTGAACTGATAAATGTAATTCTTATGGCAAAGAAATTAAGAAAGAATAAAAATCAATAATAGTAATTTAGCATCAACTGCATTTGAACCCAGTAAATATCTGCAAATTTTGGCACTGCTGCTTCCCACTAACTTTCCTGCTACTCTATTAAATCATTAATTATGTTCTTCTGATGGTAGAAGAAAAAGGTTTAATCATTAAGCATCTAATTTTGCAATATTTTACTTTAAAATTTGCTTGTGGAAATTTCAGAATTCAATCTGTATACTGTATATTGAAAAATATAAAAAAATGAATTGTCAGTGGTCAGGAATTTATGCAAGTATTACTGATAGGATATGTAATAATGCAGATGCATTGCTAATGATTTTACTATAGGAAAGCATGGCAAATAATTTTGCTACAGAAATGCATTGACATTGAAAATGGATTGTCAGTGTTCAAGAATCAATGATAATTTTATTAGGGTTAATATAGATATAATGTAAATATATTACTCATAGTTTTCCAATAGAAATATATTGAAAATCAGAAAATTATTCTATTAGTAACACTTATTATATTGTAGATATTTAGATAAATTTTTATTTTCTGCTTAAGATCTGTCAAGTGGAAATTTTTTGAATGGCCATAAATAATGGTCCACAAATGAAAGTAAAGAAAATTTAACATTTATTTCCCAAGAGTTTTGTATTCTATTTTCATTGTTGTTCTTTGGATTAAACGGTTTTCTCCTTATTTACATTATTCGGACTATTGTCCTCATCTTTGTTGCCATATTTATTACAACGTTTCGGCCATTGTATGCTCCGGCCTTCTTCAGGTGGTTGGAATGTCAAAACGTTGTAATAAATATGGCGACAAAGAGGAGGACAATAGTCCGAATAATGTAAATAATGTATGTACATAATACCTCATCTCAGAAATATAGACAGATATTGTTTTCTCTTTCTAAGTTTTTTTATCTTAAAATTTCTTCCCATAAAATTAGGACAAAATAAATGTTTAAAAATTTTTTTAAAAATACTATTCGTTTGAAAGATAATTATAAAATTGTACCTAATATTTACAAATGACGTAAACACATGATACAAAACTCTTAACAATTATTGAATGTACAGATCATGTGTTACATTTAGGTCTAGATGTAACATCTGTCAACCTTCAAGGAAGTGATGAACAGAGTAAAACTAGCTCACTTATTCTCATAAGCACAGCTTGACTTGTAAAAACAAAAATTAATTTCTGAAGTAGTCAAATGAGACATAAAAACAAATATTAAAAAAAAAAATTCTAAACCTTGTTTTTTTTCATTCATTTCATATAATATAATATAAATACTATTATTTCTGAAATATATGGTTAATTATAATATTAAACGAATTTTCGTTTTATATTTCAGTTTGTTTTTTCTTTTAACTGTGCCTGACAGAAATTTTTTGTTGATTGATTTAAGTATCAGTAAGTGGTTATTTAAGCATTGTATATAAACACTGAATTGTTATGTAACAATACAGAAGCACAGATGTTGATAATAATAAAATAATTATCTATTATAAATTGCCATCTTTAACAATGACATTAAAATAGAGAAAAAGAGTAAAATGGGTTATTTTCATCAATATAGGAACCTATATTAAGTTAATAACTTTAATGCCTGTAACCATGCAAATTAGGATTCTGTAGAAATTCCAAGCCTAGAACTTTCAAACTGCTTAAGTTGGTCTTTAAGGGGTAGAGAACTCTACATCCAGTTCAGATTTCTGCGAAGGAAAAGGAAATTAATTGAAAACCTACAACCAAGAGACTTTACTACCACTCTTCTGGGTTATGGCAAGTAAACTTGTAGCTTAATGAGTAGGAATGTTAAAACTAACCCACAACACACTTCACTTCATTGCTATAGAGTACAAGTCTTCCTTGTCAAATCACAGTGCTATAACAGAAACAAAGAAACAAGGCTGCAAAATCAAAACTCCCTAGTTTTGAGACCTTCTCCTGCAGCAACCAAAAAAAAAAAAAAAAAAACACTTTCTTATCCTATATAAATCTGGTCAAACATCAGCAATCCGGCAACAGATGTGGACTCTCCACTTAAATCTTTTTTTGCTAAACAAAGTCATGAGGATGACCTACCTATAAATGCATCTAAATACTCAATTTACTGAATGTATATTTAAAGATTTAAAACCAAAGAGATCTTACAAATTATTAAAAAATTTGTGAGCAATTTTATGATCTCTATTTGATAAAAAATTTGAAAGAGTGAACAACACTGATACATAAAACATTTGCAAAGTAGTAAAAATAATAGATTACCTGAAGAAATTCAGATCCTAAAATAAATTATTCTATGAATTATTTAGACTCATGTGCCCATTTTCATTTACTTTGTTACATCTAGACCAAAATGTAACATATGATCTGTATATTCATGAGGTTCTGTCATCGTGCCACAAATGCTCGATACATTTGAAAACAGAATATTTTTATGGAGTTCATAATATTTTTTCTTGCTTTTATCCTTACACCAGTTTTAAAAAAAAATTAGACTAATATGTTAATTACTGTTCTACAGCCGGCATTATGCTTGCAAACAAAATATACTCAACTAATCTTGCTTTTATAGGATTTTAAATCAAAATATACAAACACTAATAAGTATATGATTAACAAATACTGAACTCCTTTTAGCCTGTAATAAATTTAAAAGACAAAGTGAAGGAAAAATAACTCTTGATTAATCAGAAAATAAAACCCATATGAACACATCAGCTACACTGTATCTTTCCACTAATTGATGAAAACAAAACAGGTGTAAAGATGTTATCACACCCAGACTATTGTTATTCACATCATATTCAGGGGTTTCCAAGCAGTAGCTCTGTGTAAACAAGTACATCTGAATTAAAAATCACTATTCACCAGAATTCTTTCCAAGTGTCTAAGATGCAAAAATAGGAATAATAATAAAAATTTAAAAAAATAGTCAAACATTTCATTGAAAAATTGCATTCTTCAGAGTCACACAGTAATAGGTGGATGATGAAATAATAGAAACAAAATAAGATTTAAAAAAAAAAAAAAATTTAAAATTTATTAAGAACATATGTAACTTCACAATCCAAGGGGGAAAAAAGTGCTGTGAAATCATTGTTGGCAGTTACTGTTAAACCTTAGGCAAGTACTATACACCGAATTTAGTTATTAGCAAAGGATACATAAAAAAATATAGTTGGCAAATGAATAACAAAGTGGAAAAAATTCTGTTTAATGTATTTCATCCTCTGAAGGACATCAGACTAAATGTTTTTGTTGATGGAATTATACATACGTAGGAGGGGGAGATATAAAAATACAAGTATTGGTTATAATTATGTACAGACAGGAAATGATGATGTTGAAACACTGAAATTTTACATTTTTAAACTTAGAATATTTTTTCTCCCTTCTAGTTATGTGTGCTACCCATTTTTGCTGTGGTTGCTGCTAGAGGTACATGCACAGTTATATATATATATATATATATATATATATATATGGAAACACTATTTTTCATTGGCAAGGTGTCCAAAATGATGCTTTTTTTTGTTGTTTTTTAATGGCTTTTAAGTCCAATTTTTGAAAGACATGTTCTTTCAAAAACATGGAAATTGCTTGTTGAATCATGTTACGGCTTGTGCATTTCTTGTGTGTGTATTATATATATATATATATATATATATATATATATAATTTTCATGAAAAATATATAAACTAAAAATTCTTGAAGCTATCTATATGAAAAAATTTAAACCAACTCTTAATAAAATTAATTATGAATACTGCACAAATGTTTTAAAACGTTTACATTGTGAAATTTAAATAGTACAGTACATAACCATAGCATTTCACAGGTATAAAAAAAAAAAAAAAAAAAAAAATTAAAAAAAAAACCTTTCAGCTGAACCTTAGAAAAAAACAACACCCTGATGCTAATATCAAAAGTACTTAGGATAAATGAATATATATATCAACATAGTAATTTTCTCTCTTCCTTTAATAAGGATATTAAGAAGCTTGTCTGTGAATATGAGAGGATCATAAGTAGATAAAACTTATCTAAATTATTCAGTGAGACATGTTTTAATATATATCCTTAAATATAATACACCACACACACGTTTTTTTTTGGGGGGGGTGCGTAACAATTGAGGAGCAGCATACAAAATTTTGACATGAGACAAGCAGTAGTCATGACCCAATTCACATCCACATGCAAAAAGCTACTGCGCTGACAAACTACAAATAAACCCCTTCTTTCCCTCTCTGCAAACTATGATCAAAGCAAAAGGAGTGACTGAAAGTAGCCACGAAAAGAAACAGATACACAACGGCAAAGAAAGAAAGAATGACAGAAAGAGAGAGAGAAGGAAGGGAGAAATAAATATATGTCAGATAAAAATTGGCCAAGGTTTATACTTTATTTCAGCTTGAATGAAACTTCACTTAAAGTTACTTTTCTTTGAAGTGTCTTGGATTGTGGAATCAACTACGACTAGCAATGATGTTCTAATTTCTCAGCAAATTTGACTCTCAAAAACACCCAAGGTGTGCCACAAGAGCATGTGTACAAACACTATGAGGATAAAATACAGATATCTTTCCTGGCGTGTTTATAAATTGTGCACAGTTCAATTATTAACATTAACAACTATTTTAAATTACAAAATTGTACCTGAATTAAACAAAAATTACTTACAATATAGCACATGTTACTTATAATACATTCCTTCTTGCTGTCAATTTTGATAGCATGGGTACTCTAGAGTATATATATATATATATATATATAATATATATATATATATATATATATATATATATATATGTGTGTGTGTGTGTGTGTGTGTGTCCTGAATGTATCCAACCATTTTGAATCTCTCAATTACCATTTGTACATTCTTGATGTAATTTGGCAGCTCATCAGAGAGGAGTTTATTAATATAACAAAAAAAAAATGTAAAAAGACACTTTCCTGTACTGTAGAGTTACTTGGTCAGCAGTGATTGATTTATTTTTTGCAGGTTATTTAAAGCCAGTAAACATTTGGAGATAGTAAGAATTTAGGGGATATAATGATTTACTGATACAAGTCCTACTAATTAACCCATAGTTAGGGGAAGAATGTGGCCAGCTGATTCCCAAGAGTATTTGTGGGCAAGTGAATATAACAAACCCAACTGGAATTGGAACTCAGCTCCCCAATTTCTCATTCCAAGCCGTTATCCACTACCTGCACAACCAAGCTTACAGCCCCTGGTATTCCCAAAGAGTCACCATCTAAGTATTGAGCAGACTTGATGTTGCTTAACTTTGGTGATCAGATGAGCTGGTGTTTCAGCGTGATATAGCAATAAGCCTCAGTAAATGGTGAGACAGCAATAAGTGAGTTTCTGTACTGTACAACTACTACATTCATCATGACAATACACTTGCCTATTATTCCCATTTTATGCAGAGCATTTAACAAAACTTCACATCACATCAATGGTACTGTAGGGGGGAGGCTGGCATACCTGGGTAATGTGATATAAAGGAAGAAAAAAAAAAAAAGGAAAGAAAAATGATTCACTACTGAAAATGTGTGGACAAGATTAAGGAGAATGTTACAAGATAGCTGATGGCAATTCCAAAAGATGACTTTACAGATGATTTTGAAAAGTAAAAGGGATGCTAGGATAAGAATGAGAAATATCATATGGAGTACTTTGAATGGGGCTAAGGTGCCCTTGTCCTAGTTAGGACATTTTTTGGCTAATATTAAATGGCTAGATAATTTCCCAGTATTGTACATGATATATAACATACAGTTTCTTGCTATACACAACATTGATTGCCAAAACTAACATTCATGTAAAATTTAAGAAAAATTATTACTTTTTAACATGCTATAGGAAGAAAATTTCATTTAAAATAGTAGCAAAGAATTTAGAATTAACAAATTGCGAATAACTGCTAACACATAATCTGAAGAAAGTTTCATTTGTCTGTCATGGTAAAATGTGTTATACTCTCATATCACTGTTCTTACTGAGTGCTTAGATAAATGGTAGTCTACAAGAAAGATATCTGTTGCTGATAATAGGAACTGGGAGGGGAATCAGCTGGCCACATTCTTATACCCTAACTCATTGGCCAGAGAAGAAAGACAGAAACATTACCAGGGGGGAAAAAAGCATCCACAAATACAAGGAGAAAATATTCAAACTTTGGTGAATGATCTATTTTACTAGCCATACCATTTCATATTTATCCTTTCTCCTTTATAATTTCTAATATTACTATACTGTATCTTAAAGTATTAGTATTTGAGTCATTATACCCAAGAACTTTTAACAGTAATATCTTCAATTACTTAACCACAAAAAATAAATGGTTCTAAAAAAATCAAGTTCACCTAAAAGTACTTTTTTTAGTAAGGGTCACCCTGTCCTGTCCACTCCAGTCAGAAGGTTACATTAAGGGGTAGGAGGGGGAAGATAACAGTTTACTCTAGACTTGAACAGGTTAATATTGTCATGACCAGGGAAATATTCTCTTGGAGTCTGTTCCACAGGGCAGTGGTTCACAGGAAGAAGCTGTTTGGAACTTCTTGAGTGGAATACGGAGGGAATGTGTGTGGTTTGCTACTATGTAAGTGGCATGGTGGGTTCTAGCCATAAAGATTAGACCTAGTGGAACCAAGGAATGTAGTTCATCCAAGTACTTTCCATGGAACAGTGAGAAATTCCCCACATCCTGCCTGTGAGAGAGAGGTTGGAAAATAATTCTTCTCCGACAAGGACTTGGAAATGCTTTTGAACTCAGTGAGGACTGGGCAGCTCCTACATAAATATGGCAACAGTACTTCATATTTGGCCTGATCTGGTTCTTATAAAGGTAGAGGATAGCATGAGGAGTCAGGTACTTACTGGGGCGGTACAGGTAGCCGATCATTTTACTTGCACTCAATATAGATTTTACTTTCTCAAGGAAAATTAACGAATTCATTTTCTCATCTTACACTCATTAACAGCTAATAATATAAAATTTAACAATTAATAGAAATTATTTTTACTGTAACAATTAACTCGAAGTAAATGTCTTTGTATTTTTAGGAAAGTATGTTGAAACATTAAGAATTAACTTATGGAATTTTACACATAGGATTATGTTGCAATGGAATGTCCCACACTCCCTATCACCTATGTGAACTATATCAGTAGCTATATATAGTGAGCACAGGATATACCTGGGGGCTTGCTTCAGGAATTACTAGCCTGCCACCAGATTCTCTGTTTTTCAGTAGTGTATTCTCTTTTACAATAAATCTTTTTCATCTACACGCATGTTGCTGTTCCTTCACTAGAGTACCACCTTTGTCTATTTGTAACCTCTTTAAGGATACAATAGATTATATGTAAGAATGTAAGACATTCTATGAGTTTCTTTTTCTTTTACTTCATTTAATTATTTTAATAATGAAATCAAAGTTGTTCTGTTGAAATAAAAAAAAATAAAAAAATCAAATGTGCAAAATGCAATAAAAGAATTTTAAATTTAAAAAGTTTCACTTTTGCTAAATATTTTCTGCCTCTATCTTTTATTCAAATTTATCTAATTTAGAAGTGAAACTGAAAAATCATCATTAATGATAATATTGACAATTGTTTTTGTCCAGGCAATTCTAGGTAACCTTGCAATTGTAAATCTATTCATACAACCAAATAACTATCTCCACCAACTTTACATAAATCACTATGTGTTATCACCTTTCAGGATGTGGGCAATCATGGCTCTCCATAATTTCTTGTCTTATATTGTTCAAAGTAATTCTTACTACTTTATAACACATTTGTCTTTGCAATGGTTCTGCTATATAGGTAATCAAACTTGTCAAGTAGGTTACTCAATATTTTCCCTTGCTTCTCTTGCCTTTAGTACGAGTTAAATTCTCCGAACCTTCTTTCCTCATGTAACCTAAACATTTTAGTTCTCTTTAATATTGTTAACAGCAGTTTCTTTAACATCTGTTTATATTTCTGAGATGAGGTATTGTAACTATTTACATTGTTTGGACTGTTGTCCTCATCTTTATTGCAATATTCACAATGTTTTGGCCATTGTACACTCCAGCCTTCTTCAGGTGATATTAGACACATGGCTCAGTGGATAAAACATTGGTTGAGTGGTCCAAAAAGTGACTTGACCCAAAGAGTTGCAAGTTCAATACCTGGCTACAGCAAAAGGGAACAAAAACAAAGTTACTGAGGGAAACTAACTGAAACAGATATATCCAAAGGCATAACATGTGGAATTAGAAATATCTGCCCCATGGACTAAATAAAGGGTTCAGTTCGAAATTCCAATTAATTTCACCTGAACAAGAACAGGGTGTACAATGGCCAAAACATTGTAAATATAGCAACAAAGATGAGGACAACAGTCCAAACAATATAAATAGTGTAAACAGTAGTTTCTTTGTAGTTCCTAATCTTAAAATTTAATTTCTGATTTACTCAGTTTGTAGACTTTTAGAGATTCATTTATAGAACTACATTTCTGTAATTTCATGTGTTTTCTTTATCTGGCAAAATTTTCCAGTATACATTGCTATAAAGGTTATTAAGCATTACATAGTCTGGCATTCTTTTGCTTATAATGATATTCTTCATTCTTTTAATACCTTGCTCAATATTTGAAAAGTCTATTTCACTATTCCTATGCAGCTTCATATTTCCTTGTCAATCCTTCAATTGTCCTTTACTATAATACCCGGAATACCTGATTTTTTTACCTCTCCGATACATAACCCACAACTTGGGTTATCCATTTTTGCTACAACCATCCATTGTTTCCTTATAATTATTAGTTATTTCTTGCTTTCATTGACTTGTTTTTTTTAGTTTCACTTCAGAATCTGCCATTAATAGTGTTGTTTATATAGTATATGTTGTTATGGCTACATTAATCAACAACAAATCCTGATAGGCCTTCTACTTTTCTATACAGGTTAAATTAATCTGATAAGAATACTTTCTAGTCATACCCTCTGAGATATATTTATATTTTTTTTTCTGTAATCATTTAACTTATTCTCTATCTGAATATTTCTTCCATAGAGCTCAAACAGACATTTCAAGGAGTTTTTCACGTCATACTTCTTGAATTCTTTTTTTGTAATTTATGAAAAACAGTATAGATCCTTGTGCAATTTTATTGCTTGCAGTAATAGCATTTTATCATGAAAATTGCATTTCTTGTTTCAGTATCTTGAACAAAGCAATATTGTTCTTGCTCTATTTTTGTTTAATCATTTCACCTCCAACCAAGGCAATAAAGCCACTAAGATGCAAGGAGTTACCAAGTGTAAAAGAATATGAAAATAAGAAAAACATTAAAGAGAGAGAACAATAAATAAAACACGAGGAATCAAGAAGACAGAAGATAATGATTGACATTGCATTTAAATTTTTGAAGATCAAAGCTAACTTGAAAGCAAGAAGCTGGGAGAAAATTGCACAAATGAAAAGTGTGAGAGAAGAAACTATTACAGTATTTACATTAGTCGGACTATTGTCCTCATCTTTGTCGCCATTTTTGTCAACGTTTCGGCCGTTGTACACTCCAGCCTTCTTTAGGTGGTTGGAATTTCGAACCGAACCCTCAAGGACACATGGCACAGTGGATAAAAGTGTTGGTTAGATCCAGTGACAGACCCAAAGAGTGTGAGTTCAATACCCGGTTCAGGCAGTGGAGAACTTTCAGAGGGAAAATTAGCAGGAGATAACTGATAACTGACATCCATCAAACATGACTCGTGGAACTAGAACAGTCTACCCCAGTGATCGAAATAAAGGGTTTGGTTCGAAATTCCAACCACCGGAAGAAGGCTGGAGCGTACAACGGCCGAAACGTTGTGACAAAAATGGCGACAAAGATGAGGACAATAGTCAGACTAATGTAAATACTGTACATAATACCTCATCTCAGAAATATAGACAGACTCTGAAGAAACTATTAGAATAGAACATTTAGATCTAGTCATTTCAACTGTAAAATGATGAGACCTAGCTGCCAAACTAGTACTGTGCTAAAATTCATAAAGTTACGATATAATTACTATGAAAATATTTATGGAAAAGGCACATTGAAATTACATTAGGCAACAAGAAAGTGTCAGGTTGGATTTTATCAAGAATCTCTAAATACATAGCAGAAGCACCAGACCCGGTGTGGCAGCAACAGTCAATGCATGGGTGAATGATAAACTTATAAATTCCAGTCTAATTCTACTATAAGCATCCTAATTACTAATTTTGTTATGCGGTTCATCAAGCTGATTGTTCAAAGGAGTTGGCATTCATTTGCACCTGTTTGTTTTTTGGCAATACTATGAAAATTGATTTATGGTTTTCTGATATTTTACTGCTGTCAGAGTCCATTTATTACTTCAGTTACTTTATAAATTCCCAAATCCTCTGAAGCTATCAACATCTCTATTACAATCTCATTAGACCTTACTGTTTAATTTCTCTTCATCCTCTCTAGTGTTGAGCAAATCTCGGATTTTAGTATTACGGGCTCCATGTTTTTTTTATGTATTATAGGTTTTTCTCTTTTGTTGCAATGAAAGATTTCTCATGCATTTATTCAGTCTTTTAGTAGCTTTACTTTTCATTATGCTTGTTCTCTCTAGATTTCATAAATCCTGCGAGGCTTATGGCCATATCAAATTGAAACGCCAGTTCTTGTATGATCACTGAAGTTAAGCAACATCGAACACCGAAGTTAAGCAACATCAGTATCTAAATAGGTGACCACTTGGCAATATCAGGTGCTGTAAGTTTGAATGTACAGGTGATGTAATAGATAACAGCTCTGAATAGGATCTCTGAGAACCGAGTTCCAATTCCAGTCATGTTCATTATATTCACTTATACACAAATACACTTGAGAAAGGTTTGAATTCAACTCTTCTTCTCCAGGTATGGGTTAATTAGTAGGAGTTTTATCAATAAATCACTATTATCTCAACAAAAAAAAAAAAAAAAAAAAAAAAAATCAACCAACAATATACATCCTGCCAAAGAGCACATTTTCTGTCCTGCTACTTATTTTTATCTTTTTGCGCATACCTGCTATGTCTATGTTCTGCAGTGTTTTGATCTGTGCATATTTTTCATTCAGCTAAATTTCATTTTTTTTTGCATGCTTTCACTTATTTCAGATGTTTTTCTTTAACCTCATATTCTGCACAATTTCTGGGCATTATTTAATGTATTGCTTTAATTGAAATGAAAATTTCATTGTCATCCACTTCATTTTGCTTTGTCTTTCTTGAGGATGACTTTTGATGCTGTCACTAGCGCTTCTCTTAAAATGTACCATTTTGTATCCCTGAAATGTTATAAATTTCCATATTTGTTCAAAACTGCAATTAACAGGGTTGTTTGCAAATATCTGCTGCATGGTTTGTCATATTGCAGTTTAGATATCACTTTGTAGCATTTTGCCAATAAAACAAAATATATTTCTAAATTCCACAAAAATTCTAATTTTGATTCCAAGAGCAAACGAGACTTGACCCTATATCTACAGATGCATACAATATAATAAAAAATACGTAAATGAAAACCACAAATAGTAGCAAAATTAAAACAGACCACAAACTAATTAGTTCCTTTTTAAAAACAGCTTTTCAAATTTCTTGGCTACACTGACAGTAAACTTGGACCCACTAACATTTTGCCACTTAATGCATGTATTTGCAGTAAATTAAAATTTAAGTTAGCATAATTCCCAGACATATAATACATGTTCATAATCTGACAAGGAATATTTAAGAAAAAAAAAGTAATAATATTCAACTGATAATTAATCCATGCTTTATATATATGTTTTAAAATATTTTGACTTGTAATCATAATTTAAGCATTTATAATCATATATATTTCTTTCTGGAGTCATCAGGGGTTTTAGATGCAGTAACTTAATCATCAAGGTATAAAATGAAGGGGGATTTTGGGGGGAATAAAAAAAAATATATAACAGGAAATGTGGCACTTTGTGAATCCAACCAAATGAAAATCCTTGTCTGTAGAGTTATTATGTGGCATCTTCTATTTCATTACTTTAGAATACCAATAAAACAAGAATTTTTCAGAATATTAAAAAAAAAAAAAAAGAAGACATCACAAATACCAAATAAATTTTTTTAAATCTATAAAACACACACAATATGACCGAGTTTGAAAATATGACCGGAATAATACATTACTCTCTCACTCAGTCTGGACAACACCTACCCTCCACTGCCCCCTCAAAAGGTCAGTCATTGAATATATATATATATATATATATATATATATATATATATATATATATATATATATATATAAGTAGCCATTGACACCCAGTAGTATATTAGTAGCCATTGACATTGTTGCTGTTTAGTGCTGACTTCAATGTCCACTTTTATTTTTTATATACACTATCCCTGATACTGAGCACTTTAACCCATAAATATAGTATAACTTAAACTATATTTTTATCATATATGTGGTGGTGGTGGGGGGGCTATATCTACAATGCCTTTATTTAAACAGAATATATTTTCTAATAAATGTAGTATTTTAAATGGGGCGTCTCGCACACACACACAGGTTTGAAATTTGATCCTCTCACTGTTAGCAAGCTCCTGGTTCAAAACATATCTTAATTTGTGCAACATTCTGAAACAGAATTCATTTTTGGCAAATTGTATTTTCATCTTATGCTATTATTTTTGGGTTAAAAATCACAATTCTTGAAGATATACATTCTACAATCATTAAGAAACATTAATCAAAAAATAAATGATTAACTTCTAATGACATATCAGTTCTTGGGAGCCTGTCCAACATGGATAATGCCTTACCAATTAGGCTATAGAAGCCAACCAGTAGACATTCTTCAAGCTTTGTCACATTGCTACAGTAATCCTTATCAGATGTTAAACCCCCACAAAATTTTATATTGCTTGCTAACACCTAACAACAATAGCAGTTTTAGACATAACATTTATTTTCCAATCTATGGTGTTTACTTAAATGGAAATAGCTAATAAACTTTAATGTTACACTAAATAGCAACAGAAACATGATGAATAGAAAAGTAGTCAAAAAGTAATAATGAAAATGCTTCATTTTAGAAATTCAAACAACTTAAAATTAAGTCTCATTACAAGGTGTAAACAAGAATGATTAAAAAATAAAATGTTAAAATGTCAAGAACATATAAAATTGGTACTTTTGCTACCATTAACTTAAAACAAAAATTGTTTAAATGGTGACTAAATGCAAATTGGTTCATTTTTCATAACTGTAAAAAAGACAGACAAAAATCTATCAAGTACATATAAAAGATTGTAAAGATTCTGTATTACAAATTTTTTAACATTATCTGATGTTCATACGACAGTAATACATTGACCAAATACACTATAGATATTTTAATACAACAATTCTGTAGTAGAATCATACTAGTATTAGTATAATTCTCTTGTGCTTAATCACCAAAAAGAATTACACAACCTAGCATGTAAATAGAATAAGGTTGTTAATATGAACAACTAAACAAACCATTTACTGCTCTTAACTTCTGGTTTGTTGTTACAAAAAGATATTCTGAAAATTGAAATTTATCCAAAACGTCTAGTAATAGTGTATCAACAAATAGTCAGGGTTTAGACTTCAAGGTGTTAATATTAGTTTTAAAATAAATTACAGAAAAGCTTAGAGAATTATATTATATTCTTAAATATTTTCCTAGGTTTATTAAAAAAAATTTTAATCTAGTTCATTTACAAGTAATTGTAAACACCAACTGGTTTGTGAGATATCTCAAATTTTATTTATACCGTTAGATAATGTTCAATTTTTAAGACCAGATGTTACAGACATTAACTGAATAAGAGAATTAGCCTGTAAAAAGCTTATTTACCATAACCAAACATTATGGTGTGTGTGTGTGTGTGTGCAAGTGTGAGAGAGAGAATGGAATTGAAAGCAGAGAGATCAGAAGTTTCATCTGAGCAGTTTGACAAATGTCTTTATGACATTAACCTAGAAATTATGAGATAAAAATATGTGAACCAAGTACAATGCAATATTTATTACTTATCTTTTATAAAAGATTTATTATATACAATTTTATAAAGAAATAAATTTGAAAAAAAAAATCTTTTTATTAAAATTCATAAAAAAATTATCAAAATATGTAAGAGGAAGAGATGCAGCTCTCAACCTATTTGAGTGAATTTATGTGGCAAGAGGAATTCAAAGAAATGCCCAGAAAATGCATTTTTTCAAAATTTATAATAATTACCATTGTCATTATGCGTTTATTTAAATTTTCTTGTTCACAGACATTTTTATAAATTCATGAATAAAAACTGTCATATTTATTTCTTTATAAAATGGTAAATAATAAATATTTCATTATACTTGGTTCACATATTTTTATAATCTTGTAAATATGAAATTATTCTTGTAAATAAGCAATCTAATAAATAAATATTTAATATCTTTGGTATGAAGTCTCAAGAATAAAGAAAATGTATAAATCCACCTTCACATGTTTGGGTTTTATTAAAATTCTATTCATCACTTTTTAAAAACAAACATTGCCAAGAGAGTGAAAAGTATATACAATAATAGCAGTATCAAAGGAATAACCATCCTTTTGACACACTATTTTTTTTTGCAGGTGTGAAGGTTAATCAATGTCGAAAAATCATTGTTGGTTTCAACCAGTGTAGGAATGACTGCAAAAAATATCTCCCTTCCCAAATTTATAGACAAATCATACAGATGCATGCTGGTATTTCTTCCTAACCAATAAAAGTGACCACTTCTTGGTTTCATCAAGTTTTGGTTCACCACTGCTGTAACCTGGTATTGAACTCACAACTCTTTGGTCTATTCACTAGAGCTAACCAACGCCTTTATCCACTGAGCCAGCTAGAACAATCTACCCTGGCGGACGAAATAAAGGGTTCGATTTGAAATTCCAATCACCTGAAGAAGGCCAGAGTGTACAACGGTCGAAACGCTGTGAATATGGCAATGAAGATGAGGATATTCTTATTCTTAGTGTTTACTGGAAACTTTGTCAATTCCATTTTTTGGGTATCTTTGACAATTACTATATAATCATTGTCAGCAAAATAAAATTATTTTTAATGATCAGTTGTATACAGTAAAAAAAATAAAAATAGATGAATTTTTGTGTAAAATACACTGTGAGATGATTGGTAAACAAGAAATTATCTTGTTCAAAAACTTAGAGGGTATCACAAGCTATCTACAAAAAACAATTTTAAAAAAATCTGAATAAAGCAAGAAAAATTATTTAAGTAAAGACTAAAAAAGTCTAATATTTACAACATCCTTCATACCAAGGTGATATAAATATCTAGATCAAATGCTAACAGTTTCTTCTCTGGCATGTCTCACTTGTGAAGCTCTTCTGGCTTTTTGCTTTCCAGTCAACTTTGATCTTCAAAAATTTAAATGCAGCAACAATCGTTATCTTTTTGTCTTCTTAATTCCTGTTCTTTTATTGTTCTCTCTTAATTATTTTTCTTTTTCCTCAGTCTGTCACACTCAGCAACTCCTTGCTTGAAGCAAAAAAAGCAAAATAAATATTCACAAATAGGTTGGGTTTTCTGGCCGTCAGCAAGAAAGTTCAATGTGTAAGCTATATATTGGGAATGTCCAAAATAAAACAGATATGGAAATTAATTTCTCTGAGAAAATGTGACACAAATCCAAAAGCACATAGGAATAACAAAAGATGTCTTCCAGAAACTAAGACAAATATCAAGATGCAGGAAAATAACATTTGAAACAAAATACTTTTGAATTGCTATGTAATATCTAATCTAAAGTAATGGATTTTTTTTATTTATTAATCCAACAGTTATCACTTTAAACATTATTTTAGTGGATGCCCATATTTGAGTAGAAACTCTATTTAACATTTAAAGTGATAAAATATCTAATCTCAAATATGGCAGTGAATGCTGGACATTTCTCTCCTAGTTGAAGAGACTAAGTGACAGATCTGATTCTACTAACAAAGGCCAAAAATACCATAGACACAACATGTGAGCAATGAGGAAGTCTTAAGGAAAATAGGAATGGCAAGGAAACTTATACTTACACTCAGAGAGAGAGAGAGAGTTGCAATTCCTAATACATAATGGAGAAAGAGAGAGAGAGAGAGACTAGAGAATTTAGCACTCACAAGATATAGTGATACCAAGAGAAGCAGGGGAAAACAGCTAGTAACCTACTTAATGAGTATGTGAATCAATGACAAAATAAGGACAAAGAAAGATGATAATGGGTCAAAAATTACTTTGATCAACAAGAAGTTGTGGAGAGCCATGATCTTCTGTGTCCTGAAAGGCCTTGGCACATAAAAGATAGGTTAGGCTTTAAAAAAAAAAAAAAAAAAAAATTTAATAAGAATGCTAGTGATATAGTTCGTGTTTAAATCACACAGGTGAAAAATTTCTTTGTTTAGCTATTTAAATCCTTTGGAAGCTAAGCTCAAATTATAAAATAATTACATTTGAAAATTTGAAATATTAGCTCTTCCTTAACCGTCCTAATCAGAAAAAGTTCATCTGTATATGATCAACCTCTGAAAAATATCAAACATATGGAGAACAGACATCAATGAAGCTGATTATTTTACGCTATAGTAATGACTTAATATATGTGCCAATTGTAAATATGGAAGCACTTAAACATCTTAGAATGCTTTCTTTGTAAATTATTTTCTTTGTGCATTATGACAAATTGACAGTGGGCTGTGTAAGCATATTGGAAATACATCAAATGTTTAAAACCAGCTTGCAAAAAATCTGCTTAGTATTCCTTAAAATATCTGAGATAGAAACCTTGTTAAATGACAAGATTTTTAGAGAGAAATATCCAACATTTAAAATGAATATAATGTAGGTCCCAACATCAAAAATATATCTTGGACACATTAAACTAATATTTTATTGTAAAGCTAATCCACAGGTTATGTGCAAAATAGTAAAGTACACACAAATAACAGGAAGTTGACAGGAATTGAATAATTTAGAATTCTGTTCATATTCTAAAGTTTCTACAACTAAAATATGGAGGGATTTTTTTGACTCTTTAAATAACTTTAGAATTTTTCTTTTTAGTAATTAAATACCAGGTAAGTTTTATACAGAGGCTTGTTTTAAATGGGAATCTTACGAGATTACAATTCTAAAAGCTTACTACATAGGACTATTTCAAATATTAGCTCACTTAAGTTTTGACTGAAATACATGAATAAAAGCTAGGAAATTTACATAAATTGCACAAGTTTATGAATGTAGAATTTGTTAAATCATTAAATTGAATTGTATATTTATTGAGCTGATGAAAAGCCTACTTATATCTACAATAAATCTACTTATAGAACTCTGAAGTTAAAAATATGGATAGCACATGAACTTGAGAAAGAATCATCAGTCTGTATTGAAATACTTTTCTTTTGCTTCTTGCTCAACCCAGAACAAAGGGATTTTTGGGATAAAATCGTGACCGATACCGAAAAATGGATTTACTATGAGGATAACTTTCAAGGTTAAACAGAATATTCTGAGAAAAAAGAATTTTTTTTCTTAAAATTTGCAGGAACCTAGACAAACTTATTGTAAAATTTTAGAGTGAGCAATTATTTTTTTCTCTATTTTTTTAATGATAAATTAGAAAAGAAAACACCATTTTCTGTGCAACAAAAGCAAAAGTAAATGTTTACACTGCCTGTAGCAGGATGCACAATTTGCACAATTGACGAATTTTAGTCATTGTGCATCTTCATGGACCAGTGCATTTACACAAGAGGCCCAGACTTGCTGGGTGATCAACGATTTTATCAAGTCAGCATTTCTAGAACAGTTGCCAACCAAGACTATAGAATTCAGTCTGTCCTGTTCTTTAACCCATAATTGTGGGAGATGGATTCATACCTTTCCCAAGGATATTTGCATGTCATTCTGCATTGCTACCCATTACACCTCCAAAGATAATCACTAATTTTAGTGCATGCTACAGTAAGGAAAATATCTATCCATTACATAATTTATTATAAATTGTTCTATTTTTAGTTATTACTATTAATCTCTTATTATACACAATTTTATAAATTAAACTTTATTATGTGTGTAAAAAGAAATAAATTAAAAAAATATTTAAAAAGTCAAAGTTTTGACATATTTGTTGAATAAATACTATTTATATCATAGGTTACATAAAAAGTGAGTCATTTAAAATAATTTTTAAATGAATTTATGCAGTAAAATAATTTCCAATTTTATATATGCTTTTAATATTTGCTATGTTACTGTGTAAGTTTTAAAAGGTATTTATTTGATAAATCCTAAATTATCTTTGACTACATAAACTCATGCACATGGATTGGACAAATGGTTAATTTTATTTTAAAAAAACTATCTACAATGAAAATAATTTGTTTTTCATGATTTGATACATATTTATTCTCCAATACACAATACTTCTGATACGCCAACTCTGCTCTTTGAAAGCAACATTTGATACTCCTGCCTCCTTCATTCCAATAACCTGATATAATTTTTTTTTTATATCAAGAGTTTGAAATTGATTTTGTCTGCATAAGCATACAGAAGCTTCACTCTGAATTCAACAACTTACATGCAGAGAAAATTGATAAGGATGTTTTATGGAAGAGTTGCCAGATAACTTTGAAGTGATTATTTAATGAATATGCAAAACATTGTATACTGTTTTATGGTTAATACCTATAGTAACAGTCATGTCTCTTTTTTGCATAAGGTAGAAAGGGAGAATTAATTTTTTTAACATTTTATCAACCTTTTGCAAGTTATTAAGAAAAGAAAACATTTAGATTTTAAGAATTTTGGGGGAAATAGTAATGTTTTACTGATACAAGTCCTACTAATTAATCTATAGATGTGGGAAGAAGAGGTGAATTCATACCTTTCATTTTTTTTTTTTGTTTATGCACATAAGTGAATATAACAAACTTGATGAATTGAAACTCAGCTCTCCAATTATAGAGAGGGAGAATAGACTTTTTATTTATAAATAATAGTGACTTTATAGTAATTTTCTTTTTCAAGCTAAACCCCAGATAGCTGTTTATCAAAGCCCAATGAAATAATTTTTTTATTTATTTAAAACCGACTAAGAAAAAGCAAAGAAAGATCAGAAAAAAAAAAAAAGAGGATTAGGATTGAGCAAAATTTAGAAGAGTTCAAAAAGTACACAAACTTTTCCAGCAATTTGATCAATATTGTTAGGGATATTTCCCTTTTGAGTCATTCCGTGTCAAATCAACAAATTTGGTACACTTATAGAGCTTTGTGATAGAAATTGGATGGTACCTGATTTACATCTCTAGGTCAAAGGGTTCCCAAGATATGACCCTTTTCCGACAAATTGTCAACATTCAACCCAAAAATAACACAAATTCTATTCATTTTATCATCATAGTTCTTATGTGAATATTAATCAACATTAAAAGAGCTTTCTCTACAACTTGACCGTTAATGGGAGATGTGAAAATGTTAGCAAATACCAAAATCCGTGATTTTGAATTTTGCCCAACTCAGTAAAACCCTTGCAACTCAGGCTACAGTCAAAAGTCCACCACAAAATTTTGTACATATAGCCATAAAGCAGATAAAATTTGTTGTCAAATTTTAAAAAAGAAAGAAAAGAAAAAAAAAAAAATGTTTTTTGAGAAATTAAAAGATCAAAAGTTAAGGTCAAATTAACTTATTTGACTTTTAAACAAGAAAATAAATAGTTCACCTTTTAGATCTATCCAAGTACTTTAAAAATGCATAAATTTTAGCTTTATAGGTAAAAAAAAAAAAACAACAGCTGAAATATTGATATTTGAACTTTGTGACTATTTTCCAAAGTTCACCTTTTTGGCAAGGGTCAAAAGGTTCCCAAGATAAGACATTTTGACCCTTACACACACACATGTGAGTGTGTATGGATGGATGTGTAATGGATATCAGCTTGGAATGATAAATCTGAGAGCTAAGTTAAGATTCCAGTTGAGTTTGTACATTCACTCATGTCCAAATACCCTCTTCTTACCTAAAATATGGGTGAATAGTAGGATAGACTGGGCCCTATAGCCTTGGTTGGCAACCAGTCTAGGAAAAAGAAAACTGAAGTGTGTTTGGTTCTGCACAAAGCTTTCACTACTGGACCCTCATCTCAAAAATGACAAGAGTTTGTATATATATATATATATATATATATATATATATATATATATATATATCACACACACACACACACACACACAATAGCTACAAATAACTGCATTCTGTCCTACAATTATTTCTACCCAACAGCTTTCAGAGTAATTTGAAATATAACCATTGCTGCCTACCAAATAACCCTTAGGTTAATACAGGGTGTGGCAGAAATACCGCCCAGTAAGACATTAGCTAGATGAAGATATCACTGACACTTACCTAAGTTCACTCACACCACAAAAGTCACAGTTTAAAATGTGGGAGTTATTTCTGCTGCACCCTGTACAATAATCCGGGAATACCTAACCTTGTTACTCAGAATACTTCATTGACCAGCATGTATAACCACCACACAACACATATCGCCTGAAGATTGTGTTTGAGCATGAAACAGATTGACACCACTCTGTGCTGACCTTGGTGTCTATTTATATATAGATAGATATACAGTGTGCGATAGGTAAATTGTTGCCATTTTATATTTTTAATTTTGTGCATATGCATTGTTTGTTTTTGATTTTGTTGACAACACAATATAGTGGGGTCAGTTGGGCACCATCAGTGAGAGAAAGACCACCATGATGCAATTTACTCTGCCAGAAATTTGCAAACAGCATGCTGTACTGATTGGCATTCATGCTGGAAGTTCCAATACATACATTTCAGAGTGTTTGGATGTCAATCTGAGAATGATGCAGAGTATTGGGAAAAAGTTGGAGGAGTCTAATGGTGATTACGAAGGTACAGCAGCTTGGCAAACTGACTTTGATGATTCTGATAAGAAAAAGAATGCCCGAATTTGTTGTTGAGATCTAGACTATGATTGACAACAATCCCTCCAACTCAATCAGGTCCATAGCCGGGGATACAGGAGTACCTAAATTTCTTAACAGGCAGGTAATGCATGAAGACATTCAGTATTTCTTAAACAAGATGAGAAAGGGCCAATTTTTATCCCAGGCCATGAAGGACAAGAGGAAAGACTGTCCTACAGAGTTTTTGAACAAACTCGAGCTTTCCATCCAACCAAATATGGTTTGGTTTTTCTCAGACGAGAAAAAATTTCTAGCAGGATAAGATGGTGAACATACAGAATACCTGTTGGCTCACTGTGTCCCCAAATGATGTACCAAGAGTGATGAAAACCAAATATCCATTCAACATCATGTTGTATGAAGTGATCACTAGTGATTGCGACGTTATGCCTCCATTCATCTTCCTACAGGGCTTCAGACTCAACATGGAGGATTACATCAAGTACTTTGAGAAAGTAGTGCTGCCCTAAGTCAAGAGAGTGGCTGCTGGAAGACCTTATGTCTAGCAACAGGACTCTGTACCATACCACACAAGCAGGAGAACCCAGCCATGGCTGTCAGACAATTTCTACGACTCAGACTGCAAACCTCTTATTATGTGTGGGGCACAGTTGAGCAAGAGACCAACAAAACTATTTGTAACACCAAAGATGAACTGATGGCAAGGATTATGGCAGCATTTACCAACTTAAACAAGGAGACCATCCAGAAGAGTTGCAGGAAATTCCAAAGTTGTCTGGAGGCTGGGGTTGAAGCCAATGGCGATTTTATTGAATAAATTTACTCTTTAATATTTCAAAATATTTTTGTGTAATTGTGTTAAAATGAGATGTAGTGTTATTTTCAATTTTTTTTTTTTTTTTTGCATAATTTAGACGACAATTTATCCATCGCACTCTATAGATAGATTTATTTTTTTTATTTTAATAAAAATTCCATTGTTCAAATAGAGAGCAGTATTGCTTAACTTTGGTGCTTAGCCAATACTGGTACTTTCAACATTGTCATATCTAAAATAAATAATTGCTGTTAATTAAACCTATTGTTTCTATCCCCCCCAAACACACACGCATGCACACACACATACTCCTGGAAAAAAATTATTTAAGCTTGTATAATGGCTATAAAGCTACATGTATCTTTATTGATTAATTCTTTCCTCTTTTTACAGGAAAATAATGTCAAGATACAATGCAGTTTAACAAGTATGAGCACTTCCTGCATTGTACAACTGTAAGGTTTCTGTTATTATAGTAAAGCCAACATTATAGAGTTGCAACTTTTATAGAACTTAACAGATTTCCATTTGGCTAACAACCAAAACAGTTACAATGATCAGAACTAAATGTTCATTATTCATTCATTTAGGCATCTAATATTTAGAATACTCGGCTATTCACAGAATGACTGCAGGTCAGGTACTAATATTCACACCGATCAAAGAGATTATTCAACAAGTAATTATTATTATGAAAAATAGTTCCCATAAGGCTAATGGCCATAGCAAACTGAAAAAAAAAAAAAAAACATTTCTTTCAAGCAATTCCCCTAACCCTCACTATTCAAGAATGCAAACAGATGCTGTCTCTTCTTTGAGGTAATTCAAAGAAATTGCAAATTTATTCAGGAGATACATTCAGCGGATTTCATAGGAGTCATATAGTAAAAAAAATTATTTTATATTATGTTCATAAAATTCTTTTCATGACATATCTAGTTTCCAATTCAAATGTTAAAAAGTTACTTAAAAAAATATTCTAATTATGAAAGTTGATTATATATATATATATATATATAATCATATACATGTGCATGCGCACACAAATACAATCAGTGAAAAAGGCTCAGACCAGTGAAGAGTTTCCAAAGCAAGTTCTGATGATTTGTCATTTGTTTGGGCACATTTTAGGAAGTTAGTAAAGCTGAAAACTTTTCAGCACTCCTGTGTGTGTGTGTGTGTGTGGAAAATAAAACTGCAGCACACTGAATACATTTCAATTTACTCAAGGTTAAACATTAATAACAGCTTGATTACAGTAAATGATAACATATACAAATCACTATGTGCTCAGGTTCCAAAATAAAGGTTGTATAAATAGCATTGAAACACCATTTTAAGGAATGCACTATATATCCTTTTTGGATATTAAAACATTGTATTCCGATATGCATACAATCATTCAAATGGTGAATTTTATTCCACAATACATTATTCAGTTCCTTCTGCACCTATCAACAATACAGAAATGGTTCTAGGTGGGCTAAATGAATGAGACAGGTGTTATCCTATCGCGTTTCATGCATATTCGATGGTGGACCAGTCTGGCAACTGTGCCGACTAAGGAAATTTTCCAACATGTCTGAATGGTACAGGTATAATGCGAATGGCAATTATTCTAATGGAAAAAATACAACCTTCCTAATGCAAGACAAACACCAAAATAGGTTGAACAATATTCTGGATGTATATAGCTTTCTTCAACACACTCTCCACAAAAAAGGGATAACTTACATCTCACACCATAATGCCAAGAATTTGTGCCTGTGTATCATGGAAAAATACATTTTTTTAAAGAAAAACTATTTTTCACCCAACACAAGGCCCAAGAGCCACTCAAAGTATAGGGTTACTGAATGAAGTAGTTTATATACATAAGGGGAGGAACTAAGAAGTGCATATTATGAGGATATGTAGGAATATAATGGTTGACCCCAGGTTAAGATTGCAGTGATTGACAAACTATCCTCTTGAGAGTGTTCCAGAAAGCAGTGGCTCTTTGGAAAAAGCTGTCCAAATGAAAACTTCTTTCTTGTCAATGAAATATGAAGAGAATAAGAATGATTCGACCTAGTGTACATAGCAGGGTAGATCTTAATTGTAAAGGTCTGAACTAATGTTAATGAATGTAGCTCATCAGAATTTTTTTTTTTTTTAATAGAAATAGTAATAAAGTAAAACACTTTGGAAGATGCTGCTCCACAGGTTTATGTCATACATGCAAATGTCCATCACTACAGTGTGCAATTTGATCCTTCTGGTGACCCATTTGCAACACCACTACAGATGTACTGGACAGTGTTATGGCACAAATGGAATCTGGTTAGGGGCACATGTGTTCCTAACCCTGCTGTAAGTGAACATTTCCCAACAGTCTGTCTTGGCACTCCTCGGGCCACATTTGCTCTGATCTGTACTGACACAGTGCAGTCTACTAGTGATATTCTTACAATGTATCTAGTTTGGAAAGTGTATGTAGTATGTGGAAGGAGGCATAACTTTTGGAGCACCTCTTGTAATAGAGAGAATACTGAAAAGTTCTCAACCAAACTAAGGGAATACAAATAAAAATTCTGATGTTTTGTCATATTCTTGGAATGGTGGTGTGCGTATATTTAAGGCAAATACAATTAAAAAACGACAGACATTTTGTGTCAATTTCACTGATCAACTTTTCCAAATTATGAATAATTCTTCTCGGACAAGGAGAAAATTCAGCCAGTAATTATCCAAAGTTCATTTTGGAAAAAAATTACAAGAAATATAGTTCAAGATTTTTGACATTTAAGTCATCATCATAGTAGGTAGAGACAATTGATGAGTTTTGTATAACTAGTGAGTGTTGGGACATAAGTGAGGTGCAACAAGTTTTTTTTTTTTATATTTTCTATATAAATAAATGCAAATGTCAGTGTGTAACATTTTCTTCAACTTTACTCCTAGAGGCTGTAGCCCAACATATACCATTTTGGAATCAGACCGGCTCCATGAGCAAATTAAAAACATTCTGGGCCAGATCCAGACCCACAATCCTGAAATTTTGGATTCCCAAGTTTCCATTATTGCAATTGTTTTCAGTGATTTCTTTGTGATTTTTTGCAACAAATTTTTTTGTACAATAATTTTTATAACTTGGAAATAAATTTAGAAATAATTGAAATTAATTGTGAAATCCAGCGAAAGTCACCCATGAAATAAAAATAATTGTTATATGAAAAGTAAGGACCAACGTACATCAAATTGCCTTTAAATTAAGTAGCAGCAGATGAATTATCATTGAACTTTTAAAAGGAAACCATAAATATTAATGCAATACTTAGATGCAGCGATCAATTTTAAGTTCTTCTGTAGTTTATTGTTGCCTATAGCATACAGCAGCAGTATGCCTTGCAAAAAGAAATCTCCACCAACAGAGGCCAGATTACAATCAAAAGAGCCAAGGCTGCAGCGAGGAAAAGAAAGTTTCATGCAAATGAAAACCCAGATCAAACGGCAACCAAGAGAGCTTCCAACACCGAGAATATGCAAAGACTTAGAAACTGTCAAACTCCTGAACAAGCCAAAAGTGCAATCAAGTGCCCTCCACAGGAGCTAGCTTAAATGCCGCCTGATAGGGCAACTTTTAATATATATATATATATATATATATATATATATATATATATATATATATATATATATATATATATACACACACACACACACACTAGTTGAAATCTTATAAATATAAGAAATTATACTCATCCGGAAAACCTTAGGTGCCTTGATTTGTGAGTAAATAAATACCAAAAGGAAAAAAATGGTACAAAAAAAAAAAAAAAAAAAAAAAAAAAGAACAGAGAACATCTACGGCAGCCGAAAATAATTGTCTAGCATCCAAGTTCAGAGTCCAAAGAAAAAAAAAAACCCCTGATACGAGTAAGTAAAATAACTAAATAAAGTGCTCGATACACTAAGTGTCTGGCTCTTTAGGTTTATTTATATATATATATATATATATATATATACACACACACACACACACACACGAAGATGCATGCCCTTAAGTTCTAATTGCTTTTATTTATTGATGGTTATTTTTGTTGTATGAGTATTGCTTCAAGAATCATAAGTCTGTTTTTACTATTTGATTTGGCTAACATTTTAATATTGTGAGTGGGTGTCTAATGTTACTATAACCTTATGCAGCTTATTAATGTGTTGTCTGATGGCACTATGGCCTAAATACACAGAATCTATAACACACACACTATGAACATGTAACATTTATTCACTTATAGGAAATTCAAAAATGTAAAATGAAATGTTTTGGGAAGATAACGCAAATATAATGACTCCCATTTATTTGTACAGAAATTACAAGCGATACAGAAAGCTCAATAACACTGAGTAAGTTTTCACCTGCAACACTATTGGAGCAAGCAAGTACCAATTACATTTGATTTATAGATTGTATAGCTAAAATGTCATGGTATTTTCCTATATACAGTTACAATCAACAAATAAATAAATATCCATTCCCCACCCCCAGTAAAACCATTTTACAGGGTACAGCAAAATGATGAGACATTTGTAGGTTTAATAAAAGTGAATGAAAAAAGTGTTTTTATTTTTGAAAATGTTCATATACTGCCATTTCATTTTCAGATGACAACATAAATTGGATGGGCAAGCATCATGCTTTCATTGTGGAAATGTTTATCAAGAACAACAAATTGGTAACTGCAACACAAAGAGTATTGGCCCGCCCAATCACCCAATTTGAAGCCATGCAATTTTTGTTTTTTTCTGTGGGGATACCTGAAATCAAAAGGTATACACTCATCACCCTCAATCTATTGAACAATTATAAGATGCTATTCCTCAAGAAATTACTGCCATTCTACATGAAATGACCTGTAGAGTTATGAACAGCTTTCATGAATGCCTTCAACAGTGTGTGGAAATTAACAGCATCCACTTGACCGATTTGATTTTTAAAACTTTATGAAACAAAATGGCATTATATGTACATTTCAAAAATAAAAACACGTTTTTCGTTCTTTACTTTATTTCACTTTTATTAAACCTACAAATGTGTCAGATCTTTTTGCCGCACTCGGTATATTAAGTCATATTTCTCTACATAGACAAACATAAAATAAATTAGGCATTCTTAAAATTTCTTAGATAAAGCATCATCTATTATTAATTTTTTCTTTTTATTAATAAACATTTTTATTTATTTATTTATTTTATTTCTATTACTACACTTATTCTAGCAATATTAGATGCTATATTATTTGAATTTTCGTTAGATGAAATCAAAACTTAATAAGAATGACAATACTTCAGCTAAGAAATTCAAAGACTATTAGATCTCATACTACAAATGCAATTACAAGAACAAGATGGTTGTCTAGTGAGTGGAGAAGAAAGAAATATAGTTATATAGTTTATTTGATCAATGCCAACTCATGAAGCCTTTGTGGCACCATCAAAAGAAGACAAAGATAAGGAATACAAGTTTGAAATCTCCCTAGAGCATCTGCTTAATATTCACAGAATAATGACCAGATTTGTGACAAAAGCAAAAAAATAAAATGAAAAACAAATAATTTTTTTTTGGGGGGGGGGGGTCATATTCCTTCAGGGCATTGGCGATCATAGCTCTCCACAACTTCCTGTATTTTCTCATTCTGCTAACCCCTAGTCCCTGTTCGGCCAACCATTTACGCAAGTTTGTTAGGTAGGGTATTCACTGCTTTCCTCTGCCCATCCTGAGAGTGTCAAATTTTCCAAGCCCTTTTCCTCATTATGTTCCCTAGAAATTTAAACTATCTCTTTCTGATTCCAAATACAAGTGTCCTAGTTTCCATTTTCTTAAAACTTGTCTTAAGTTACTTATTCATCCATGAGTAGATTGTTTAGTATTCACTGCCATACAGGAGGACTCATATTAACTGATGTAACAGCTCAGCACTCTTTTCTTTGTTTCTAATAAAGCGTTCATGTTTAATACTTTGCTTAGCTTTTGGAAGGCATCTTTCACTATTCCAATGCACTTTTAAATTTCAGCATCACATTTTCCACCCTCTGTTAAAACACTATCTAGATATTTTTTTATACATGCTTGAGTCTGATGTCTTCAAGTCATAGTTTACATCTTGGACTGTTCCTTTTGCTAAATTGATAATAATTAGCTAACATAAATGTTATCTAAGAGGAAGGAATACTCAAACAATATGGATAGGTATAGAAATAGAGGAAAAAATCTAAATGTTACCAGTCTCTTAAAAATGTACATAATTCTAGCATATCTATCTTCATGGACAGAAATAAAAATATATCAGATATTAAGTCACTCAAACTCCTATTTAAGTAAAATTCCATTATATAAAGGAAAGATCGTTAGTCCTTTATCCAGGTTTTCCATTTTATTATATATATATATATATATATATATATATATATATATATATATATATATAAAATAAAACTTTAAATGTTTTTTCCGTGTTTTTGTTTTTTTTAATGGATACCATATTTGAGTAGACATTTAATTTATTTTAAACAGAATTTTATTTCATTTACCAGGTGGTAGACAAAATATCCACTAAAAATATAATATATAGAGTAATAAAAATGTCAGATTAATAAATTTAAAAAAAAAAAAAAAAAAAAACGATTATCCCTCATCTATTCAATCAATTTGAAGTCCTAACATCCACACCACATAAGGCTGAAAGCTTTGCTCGGAAATTCTCATCCAACTCAACACTCGACTCCATCCCCCACCCACTGACTTTCCTCCTAGAACTGAGGCTTTACTGAATGATATGTGCATAACCCTATCATTGGTCTTGGACATTAAGAAATGTCCTCTTTAGCTGGCTCCAGTTCTCTCCAAACTATACTGCTATTGCCCCACTGATTCTTGCTTTCCAGCCTGTTGGAAGTCCTCATCTGTCATCCCTGTTTTTAAGAACTCTGGAGACCCTTCTTACCCCTCTAACTACCACCCTATCAGTCTCTTACCACTCTTCAGCAAAGCCTTTGAGGCTTTAATCAATGCCAAAGTGGTTAAGCATCTTACTTCCCATGATCTACTCTCTGACAAACAATATCATTTCTGTTTTGCCCAGTCTACCACTGATGTGCTAACAGCCATAATTGAATATGTATACCAAGGTATTGATAATAACAGCAAAGCTCAAGCTGTGGCTGTAGATATCTCAAAGGCATTTGACAGGTTGGATATGCTGGCTTTATACATAAGTTTCATGGCTATGGTATTACAGGATGATTATTTGACTTAATCCAATCATTCCTATCAAACCATGAAATGAAGGTCATCTTCCAGTTCCTTTCATACAAACATGGATGTTCTCCAAGGCTCCATCCTGTATCCGAGACGGTTTCTCATCTTCATCAATGATCTTCCTGATGTCACCAGCTCTCAAGTAGACAACTATGCAGACAACACTACCATTTAATCCTGCCTCAATGCTAACAAAGCAAACCTGGCCGTTGATGTCAAAAAGGACCTCCAATCTGTGGTTAACTGGAGCAGGAAAAACAAAATTGCTCTCATTTAACCACCATAGAGAAACTTCTCTGCTCCCCATCAGCATGGCTGATGCTCAACTTCACAAGAGTGTCTCACTGTGCTTTCTTGGCCTCATGTTTTCCACCGACTTGAGGTGGAACAACTACATTGACTCAATAGCTGCATCTACTGCAAGGAAAGTTGATTCTCTGTGTAATGCCAGAAGGTTTTTCTCGTCCTAGTCCATCCTACACATCTACAAATCTACCATTCATCCATGCATTGAATACTTTCACTGTATACGATCTTGTGCCCCTGCTGTTCATCTCAAGGTCCTCAACAAAATCCAAAGAAGGATCTGCAATGTAGTCGGTCTTGACTTGGTATCTCAACTACAGTCAATTTCTTACAGACATGTGGTTTCCTCAGTTTTTTGTACAAATATTTTCCAACAAGCTATTTTCCCTGGTGCCCCAACTACATGCTACTAGGTTGGCATCTAGGTCCCACCCTTCTACTGTTGAAACAGCTAAATGTAACCATCACTTCTACTCCAACAGCTTCACTCACACATGCCAACAGTGGAACTTCCTTCCTCTTATTTGCTTCCCTGATAACTACAATATTAAAAAATTTGAATACAATGTCAATCATCGTCATCTGATACCTTGATCCTTGTTCTTTTTATCCTTTCTGCAATCCCCTATATAACCAGTTTTTCTCTTACTTTCCCTCTTTGTAACCTCCTGCATACTAGTGGCACTCCCACCTTACTTGGGGTGAAATGCTTAAAAAAATTATATATATTGTAAAAATGGCATATGACTTGTTCTCCGAGTACACCCATCTACTGGGGCGACTAGCTAATTCTTGTTGCAAACATCCACCCAAGCTTATTCTGTGGTTATTCAACACCCATAGAGCCAAACTGTAGTTTATACTATAACTATGCTGAGCAAACCTTAGTTATAGTTTCTGGGACAGAGTGCATAATCTTATTATCAACAGTTTGAACAAGGCCAGTACTCAAATCCTCAGTCACAAGGACTTGTGACTTCAGGCTAACATAACATTCAATGGGTTTTGAACAGTTTTGTCTATCCAATTTCAATTACAAGGCTTGGATCAACCTATGGTATAGTTTTCAGGGACTTTTCAATGGTACTATATGCTAAGATTGCCTCCATTCAGGCCAGTGACATCAAGAAGTTACCTTCTTGACAAATTGACAATAGTGAGATTTGAACTTGGTCCTCATTGTTGGAATGTAAACATTCTAACCATTCAGTCACTTACACACACACACACACACACACACACACCCACAGTGCTGCTGAAAAGTTCTTCCTAAATAACAATGTAACATTTGTTCATTTGCTAATATTTATTTATGTAACAACTCTATTACACCCAACAAAAACATGTAAATTACTAAAATTTACCATCTTTAAAAGTGAGCAGATTTTTTTAAAGAAAGTAATCAATATAAAAAACAGCAAAATAATCAAAATAAAGGAAAGTTTTGGAGAAAGATTTCTCTTAGGACCAACTACAAGTTTCAGATATACCACTCACCAAGACATATAAATCCATTGAATTTATTAGCAGACACCATATTTATATACACTGCATAAGGAAATTTCAAACTTGTTCTAGGCTAAAAAAATATTATCCAGTGATAACATAAAATTTAAATTGCATAATATTGGACTTAAATTGATTGATTTTTAAATTGTTTGCCAACATGAAAAGGTATTTGAAAAAGAAATGAAAAAGAAAAAATGCATTTGTGTAAAAATATATATATAAGCAATATAAAACCTTTCCAGAATAAATGAAATATTTGAAAAACCATTAGATTTTAGTTCAATTCTTATGTCCATTTGTGCTTTACTTGTGCATTACTATACTTCATCTCAAACACAGCCACCAGGGAGATTATATTGTAATAATTTGTCTAGCATGAAAAGCCAATATTTGAATCCAGATTTTTATCTGAACACTAACACTACTGAAAAACAACTATTTACATTTACAGCACTCAGTATTCCCAAGTAGTCACCCATCTAAATACTAAATAGACTTAGCATTGCTTAACTTCAATGGTTAAACAAGAACCAGTATATTCAATTAAGTATATAATGGTGAATAAGCTTTCTAGCATGGCATCAATTTTCTTTTGAAATTTATATTACACACATATTGAATCATAGAACAGATTTACTATGTATACAATTAAGTATACACTTATACAGAGATACATAATCATTCTTCTATATTTTTTTAATGTTCTTGTAATGTAAATTACAAGTCTTGTAGGCTGACAGGAATCTCTCCTCACCACTATTAAGCATTGAAAGATGGTTTGGTTTGGTCACATCACAACAGCCTCTGCAAGACCATCATGCAAGGCTTTGTGCAGAAGTGGGGATGGCAATGCAAGAGCTGGTCAGGCAACATCAAAAAGTGAATGGATATGACAATGCGGGAACTTCTGAGAGTCAACAGATCATCCTAGAATAGGTTGTCCGTTTCTTCTGCCCTTAGATCCCCACTCAATGATTGAATGATAATGTAAATAAAAGCTTTATATTCTGGCAGCAATCATCAGTAATTTGACTGATAAGTATGAAAAGATGCAACCAAAGTTATAGAATATCATATATATATTCCCTATCTGGATTGGACATGCTGGATGGATTGATTTAAGGCTCCTGTTTATTTATTTATTTATATATATATACACACACACACACACACACACACACACACACACACACACACACACACACACACACACACACACACACACACACACACAGATATCAAATTCTTATGTCAATATCATTTGTTAATGTAATTAGAAAAGGCATGAATTCTGCTATCCATGTAAATATTTCATTACTAGTTGTTTTTTCTTAATCTTCTTACAAGTGATATCATTAGCCATCTACATTCTCCATAATTATATGCACAAGCAATAACAGCATATAATCACTATATTTACTGTCAATTATGACCAATGAAGGAGAATTCATAGAGATAGGGGCATATTTAGACCACATTAGTATGTACATGGTTAGATAATTATTGTTCATTTCTGTGTATATGTATAGCATTATAAGGTCTTCTTGCTGTAATGACAATACTTACAATACACTAGACATCAAGACACTGACATTCTAACTAAACTGTTTACTATTGTTCATCCAATACAAGGTTCAAGTGCTATTAAATGAGGTTGTTATAAAGGTATACAAAGAGAGGGCAAGAGGTTCATATTATGGAGATATGTAGGATAGATAACTATTAACCCTACACTTGAAGATGTTAAGATTGTAGTGATCAGTGAAGCATTTTATTGAGAATCTGTTCCACAAAATCCAGTCCTGGGGAAGGAGCTGTAAGAGTAGAACTTCATCCTTACCAATGAAAACATGAAGGGAATGAGGATGAGCTGACTCAGTGGATGTGGTCTGGTGGGTCCTAGCTGTGAAGGTCAGGTCTGATGGAACCAAAGAATGTAGTTTGACCAAATATAAATCAATGTGACTTTTTTTTATATGTATCAGTGACACAGCTTGATGTCTTCTTTGAGATGAGATCCCATTGCTCACAGAAGGCATTAGCAATTTCTCAGGTTACCACATTAACAGAACACTGCATTACTAAGTAGGGGAGATCAGGTTGCTAATACATTACTTTTTATTTCTTTTCTTTCATGTTAACTTAAGGATTTAAATTCTTTCTTAATTGTAGGATTAACTGTAAAATTACTTTAACCTTTATAACTCTGTATGTAACTTCATTTGCTGTACAAAAAGTTTATCCTGCCACTAAACATGACTGATCCCTGAATAATAGTATGTTTGAATTTCATAGTTGTGGTGTCATATCCTGTTATGGAAACAGAAAACAACCTTGAGTGAAATTAACAATAAGGATACTGCAATTGAGGCCTTGAAAAAGAATGCAGAGGAAAGGGAAGTAATATTAATAATGCAGAGTGCTAAAGGTTAATATTGTCATCATTTTTTGATATGGATAAATTAGTATAATTATAAACTTGTTTTGCTTATTTACCTAAAGTATCTATAAAACTTTAATGTTTTTTCACATTAACTATATTACAAACATCCTTACTACTTACCAAAAAAAACCTGGTTTCAAGTAATATTTATTGGCAATTAATATTAACCTGTTATCCAATTAATAATATTAACAAAATTAATTACTATTATCCGACTTGAATTTTATTTTAATATCAATTTTTCAGGAGAATAGTTGATTGATTTGTTTTCTACACCTTAACCCACTGCAGGTTATTTAAAGCCAGAAAATATTTTTAGCTTGTAAAAATTTTTTTGGAGATAATAATGGTTTAGTGATACACATCTTACTAATTAACCCATAACTGGGGGAGAAGTAAATTCATACATTTCCCAAGAGTATTTGCACATAAGTGAATATAACTAGAACTAGAATTGGAACTTGGCTCTCTGATTAACAATACCAAGCAACTGTCCATTACATAACCTGCACATCCAAGCTTATGGCACCCAGTATTCCCAAGCGGTCAGAAAAATAGTTTTTTCAAGTCCAGTAGTTGTTATTAGTATTTCCAGTATTTATGGGGCATTTCCTTTGCATCCTGTTATTTGAAGTAGTGTAGAATATCAACATCTTGATTATATCATTATTTTTACTTCGAGTTACATGTGATATGCATTTTAGTTGTTGCTGATGTTGGTAGTCCTCAAGTGATGTGGTTTCTATTATTTGGTACAGTTCTTTGTGATTCTGTAGTACCAGTCCACAATGTTCAAAGAAGGATGATCTTTGCCAAGACTCTAAGGCTTCACTCGCTCAAAGTCATTTTTTAATCATTGATCTTGAAAAGTGGTTGTATACAGCTGAGAGTTTAGGTATTTCTGAACAGGTTTGGTGCCACACATGATATCCATATGAAAGTCTCAATAAAACACGGCTATTTGAGAACATGACTAAAATTTTCAGGTTGATGTTTTGGTTTTGTAGCAATTTTCAATGTTGAGCAAAACTACTTCTAGCACAGCCTAGTCTATGTTCAATTTCCTTTTCTCCTATACTAAATTTGTTATAACTGATCCCTATGCCAATGTATCTGAAGTGTTTAGTATTTGCCAATTCCACATCCTGAAAATAGCATATAAAAGAAATATAAATTATCATGTATTATTATTCAATTGCAAAATATGCATCACAAAATTTTTACAAGTTCTGCTTATTTAATATAAACAAAATTAGCCTCACTTTCTTGTTTATTAATCAAACATTATTTACAAGTATATTTTCCCAAGTAATTTCATATAATTTTTAAACTGATTATAACAGCACATTCATACATATGTTTTCATGTGCATTTACAAAAAAATTCACAACTATCCATTAGATTAATTTTTTGTCTTAGCAATTCATCCCTGAAGATGATCTTGGATGAGGTTGAACGTACTTAGAATAAAGAAATGAAAAAAAACTACAACACCTTCCTTAATGAATTTAATAACATTAAGAAGTTAATCAGAGAATTTGAGAGGATTAAAATAATCATATGTCCAGATTATTCAACCAAATATATCTGAATGAGGATATGAAGCATATATATATATATATATATATATATATATATATATATATATATACACACACACACACACGTGTGTGTATGTATGTATGTGACCAAAGTTTATATAACATCATAAACTGAATGAGGGAGTAAACAAGACAAATAAAGAACAATATATTTTCACATGGATGTGTACATGCAAAAAAGCATTTAATAGCTAATATAGAAAACAGATGACACTCGTATCCGCTCCCCCCAAAAAATAAATAAATAAAATAAGAGTTCTCAATATTTAAAGGCATAAACTGTGAGCGATAACCACTAAAGATTAATCCTAGCCTGACAATCCCTCATTTTTAGGGTGAAACTCGAGTTGCCTCAGTTTTATTCTTCATTTATCTTGAACTTCATAAGCTATTGTATTGAGCACTTTTAATTGCCAACTCTATCATAGTTGGCGATTAAAAGTGCTCAATACAATAGCTTATAAATTTTAAGATAAATGAAGAATAAAACTGAGGCAACTTATGAGCTAGTACATTTTCACATTTTGGTTCACCAGGCTGCAAGTACCAGGATGTGTGAAATGGCATATAAAGCAGTTGCAACTAAACCGTCAAGCTTGAGCAACAGACATTACAACTGTAAGTGTGGGAAGCATATGAGGTTAAAGGTGTACAGGCAGTTCACAATGAGAAATCTGTAAGCCAAGTTAAGATTCCAGTCAAATTCATTACATTCATTTATGTGAAAATACCCACGTGAAAGATATGAATCTATCTTTTCTTCCCCATCTATGGGTTAAATAGTAAGACTCTTTAGCCTTGGTTGGCTAATCAGTCTAGAAGGACAACTCTGAATTCAAAACCTGAGGAGGGTTATTCGAAGACCTCATAGCACCAGTTCCCTGTATACAGTTCTTCCAGAAAGCATCAATGGTTCTGCACAAGCCTTCACCACATTAATCAAATATATTTGACGTAGACTGACTGTTCAGTTCTAGTAACTGAACTGTTGGACTTTCATATGATAAAACAACAGAAGAGTTCCTTTTATATACATTTTAATCATTTCACTCCAAGTAAGGCAATAAAAGCCACAAGGGATTACTGAGAGTGAAAAAAACAGAACAATAAAAGAACAAGGTTCAAGGAGATTGACAATTGACATTGTATTTAAATTTTTGAAGATCATAGTTGACATGAAAGCAGGAAGCTGGAAGAAACTATTAGCATAGAACTCATAGTTACAACTAGCAATTTCAATGGTGAAAACATGAGATATAGCTGTCAATGCACATAAATTTGTAATGTCTAGGTACTAATGAAGAAAGCTCATCAGAACAATTACCATGAAAATATTTATAGAAGAGGCAAGGGAAGCTACACTAAAAGTGACTGAAACCAAGATACCAGGTCAGGATTAATAACATTGTAGATTCTTCTTTGGACTTCATCAAGAATCTCTAGATATAAAACAGAAGCACCAAACCAGATGTGTCAGAAAAATGTGTGTTTTTCACTGTTAGATTTTTCAGGTTAAAAATAACCCCAAATGCAAAAGAGGCAACCTTAAACAATGTTACTACCTAACCAAACTAAAACTAAGCAAACTTTTAAAAAAATAAAGAAAAAGAAAAAATGAAAAATAAGCTGCTAATGCAGAAAGAATCATAGTAATTGATTGGCCAACAAAGTCAAGAATGAAAGCTAATTAGATGACCACTTTATACAATAAACACTTGAAACTGAAAAACATCCTATAGAAAATGGCAAATAGAATTCACTAAATAAAGAATTTTCTCTTTATAGGATAGTATTTCTGATTTGACATGAGTAATTAGTAAGAAAAGCCCTTTGTTCTAACAAATTAATCTTTCCTTTTTCCAAGTCAAAATGGTAAAAAAAATGTCACTAATACTCCAGATCACTGACAATTTCCTAACCATACAATTATAGATATACACAGTTTCATATAGAAAGAGTTACAAGACCTTTCAACATTTTTGATATTTATAAAACATTTGAGTGTAGTTTTATGTAATATTGGGTCAAATTTTCAGGCATATAAACAGTTTTATAGACTTTGTAAGCCCACACTTTCATGTTGTGTTTTTCTTTCATTACCATCTTCTATGTAAATGGTCAAACATCAGCTATTTTGTATTAAGAAATATAAAGTTACCACACAATAACAATGCCTGAAGCAAGTCTCTTTTCTTACTATCAGTTATAACAATAATACAGACAAGACAGAAACACATATTCTTTTTTATATCCCTGCAGGCAGAAGTAATCAAGAGAAAATATCAGACACTGCAACCAGAACGACAGAAAGAAATAAAGAGAAAGTCTATACATTAAGATAACATGTCGATGCAGTGCGTGTTTAGTCTATTCTTGCAGACTCTTTGTGAAGAATAGGGAGGGCTACAACCACAAGTTTTAATGTTGTAGTTTCAGAAGTAAGAGATTTTCTAGCCTGACATCCAAGTTGGACTACCTTACAGGGCTAAAGAACTTCAACTTTCCTAATATTAAACAATAGCTGGAGGTGAAAGAGTGGAGTCATGCCTTCCTAAGGACATTAGTACAAATTGTGTATAAAATGCCCCATCTGGAATTTGAACCCTGTTTGCAAATTCCTTTCTCCAGGTTGTTAACCATTAGACAATATCTCCACTCTAATATGTATTAGGATGTTATATATTCATTCGTTTTTTTTTCTGATGTTTTGCGAATGATCTCTAACAATGATTTTTCATAGCATTTTTTGCTTCGTAGTAACTCTGGTCATCCTGTGAAACTTGTCTAACATTATTGAAATTTTATTTCAGATTAGACACCCCATTGAGATGGAATCCCAAGTAGATGAGAATGAACATGTTTGACATCACTTTGCTTTTAATTAAGGTCACAAAACTGCTTGTGACATTCGTGTTGTGTACAGAGATGACTTCATTACCAACAGAATGACACAGAAATGGTTTTCCCCTTTATAAGTAGAAGTTCGAACTCGCACACTCTGTGCATTCTGGCTGATCTGTTCAGTTTGATGAGAACCAATTGCATGCACTGATTAAAGAAGAACTATGCCAGACCACTAGGGAATTGGCTCAGAAGATGGCAAGCTTTCATGTTACTGTTGCTTATCATCTCAATCATTAAGGTCCAGAAACACAGCACATGGGTGCCACACACAATGACCAAGAGAAAGAAAGAAACAAACTCCAGCACTCTTCTATTGCTGTCAGTTTACTAGCCCAACACCAGGCTACAAAGAAAAAATTCCTTTACCATATTATCACCAGGGATGAAAAATGGTATCTTTATATAAATATAAAGCAGAGAAAAGAATGGGTAAGTCCAGGCAAGCAGGCAACACCCTAAACCAAGCCAGAGCTGCATCCAAGCGTGAATGATCTACATTTGGTGGGACTGACAAAGTCAAGTTTAATATAAAACAAATGGTCAATGCTAAGATGTATGTTGAACAAATGAACAGGCTCAAAGAGACAATTTCAGTTGATAAAAGCTGACTGGCAATACAGTATGATTATTCAAGATGACAATGATCACCCCCACCCCCAAGTTGCTAACATGACCAAACATGCAATTAAAGAGTTCAGTTAGCAAGTTCTGCAACCCCTACCATATTCTCCTGATTTAGGCACCTTTGGACTACCACCTTTTTCAGTTGCTTTTTAATTTAAAGGGTGTTTCATTCAACAACAATGTGGAGCTTAAAACATGGCTTGATGAATGTTCGAGTCAAAACCTAATGATTTCTAACATGAAGGTATTGAACAGTTATTGAATTGGTGGCAGGAGGTTGAAGTGGAATATATTGTTGAATGATTCATCAAAACTATTAATAAATAGTAACTATTAAAATGAATTATGAAAAAAGAAATGAATAAATTTATGTAACAACCTAATATAACTGACAAATTTGTAAACAAATATGGGCAACTGTTATAGAGTAATGTTTAATATACTCTCAGGGTGCTCCATTGTTATGGCCTTGTGCTAAACTGGATAAATAACTGCCTATCATCAGGTTCACACTCCTCTCTGGAGTAGAGGTTTATCCCTGTTTTTTTTTTGTTTAGGATTGCATTCTGACTGGGATGAAGAGTTATTATTATTATTATTTACAGTCTGACTAATATTCTCATCATTGTTATTATCACATTTCAGCTGTTGTACCATCCAGCATTCATCAGGTGTTTGTCAATCTTCAGAGAATTTCAAATGAAACCCTTTATTTAATCTAAAAGATAATAGCCCAGAGGATTAAAGTATTGCTTTATGAATTTAGTGGCATCACAATGCCAAGTAGTACAGATACTGATGCAGTGGAAACAGGACTAGCAATATCCAAGATGATATATCCCAAGACATGGACAGCGGAACAAGAACCCCCAGTTATTAGTTAAATAGTAGAACTTGTACCTGGAAATATTGTTATTCTCAAAAAATTGTTAATACAATATTCCCTAAAAAAAAAAAAAAGAAAAAAGAAAAAAGAAAAAAAAGTTTCAGCTTTAAAAAAACCCACAAAGGGTTGATAAACCATAAATCAATGAATAGGACACAATCAACTCTTGTAGATTGAATAAAGAATTCAGTTTGAAATTCCTTGAAGGCCAAACAAATCAATAGCTATCTGAAGAAGGCCAGAGGGCACAAATGTTGAAACATTGAGATAATAATGACATTAATCTGTAAATGATCATCAAACCATATAATAATTATCAATGTGTATTTATTTATATATTTCCTGTCCCATTTGTGTAATCAAATCTACATAGATTACTCATTTACGAACAACAATCTTCTCTTTAAATTATCTAAATAACAAGGAAATGTAAGGTATAGTTATTGTAAAATTAAATATAAACTGATTTGTAATCTTCTTGAAGGCAATGCTTGAAGGACTACCAAATGATTGAGGAATTGAGAAACTAACACTAGAGCCATAAAATATAAAGTGATAGATGAAGATAAGATTTTTGCAGCTCAGGAATTGGTTTTTGCATTTAAGTGTCAAACACTTCCAATAATCTATCAATCACACATAAGTTCCATTTTGATAAAGAGAATAGTAGAAAACAAGACTGAGATATAAAAATATCTATTTAAATTAGCAAAAGTGCTTGTATGTTGTGGAATGTGACAGACACGTAAACACCCACTTGTGTAAATACCAGTCAGATATTTACATCATTTCAAAGATTACAAAAGAGTGTTGCATAATAAAATCGACTTTTTTTTTTGCAGTTGTATGTTTCTCTTCAAAGATAGTATGCATACAAATCTTAACGGAACCAAATGCTATTGACAATTGTACGGCTTTTTTTTCTTTTTACCTAAAGATTGATGTTGCAGATAGCCAAGTAATTCACGTGACCTCATTCTTGCCAAGAATCTGAGCCATCATGGAAGAGCATATTGAAAATGTCCTTGCCCAAAGTCCAGCAGTATTCTTTAGGACATTTAACATGAACAGTTGGTGAAATTTTTGAAAAATTACAAGACAAACAAATATATATATATATATATATATATATATATAATAATGGACTCCCCTGTCGGTTTCAACGTATGAGGATCAGACAGCTTAATTGATTCAGTTATGAAATTTTGTGCGATAATCTTAAGTGGCACTTAAGACCCGCTAGTGATTTACAAAGGAGGTCACATATGGAGCAAGAGTGAGGATTGTGAGACGAGATCGCTGTTAGATTGGCTGACCTTTTAGCTATTGCTCTCGCTTCATGAAGAGGATTCAGACTAACAGATTGAAAACTGCTGAGTCCACTAAAACACGTTGATCTCCATTTCATATATGGTACATAGCTGTGTGCTTAGAACAATAGTGTTCTAACCACAAACTGATTTGTGAAGGAAGTGACTTCTTAATAATATTGGTCTGTGAAGATGATCTCAGCATGCGACACCATTTGAAAGCACCTGAGGAATTATTATTGTATGCCTTTCTATTTGGATTTATATATTCATCTAGGTTGTTATACTTATGTTTCAAATGTTACACTCTCCAGCCTTCTTCAGGTGTTTATCATACTCAGTAACTATCTCAGGATATTGAACCAAAAACCCTTTATTCAATCCACAAGGAATACTGTGTTATACCAATCTTTCAAATTAACATTAAAAAGGGATAGTGTATAACTGAGGAGACCAGTTAAGTACAGTTGAAAAGGAAAAATATTCTATTTAAAATTATTATTCAAATTGTCTTTAAGCTAAATGTTAAAATACGTACCAAACCTTTCAAAGTAAAATTGGGTAAACAAAAATGTCCAGAAGCTGCCAATAGTTCTGCTAGTATGAAGTCACAAGTCATTGTGACTGAGGGTTTGAGTGGACTAGCCTTGTTCAAACTGTTCAGCATGACAGATTATGCAGCCTATCCCATAAATTTTAACTAGTTTGCTCAGCAGAATTAAAGTATAAACCATGGCTGGTTGAACACAAACATGCCTGAACAGGTGTCTGCTAGAGGGATTAGCTAGTCATCCTAGCAGTCAGCCATATACTAACCCTTTAAACAACCAGCAAGGAAAATAACCTGTTTGATAAATATTTCATGAATGAGACAACTTTAAATTTTCAGGGCACATTTCACAACTTTTCCATTTTCTCATCCCATTACCCACTATCAATCTGATATTTAGACTTGAATATCATACCTTCCAACAGTTATGTAAAAATTTCCAAAACTATCAAAGACACTAAGTCCAAATAATAATTCAACTATACAAATTATACAATGACAGTTGTGATAGTCACTATGATGAGATTTTAATCAGATTACAAATATTTAAAAGGTTGTTTTCTTCACTGAAGAGATATAAAACCTCACCTTTTTATACAAGCTAACATTTATGCCCCCCCCCCTCTACGACAATAACTATTTTCATCACTAACAACAAAAAGCAACAAAATGTTTCCCTATCAAAACAAAGTACATTAAATTTTGGCTACAATCTGTCAAATTCCAGTTGCTCCATAAAACTCAAAACCAGTGACAAGCAAACATTAGAGAGATTAAAGAAAAATCATTTGCACTATGTTATTGGATGAGACAGCATGCAAGAAAACCTAGTGTTGCGAGAAAATCCTAGTTTGTTTACATTCTATCAAAAGAAAGATAGACACACAGACACATACAGAGTCTTAATTTCTGTCTACACTATTTAGATCTACAAAGGCACTATGACTAGTATTGAGCATTCTTCTCCCATTTTACATACACATTTGTATATTTGGGCAGCAATCCTTCTCTAATACATATTTTGATAAAAATGACTAACAAGGTATTTTTGTTAATTTTTTTGCTGCATTTTTCTTGTATGCAAACAAAAGCTTTTTTTCTTCTTTTTTTTTATTTAGAGTATATAGAAGTTGTCCAAATTATTGTTCGCCCCAAGCACTTTCAGCTACTCTATTAACTGTTTTCAATTCGATTTGTTCACTCGTTTTCTACTGCTTAACTCTTTCAAAGTTATTTAAAGCCAGAAAATATTGTTTTAGACAGTAAGAATTTTTTTGGAGATAATGATTTAGTGATACATATCTTACTAACTAACCTATAAACTAGGTGAGAAAGAATGGTGGATTCATACCTTTTCCAAGGGTATCAGTGTGTAAGTGAATATAATGAACCCAACTGGAACAGTTTTCAGATTAACAATTCCAAGCCATTATCCATTACACCAACCACACATACAAGCTTACAGCACTTGGTATTCTCAAGTGATCACCCATCTAGGTAGTGACTAGGTTTGACATTCCTTACCATTGATGATTGTGAACCAGTGTTTCAACATATTGTCATAAGGATTTGGGTTGTATTATTGTAATTGATATGTAAATGCTATTGTACACAGTTTAAAAGTTGTTCAAAGATAGCCTTATTCTTAATTCTCAAATACAGCCAGTACATTTTGGCCAGGTTCATAATTGAGGTTGTTATGGTTTTGTTTTATATACAAAGTAGAAGTGTTGTTATTATTAGATATCAGTTAATTAGGACAAGTTTCCGGTTTGTTTTTTTTCCTGTTTCAGCTGTTGAAATTTCCAGCTTTCCTTTGGTACAGGAATCAAAGCCTTATGGTAAAAACAATGGAAAATCAATCCAGATTAATCAAAGTATGAAAACTCCCAAATAATACTGGTGATTATAAAAAAAAAAAATAAAAAAAAAAAAAATTTAACATTACTTGCATCTGTATCTATTATAAATGGAACATTTCAAACAAAATAGATCAATACAATAATACATTTAGCTCATTAAAAGTTACGGGAAGTCACACAAATTGCATTTATTCATCTTATGTTTATCAAATTTGATATCATAAAAACTTTGACTCCACCCCCACAAAAATGACTCAAAAGATGTCTTCCAGGTCTTATATGAGAAGTTGAGATAACTGGTAAGCTCATACTTAACCAGATAATGTAGACTACCTGTTGTTTCACATAAGCTAACTCTTTTATATGATGTAATGTCAAATGTACAGTAAGAGGCTAACAAAATTAAATACTGTCATTGCTTAGGTTTAAAGTTAGGCTGTATTTTTTTTAATATATATTTAATGACACTCCAAAACACTAGGGTGTCATATTATGTCACAAAAGCTTATAACTTTATTGAAAATTTAGATTATATATATATATATATATATATATATATATATATATATATATATATATATAAACACGTGTGTGTGTGTGTACATATGTAGATATTTAGAATTCTATTATATAGTTTAACTTTTCATAAGAATTCAAATAGTGTCAGCTGAATTTTATTGTTAAATTCCTTTTAACTATTTACTTGTTAATATCCGAGTCTGGTTATGTTCAGATCATCACATTTTGCCAAAATATGCCATATAGTGTACTGCCCTGTTGAAGCGTCTCCCAATAGGATCCCCCCCCCATTCTGATCACTGCAATCTTAACCTGTTTAGAGTTAGAGTCAACTGTTATCTTCCACTCCTATACATACAAATGGCCTCCAAATGTAACCCTCTATCTCAAATGACCCCCAGGCCTTGTAAAGAGTGAACCTTGCTGTAAATTTTTAAAAAAAAGCGTCTTACTAGAGATGCTGCACACATTGGTATTTCCTCAATATTTATTATATGTGGGTGAGAATAAAAAGACCCTGGATAAAAAAAATTTCCAATAAGATATCTTGTCAGCTGCTCCTAAGTGGTTAATATTTGTTTGTAGCCCATAGCAAAAATTAAATCTATGTGAATAGTATTTTTGTTCTCTGAAGTAAAAAGAGGATTAAGAAAAAGAGAAAGAAAAAGGAATCTGTTTCTTCCATGTCTATATCCTTAATTTCTTGAACCTATCCTTCTTTCAAGCCAATGCTTAAGTTGAAAGAAACCACTCTTCCTTACCACCTAACAATTTCTTGTATTCATTGAATGATTATCTCTTTAGTGTCTAACTTTCAATCCTTTTCTTTCATGTTAGAGCTGTGACAAAAATACCCAAGTGAGAAGAATAGGCATACCAATGTTAAATCCATGAAAATCTATCAGTTGTTATCTTTTATCAAATGCTTCATTTTCTTTGGTTTGTCAAATGATTATTTCTACTGAACTTAGTGTGTGAAAACTTATCTAAATAATCTTCAAAGATTAAGTATATTTTTTACAGTAAGGTTCGCCCTGTAAAAGGCCCAAGGCCCACTTGAGGTAGAGGATTATGTTAGGAGGCAGTTTATATAGATAGGATAGACTTTTATAGGTTAAGATTGTAGTGATCAGAGAAACATCCTCTTGGGAGTCGGCTCCAAAGAGCAGCAGTTCACAGAAAGAAGCTGTTCAAGTGGAACACTTCTCACCGATGAAACACAGAGAATATTGGTGGTTTGCTACAATGTAAGTGGCATGGCAGGTACTTGCCTAGAAGGTTAGTCCTAGCAAAGCCAAGGAATGTAGTTTGTCCAAGCACTTTATGTGAAAGTAGCAATAGAGCAGTGAGAGAGAGGTTGGAGAGTGGAAAATAATTTGTCACCTACAAGGACTCAGAGATGCTTTTGGACTACTGAAGCTAAAGGGCACAGTCTGTGCAGCTCCCACCAAAATATAGCAACAGTACTCTATTCTTCGCCTGATCTGGCTCTTGTAAAGGTAGAGTATAGCGTATAGTGTCAGGTACTTACTATTAAATACCCAATATCATAAATAAAGCTCTGTAATTTTGAAAGAACATGCAGCACCATAGTGATTACTTTCAAAAGTAATCATCTTAAATGTCAGATTTTCAATACAATATGTTGATATCTGTTAAACAGAAGATTCAGACATTTTATTATATACTTTATATGAGGGTGTGCTGAAAAGTTCTCAACCTGATCCACTTCCCAAAATTTAGCCAAACATTAGAAAGAATTTGTGGGGAAAGGCTTCTTGGTCATTTCCAGAACTTTTCAGTGTATGCAGATATGCAATGCCTACACCATATGAAACTGTGTTGCTAATCTGATGGTAGTCTTTCCTTATAAAAGTTGTTTACTGTTAATTTAGTCTACCACTAGATGAGCTGGAAATAAAGTTATTTTCTCCTCCCTCCTTACATATTCATTTAGACAGTATATTGTTAATAAAGCACATTCCCAATGTTTAAGAGAAAATTGTAACATTAGCACTATAGGCCAGCATTTTATCACTAGGCCACTGCACCTTGTTCATAGAAATTGTTAGATAAATAACTTCAATGTATATTTCACCTAGTGTGAAAGTTTTTACTTTATTTGAATAAAACTTATTAGCATACCCAGATTACATTAAGGAATTAAAAGAGTATTTCCAAGTCTTTTAGTCTTTTTGTTCACATTATTTATATTTGAACTAATGTCCTGATCTTCATTATTATTATCTTTTACTCTTATTTGCAATATTATATCAACAGTTGGGAAAGGCTTTTGAGTGCCTATGTCTTGTCTGTTGTATATCTATTTTTGATTTTTCTAACCTGATCTTGTTTTGTGATTATGGCAGAATGTCTGCCAAGTAGCTTTGGAAATTCTTGGCAGAATTCTGACAATTAGCCATTTTGGTAAGATAGACTATTTGAAAAAGAAAAATAAGCTAGTAGATTTGCATCAAAGAAATATATAAAAAGAAGTTTTAGCAATGGTGCTGAAGAGTTTAAACAAATGAAAAGCTTTTACACACACACACACACGTGTGTGCGTAAAATATATATAGTGTTTTTGACTGGAAATTTTTTATTTATACCTATTTGCTTAAAGACCAACAAAAGTTCACAAGATTGTTTCTTTATTTTTTCTACATTTCAGATCATTTTCTTGGTTTCCAATGAAAGCTTAAATATATATTATCAATGTATGAGAACTTTTGGCACTTTGGGTTTTTTGTACTATATCAGTTTCATTGTTTTTTGAAATATTGCATCTTCATGCATGAAATAATAAAAATGTTGGATTACAAATAAATCTATTAATTGTTTAGAAACACACAGTGATGATGAACAGGTATGAATCAACTTATACAAAAATGCTCATCATATATAGTCCTGAATAACCTATACCAAAGTGAAGCAAATATAATATATAACTAAGAAATGTTTATTTCATAATTTTTTTTTTGTCAACAAAATGAGTAACCTAAAAGAAAAGTTCAAAACCAGTTATAATGACAGTAAACAGATTCCTTAGTGCCAACATTGAAGTGGTTTTCTTAATTCAATGTGCCTTACTTTTTATACCAAAGTGAAACATATGAAATGTCTATTTTACATCAACAAAAACTTGTTATTGTCATGGACACGAAATAGCCTAAGAGAAAGTTTAAGACTGGTTAGAATGACAGTAAAACAATTCCTTAGTTCTGATGATGAACTGGTAAACCTTCTTTCCATCAGTGTCAAGTTATACTTGAAAAATAAAGGAGATGTGGACAATGAATAAATACTAGTTGAAGTAATAGTCTACACTGAGTAAGAGTTCAAAACTAGTTATAATGACAGTAAATTGATTCTTTAACACCAATATTAACACCTGGTTTGCTTAAATCAATTCAATCTGCATAACTTCTAATACCAGAGAGGAGCAAATTAAATATATAAATAAGAAATGTTCAATTTACAGTCTTTTTTGTCAATTAAAAATTTGTTATACTTAATATTAGATGGTGTTCTTATTTTAAAGGAAACTATATAACAATTAGTAACTGAAAAGAAAACTAAAATAGATTCTTTTTCCTCCTGATAAGTTTCCAGTGAAAAATACACGTAGGATTTATTAAAGAATAATTACATATATAGGAACACAAATTCTAGTGGTAGGAAAAAAAAGTTTTATTTTAGTACCAACTGTATTTGAACCTGGTACTTTATTAGAAACAAAGAAAAGAGTACTGAACTGTTACGCGATATCTGTCCTCTTATATGGCAGTGAATGCAAGACAATCTCCTCAAAGATGAAGAGACTTGAAGCAATAGAAATGTTGTTCTACAGAAGAATGCTGAGGATACCATGGACCAAATATGTAAGCAATGATGAAGTTTTAGAGAAAATGAAAATGGAAACAAAAAGTACACTTATACTTCAAGAGAGAGTTGAAATTTCTATGGCACATAGTGAGGAAAGAGGGCTTGGAAAATCTGATACTCACAGGGCAGAGTGAAGGCAAGAGGGACAGAGGAAAACAACACATAACATAGTGGGATTGAGTAAATGGATGGTGAAACAAGGTTTAGGAGAAACAAAAAGACAAAATTTATTAAGAGCTACAAAGGACAGGAAATTGTCGAGAGCCATGATCATCTACATAATGAAGAATATACAGGAATGTCCCAATTTCTTATTGGTGCACAATGACTAACAATTTTACTCAACCACTGAGATGCAATCTTTTTTTTTTTTTTATAATAAAAATTAGATGATTACCAGCAATATTATCTAAATTTATAAACAATCGGTACAAAAAGGTATTATCAATAGTCAGGAATTAATGCAGGGATTATTGACAGAAAAAGGTGTGTGTGTGTACACACACACACACACACACACACACACAAATGATTACAAATCTTAGAGGCACTTTATATAATAAGAAAGCAACTTGTTAACATTTGGTCTAATCTAGCACCTCACCTGTTAAACTGTAAAGTTCATGTTTACCACTTAAGCGAAATTCAAATTTCCTATTCTTCACATTTGAATCAATGTTCATTTCAAACTTTAATACAAATGCCATCCTGACTCTTTCTGGATTTTTCCATTTTCTTTCCTTGAAAACAACAACAATGAGATGGTCAAATGACTGATATCAACATTTGACAAGTTCTTTTACATGTTTCCACCTGAGATAAATTCACCTTAATTCAACAACAAAAGTTCACCTAAAGCAAAGTTTAATAGGCACACTTTGTTCTATTCAAAAGAATTTGTTTAAGGATTGCTGTCTAAAGATATCAAAGACATGCACAAATATATGAAAAGCTTTCATTTTTCATGGCTTTATTTAGTAAAGATAGCAGTTCTTTAATCAGTCATGTTAGTCATAGTCAATAAGGTAACTCATAGTGAAAGGTCATAAATATGTACTTTTTTTTAGAATGCCTTGGCCACTGAAGAATCTTCTCCAGCCAACAGGATTCCTCCAATACATAAAATTCAAGAAATCCAAGAAGCCTAACCATCTACCTCCAGGTAGGAAAAATATGACTGCAGTAGAAAAACCTAAGAATTATTATCCATTATTGATAATACCCTTTCTGAATAATAATTGTTCTAATCTGTTTATTTTTTCTTTTCTTTTCCAACATGTTACATAAATGAATTTGGATATAAATCATTAAACAATAATGGATAGCTATTGGTTTCTGACTGTCATTAATACAAAATTCCCATACACAACACATGAAGGAGTCATTGCCTAAGGGTAGCTGATTGATACATTAGGCAAAAGAAAAAAGAATGATTAAATCACACCAACATCTCCATTCTAATAGCAAGCTGCTTAACAACTATTTTCAACAGCCATGATATATCATTTAAAGAATTTGAGAACAATGACATATTCAATCAAGAAACTTCCTTGTCATGAAAATCTATTCATGACCTGACAATTTTAGATATATGGTGTTGCAGATTTATAAAGTTGTTTCATACTATTCATCACATTCTTTGCTTTCAACTGAAGTTCAGCAATCATCAAGCAACTATAAATGCAAACCTACAACTCTCACTAGATCAACTACTTCCCACTCCGACTATAATAAAAGATACCCTTAGTGCTGAAGCAGTCCAGTCACATTCCTTTGGACAATTTTAGAAGACTGCATTTTGTTATGAGAAATTTTAAATAGAAATAAAGACCTGGGGAACACTTGTAAAATATAAACACAAGGAAACGTAACCTGTAAAGATTCCTAATCAGAATATTTTGGAATGAGATAGAAAGCCAAGTAAATGATTGTCTGAAAAAGAATACGAAGTTGTGGAGAAAACTATTTGGAGTATATAGAACAAGGGCTTTTTCCTTTCTTGGAAATCAAACTTTCAACTTCCGAATGTTAAAAGCTAAAAAGAAGACAGAAGTAGATAAGAGAAGTTGTAAATTACCTGAATATATTGAAATGAAGATATTCTTTTGACAATCGTTTCTGGAATCAATACTTAGTGAAAGGATATAAAAGGAAAAGAAACTGTATCAACCGAGGTTATCCAACCTTTATTCCATTTTATATTTCAATCCATGTTTTCACCTTAAAGTTTTTTCATGTTTTTAACCCTTCCAATTCTCCAATTTCTATATGGGGAAGTCCTAAATTCATACTAATTTCATACTACCAGTGTCACAATTTGCTTCTTTCTTCATATTGGTCTACTTAATCAAGATGGCAACAAAAATGGGTGTAAAGGGTAATTGAATTTTCTTTACATCTTGACACCAAGACAGAGTTGAAACAACAGAATCAAACAACCAACATCTTTACATATGGTTAATAATTGCTTAAGATCACAAATAAGGTTCATTATATTAGCTCTTCAGACAAAGACACAGCTTAAATGTATCTTTCAGATTATGTCATTAATTCTGGAATTTCCTTATTAAGTAGTATCATTTCATTAGTCCCAATCCCGTGTTTTAATTTCCACTCCTCAATTATATCACCTTATTTACAGAAGGTGCAAACAATCTCTTCTATTGCTAAATAGTCACTTACACTGCACCTAAACATGATCTTTTGTTCTATATTGGAGAAGAAATTCATAGGGAACTCATTCACAAATCCTTCCACAAATACCACATTTTTAAATAGCCTGTTAACTTGCTGCAATTATTCAAATTTAGCCATATAACTATTATGCTTACTTGATTGTGGGTTTTAGATATTATGTTACAACATAATGACAATGACCTACAACTAAGTGTCATTTGCAAATCAACTAATAAAAATTATCATGTCAAATATCTATTCTCATCAAAACAAAATAAAATGTAGAATAATTATCAGATTTTATTTGAGAGCACCCGGAATTTGTAATCCTCAATATTTATATGAAGAAGAGAAATAAAATACTAAATTAAAATACTTTTAAACTCCTCCAATACCTTAATTATTTCATATTAAATTCAAAAAAGAAGGCCCATAAAATATTTAAAAATAGAGGAGTGGACCATTTTAGTAAACCCAATGAATTAAATATATTAATTATTCTACCAACTACAATCAGAAGCATGCAGAAGTGGGGTGACAAAGGGTGCAACAGCCACGGGCATACATACCAGGAAGGCATCCTATCAAAAAGTGAAATAAAAATTTAGTTTATATTTAATTTGAATAAAATGTTTATTTCATGTTTCACTGTTTTTACATATTTAAAATGTCTTTCTCACATTTCTCAGTACTAGGACCTATGGGAGACCCTCCTTGAGTCTTCGGGGCATACAATCAAGGAGTTGGCCCTGGATATCAACAAACATCGCCAAACCTCTGCACATCACTGACTAAAATTGAAATGAATTAACATAAAATTTGTTGTAACTACTAATAAAAGACTTTAAATTCAAAACAAAATAAGCTAAAACTTAAGGAGAAATTTACACTATCACCTGCAATAATTGACACAAGGAATACATAGGAACTGAACTGATAGAAACTGCTGCAAATATGTGGGTAGAAAAAAGAAAAAAAAAAAAGGAGAAAAAATATGGACACAAAGTACAAATAATAGTAAGAAATTCTGCTACCTTGTCAAACTTCTTTTTAAGTGTTTGATACTGCAAATTAAGTAAATAAAGAGTGGGCATATAAAAAAATAAGAAATAGTATGATCCAAGTCAGAAAGTAATTGGCAAAGAATAGAATGAAACTACAACTAATCAGAAGATAATAAAATTAATTTAATATTTATAATAAACCTTAAAAGATATTATAAAACCTATCGAACACTAAAGATGAAGTCCCATAATCAGAAAATAAAAAATTTCAATGGCAAGCATATCAGTGAAAACTTATGACAAATGTGTTTCAATTTATGTCGCATTACAAAAATAGACTATGGTCTTTTCCCTCTTAATAAGACATGTAATCTTATGATTCATTTTAATGTATGGATTATAAAGTTGTCTAATTGATACCAAATTTGATATTCACTGGTAGCTTTATAAAATATATAATATTTTTTTCATCTTCACCCCCCCACCACCTTTTTGGTTATGTAATTTTTTTGTTTTGTTTTTTCAGTTCTCCTTTGGTCTTGATTGTTTGATTATAATTAATGTGAAGCCCAAAGTTACTGTTTTAAATTGGTGACCCTGGACATATTCCAGGTTGCTGGAATGGCTTTGTCTTGGTTCAGTTTCCAATTTCAGGTTTTTTGATTCTATAGATATTGAGCACTGTAGATTTTTTTCTAAGTAGGTGTCTTTTTAATTGTCACTTTGTCAGGATTAGTATATATATATATATATATATATATATATATATATATATATATATATATATATACACACACACACATTCACCTATGTGTGTATACAAAACTATGAAGTTAAGGCGCTGATCATCAATCAGCTAGGTAACAAATTTTATTTGTATTAATCGCACGCACATACATACATACACATACATACATACATACACACACATACATACATACATACATACACACACACACACACACTGTATGAAAAATACTTTTACAAACTTTGGAAGTGGGTCCCTCACACTAAAACAAGGACAAAAGTTCATATAAACGTAAGTCTGCAAATCCTCTGTTTTTAAGTTATTAAGGTTAAAGAAAGTTTATGGTAGATGGCACTGTGTTGCCATGTAGACAAAGTTACATTTGTCATTCATGTACATCTGTGGCTAGTCTGTCTTTAACGTGTGTAGTAGCGAGTTAACTGAGAAGTGTTCAATTTAACAATGGCAAGATATTCATAGCAGCGTGAATGTTAATGGATGCAAGGATGCATGGCTGTATCAGATTGCGTTTCTAGACCAAAGGTAGCCAAATCATCCGACCTTTACTGCTGTTTATTATTGCATTGCTGAGACAGGATCTGCGGAACCACAAAGTAAGGATTGAGGAAGACTGAGATCCGCTCGTATGCCTGACCACAAAGATATTCTACATGCTGTCAGAAACGATCCAGATATCAGCACATGTCAAGTGGCCCTAGCATGTTGTACATCTCATAGTACTACATGAAGGGTACTTCAAGAGCAGTTCCTGTATCCATACCATTTGCAATGTGTGCAGGGTCTTTTTTGGATTGTATATTTAACAGTGTCTATTGTAAACTTTAAATTTAATAACTCAAAAATGAAGGATTTGCAGATATGTTTATAGGGACTTTTGTCGTCATTTTGCCATGAGGAACCTGCCCACAAAGTTTGTAAAAGTATTTTTGAGACACCATATATGTGTGTGTGTGTGTGTGCACACTTGAATGTATGTGTCTGCTAAGTGGAGGAAATCAATCAGGAATTACACTTTTACAATAGCTTGAAAGACTAACATGTATATACTACACCCAAGGATATATTCATCTCTCCATTCCATTTATCTCCATACACATGTGAATAGGAAAAAAAAAAAATTGGAGCATGACTGTAACTTCTTTGGATCATTTTCAAAAACAGCACTGGGCATGATAAAGTGTATCAAGATTTTTTTTTTTTACATTTAAATGCTTCCTTAATCTTTAAAGCTTCCTTGGATTCAAACATTTTTTCTTTTTACATCCAAACAGTGGAATTCTGCTGCAGCACAAAAAGGATTTTTTTTTTTACTAATCACATAACCCAGTTTTCCATACTAAGATACAGTACTATTATCTTAGCCAGATTTCACAAACAAGTATAAAGCTGAAAGATGTGTATTGGTTTTCTGACTATTTTATTCATTGATTTTTAACTGCGAAAAAGTTAAAAATGAAATGACCAATAAAAGTTGATTATATTAGAAACTGATTAATCTTTAATAAATAAAAAGAATTTCTCATTTGTATTTAATACACAAGACCATAAATTGTATTTAATACACAAGACCATCAATCTGCAAAATTATTTAAGAACTTTTACACTTAGGCCTCCAGAATTGTTTTGTCACTCTTTTTCAACTGTTAACACATTAACTGCAGTAGATATTCTCATCATTTAAAACTGAGCCATAAAACTACAATGATTGAAATACCTATCATCTCCAGTTAATGAGTTATGGCTTTGAAACAGTGACAAGAATTGTCAACATCAAACTAAATCTAATGAATAAATCCTTTTAAACCTCATCAAAAGTAACTTCATTAATGCCTTTTCTATTTATTATTTTTTATTTTAATGTATCGGCCATCTTGAAATCTATCCTTAAAGAAAATTCATCTCACTTACATACACATCAATATAGGTGTGGAGATCTACATTAAAAGTGTAATTTAAAATACATTACTTTAAACATTTCAGTCGGCAAATTTATGAGTAAGAATAAAGAGACAATGAAAAGTGAAAGAGGAAATAAGGACAGGTTTAGGTTGGTGACAGGTGACAGTTGATGACAAACATTATGCGGTACAGCAAGTTAAATAACACAACCATTTTACACCAAAAGATTTAAACAACGAATAATTTAACATTTTTTTAAAAATTAGATCTTATTGTCTCAAAAAATAAAATAAAAATAACATTAAAAATGAAAGAATTTTTTTTAGCACATTTAGAAAAATATCATTCATTTTTGTGAACTATTATAACCTAGATAATTATGCAACTACAAATGAGTAGGGTTTATTAAACAAATCATCAAAATGTCCATTCCATCTAATAATTATATATAGACTTAGCAAATACTAAACTCATATAAAAGGAAGTAAGAACATAGCAAAATTTCCATAGTATATTTAATATGCAAACCAATATTACAAACTAGAAAAGGTACATTTAACTTCTCATAAAAACATTTGTAATACCATTCACTTGGTGAAAGAAGGTGAGAGTCAATCAAAGGGTGATATGAAAATTCATTATAGTAATATTAGTACTTAACAGTTAAATTTGGTGATATAACTACTAAATTTTACAAATTTAGTATTAAAAATGTGCTTGTGAAAGATTCAACACTTAAACTGTTTATTTTTTTTAATACCATGTCCCTCCAGGATCATGACTTTACACAGATTCCTTTACTATATGTGAATTACCAATGCATTATTGGGAAAGACAGTAGCATGGTTTCTTGTTGTTTTCTCTACGGTCTGAAATTCAGAGTTTTCCTTCTCTTGGACTGCTTGCTACTCAAGGTTAGAGAACCCAATTTACCCTGCTAATTAACCCATAGTTAGTGGGAAGAAGAAATAGGATTTATGCCTTTGGAAAAGCATGAATTTATACATCTTATAAAAAATTCAACAAGACTTCATTATTATTGTTGACTCATTAATCTCTTTGTCCAAATGGTGCATATGCAATAAATAATAAACTTCTATCTTACACAAGATGAACAAGTAGTTTTCTTTTTCTGTATAAAATATGTTAATGCTTATATGAATGGTTTAAGTTTTATTGCATAGAACCAGGAAGAAATAGATTGTCATTCAGAAATTAATGCAATTCTTATTGATAGCAAAAGACTATTATATGTATAATGATTTGATGAAAAAAGCTACAACAGATAAACGCATGTAATAAAAAGTGTAAATGATCAACTTATAAAGTTTATCATATACACTAATATTTTAAGCCAATTATTTCCTTCGGTTAAGTTTTGAAAAAAAATGAAATTGTTTCACTCTGGTATTTTGTACTCTAAAGGCACAGTGGAGTAATGGATAGCGGCTTGGATTGAGGAATCGGAGAGCCGACATCAAATTCCAGTCAAATCCATTACGTTCACTTACATGCTAATACCCTTGGGAAAGGATATGAATCCTCTTCTTCTCTCCCCAGCTATAGGTAAATAGCAGGACAGACTGGGTTCTATAGCCTTGGATGGCAACTGGTCTAGCACAGAAAAAAAATGGCAACCTATTGTGGGAAAAAAATCTGCCTCGTCAGTCATGTATCAAAAGATACATGATCACCTAAGCGTGTATCACACATGGCACATAACTGACTGAAGCCCAAGTGAAATTCAGTTATTGAAACAATACTCATGATGATTTTTGTAGGTTCTTTTTTTCTTTCTAAGAATGAAAACTTAAATAAAAATTAAAAATAAAAGAAGAAAAAAAAAAAAAACAAAAAAAAAAAACAACTTATGTTTTTGTTTTTTAATCATTTCACCTCAAGCAAGGCAGAAATGCCACTAGTATACAGGGTGTTACAGGGAGTGAATGTGAGAGAAGAGACTGAGTATAGGGAGGATTGAGGAAAGGAAAAAAGATGAACGGGGATTCAAGAAGATAAATGGCGATTGATGTTGGATTTAAACTTTTGAAGATTGTAGCTATCAGGGAAGCAATTAAAGGCTGGATGTGTGATAAAAAAAAAAAAAACTGATGGTATAGAGGTGGTGGGTGCATTTAGCTATTTCAACAGTAAAGGAGTGGGACTTAGATGCCGATCTAGCAGCACACTTAAATTCATGCAGTCAGGGCCCCAAGGAAAAAAAAAAAAAAAAAAAAAAAAGTCTAGTTAGAGCAGTAGCCATCTGAAAATTTTGGTATTTAAATGGGTATTTTCAATTTTTCATATTGTATCAGAATAAGTCACAGGTGAATTTCATCTTCCAGACAAATATACAAATCTTCATTAATAACATTATTAAAAATAAAAATTTTTTTAAAAATACTTAATCCATGTACACAGATTTTCTTTCAATTAATAAACGGTACCTGACAATTTCTAGTCCTATTCAAGATAATTTAATAACTCCGATCTATTTTAACACAAGAGAAGACTCAAGAGTTTTCAGCCCAATCAAAAAGGGATTCAAATCAATAATAAAAGCATCTGATGTTTGGTCATATTTTAGAAAGTAGATCAGGCAAGAACTTTTCAACAACCCTAGTATATTAGGGTGTATCAAAGTGTTTTTTTTTCTACAGATCTTTACCATAGAACTTATTTTATGTATATGTGTAGACCATGACTTCACTATATTTTATGTCATTGTCAACACTGTTCAACTGTACCTTTTGCTTTAAATATTATAAGGAAGTATTCAAATTCTGGAAATTTTGAGACAGTATTTAAAACGGGATCTCAAAGCCACAGAATTTGTCAGGTAGAAGGAAATGAAACAATCTGACCAACCTAAAACTGGTTTAAGAATTTTAAAGGTAGTGACTTGTCTCTCAAAATAAAGCTCCAGTAGTGGATCAATTCTGATACTTTAAAATACAAGGAATAAGAAAATCTGACCACAAGCACTTGAAAATTTCCAGCAACTTTGGAAAGTGCCAGTAAACCATACCAGAGGTCAAACCAAGCCTTGCAAGTGAAATTGGGTAGAAGGAAGTGTTTGTGCTAGCACAAAGTCCCAACTCATAGTGACCAAGGGTTTGAGCATACTGGCCCTGTTAAAACTGGATCACACCAGTTTATGTGCTTTCCCAGAAAGTAACTAAAGTCTGCTTAGCATAGTTGCAATATAAACTACGAGTGAGATCTGTGGGTGTTGAACAAATGCATATGATTGAGCAAGCATTTAAAACAGGGATTAGTTAACTGCCCTATAAGACTAGTGTGCTAGGAAATAAGGAGCTGACTATTATATAAGCTTAAAAGAAAAAAAAAAGAAAAAAACTTTCAGTAACTCATGAGACCCCCCCCCCCCCCCAAAGAAAAATTGATTCACCCTTATATTCTGTACAGGAGAAAAATATTGGTTTATTCTATGTAAGATTAGTTTATTATTTATTGCATAGAAAACAATCTGTAACAACAATAATCCATTGGCACAAGGTGATTTATAAGTCATAAGAATAATAATGAGGATTTGTTGAATTACTTATTGGATATATAAAGCAGTCATTATTCCAAACACAAATAAACTATTAAAGCATAAAGGTTAATCTGCTGTTAATCTGGATAATGAACTAATACATTTTGTTGATTGTATACATAAAAGTTGTTTTTAGTAAAAGAGCAGATAATACTGACAATAGAACAAGTCAGAAAAAAGCTTATAGATCAGGCAACTATAGTAAAGAATAAAAAAATATCTCTATCCCATAATAGTTGTTACATGAAATGTATATGAAAATCTAACAACTATTATAGGATAGATGCAATGCATAAAATATATCAAGATAGTGAATAAAATTTATGCATTTTTAATGTCTCTAGGCTTAATCTTTTAATCATCTCTCATTTCTTTATAAAAATTGGTTATATGCATTATTTAAAAAGAAAAAATCATTAGAAAACACTAAAGTCATTTTATCTACAAAACACAGAATGTTTATTTTCAATAAATTTGTATTAACTCAGAAATTATTACAATAGAAACCAATTAAGATAAACATCATGCATAAAGTAATTATATATTCTAATACATATATACGTTAATTTTCTGAGATTGTTTCTATAAAAGAGAAAACTGATTTCAGATATCTAAGTTAATGATCTATAATACTATTTATCCTATCAAACTAAAATTTCCCATCACCATAAAAACCATTTTGAATATTACTGATGAAACCTGATCACATACAGCTTATCCCTTTTGTGGGTGGGGAGTCTCAAAGGAAAGTTGATTTTAAATGACAAAACTTATTCTTTTTCTTTTTTTTTTTTTTTTTTTACAGAGACAATCTTACAGTTATCATAAAATATTATTATAGTTTTATATTATACATAAACTACTTGCTCCAGTCATTGCATTATTAGTTTTTATTCTAGCATTATTAGTTTTAATATAAGTAATATAGATACTGGTAAAAAAAATATTTCAGAACCACCAATCAAGCTACTAATGTGGAAATAGAGGTGTATGAAGTGGTATCCAAAGATGGATCAGGGACTGATCAGCTACGATTGGGTCAACCAGGAAAGAGGGATCAGATGCAGTACCTTCTCAAAATTTGATATATTTAATAATTATATACAGATATTGATCGATTGATGATGAATTTTGTATTTGTTTGCAAAGTATGTTTTTCTGATGTACTGGTGATGGGGAGGTGAGTTTATAACTGGGATTATTGGAGGGGTGTTCAGGTTTTACAACATCTGACCCCCTTTCCTGAATACACCCCTATATCCGGTTTTGGTGTCACTTTGTCTCAAAAAAAAAAAAATAAATAAATAAATAAAAAAATTTTTAAAAATAAATAAATAAAAAAATTTTAAAAAATAAATAAATAAAAAAAATTTTAAAAAATAAATAAATAAAAACAAAAAATAAACAAAATAAAAACATAAATAAAATAAAATAAATAAACCTTCATCAATCCATTTACTTCTCTTTCCATTCTCCTTCAGTCAAAGAAGACCAAACTTCAGAAAGAACCATCTGTTAGATATAAAATAGAAATCTTAATAAAAATCACACATTCCCCCTTTACATGGATGCCCATAGTGTCCCATGGTAGGATTATCGCCAACTACTGAAAGGAGATTATACTAAAATATTTCTGGTTTCAAATAATGCTTTCTTTTTTTTATCATGATGTTTTACATACAAGTATTTTCTCAATTGTTACTTCTTGCCAGAGTATATAAAGATGAATAAACATTACCCATTCGTATTCCTTTCTAAATTCAGTACCTAGTGTTATGCATGTTGCTCAAAAAAATCTGATAAAATGAAATGAATCTGAACCTATTCAACAGGTATCTAATTTGTAAAGAAAGAATTGATACAGATTTTGATTAAATAGTTCCATAAAAACAATAATGGGAAATGCATGTAAGCCTACTTGAGATTTTCCAAGTGAGTAACAATTATCAATTACTGAAGGTTGAATAGAGAAAACTTGACTCATATTTGCTTAAAGACCAGCAGCTTACATCTTCTTGGCTGCTGTCAGATAATAGAGATGCAATCACAGCTACAAATTCACAAAATAACAAGTTGGTAAACAACAAATTGGACAACAGCATTGTTTAAACAATAAAACATGTGGAAAGCCAAACCTAAAAAATGTTTCATCAATTAGTAAGTGTTACTGAATAAGGGTGTAAATGAGAATCTAACACACATATATATATATATATATATATATATATATACACATATGTGTGTGTGGGTGTTTAGGGAGTAGTTATTCATTAATCTAAGCTTGATTAAAGACAAAAGAAAAGGATCTTTTTTATTAACTTCCACTTACTA
>OZ038511.1:34711406-34928906 GCA_964036315.1 Acanthosepion esculentum | reverse complement strand
GGTATAGGTAAAACTTCAATATCAGAGATAGAGGGTATGTAAATATAAAAGTGGAGACCAAGGTCAACACCAAGCAGAGAGTCTGCTTCATGCTTCAACATAATATTCAGGCTTGAAAAAAAATGTTGTTATAGCAAGAAACAGACTGCTTGGTGTTGACCTCGGTGTCCACTTTTATATTTATACATACATACATGTCATGGTTTTGATTAAAAAACAACATTTTTTGGAAGAAATACTATGTCTATTGTGCAACCCACATGAAACTGGCAAATTTTCCCACAATGGCTGCAAGAGAAGGTTTGGCTAACTCTGATTCCACAGTTTTGCCTCTTTCTTTCAACTATGTCTGTGGTTGTCATCAGATAGTAAAGATATCTGGAAAACCTCATCCCACACCACCATACACACATACTTTTGGCAGCCTCGATTGCCCATTGGTGATAGTAAATTCCACAAGAACATTTTTTAAAAGAGTCTCTGGACAAGTCTTTAACCCTGCGTTATTCCAGTGGGGTGTTTTATTACCCCAAATTTGTAATTCATAGTTGGCAACTTGTTTCTTTTACTCACCTAAACTACTCTATTGATTCAATGAGGGTGTGTAGCACATGGTGTGGCACAGTTGTAGCTCAGTTCTCATGGGAAGCAGATGCCAAGGGACTATCCATTTTCAGAAATCCGAGGTAACTAATGCTGGATTAAGAAATATTTGTTTTGAAAAAAAAAAAAAAAAATCTTTGGAAGATATTCACTCAGGTATCATTTTATATCTAAATTTCTTATATAGCTATTATTTATCATAGTAAAATTCAATTTCTATTTCTGACAACTTGTCATGAAATATCCCTACATAATTATTTCATTAGAAACAAACCAATTTGTCAAAAACTTGATACTGTCACTGATTTTCATACTTTGCTAAACTTGTATTACATTTTATTCTCAGCAAAAAGCCAAAGATGATTTGACATTAACCGACTAAAACTACAACAGATCTCTTTCCTTGTGAAATAAATATTTTATTGTAGCTCCCAGTAATGTTATTTTGAGTAAGATAACTAAATATTTTAATTTTTTATACTATAAATTCTGTTAGTGATTTTTTTTTTGTAAGATGTAATCAGAACTACCAAAAAATAATCTCTGGAACTACTGACCTCATAAAACTTTTAGTAAGTGCCCATATGCCAATTTCATATGAAACATATGACAATTGATCCCAGGCAACACTAGATTAGACTACTCTCCTAGCAGATTTCAAGCTGAATACATGAAGTAACTGTTTCTACTTTCCAAACATTGATGCTTTTACTTGTGATTCATGCCAAGATTGAAGAATTTCCTGTTTTCAGTTGACTGAATTGACAAGCAAGGTAACTCACTGCAACGGATAATACCAATGCACTTTAGCTGCATCATTGGGAGTTAGATGAAGTCATTACTAGAAAAAAAAAAATATTCTTTGCATTAACCAAGACACTTAGCCTTGTTCTGTCTATAACTAAAAATCTTTCAACCTTACATCAATATTCTCAATGCACATAAACTTATATTCTATTTATAGTCACAAAAGGGTGTGTGTGTGTGTATATATATTAGGCATATTCACATAACTATTTGAACATATGTATAGCTACACGGGCATGCACTTCATAAAGGCACTTGAATACACCTGCTGCAGTTCACAATATCTTCCAGATTCCCATAAATGTAATTCTTCTCTATAAAGGAGTTATAAAATATAATAAGTGGAACAATGAATGAATGAATGAATAAAAAGGAGAATTATTAAATTCAGTGTATTTTTTTAACCAAAAAGTGTAGCATTGTTCATTATTCTGCAACTTTTTATAATAATTTCAAATCTGAAAAATGTCTACAAATAAATAAATAATAAATATATTGTATAATTATGTGAAAAATTTCATCGACTTGGTTGGTAGCTTTCATTGACAAAAAAAATTGGATATGAAAAATTTACAAGCGTCGTTATGGTGGTTGTATTTTTTGTAGGGGTGGGGGATACATTTTATCAGTATATACAACTAAAACATAATTTTTTAGAGTGATTTCACAATATGAAACCAGTTTGATAATAAAAATAGCAATTCATATCCAATGTAATCACTTAAATGAACCCCGTACAGTGGTAGATCACATGAATGACTAAGGAAAGCTATCCCAGGGCAAAGAATACGGCATAAAACTAAACATCGCTTTACTTACAAAAAGATGAAATGACTCAAAATATTTTTAAAATATTTTTCTTAACATTGTTTTTCACTGGTGATTCTAGGGACTAAAAATAAAACAGCTTAACAACTTACATTCTTACAACCTAAAGCTTGGCCATCATGTCATAGGCTATTTTTCTGTATTTACTCAACAAGACCCTCAACATTCAACAATAACATGATTGTACTACACAGAGTACAACAGAAATGATATTTTTAAATGTCACAGAGAAAATGACCAACTTCAATAATTGTATTTGGCTGGTCAGTGCATTCGGTTTGTTACTAAAAAGAGACAAGAAAATATAGACATATTGACGGTAAAAACTAGGGGAAAATTTTTTCGAGATGTATCAAGCAAGACCAATCAATGATAGTTTTATTTTTTTGATTAAAAGAAAAAATTATCCATCGATTATTTCGAATTCCTTAAGGAATTTAAAAGTTCTTTTAATCGACTGAAAATTGTTAATTTTCTTCTGACACCTCGATTTTTTTGCACTCAGCTACAACTACTACAAACAATAAAAAATTATAAAGAACCTAAACCTGAAAATGAAATTAAAATGATTCTATTCATTAAAATTTATCAACTGGCAAAACAGAGACCTCCCCACAATCAAAAGCCAAATATCATGGTATAAATATACTAAATTAAAAAATAAAAAATGCATTTATAAATTAGGAAAATAAAGAGAAAGTATTTTGTTTTGTTTGTTGTTACTTAAAATAATTAAAGACGGGTTTGGTTTGGATTCTAGTTCACAAGTACTTTCAGCTGGGCGCGTTTTTCGTATTGCGAGGAAGTGTGGTCGTAGAGAGAGAAAGCTGATTAGTGATTGCACACACGCAATTTTAAAGACACGAAAACTTTAAATCTCCTCGAAATCTTTATTTCTGTAAAAATGTTTTAAAATAATCACGTGACAAAGCACTTCCAAACATACTTCTTAATGTCTATCCCCCCCTTCTAAAACAAAGTGTATCTTTCTGTACAGTAAAAAAAATTATTCTTTCTTTTTTTTTTTTGTTATTGTACGTACGTATTCTACAGTACACTGTGAAAAACTTATGTCCTCATGATCTCCACTGTTTGTTAGGGATTCTATTGGAGGCGAAGAGAGTGTCCGATTTGAATACAGTCGAAAAGTCTTATTCTCGATATGAGGCCGAGCACAAACTTAACTTTTTCTTGTTCACTAAAGTAAAAACCTTCAAATCAAAAACAACACACACTTCAACTCCCAACTAATGATGTACTTCTCATTTTTCCTTTTTAAAAAAATGAAGCCATTCCCCCTAAGATTTTTTTCCGGATCACAGCGGAATGCATACAAGACACGAGAGGGGAAATAAAAAAATTATTTATACACTTTTACATTACATATCGAATAGAAATCAATCAATCTGTGTATATATTATGAAAAAAAGAATTGCACAGCTGTATATTGATTATACATTTTTTTTTTACACGACAGCTCACGTGTGTTGCTGCATAATTTCGATTATTACCATTAGGCGGGCTTAGTGTTAAAGAAGAAAAAAATACATTACCCACTTAGTTTTAGTTTGTCTAGAGACAATCGAAACACTTTAGCGAAAAACAATTAAATAATAAACGTTTACAACGGATTTATTTAAATGATCGAATGATTATGAACCCTTGCTAGTGTTTGTTTAAAAAATATATACTATTTTTTTTTTCGGGGTTTGCATTTTTGTGCCAAAATGTATCGTGTATGTTTATGACGATATGAGTGTTAGTTAACAGTAACACTTGAATTCATAAAGTCTTTCTTGCGACAGACATTTCTGTTGTTGCATTTTGTATTTTTATATGACATGTAAACTAACTACACGTAAACACGGCCGTTACACACATACATACACAAAAAGCAAGTATTTTTTTATCCAGCAAGAAGAAAGATTACGTTTGTAATTCTTTTTTTTTTAAATCTACTTATTCAATTCAGCTAAATTATACTTTAATGTACTGTGTTGCTTTAGCTATAATAAAAATTACTTTAGTACACAAATTCTCAAAAAAGATATACAAAAGAAAAACAGGGTGTGACACTAGTTTCTAATTATTTTTGTTTACTGTGTAAGTGTATATATTGTATTCGACTTAAAGTTAATTTTTTATCAGTTTTGTCTATTTTGTCATCGTTACAGAATTTTTAAGTTATTATATCACAATATAGGGAGTTAAGCTGAAGTGTACGTATAATTATTGGCATACAGTACACTAACCGATTCGTTGTGTTTTTTTAAGGTGTTTATGATGCGTGTGTGTAGCGCGGAACATGTTTAACTATGACTGTGTCAAGAGCTATGCATAACGTTTTTATATTCTTTGGGGTGTGTATAATTGCAGGGCCCGTGCAGCTATTTTATACAGCAGTGAGTAACTATGTTTGGTACAGGTTTTTAAATGCTATATCAACATTGGAGGGAAAAGTGTGGACGGTGGTGGTGGCCATATTGACAGAGAAGCTATGGTCCGAAAAAAAAAATTTAACCGCGAAATTTCCCTTCTCTGTCAATCGTCTCTAGTTAGTAATCGGGATAGATGAAACGAATAACAACTTACCATTTTGAACGTTGAGGGCATTAAGGGCCTCTATAGCCGGTTGTGGGTCGCTGTTGCTTCTCTGTCGCTGGTACTCACGATTTTCGACTGTCACCTCTGTTTGGGTGGCCATTTCAACGTCAGCCATGTTCAGAGTTCACTTCCGGCATGACCTCACATCCCGAGGTCATCTACTCGATGGGGGCAATTACAATTTTTCTTAAGATTATTTATATATATATATTTTTTTAATTTTAGTTCTCTTTCCGAAAATGCACCGATAAATATGATCTGAGAGTTTTTTTTATAATTTGAGTTACGCTAGCAAGCAGAAAAATATCAGCAGCAGAAATATTGTGTAGCGTAGTCAGTGTTCTGTTCTGAGTGTGTGTAATTTTCTTTTTACCGGGTACCCTACTCTTTTCTTTGCTTTCACTTTCTTCTTTTTATATTTTTTATGTTGCTCTAGTTCTCTCTCTCTCTCTCTGTATGTGTGTGTGAGTGTGCATCTGTGTGTGTGTGTGAGTGCGTGCGTGTGTAATGTATATATCCCACTCTCTTCTTTTTTCAAGTTTCTTCCTTTTTACACTTTTTCTTTCTTCCTTTCATACTGCTTCACTTGCCAATAACAATTCTCTATCTTTCTCAACCTAACGGTTCAATATTTTATCGAGTTCGATCTATATTGCCTGTCTGAATGAATATCTATCTATCTATCTACCTATCTATCTCAGTCTGTTACTATTTTTCAATCTGTTACTAAGTATCTATCTCTATCTATCTCAGTCTGTTATCTATCTATCTATCTATCTATCTATCTATCTATCTCAGTCTGTTCTATCTATCTATCTCAGTCTGTTCTATCTATCTATCTATCTATCTATCTCAGTCTGTTCTATCTATCTATCTCAGTCTGTTCTATCTATCTATCTATCTATCTATCTATCTATCTATCTATCTATCTATCTATCTATCTATCTATCTATCTATCTATCTATCTATCTATCTCAGTCTGTTATTTATCTCTTCTTATTTAATCCGAATCGCATTCATTCTCTATTTTTATATTTTATTTCTTTTTCAACCTAACTTAATCGACTCAGTGATGAAGTTCAGTATTTTATCGAATTCAATTTTGACTAAAAGAGATAGAGAGATGTCTTTCTTCATTACTCGCATTCTACATATCTTTCCTTAATTACATTTATTTTAAAATTTAAATCACCTTTTTCTTTCTTTCTTTTTATCGGTTTATTCCTCTCTCTCTCTCTCTCTCTCTCTCTCTATCTATCTATCTATCTATCTCTCTTCGGAGATTTTAAAAACAAAACTCAAGTCATTGGGATGTAGAGGAATGAGGGTGAGAAGATCCACTTCAAGTTATTCTTTTCTCCATGCCCCACCACCGTCTCTTCATTCTTTGTTCACATTTTTATTATTTTATTTGTTTTTTATTTATTTTGCTTCAGCTTATATTCTTTGTTTGTGTCTCATCTTTACTGACGAGGATGTGTGAGCCAATTCTTCCCTATGATAGCAGAAAATGAAGGAGCGGTATCGATTTTTATCAATTTGCGGCATTTCTGGGCCTAAATATCATCAGCACTTTAACTGTAAGGATTCCTCTTCATTCTTCCTTCCTCAGCAACTTTCTTCCTTCCTTCTCCCTCTCTTTATCCCATCTCGATGTTCTATCTGTTTCTCCTTTTCTCTTCTCTCACTTTCTTGCCTATTTCTCTTCTCTTCTCCTCTGATTGCCACTCTTTCTCCCCTCTCACTATCTCACTTTCCTTTCCTCTGTCTTATCGTTTAGTTTCTCTCTCTCTCTTTCTTTTGTTCTTTCTTTAACCTAGCTGCTCTCTCTTCTCTCACTTTGCGCCATCTCTCTCACTTCCAATATTTTTCCTCCCTCTCTTCTATTTTAATTTTACCGTCCCATTCTGCTTCCATCCTCTTTGAACCAAATACCGGTTTTTCTTTACTGTTATTTACCTTCATGAGTTTGTTTTCAAAATCTTGTCATGGGATGCACTTAAAAAAAAATACAGTCCTATCTGATCTGCTTCCTTTTGTTTTTCCTTTTATCCACTCTTCTTTTTTATTCACTTTCATCTTCCTTAACTTATTTGTATTCTTACTTTCTGTTTTTTTCTTTCTCTCATACACTGTATTACCTCTCTGTCTTTAGTTCTGTTTGCTTGTAAATATTAGGTTATATTTTCTCTATGAAATGTATACCTACCTGTGGCCACTAAGTCTATCAAATATTTACATACTATTTTACCTCTCAATAAATTGGTAATCAATCGATACAGCAATGTGTTTGAAACTGTATGCTCACATTGATATACATTTTTATTTTTTCAGGTGTATACTTATATACAAATTCCAAACAAGATATATACAAAGTGAGATTTGTTTTTTAAGATATCGACAAAAACTAACTATTAATATCCTACTAATAGAGCAGATGTACAAAAATACAAAGGGATGTAAAACAAGGATGTGTCTTCTCACCGGATTTATTCAACCTATACACCGAGACAATTCTGACAGAATTAGAAGTCCTACAAGGATTCATTATTGGTGTCCACAATCTTAACAATACAAAATATGCAGATGACACAGTGCAGATAAAGAAAGGAAATTACAAAAGCTCCTATAAAAGGTAGCAAAGGAAAGTGATAAGAAAGGACTAAGTATAAACTACAAGAAGGGAGAATGCATGGTTATCAGCAAAAGGATGAGCCCAAAATGCAAATTACAAATCAGGGATACTAAAATCAAACAAGTACAGAAATTTAAATATCTAGGAAGTGTTCTAACAGAGGACAGAAAGTGCAACACTGTGATCTTGATGGAATAGTCCATACCTACCTTTCACTCCTCAGGGGATAATGCACTTTACACCAATAATCACCTATTAACCAATCAGCATCTTAGCTTCAGAAAACTAGACTTTTCATTGGCTCAGACCTCTAAAACTGTAGCAAGTTTAAGTGAAAATATCTTTTCGCACCTAACGTTTTTGAGCCGATTTTTAGACCCAAAACTCAATAAATAGAAGCGTCCGAATCGATTCGAGCCCGTCAGAAATTCACCCTGGAGAGATGCCAAACTAATCCACACTAGTCAAAACTTTGACCAACTACACTTTTCCCATGCAAACTTCTCTCCCAGGAACAATTTCTTACAATACTAAAGAAAGTGAAATAACACACTACTAAATAAGTATTCGTAAACATTCAATCAAACACCAAAACAACTAAAGGTACACAACTCTTACCAACTTTGGACATTAATTTAAACAAACATACACATACACACTATTGACTGAACTCTCACAAAAGACATTTTTGTACACGACCAAACACTTTGTTTAATTTCACACACAAACCTTAGTAACAGTTTCACACACACTGAAACTTGGCATAAACACACTACATAATTCAATTCAACCATTCACATTTGTTCAACAATATCTGACTTAATTGTGTATGTTAATTTTATATAAATCAATGTTATTGTTAAACTTTTAATTATGTTGATTTCTCTTGCATGATTTGCCTTCAATATTCCTGTTTCTTAATTTGTTGTGGATGAATGTCTAAGAACACCAACATCACTAACCCTTCTGATAACCTAACCTTCTGATACCTTAAAATACATTTGCCAGTCTGCAACAATCTGAAGATGTATTGGGATAGCCAAAGATGCATTCCAAAAACTAAGCAGAGTATTAAGAGACAGAAAAATTTCATTAGAAACAAAGAAAAGAATACTCAACTGTTTCGTGATATCTGTCCTCCTTTATGGCATCAAATGGTGGACAATCTCCTCAAAGATGAAGATAGACTTGAAGCAACTGAAATGTGATTCTACAGAAAGATGTTGAGGATACCATGGACCAAACATGCGAGTAACAACGTTTTTGAAGAAATGAAAACAAAAAGAAAACTTATACTTAGCATCAGGAAGAAGCAGTTGAAATTTCTGTTGTATATAATGATGAAAACCTGATTCTCATGTGACAGATTGAGGGACAGAGGAAAGCAGCACATAATATACATGATGAGCTTGAGCAAATGGATGGTAGAACTGGGTTTGGGAGAAATAACAAAAAGAGAAAAGATATTAAGAGCTACAAGGGACAGGAAAATGTGGAGGGCTATGATTGCCTATGTCCTGAAGGGACACAACATATAAAAGAAGAATAGAGCACAGGTTAGTTAGCACAGGTTACGTTACCCAATAAATTCAGCTTTCACTAAGGAACACCAAAAACATGTCCTATGTATAAAATAAGAATAATGCTGTATGAATGTGGAGATAAATTATTTTGAGGGTGTGTATTACAGATAATGTTTATCAGGAAAGCAAAAACAGCAACAAGGAAGAAGTCAAACAAAATAGAAAATGAAAGAACATACATGAGGTGCCAAAAAATACCTTCTCTCTTTAAATATACTTGCTTAAATGTCACCTTCAGTGGTTTTCACTCAACATCAAGTTGATTTTATCTATAAAATTCATATTCTAATTATTTGTAAATATTAATTATCACTCAGCACTATTATTATTATTATTATTATTATTATTATTTATTCACTGGTATGTCATTATGGCTGACAAATGCTGCAGACAGATCAAGGGAAAATACTTTGTAATTGACAGTTATTAAATCTGGAGTCAACTCCCTTGAGATATTTTTTTTTGTCATACATGCTGTAATGTAAGTCTAATGGAAATTGCTTTATTAACCAAGTTAGTGCATTTTAATTGTATTGCACTAACAAAAATTGTGCTATGATGTAATTTTTGCTGTGATATCATAAGAAATACAAATATATATATATATATATATATATATATAATTTAGAAAAAACATTCATTAAACTCATACACAAACACTTCCCCCCATCAAGCACTCTCCACAAGATATTCAACAAAAACACAGTAAAATCAGCTACAGTTGCACCAAGAACATGACAGAGAAATAAAAAGGTACAACTGGAAAACAATCAAAAACCACCTGCACAAATCAAACCCATGTGTAACTGCAGACCAAAGAATGAATGTCCCTTAAATGGCAATTGCTTGCAGAACAATGGAATATATCAAGTCACTGTAAAATCAGCAAATAACAAAGAAAATATATACATAGGAGTAACTGAAAGACCCTGGAAACAAAAAACTATGCACACAAAACATCTTTTACAATTAATAAATACACAAACAGCACAATAATTTCTAAATATATATATCTGGGAGATTAAAAACAAAAACCAAATCACATCAAAAATATGGAAAATAAGAAAAATAGCATCAGCCTATAACAATAAATCCAAAAACTGTAAACTATGTCTTGAGGAGAAAATAGCCATAATAATCTTCCCAGACCAAAACAAATTACTAAATAAACAATCAGAACTCATCTCAAAATGCAGACACAAAAGCAAATTTTTACTATGTTACTTGAAATTGAGACCTAACAGGATAAATAAAAATAAATAAACAAAAATAAGTAAAATAAATTAATCCAAACAAATAAATAAGTAAATAAATTAAGTAAATAATAAACAAATTAACAAACCACGAATGTACACATAAACACAGCTAGATGTAATAATGACCAACAATAAAATAATCAAAAATAAATAAAAAAGTTAACAAACAACACTATAAATAACCAAAAAACTGCATCTGGATCTACAATTACTTCCACCCAATAGCCCCTCTGATAATTCGAAGCATAGCTGTTACTGCTCACCAAATATCTGTTAGAACAATACAATAGGACTACTCACAAGGCATCACTGACCTGTATATATTAATATAATATATATCTTTGCACATACCCAATAGTTATTTAATAAAAATATAATAATTTTGGCATGAGGCCACTAGAATAGAGCACCCAGATCTACAAGACAAGCTTGCTTATCATTATACAATAAAGTATCCTTATATAGTAAATTTGGATTAATTTTATTACCAGGAGCACCTAGTAAGAATCAAACTTGCCACTGAATGGCAATGACCTGCAAGATTAGCTTGTTGACTATTACACCATGGTGCATATTCTACATATGTACTTTATTTCACTAATAATTTAAGCAATTATTATGATGTTTAGTTATTTGTCCAGGTTTTTTTAAAAGAATTAAGCTGTGAACTTTTCAGCACTTCCTTTTATATAAATAGTCATTTTTAAGCAATTTATGGAGTTTTCAGTCTGATATTACTTATTACTCTAAACGTTATATTAAATATAACATAAAAAATAGCTCACTTCTGCCTGCGTAAACCAAGAAAAATAATGAGGTATAACATCCAATCCTTGAAAATGAAAGGGTAAACTCAGAATTCAGTAATAAGCTAGAGTTCAAATTGATGTTCATAAATTAAGATTTAGATAAGAATGGTAAAGCTCAGGCTGTTGCTTTCATATCTCAAAAGCATTTGACAGGTTTTGGCATACTGGTCTTCTTGAAAGGTTGAAAGGTTATGGCATTTCTAGACAAATTTTTAAACTGATTCAGTCTTTCTTATCAAATAGCAAAATGAAAGTTGACCTGAATGACCACTCTTCTAGATCTTTTTGTATAAGTGAAAATGTTCCCTAGTGTTTGAACCCCTACATTGTTTCTAATTTTCATAAATGACCTTCCTGATGTCATCAGTTTTCAACACAGTATCTATGCTGGTAACACAACTGTTTACTCCTGTCTTAATAGTAAGTCTGATCAATTCAATAAGATCAAATTGGGAGCTGATCTAAAATATGACCTACAATCTGTTGTTAAATGGGGCAAGGAGTGGCTTGTTAATTTTAATACTTCAAAAATGAAACTGCTCTCTTTTAATCATCTGAGAAAACCCTTTTTATCTTCCATCAGCATGGCTTCTCTAACACTCACTAACCCTTTGTGTCCTAGTAGCTTTATTGCCTTATTTGGGTTGAAATGATTAACAATAATCTTGATTAAAACATAGAGGAATCCTTTCATTCCTATCTGCTCTTGCTCCAAATCTTCTGTAACCCCCTTGCCTTGATCGATCCACTATCTTTCTCCACATCCTCTCCTTTACCACTCCTATCTGCTCTTCCTCCAAACCTTCTGTAACCCCTTGAGTGCTAGTGGCTTCCAGCCTTGCTTGGGGTGATAAGCTTAAAAAAAATAAAAAATAAAAAAATAAATAATGTTGTTATATTTTCATTAGATGAAGCATGTGAAACCATTCCAAGAAAAGGAAAAAGGTATATCCATGGGATGACAATCCTAACTTGAAAAAATTGATGCAAGAAAGAAAGAAATGGAAGAGGAAAAAAATGAGAGGGAAAATACCAATCAATTCACAAAGAAAAAAAAAAAATAGTTAATTCTTGAGAAACCAGTATCTCTGGAACATTGAAAATGGAATTAATGAAGTCAAGCAGCACAGAAACTGTGTTAAAATGTGGAGAAAAATGAAAAAACACAATATCATACAATCAAAACCACTACTGAAAAAAATGTCCTTGTCTTAAAAACACTTTGAATCACATTTCAACCCTGACCACACTAAACTTAAAATGCCCACAGAAATGGAACATATATCAATATACATCGAATCATTACAAAGTCCATCTCCAAACATAAACAATAATGAAATCACTGATGAGAAAATTAAGAAAGTTATTAAAAAGCTAAGACATTGAGCCTGAACTTTTAAAAATAGCTTACTTTCTTTCTCCATGAATTCAATAACAAGATTCTCTATTTTATTGAAGGAAATCTGGAATCAGAAATGCATCCCCAAAAAGTAGGATTTATCACAGATTAATGCATTATGGAAACAGAAAGGTAGCTCTCAAAACCCTTGCACATATGGAGGTATCTCAATTGGATCCATAATAGGGAAAGTATTAATGAACACTATAATAACTAAGCTCTCATTGAGGGATGCAATGATAGCATATATGTCATCAAACAACTCCAGAAAATTACTTAACTCTCTAATAGGAAACTGTATACCTGCTTTGCCAACCTCAAAGCAGCATATGACCAGATCAATATAGACTTCCTCTTCTCATTCTTTAGAAACTGCCTTCTAAGCTTTGAATCCACTGAATCAATTTACAAAATCTTACATGTCTGGTGAAGATACCAATATGGAAACAAGCCTCATCAGGAGTATGACAAAGAGGAAATAAGAGCCACAGTCTATTTCATCTTTTCCTAGGCTATGTCCTGCACATTTACCAATGAAGAGATAAGTACTGATCATTTAAGCATTTCATACCACATCCCAAACAAATCTACCAACAGAAGACAATGATCCTGCTTTCCCTATAGGCCAATGTACTGATGATGGGGGATTATACTGATGACATAGGCATACATAGTGGTGATAAGAATGATCTTGAACAAAAATTTCACATTCTCTACCAAGTGTTCCAAGAAATAGGACTTAAGATAAACCTTTCCAAAACAAATACTATGATGTGGAATTGCAATGAAAGCAGTGATGGCACATACCCTGAATCCACCATAAAAGTTTAGGATGAGGAATTAATAAATATTAAATACTTCAAATACCTCAGTGTATGGATCAGTTATAACAAGTTTAGTATAGGAGAAAAGGAAACTGAACATAGAATAGGCTGCACCAGAGATAGTTTCATCAAATACTGCTAATTGTTACAAAACCAAAACATTAATCAAGTCATGTTCTTAAATAGCTTCATCAAATTTAGACTTTCATATAAATGTTGTGCATGGTGCCAAAATCATTCAGAAATATTTAAACTGTCAGCTGCATACAACCACTTTCTAAGATCAATGGTTAAAAGAGGCAAGTGAAACTTGTGGATCTTGGTGAAAACCACACTTCAAACCTTGTGGATTAGCACTATAGAATCACAAACAAAGAAATGTATTGGAATTAAATCCTATATATATTTTTCAACCAATAAAATTCTATCAGAAGGTTGATTGGATAAACAATCATTACTAGGGCAAAATTACCACCAAAATACTTAACAGATATAGTTGTAGACCTCGCATATGTTAATTTTTGGACTATTTAGAAAATAACAATAACTCCTTTCACCACTCCCACATATTTGAGAAAAAGACTTTCACAAACCAGTGTGAAATCATTTTCTAACTGATGAAAACATTGTATTCAAAAAGTTCACACCTCTATGTGAAATTAGATTTTTGGATTTCCCTTATGGATATAAAAATAGAAGCATACTGCTTCTCAGGGTTCAAAACAATTTTGAAAGTTTGTTTGATCTACACATGCATACACACACACACATATGCACACAAACAACATATTTGGCATAAGGGATAAGGTAACTGAATATAGAATAGGCTGCACTAGTGGTAGTTTTGCCCAACACCACAAATTGCTACAAAACGTTAATCTGAAAACTCATGTTCTTAAATAGCTTCATCAAATTGAGACTTTCATACAAATGTCATGCATAGTGCCAAACTTGTTCAGAAATATTTAAACTGTCAGCTGTAATACAACCACATTTTAAGATCATTGGTTAAAAATGGCTTTCAGTGAATGAAGCTTGAGTGTCTTGGCAAAGACCATCCTTTGTGAACTGGTGCTGCAGATTCACAAAGAGCAGTACCAAATAATAGAAATCACAACACTTGAGGACTACCAATAGCAGCAACAACTAAAATGAACAGCATATGTAACTTGAAGAGAAAATAATGACATAACCAAAATGTTGACATTTGACACTACTTCAAATATAAGATTAGGAAGGAAACCTCATCAATACTAGAAAGAGCAAAAACAGCTACTGGACTTGAGAAACTATTTTCCTGAAAAATTGTTTTAAAAGAAAGATTTTATAAATTTCAACCAAAAGTAGTACTAGCTGCTTGGTCAATGAATGCCAAATGTTTCCTTATAAGGAAATGTCTAATATTACCATTACTATTTATAGTCATAAGAAATAAAGTCAGATTAAAAAATCAATTGCTTAGAAAATTACTTTGTTTAAGTTTCAGGTACAAAATAAAGCTAACAGATATAGGTTTGAAAATGTTTCAATGAGAAGTGTGCATTTCTTAAAAATGGATAATCGAACCTTGCTTTGCTTTCAGGTCTCTCATGGCTGATGGGTTAAAGCACATTGAGCTTCAAGATGTTTTTTTCCAGGATAAAGAGAGCACCCTGCCAAAAGATATATTTTCTTTAATACAACTTTCAGTTACCCAGCCCAGTAGGTGCTGATTTCAGTGTTTAAAAGACACAGATGTCTCCTCAAACACACGTACATTTATGGTAATAAGAAATATTGTAAGATTAAAAAGTTCATTAATTGCCTCTCTCTCTCTTTTTTTCTTTCTCTCTCTCTCTCTCTCACACACACACACACACACACACACATATATTTAAATATAATTTCCATGTTCAGATAAAATGAATTGGGATCAAATATGGATTAGAATCCAACAGAATGATAAGATAAGGAACAAATTGGAAACTTTTATAAATTTACATTTCACTTTTATTTAAGCTTTATCAGAAAAATGTGATTTTTCTGATGAAGCATAAATAAAAGCAAAACCTGTTAAATTTATAAATGTTTTCTATTTGTCCCTTATCCTATCATCTACATATATATATTTATATATATATATATATATTTATTGTTTATACGTTATTTTTGTAGATACATATGTTTAAGTAAATGCTCCATTTATAATGAACAGTATTAACAACATTTACTGGCCTGAATATCCAAAACATTTCATAGAAAATATGTCTCCTACAACAGGAATTGAATCTGTATCCTACACAGAACTGTCATATAGCCTGACGTGCTATACCATTTAGCTACAGAGGAAGCATCTAGTTAGCAATGTTGAATTACTGCTTTTTAAACTACAAATTTCCCATGATTTCTCTTGAATGGTCATATTTGCTTGAAGCGTATCTTATCATAAACAAATGACGTCATATATTATGAAATCGATTAAGTCCAACAATTATTTTAATATATTTATTGCTTATATATATATTTATTATATATATATATATATATATATATATATATATATATATATATATATAATATATTTACTGTTTATATATATATATATATATATATATATATATATATATAAAAGATATTTTTTAAAATTACTACTTTAATATGTTTTGACAATCAATGGACATCATCAGAAAAAAGAATTTTATTTCTGTTATGGGAACTTACCTATAACGATAATGGACTCTTCCTGACTCTATAAATACTGTGCCTCTCTGCGAGAGAGGGATGAGGAATGAGTTGAGACCTAACAAGTCAAGACATATTAGTTCACTCTAAACCAGACTGACAGTTAATACTAACACCTTCAACTTCTTGTATTATATTTCTGTTGTAATATATCTTTGTTATTTACTACTCTTGTATTCATGTTGTTCTTCCTTGATTCTACCTTGGACCATAACCGTGGTGCTAGGATATTGGACCATAACTATTTCAATCATGTTTTCTATGCTATTATAAATTTGAGCATTCAATACAAGACGTGCATATCTTAAAAATGATGATTTAACCTTGCTTTACTGTGAGGTTTCTCATTTCTCATAGTTGAACAGGTAATCATACTTAGCTTAAAGGATAGCTTAGGATAAAGTAATGCAGATTTGATCCCACTTGAGAGGTACCTTATCTTTAATAAGACTTTCAATTGACCAGGTCAGTAGATATCAATTTCACTGTTAAAAAAAACAGGGATCTCAACTAAAATATGTATATCTACTAAATATAATGTTTATAAGAAATAGATAGGTATGGAGGTTAGATATAGGTTAATTTTAAAAAAAGACATATAAACGTGAGCCCAGTGGCATATAGCAAGAGTAACAGCTACAATCTTATAACAACTGCTCATGTCAGTGTCAGATGTATATGAGTAGATGTAAGCCAACTTCAATTATTTCATTTTGATATGTTGAATACTGAAGTTATAGTCAAAAAGAAAGATTTGAGTGATTTTGATAAAGACTAAATTACTATTGTGAGAAGACTAGTACAGAATGCTTCCAAAATAGTATTGCTTATGGGACACTCACATTCAGTTGTGGTGAGTACCTCTCAACAATAGTCCAAAGAAGGAACCAACCATCAATAAGGCATTGAATGGCTAGAGCTTGTCAATGCAAGAAGTGAACACACTCTTTCATACTATGTATGAGACAACAAAAGGGTTATTATGACATAAATTGCTGATAGTGTTAGTTAAGGTGAAGAAAAGTATGTGTCACAACCTCAGTCTTGGTTGTAAATGATATTTCATCACCATAGGCTTGTCAGAGTACTGATAAAAAAGTAATGTCGATTGCTGATAATTTTTTTCAAGAGGCATGTAAATGTTAGAACAGATATTTATATCACGATATCACTGTCCACCAAGCAGTTACGAGATCTGTTAGACAAACAGGTCAATACATTCTGCTAAACTACATGAGTATTATTGGAATGGTTTCAGAAACATGAAGAAGACTTTGTTGAATTGTCCTGGCCATCAAACTCTACAGATTTCACTAACATCAAGCAGTTACGGGATCTGTTAGACCAGCCATTCTCAACCTTTCCTCCATCATTGACCCCCTCGGCTTTATGTATTTCTCCATTTACCCCCTACTCCCATACAAAAAATTCATAGCCATCATAAAGCATTGATGAATTATTTTTTAAATTATCAGGTACTTTAATATTTACCCCCGACTATATAATTTTTTACCCCCTAGGGGTAAATTTACCCCTGGTTGAGAACCTCTGTGTTAGACAAACAGGTCAATACATTCTGCTAAACTCCATAAGTATTATTGGAATGGTTTCAGAACCAGGAAGAAAACTTTGTTGCCATGTCCTGGTCATCAAACTCCACAGATTTCACTAACATTAAGCAGTTATGGAATCTGTTAAATGAACAGATCAATCTGCTGCACTAGAGCAATTTTATAGGAATGGTTTCACGAACATGAGGAAGATTTTATTGTATGGTCTTAGCCACCAAACTCCTCAAATTTCCATACTATTATGCAATTATGGAATAATTATTAGTTCAACAAATTCACTCTACAGTATCTCTACCATATAAAGATCTGTTATTAATATTGTTATACCAGATCTCAATGATCAGCTTTAGAGTTTTTGCAAAGTCCATTTCAGGTCAATTCAGCCATAATCTTTTGGCTTATCAAGGTATAGAGATCTGATCTTTCTTTCAATTGTCATTATTTTTTGTCATTGGCTTAAAATTCAAAATTTGAATGAATTTGCTGTGTTTTTCATTATAAAAAAATTAGAAAAATTAAAGATTCACAAATAACTGTTCACACACACACACACACACACATAAACACATTCCAATATAAATAGGCTGAGAATATCAATTCTATACAGAATATTCTGTAAAGGCTGTGAATAAACATATATTAAGAAAAATCCTGCTTATTAATCAAATATTGATTCGCCTTAATTGTATGTATATATAACACTCACTCACTCACTCTCTCTCTCTCTCTATATATATATATATATATATATATATATATATATACATATATATACATATATATATATATATATATATATATATATATATATATATATATATATATATATATATATACACACACACACACACAAGTTTCATTGAAGATGACTGACAAGGTACAGCAATTAAGCTTTGGACAAACAATTAAATGATGATATGAATTTGGTTGTTTTCCATTTACTTCTGAAGATATAGCAAAAACTGAAAGGGTACTAATAATTGTGAACAGGACTATATATATATATATATATATATATATATATATATATATATATATATATATAGGTCTGCTGCTAGGAAGATTGGTTCACTGTGTCATGCTAGACCATTTTTCTCACCAGAATCTATTTTACATATTTATAAGTCTACCATTCATCCATGCTTAGAATATTGCTGCCATACTCCTGCTATATCTTTAGAGATCTTTGATAAAGTTCAAAGAAGAATCTGCAGTTTTATTGGTCCTGACTTGACATCTCAGCTTCAGTCACTTTCCCACCACCATAATGTAGTTTCCCTATGACTTTTCTGTAAATACTTTCAAGATAAATTTTTTAAAGAACTCCCATCTGTGGTACCTAGAACCTATGAATTTAACTGTATTACTACAGTGGTGGCAAGATCTTATCATTTTACAGTCAAAATGGAACTGTAAGTTATATGTTAAGAGTTTCTTTTCTCACACTTCTCACTTGTGGAATTCTCTTCCGGCTTCATACTTTCCAGTCAACTTTGATCATTATCTTCTGTTTTCATAAATTCTGTTCTTTTATTGTTTTCCCTCCTTTTTCTTATACTCTTTCACACTCAGTAACACCCTGTGTGTTTGTGGCTCTGTTGGCTTGCTTGGGGTGAAATGATTAACACACACACACACACGCACGCACGCACGCACGCACACACACACACACACACAGTGATTGAAAAGTAACTCGCCATTTTAAAATACTTATAATTTATTTACTAACTATAATTTTTATAAGAAATGGCTATGGGAGGAAAGTGTTTAGAATGAGGTTTTATTTAAAATTCAGTATGGGCATCAGATTTCACTAACAGCTTCTGGAGCTGCCCAGAAATCACATCAACTGATTTCACCAGGAACTCTTGGGATATGGAAAATATAAATTCTTGTATTCGCCCTTCAAGTTCTTCCAAAGTCTTGATTTGGTATAGTAGACTTGCTCCTTTAACCAACCCCAGGACTACTGGCTGGCCACTCATGCATAAAATAGAGAGCTACTTTTCAATCACCCTATAAATCGATCCTCCAAGTCTATAAATCGACCATTAGCCCTTGCATGGAGTATTTGCTGCCATATATGGTCTGGGGCCCCTGCTGTTTGCCTCAGGGTTCTTGATAAGATCCAGAGACGGATAGGCAACGTGATTGGTCCTGATCTGTCATCTCCTCTGCAGTCACTCTCTCACAGACGCGATGTTGCCTCGCTCTGCCTTTTTTACAAGTACTTCCACGGTAATTGCTCCGAGGAGCTGCTTTCGCTTGTCCCTAGGCCTCGTGAATTTAAACGCTGCACGAGGCTGGCTTCCCACTCCCACCCCTACACCGTGGAAACTGTTAGATGTAGACATCTTTTCTACTCCAATAGCTTCATGTCTTGCACATCTCGCCTATGGAACTCCCTTCCCTATTACTGTTTCCCTGACAAATACAATCTCCAACGGTTTAAGTGTAGCATCAATCGACATCTCCAGTTGCCTTGATCTATCCACTTCCCTTCTCCACATCCTTTCATTTTTCATTCCTATCTACTCTCGCTCCAAATCTTCTGTAACCCCCTTGCCTTGATTGACCCACTGTCTTTCTCTTTCACCACATCCTCTCCTTTACCACTCCTATCTGCTCTTCCTCCAACCCTTCTTTAACCCCTTGCATGATAGTGGCCTCCAGCCTTGCTTGGGGTGATACGCTTAAAATATATATATATATATATATATATATATATATATATATATATATATATATATATATATATATATACACACACAAACATCAATTGGATATTAGACTGAAAAGAAAAAACTATTAACTGTTGTGAAATTATGAAAGGCTGTTAATGTGCTCCTTCATAAAATAAATGCAAGAAAGTCATAAATTCAAGAGAGTGACACCTTGCACCTTCTTGGGCTCATCTTTTCTGCTGATATGAAGTGGAAAGATTATATTGAATCAATTGCTAGGTATGTTGCAAGTAATGTTTGTTCACTGTGTCATGCTAAACAATTTTTCTTGCTGAATCTATTTTACACATTTATAAGTCTAACATTTTCCCATGCATTGAATATTGCTGTCACATATGATCTGATGCTTCTGCTATATATTTTGAAATTCTTAATAACATACAAAGAAGAATCTACAGTGTTATTGGTTTTGATCCGGCATCCTGGGTTCAGTCACTTTCCCACTGCTGTAATGTAGCTTTCCAGTGCCTTTTCTATAAATACTTTCATGGTAATTGTTCAGCTGAACTTTCCTGTGTGATACCTAACACTGAATATTGCTGCCACATCTGGACTTGTGCTTCTGCTATGTATTTAGAGGTTTTTGATAAAATCCGAAAAAATCTGCAATGTTATCAATTGTGACCTGGCACATCAGCTTTGATCACTTTTCACTACCATAATGTAGGTCCCCTTTGCCGTTTCTATATTTTCATGATAATTGTTCTGGTGTTCTTTGGTACCTCAACCTCATGAATTTCAGTGATGCAATAGTTTGGCAGCAAGGTCATATCATTTTACAGTTGAAATGGCTAGATGTAACTGTAAGTTCTATGATAATAGTCTCTTCTGTTCCACTTTTCACTTGTGGAACTCTCTTCCAGTTTCTTGCTTTCCAGTAAACTTTGATCTTCAAAAATTTAAATGCAATGTCAATCAGTATCTTCTGTTTTTAATTCCTGTTCTTTTATTGTTTTCTCTCCTTAACAATGTTATTTTTTCTCATATTCTCTGACACTCAGTAGCCCCTTACCTCTTGGTGGCCTTATTGCCTTGATTGGGGCAAAATGATTAAAAAAACTAAAAACTTAAAATGATATCATGCGTGCTTATTATTGTTAGCTTCCAGATTTCATCAGATACAATGTCTTTGCATTATCTTAAAAATCCACCCAAAAAAGCAATAAATCATACAATAATGAAAACAAGCTTACAAATGTATTACATAAAACCAGAAACTATTTATATATATTTCTGAGCCAACGTCCTCAATTTAACTTCAGTCACTATCACATAAATTATCACTTGAAATCACCAATACTGCTGATGGAGTTTTAATTACTAATTACACCGCTTTAAAGCATCTTAATTCATGGGCAATGCAATATAAAATCGAGCAGTGCATCATGGCCAAGTTTTTCTGTAGCTAAATGTTTGCAAATCAATTACTATTACCATTTGTCCTCACAAGTAACACAAACAACAAAGAAAAAGATTGGCAATCAATATTGCAGTCTGCACATTCATAATCTGTATAGTGTTGTGAACTTATTTAGTCTATATCTGTCACAATGTTACCTGGATGTCAAAATGGGGAAATAAAAATTGCTTGTTACTCCTATTTCAGCTGACAAACCGTAAAAATGATTAAGATGCACAAAATACCTCGAAGTTGTGGCAAAATGAAATAAAACTAATAAATAAAATAACAATAAAAAATAAAAAAAAGAAATTCATTTTCCTGTGATGTAAATAATAAAAGGAATGTGAAAGGGTTTGGGTCATTTATGCAATTTATGATCCCCAACTTCCAAAAAGGACAGAATCTTTCTCTTCCCACATTCCAATGATTGTATTCAGATGAGCCTTGCAGCCCTACTTATGAAGTTATTTGGTCATTCCAATTCAGTGCAAAGCTGACCTGAGCTTGTCCATTTTAACCATTCTTATCCTTACTTACTATGACTTACTTCTGGACCAAAAAGAAAATGAACATACCTACAAGACATTGAGAACTTTGTTTCACTACAGTCACCATTAAATAAAAGGAATAAATGGTCCATAGTAGGAACTAAAGTTTTTGTATGCTTCTTCTTTATCATATGTGAACATGCACACACCTAAAATACACACAAACTTTTAACTTCCATAAAGCTGACTGGGTAACATACGGTACCACTCAGAATTTTTTAAAAGTTTTATGGATAAATTCTCTTGCACAATGGTAGATACTTAAAAAACTTAGATATTTAAAAAAAACTTCAAATACTAAAATCTGTTAACTTGACCAATAATGTTTTAATTTTCTTCAAAGTCCCCCATTTTTAAACTTACCTTCCTTTAATTTTTCAAAAGAGTCTACAAAGTTCCATCTTGAGATTACCATCAGCTGCCTCGTCATATTTTCCTTAATCTTGTCCTTGGTATTAATAAAAAATTCTAACTTTGAGACAATTCAGAAGTTAAAGGTAGTCTGATGTACCTCCAATTTCCTCACTCAAAATATAGAATTAAAAAAACCTAAGCATTTGTATTTATCATCCAATAATACACTTTCTAATAAATTCAAACCCTGCTCCATTCTTCTCATCTTTCTTTGGAGCCTCCATTGAACTGTATATAAATGATCTCAATTCACCTAGACATAAGCATACCACATGATAAGAACACAATTATTTGAGCCATGAGAATACATCTACTTTCTAATTTTGGGAGCCAAAATTAGTTCATCAAATCACATAAAAACCAAAATATGAACTGGTAAAATCAATAGAGAAAAGGTCACTTAAAACTTTTTAAAAATTCTGAGTGGTACCATATGTTACCCAGTCAGCTTTATGGAAGTGAAAAGTTTGTGTGTATTTTAGGTGTGTGCATGTTCACAATGATCAAGTTACCACTCTGTTATTCCTACTGTTCAGGCAGCATATTCCTTCTGACTTCCTTATCCCTACTGTTCAACCAACATATTCCGTTTGACTCCTTTATTTTTACTATTCAGCTAGCATATTCCTTTTGACTCTGTTACTCCTATTGTTCAGCCAGCATATTCATTTTGATTCCCATATTCCTACTGTTCAGAAGTACATTCTTTTTGACTCCCATGTTCTTCCTACTGTTCAGACAGCATGTTCCTTCTGACTCCATTATTTCTACTGTTTAGCCAGCACATCCCTTTTGACACCCATATTCCTATTGTTCAGCCAGCATATTCCTTTTGACTCTCTTAGTTCTACTGTTCAGAAGCACATTCTTTTTGATTCCCATATTCCTACTGTTCAGCCAGTATCTATCTTTTGACTCCATTATTCCTACTGTTCAGCCAGCATATTGCTTTTGACTCCGTTATTCCTGCTGTTTAGCCCACACATTCCTTTTGACTCCGTTATTTCTACTGTTCAATCAGCATATTCCTTTTGACTCACCTGCCAAAAATGTAGATTACCACCCAACTAAATTCTTAACATCTCAAATAGAAATGATTAATATTTATATCTTGGAACTAAGATGATAGACTCAAATTTGAAAAAAAAGACTAATTTTTATATTAAATAACCCAACCAGAGTTGATATATCATAAAATCAACCAACCCCACTAAACTTTAGCATTTTTATCAACTTCTGTTTATCAGAATTAGAATACTACTATATTTGATAGAATAGATGATATTATCAACAGAACTTTACCAAAATTTAATCAATCATTCTATCCTCAAAAGAGACTGATGATAAAATCTGCTTTTGATACACAATATCAGAGTCAAATTTATAATTATCTATACTACTGGAGGAATGCAGAAGGCAATTATCTTCTCATTTAGTAGATGAACTTACTGACGTCCTAAGGGGCTATTGAGTATCATGTGACAGCCCACTGGTGAAAATAGTTCAGTTTCAGCCTAGACTTTGAGGGAGACAGATGTGATAGTCAACTGCAGTTTGGTAAATGAGAGAATACTATGCATCCTAAATAAGAACATAAAAGATATCACCAGAACTGTACCATGTTCCTCTTAGGGATATTTCAAGTAAGGCCTTTTTATTTGCCTCCTCACATACTGTTGTTTTTTCATATGTGTGATAATTTGTCTCTTTGGGAAAACTGTGATATTACTATAAATATTATTTTTAGTGGGTACATGTGTTTTATTTTATTAAACAGGAAAATTAATAAAATCCAGCCTAAATTGAGAAGTACTACTGAAGAAAAATTGTGCCTTTAATAAGAATTGAACCTGCATCCATTTTTTCATCAGGGAAACCACTTTTGCACTCAAAGCATGCCACGACTAGTTTGACCATGGAGATCAGCCTGACAGCAAGGCTTTAATTATCTATTTAAGGAAAGCACATTTCTTGTTGGGACTTCTACAAATCTGCTAACAAGAGTAATTTTTTTTAAAGAATTTTATTATTATTATTATTATTTGTTATTACTATAAATATTATTTTTGTGGGTACATATAGTTGAGTAAACACATCATGTACCCAGTAAAAATAATGTTTATAGTAATAAGAAATAATGTTGAATAATATATATATATATATATATATATATATATATATATATATATATTGTGATGTCAATAAACACTCATTGCCACTTATGTATTGTCAACAAATACTCATAATCACTTTTGCATTGCTCATTGTAGTAGAGTCTTTGTAATCACAGATACAACTATAGTAATGCCATTGAACAATACTGGTGTCAGACGCCTTCGAATAACACTTGCACTAATAGTACTTGCTCGATAATACTCGCTCTAAAAGTAACCACCGAATAGTGATCTGAATAGTAATTTGTATAGTGATCAGTTAAAGAAATAGTATAGTGAATAGTATAAAGAATAGCGATCCGTATAGTAATAGAGGATAGAGTAGAAATAGTGATCAATTAAACTCTCTGGTAAGCTGTGTTCAGACTCCAGTGTCAACAATGACACTTTATTCCTATATGACAATATATATATATATATATATATATATATATATATATATATATAGGATTAATATAAATAAATATAATTTGTCATTTAGATGATTGATGCTTTATTCAGTTTCATCCACACCTGTGTATGTATGCATTGCATTTTTGTATTACGCATTTGTATATTTCAAAGTTCTATATAAAATGTTTTCATGTATCTCGTTTTTATTTTGTTGTATTTAATTTCTTTGGGCTTTTCTAGTCCTACCTTCCATCATGTGAAGGTGTTAGAATATCACAGACTTTGCAGAGTAGAGAGGACCAAGATATTTCTTCTCCATTTCTGAGAATCTTATTGCTATTATTCTGCTTGTTTGTATTTATAGCTGTTATATTTTTCTATTGCAGTGTAGTATCTGCCTGGTCCTTGGACAATATTAGTTGAAATCATTTATGTTTTCTGACTGAGAATCTGGTATTATACAAGAATGTTAATGGTAATGGTAACAATAACCATTTCCATGCATGATTCATTGACCAAATAGTTAGTGAGGATGTCGTCTGAAATTCATGAAACCTTTTTATTCAAACAATTTTTCAGGAAATAAAACTTAAACTTTAAATATTTTTATAGCAATATAATTTCCAATGCATTTTTATAATAAAATAATTTCTAATGCACTTTTATAAAATTATCTCCAATGCATTTTTGTAGCAAAATCATTTCCTATGCATTTTTATAGTAAAATTTCCATTGCATTTTTGTAGTCATTGGCAATAATTTTTTATAGTAAAATCATTTGCAATGGTAACATTAACTGTTTCCATACAGGAAATATTCATCATTTATTTACCAAATATTTGATGTTACTGTCAGCTGTAGTTTATAAAATATTTTTGTTCAAACAGTTTTTTAGGATATTAAACTTCTCAAGTCCAATAAATGTTATACTTCGTACTAATATTGATGGGAGTTTCATTCAAAACTTTTGTTTTTGGTAGTGGAGAATGTTAACATCTTGGTTATAATATTATTTTCTCTTCTATCATGTGATACCTATTTTTATTTTTGTTACTGTTGAAAGTGTTCAAGTGATGTGGTTTTTGTTATTTGGTAAAGCTCTCTGTTTGTGATTCTGTAGCACCAGTCTATAGGATCATCTCAAAGATTTATTGGAGTTATCTGAATCATTGATCTAAGAAAATAGTTATATACAGATGATAGTTTAGACATTTCTGAATGACTTGGATGCTATTCAGGACATTCATATTAAAGTTTAAATCTAACAAGGCTATTTAAGAACATGACTTGAGTTTTCACCTCAATATTTTGGTCATGTAGCATTTTACAGTGCTGAATAAAACTATCCCTAGTACAACCTGTTCACTTTTCAATTTCTTTATCTCCTATACAAAATTTGTTATAACTGATCCAGATAACAAAGTATATAAAGAGTTTAAAATTTATTAATTCCATTCTGAATTTTTATGGCATGGTGGAGTCATGGTTGAGTAATAGATAGCAACTCAGATTGAGGAATCGGAGAGCCGAGTTCAAATTCCAGTCAGATCCATTACATTCACTTATGTGCTAATACCCTTGGGAAAGGTATGAATCCTCTTCTTTTTCTCCCAGCTATGGGTAAATAGCAGAACAGACGAGGTTCTATAGCCTTGGGTAGCAACCAATCTAGGAGAAGGAAAAATATAAAATGATGCAGTGTTTGTTTTGGTGCATATTTTTGGTGTGTTCTAGATTGAAACCTTGCATTGTTCAGTTAGGAGTCAGACTTTATTGCATGTTGACATTTTGTCCACAAATGAATGCCTTAAAGATGGAGAATGAAAAGTTGCACTTTTGCCATATTATGCTCTCTGGATTTTGGAAAGGACAAAGTATCAAAACTACGACAAAAATTATTCACAAGGTTTATTTGGATCATGCTATACAGCTCTTTGGATGGTCAAATGTAGTTTGGCAGATTTTATTAAGGAGATTTTAATCTAAATAATCACTCACACTTCAGGTGACCAACCAACATTGATAAAGACTCTCTGCATGCTCTCATAGTGAATAAACTAAAGATTTCAATGAAAGAGATTGCTAAGAATTTGAAAATTGATATCCCAACAGTCTTTCACCATTTGAAGAAGCTTGAATTTTTTCCAAACTTAACACATGGGTGCCACATTCTTCACCATGACAACACAAAACAGACCATACAGAAGCTTAAAGAATTGAAATGGAAAACATTCCAGAACCAACCATATTCTCCAGACTTGGCACCTTTGGATTTTCATTTGTTCCAGTCTCTACAGAACAATTTAAATGACAAAAAAATTGACAGTGCAGTCAGTTGAAAACTAACTCACAGCCTTCTTCCAAACAAAAAACACAAAGTTTGTATGAAAATGGCATCAACAAGCTTGTAGAATGATGAGAAATGTAGGAAATTCTGTCATCCAGGTTTTTTAAATTAAAAATCCCAATGTCCAAATTCCAAACAATAATAAAATAAAAATAAAGAAAATATGGGTATGCCTGTTAAATAAATCATTTTATTTACAAACACATGTACATGACTTCAAAAGAGTCAAAAAGGAGTAAAAATAGTGTTTAGTTGAGTTAAAGTCCCTGGGTACTTGGTCCACAGAAAAATCTGAAGTTAGAAAAGAAGAAAGAAAAGTAGTTCATTCACAATAAAAATCTATAGCTGAGAAAAGACTTTTAAGTAGTTGGTTCACAGTAAAAAGCTGTGGTTGAGAAAACACTTTGATCATTGGCAAAAAATTGTTGACTGTACCTGCTGTTGTTGTTGGAAATGATTTGTTTGAAGTCACTGACACATGTTTCTTTCAGCATGCACTGTTGTTAGGAAAAAACTATGTAGCCATGTCTTCTCTTGTGTTTGAACAGCTTGGAGAAAGTCACATTTCTGCTCTGGAAAGTTGAAATATGTTGGTCTTTATAAGGATTTTTTCCTGAAAATAGCTTTGAGAAAAATAGGGTTTAAATTTTCTCTGATTGGTCAAATATTTCACATGATGATGTTAATTTCTAACCAATAGATACTTTTATTTAAATGGTGTTTGTTGCATTGTGCAATTTTTTGGCATGTTTGTAATATTGTCTGTTTTTGGGTAGAAAATAAAGTTTTGGTCTGTTTCAATATGTTATATATGTGGGTATGTAATTGTGTTGGAAATAGGGTTTATTTTCATTAGAAACAATTATTAAAAACAATGGAGACTATGTACTTGTCTAATAAATGTTTTTGTGAGCATGTAAAATCTTGTTTTTAATTTTCTAATGGAGAACAAGTTTTTGCAATGATCTAATAGTATGGTATATTTAAATGATGTTCTAGACCCATTTCTTCAATTTGCAGAACATAGTCTAAAAAATATTAAACAGATTGGGACTCTTTACACTATTTACATTGTTCAGACTGTTGTCCTCATCTTTATTGTCATATTCACATTTTGGCCATTGTAGGCTCTGGCCTTCTTGAGGTGATATACGTTGGAATTTCAAACTGAACCCTTTCCCCATCAACACATGGCCCAGTGGATATAAGTGTTGGTTTAAGTAATTTAGAGACTTAACCCAAATTGTGAGTTCAATACCTGGCCACAGCAGAGGTGAACAAAAACTTGTAGAGTTAAGTTACTAAAGGGAAATAACTGAATCTGAGATGTCCAGAAAAAGCATAGCACATGGAATTAGAACAATCTACACTGGTGGATGAAATAAATGGATTGGCTCAAAATTCCAATGTATATCACCTGAAGAAGACCGGAGCATGCAACAGCCAAAACGTCATGAATATGAGAATAAAGATGAGGACAACAATCTGAACAATGTAAATAATGTAAATAGTTACAATACCTCATCTCAGAAATATAGACAGAGATTGGGACTCATTTCTTCGTTGTAGTACTCATGATAAGGTTTGAAATGAATTGCATTTTAGGTCTTCACCAGACATATATGCCTGGTATTTTGTTGATCAATACAGTTCCTCTATCAGATCAATGCAACCAGTTGAATAAGAGTTTGGAAGATGGTTTCTTATGGATGAGAAAAAGAAGTCTTTGTTGATGTAATCATATGATACTGCGAGATCAACATAGCAGACGTACAACTTTCTATATGACTATTTCATGGAGTTGTTTGATGACATATATGCTATCATTGCATTTCTTACCAAAACAAAAACCAAATTGGGTTCTTAAGAGTTGACTTTCTTAGAATAGTGATAGTCTAGTTAATAAAATAGTCATTACTACTTCCATCAAAATGGAACAAATTGAAATACCTTTGTAAATGAGAGGATCTTCAGTACTGTGGTAATGAAATAAGCATATCCCATTTACCCTCTTGCTTGTAACCATCCATCACAGTAAAATAAACATTTTTCAGCACTAAAAATTAGTAAAATAAAGCTTCATAAGCTCTTACTTAGAGTTGTTACTATATTACAAGGACTAACTTTTTATTTCCAAAGTGCATTTAGGCATGATAGACCCCACGGATGTTGGATGTGCTTTTTATTTCAGACTATTTTAAAAAATTGAGAAATTTTCTCTTGAATTCAGGGACAAACCAAGCTACTTCAAAACATCAGCTTCAATGTCAAGTGAGGTTTCATTGTTTTTTTTATTGCTTTCTTGACTACTTCATCACTAGGTTCATTGTTTATTTATGTTTTGAGAAAGATTTTGTCATGTTTGAACATAAACTAGTGCACCTTCTATTTCCTCTGGCATCTTCAGATTAGTGTGACTGGAACTGGCATGACTGAAAGTGTCTTTTGAGACCAGGACATTTCTTCTGTTTTGGCTTTGATTGCATAATATTGATTTCTGCTTTTCTCTATATTTCAAAGAAGGAATTGTGAATGAAGACCGGATAGAATAAAAAAGAATGCGAAGAAGTCAAAAGGTGAGAGAAAATCAGAGACATGAGATAATTGATAACCTTAAATGCTAACACTTTCTAGTAAGTATGAAAGTTAAAAAAGAGTCATTTCCTAAACATTCAAGTTAGCTGTATGGAACAATTAAGAAAGTATGCCTTTACCTTATATCAAGGACATTTTTTAATTCTCTTTTTCTTATCTATCTGATCCTTTTGTATGATATGTTATGGCAAGTGTCTCCTTTTGTTGCATTACTTGAGCAATTTATTTAAATTATTTCCAGGCTTATGGCCATATCATGTTGAAACACCAGTTCTCATGCAATTAAGTTAAGCAATGTTGAGGCTGGTCAGTACCTAAAAGGGTGACTGCTTGTGTAAGCCAGGCGCTATAAGCTTGGATGTGTGGGTGGTGTAATGGATAACAGCTTGGGATTGAAAATTGAAGAGCCCGTAATTAGCCATAGTTAAATGTAATTGGCAGAAATACCTAACAAACAGGATTGACAAAGTTTGCATTAACAAAAGAAAGAAAAGAACAAGGCAGACAATACATGCAAAGACGAAAGTAGAAAAAGCAACAGTAATGAGACAAAAAGTTCACAAACTAAGAATGGTGTTAGCACACAAAAGGAGTACAGATAAGTGACCACAGCATTCTGACTTCAAGACACGAAAGAACAGAAATATAGTAGATGGGACCAAGAAATGGCTTATCTTATTGGCTAGGAAGAAATCCCAGCATGCATCAGTATGTTTGTCAAATCTACACCAGAGATTAGAGTCTAAACAAATAAATTTGGGGAGGGAGATTTTTTGGCAGTCATTCCTAAAGGATTGGAACCTACAATGCTGAGTTCCTATTCCAGTCAGGTTCATTATATTTACTTACATGCAAATATCCTTAGGAAAAATATGAATCCACCTCTTCTCCCTCCAGCTATGGGTTAATTAGTAGAACTTTTATCAGTATGTGGCAGACATGATGAGGCAGAACCTGGGACGAGCACAACTGGTTGCGACTTGCCTTGTCCCCGCCAAAAAAAACCTGTATTTGCTTAGCATGTAAAGCTACTGCAGTTGAAATGAAGGAGAAAAAAAGCACTTACCGCTCTGCCGTAATCCGTCCTCAGCCAGATAACGTAAATGAATAAGGGGGGACTTGCATTGCATTTTTATGCAATGAAGATGCAATGCATTATGGGACAGAGACGCAATGAATTATGGGATCGCATGAAGACGCAAGGGATTATGGGTATATGGACAAATATAAAAGCAAGTAATTTTTCCCAGTGCTGGGTGCTTGGAGTGACGTTCACGGTTGGTGGCTGGAAAAGTCTGTTAGTGCGATTTTGAGACAGAACTCAAGAAGGAACGACTCGAGGTTGGAATACTAGTTGGGAGAGCTTGAATTTACTCGCTGGTTGCTGTTTTCTTTTTATTTCACCACAAAATCATTATTATCTCTAAAACTTCTTACAATCCCGAAATATTTTCTGGCTTTAAATAACCTGTAAAAGGTTGATAAGTCATAAAAAACAAAACATACAATAAAATTATCTTGCAGCTTGCTTGGCCTATCAAAACTTCACTTGTAAAGTTGAGAAACCAATTCATACTGGCGCTCATTTGGTTGATATCTGTTCAGCTGAAAATAATTCGCTCCTGGTTTGAATTCAGAGTTGTCTACTCTTTTTGTCATCCAAGATTTCAGTCTGCTCTGTTATTTTATCCATAGTTGGTGGGTGGGGGGAAGAAATAGTCATGCCTTTCCAATGATCGAATTTGAACCAAAATTGCTGTGGCAAAACATGATGAGGCAGAACCTGGGACGAGCACAACTGGTTGTGACTTGCCTTTTCCCCGCCAAAAAAAGAGCCCGTATTTGCTTAGCATGTAAAGCTACTGCAGTTGAAATGAAGGAGAAAAAAAGAAAGCACTTACCGCTCTGCCGTAATCCGTCCTCGGCCAGATAACGTAAAAGAATAAGGGGAGACTTGCATTGCCTTTTTATGCAATGCATTATGGGACAGAGACGGAATGAACTATGGGATCGCATGAAGACGCAAGGGATTATGGGTATATGGACAAATATAAAAGCACCTAGTTTTTCCCAGTTTGAGACAAGCTTGGAGTGCCGTTCCCGGTTGGCGGCTGGAAAAGTCTGTTTGTGCAATTTTGAGACGGAACGACTAGAGGTTGGATTACCAGTTGGGAGAGCTCGAATTTACTCGCTGGTGGCCGTTTTTCTTTTTATTTCATCACAATTGCTGATTCCATTTTCTGCTACTAATATCTCCTTTCCAATGATTTTTCTATATCAGATTGTATTGGAAAGAATGCAGACAAACTAAAATGAAAAACAATTAAATGGCACTTCCAATATTGAGTAGTTAATTGTGTTATGATTCTCTTTTGAGAATCATAACACAATGTCCTTTGTATCTTTGTAATTAGCTAATAACTTTTTCTATTGTATTGCCCCATTAAAACTATTACTGGAATTACTGGTAGAGATCAATATATCTTACCATCTGAAATATAGCATTACTATATTCACAATAGACAAATAAAAAAAAGGACATTTATATAAGCTTTGAGAGAAAATATTTTATCTATATATTTACAGAAATTGAAATTAGACAACAGTTTGTTCATGTAGCAAACTGAACCCATATTAGAAGATATAGAAAAATGAGATGATGGCTTAATTATGAGTTGACATGGTCATACATTATGCTAATGATATGAGCTTGACATAGAAGACAAGAGAAAGTGTAGGTCTTGAGCAGGTGTGATATCATTCTGATGAATTGGCACAAAATGAGGCAACATACAACAAAAACCACATCACTTGTGGACTACTAACAGCAGCAACAACTAAAATGGATAGCACATGTAACTCAAAGAGAAAATAATGAACTAATCAAGATGTTTACATTCCAAACCACTTCAAATAGAAGGTTTGAAAGGAAACCCTCAATACTGGAAAGAGCAACTGAACTTGAGAAACCTGTTTTCCTAAATAAGTGTTTTAAAAGAATGATTTTATAAATTCAACCAAAAACAGTACTGGCAGCTCAGTCAATGAATGCCAAATATTTCCTTGTAGGGAAATGGCTAATATTAACATTACCATCATTACCATACATCTTGTGCCTCTAGCTAGATTGTCATGTGATGCATTCCTTGTCTGTTGACATGTGCATAAATTATAACTGAGTGAAGGGCAGATAATTAAGTTTTGTAAGGCTATACTATCATTCTTTAGTCAAAAACCAGAAAAAGGGGGAAAAAAATGAAAAAAAGGTTTGCATTTATTTGCATAAATGTTATTTCTACAAGAAAACTGCAGCAAAACATTGTGAAAAGATGTAAAATGTGTTACTTCATCAAAAAGTAATTTTGATAATAAAATAATATAATCTGACAAGAACAAGACAAAACTAAATAAATGACTAGTGTAGTATATGATTCAGGCCAGGGAATCATAGAGGTTTGAATCAAATTTAATGTCAATCAAGAGCCTTTGTTCTGAAAGGAGTTGATCTGTGGTGACCCCAATATATATTGGGCTCACTATAAGAGATACTAACATAAGCCTTGTAAATCAAACGAGTTAGGTGCCTCAGAAGGTTGGCCTAGAAAATGACCTAATAGCCATCATGTACAGAATCAGGCCTCAAAATATGTTAGTGGCTGCAATGACATAAACAGGATATCAGCCCGGCTAAACTTAGGACACACACGCATGCACAAGACAACCAGACTACAGGAAGTTATATAAATGCCTGATCCATGAAGAGGAAGGGTGGGTCCCACACATACTCATTAAAACAAGATTGAATATTCAAAGATCTCAAACCATAAACTCCTTGATTGGCTGATATTAATTTGACAGAGTCTAGAAGTAATAAACAATTATTTTATGAATTAAAAATTTTATTTACACCATTTAAATTTGAACAATTGTCCTCATTTTTGATAATAAGGACAATATTCCAAATGTAAATAGTGTAAATAATAATAACTCTTTATCCCAGAAATTCAAGCAGAAGGTGATCAGGTGATGATAATAACAAAGATGAGTATATTAGTTTGAATGTAAATAGTGTAAATAATGATAACTCCCCATCCAAGAAATTCAGACAGAAATTATCAATTCAGTATGGACCCAATGTGATACACCTGTTGCGGACCCGATAGCGGTTGCAGATCTGGCTTACGAAAATAAGGCCTTGTGCCAGACGCTACACACTACTACCGGATCCCCAGACAAAGTAAAAAAAAGGAAATATAAAGAGACGTGCTCTTTCCACCGTACAAACGTACAAAGTGAAAAGAAGTAGACAGGCAAAACAACAAAAGGTTAAGAACAAACATAGATTTTATTAAGAGTTTAACAAGTAGTGTCTTCCGTGAAGACCTTCAGTAAATGTACTGGAAATGTAGTTGAAGAAGAGGCCAAGTAGATTGGTAAATTGTCTTCTGTGAAGACCTTCAGTAAATGTACTGGAAATGTTGTAGTGAATGAGAATAGATCTCGCGCCAAAATTCAAATCCAAGATGACTATGGCGGGAAGAAGTTCTTCGAGAAGAAAGGTTCAGAAAGTCAGTTGTAATGCATAGTAACATACGGCAAGGAAAAATACTCACTGCGAGAGTTTATGATTGTGAGTGTATGTAGTTCTTTTTAAAGTAACAGGTTCTGAGAGTATGCGTTCGAAGAATGTGAAAAATGCTCGTTCATCAGGTTGGAAGTTTTTTTTGAAGGTCCCTGGAAGTTGAGCTCGGTAGATGTTAGCTTCTGTTATGAAGGTGACGACTGTGTCGTATGTATTAAGATACCGAGACGAGCCATGAGGTCTAGGCAAGGTTTTGCCGAATAAAATTCTCTGCCAGTATCTATGGGTTCACCGGCGAGAGGAAAGTGAGCCGGACCGGTCAGGTCAAGCGACCTGGGGCGACTAATTTTGAAACGCCAAATTTGCCGTGACGTCAGCGCAAAAGCGCGCGAAAAATAAATTCTTCCTCATCTTCGGCTAAGACGACGGTTTACTACTATGACTGATCGAACGTGAGAGGAAGGGGTGAAAATGTCGCGCGTGCGTCACAATGAAGGTGGGGGTAGCGTGAATCCCACACACCCATGGAAGTGGTTGGAAGAACTCCATCAAAAATTGATACCACTTGATGTTCCTATACAGATGTAAAGACCTGAAGCAGTCTCACCAGGTTTATCAATGAAGACATTGGTCAATTCCAGGAAAGAGCAAAGAGTAATGGAAAGAGCAAGACACACTCTCATGAGCAAAAGTATTCTCCACAAGCCCTGGAAGAAACATCAGCTGGAACATGAAATATCTGAACAGACCTGGACATTACTTAGCACAAAAAAGATGAGGACAATAAACTGAAAGTAAATAGTATAAATAATAATAACTCCTCAACCCAGAAATTAATACAAAAATTATGAAAAGTTTTGTCTTGTATTCTTATGAGATGTCAACCACTAGGACTAACTATTCATGGATTTTATAAGCACTTGAATAAATAGGCATCAACAGAGAAAAAAAAGGTGATGATATGATACTGAACAAAGATCTTGTTTTTTTTAAATTCATAATTTATCTTTTCATTATTTTTAGGTCTTTGCTTTCCCATGAAAAACCTTGTTAGTTTAGAGGAGTAGATAGGTTTGCCTATTGTTCAATCCACACTACACCCCAGTCTTTTGAACAGGAGTAGAGGTTTATTCCTTGTTTCATACTCAGGATTGGGTTTCCAGTTCCTTGTAAAGTCTATTTCAACTCTATACTTTTAAATTCCTAAATTCAGAAATTTTATTTACTATTTATCTATTTTTTATTTCCTCAATAGGTGTAGATAGGTTCAGATATCATCCAGTTCACACTCTTCCCCTGTCTTTTGAACAGGAGTAGAGATTTATCCCTTATTTCCTGTTTAGGATAAGGTTTCCAGTTCCTTCTAAAGTTTTCTCATTCTCTTTCACTTCAAGTAGCACGTACTGGCACTATCGCCTTGCTTAGGGTGAATGGATTAAAAATAAAAATTTGTGACTGTTTTTTTATGCATCATGTTAACGTTGTGCTATGCTGGACAACTGTGAGTAACAATGAATGATGAGACTAAAGGTACTGTGTACTTATCTGTAGGAACCCATTGTGTGACTAACTCTGATTGCTAGTAGCCACATTAAGTTAATTAGTAATACCAACTTATTCAAGAGAACTGATGTGATGTATTGAAATCTATCTTCATAATCTTTATTAATTTCTTTCTTTAGCAAATCAAATGAGAAATGTACGGTTAATTTATAAGGGTGAATACAGAAGAAAATAAATCCTTAATAGTTCAACCACCTATCTTTAAAAAATAACTTTTATAAATTTACAATGAAGTTTAGTTAACTCTTCCTCTGTTGTAGATATGGAGCTTTTGCCAATTAAAATATTCTGATTTTGCTATGTCAAAGTCAGTTTTTTTCCTAAGACCTACTTTTAACACATTATTTTAAGTATATAAGGAGCTGTGATGTATTAATAAATACAAAGTTAATTCCCTTGTATATCTAAAGAAATAAGTCAAACATGATTAACATTTATGAACGCGGAGACAACTGACCCGCAGTGAATCTTTATTGCCATTTTGATTGGTTAATAAGGGAATGAGCTAAGGGAGATAATGAGGTTTTTATTTACTCAATACATCACATCAGTTCTCTTGAATAAGTTGGTATTACTAATTAACTTAATGGGATTTAATTTTTGTGAACTGGGGTAGACTACTTTCATGTTTGTTTGACATTATGCTAACCATATGTTTATGTGACATGCTGGTTTGTTGGTTACACAACCACTTCTGGTCACAGTTCTGTTAGAATCTGGTTGTGGCTCATGTGACAGTGGCTTCTCAGCTGTGATTGGTTGATATTGTTCTGGGTTGGAACTGATGATCAGCCTCTTTCAATGGTCATATGTGCCTTCAGTTCCTTCTATATTTATTTCCAGCTAGTGTTTTCCACGTTGCATAATCTCGGTTGATATCCATTTTTTTTTTACTACTCTTCAAGACTCCATACTAGCATACTTAACTCGCAGATGTTGGGGGGGGGGCGAAAAATCTTTTAAGTGCTTAGGGCCCCTATGGGTCTTGATCTAGCCCTGCTTGTGAGAAAAGGGTTGTAGGGTGAAAAATAATTTGTCACCCACAAGGACATGGAGACAGTTTGTACTCTATCGAGAATGGAAAGCAAACACTGGGCAGCACCTACCCATACAGCAGCAGTACTCCATTTTTGGCCTAATCTGGTTCTTGTAAAGGTTCAGGATAGCAGGAGGAGTCGGCAACCATTTTTCCAGCATCTTTAGCAATGGATCATATGTATGAGTTCCACTTGATACAGAAGTAGAAGAAAAGGAGAGTAAGAAAGGGATACATAAGAGGGCAAGAATCATGTTCTTTATTGTTTGATAGGGAGCATGTATTAAATGATAATACAAGGGAGCATACATTAAACGATAATGTAACATGTAGGGCTAGCAACTCCACCCTGTAAAAAGTGATTCCTACAGAAACCACAGCAGCAACACCTAATGTGATGAGGCTCGGGTGCTCTACTCTATAGGGTAGTCAACAGGGTTAACATAATATAACATTTATCCTCATAAGATAAACAACGAATCACTGTTTTTACTACAAAGAGTAAATAAGAAAAAAATTGTTAGTTAAGATTTTCTTGTTTTTTAGAAGTAACAAAATATAAAGAGAAATTATTCTTTTTGCATTAAAAACATTTATTCAAAACTATTGATACAACACGTGATAAATTGTAAAGTTCTAAGGAGAATGGGGATGACAAAGAAATGATGAAAACAAAAGAGTCAGTGAAGAAAGAAAGCTTGAAGAATTTAATGCTTACAGGATACAGTGGAGGTAAGAGTAGCAGAGAAATTCATAGAGTGATCCACTTGACAGGTGTGCATAAATGGATAAAGGAACAAATATGACAAAAAAAGAGGTCATAAAGAAGACAGTATATTCATGATCCTAGGTGGTGGGGTGCTGATGAACATCTGACTTTTTGCTGAAACTACAAACTAAACAGGAGACTGTTTCTTAGCTTCAGTCTATGACAATATTCCAGAAAAAGTCTATAGGTTTAATTCAAGAATAAATCTATAGGTCTCATTCTAGAAAAAAGACTGTAGGTCTCACTGCAGAAAAGTCTGAAATTTTTATTCCAGCAAAAGACTTAGGTCCTATTCCAGAAAATGACTGTCAATTTCATTCCAGAAAAAGACTATAAGTCACATTCCAGAAAAGTCTATAGGTCTCATTCAAGAAAAAAGACAAGACTGTAGGTTTCATTCCAGGAAAAGACTATAGGTCTCATTCCAGAAAAAGTTTGTAGGTCACATTCCAGTAAGGACTGTAGATCTCATTCCAGAAAAGACTGTAGATCTCTTTTCAGAAAAGACAAGACTCTAGGTTTCATTCAAGAACAAGACAAGACTGTAGGTTTCATTCCAGAAAAAAAAATAGGTATCATTTCAGAAAAAACTGTAGGTCTCATTCCAGAAAAATTTGTAGCTAACATTCAAAAAAAAAAAATGTAGATCTCATCCCATAAAAAGTCTGTAAGTCTCTTTCCAGAAAAGACAAGACTGTAGGTTGCATTTTAAAAAAGAAAATGTATGTCTTAATCCAAAAAAACCTGTAGGTTTTATTCCAGAAAAAAGATTATAGGTCTCATTATAGAAAAAGTCCTAGAGTGTATGTCTCACTCCAGAAAAAAAGAATGTGGGTTTCATTCCAGAAAAAAAGACTACAGGTCTCATTCCAGAAAAGACTACAGGTCTCATTAAAAAAAAGACTCTAGGTCTCATTCCAGAAAAAAGTACTGTAGGTCTCGTTCCAGAAAAAGACAAGACTGTAGGTCTCATTCCAGAAAATAAGTGTATTTAAAAATCAGCAGAGAAAATGTTTACAATAGGATAATAGATCTGAAAAAACATGTTTATTCTGAGTAGATCAGATAAAATTTAATATCTGATTTAACACCTACCACACCATTTTTTATTTTGTCTCATCTTGCTTGAAGTATTTTCAAGAGCAACAAAAGAACCTGTAGAGAGCTATAATCGCCCACGTCACGAAGGGACATTACACATACAGAAAAAAACAAACATTCACAATTATTAGGATTTTACAATTTTCATAGTGTTGTGTATATAAAAAAGTTGTGATCTTTTATGTCAATGAATTGCATCCAAAATAAAATATAATTAGTACAAATTATTATTCATAGCTGTCTTTGCTCGATGTTTCTCCCTAATTATTTTTTTCCTTAAGAAGCTTCACCAAACTATCACAGTTGTTAAGCAATTAGGATGACAAAAAAATCTGTTGACTTCTCCAGTTGTTGATGAAATAAGACGGGAATGCTTCAAGGGAGGTAACTTTTGTTACCTTTACTCTACTAAGTAGGACAATCAGTATAAGCGAAATGATTACAAAATAAAAATCACGTTTTGTAGGTTAGATGATAGCAACCTGGTTTTCATGCCATTACTACTGTAGTGAGTTCGATACGCACCGGATGCCCAATGCCTGAGAGGTTGTAATTTGTACTACGATAACTTTAGTAATTTTTTTTTTTTTTAATAATAAAAGGATAATTCAAATTTTAGAATGGCATTTATATAATTTTAAATTATTTTATAATTTTATCAGATTTTTTTAATTACAATCCTGTGGTAAATGATGATTTAAAAAACTAGCCCAGTTGCTGGTTGCAAATAAATGCTCAATATGATGTCCGAGTAAATACAGAGTTATTTCCCCTGTAATCATTTATTGTCAATAAATCATAGGGGCCTGTGGCGACTGTCAAAGAGACTCTTCTCATGTGTTGTTACGGTTAAATACACAATACATGTTTAGTATTCAGTCTTTATTAATCGTGGTAATGCATGATATAACAATAACAACATATAACAATAAAAAAAACAAAGATGAAGATACTAGTTTAAATAATGAAATTATGGTAATATTTAATTTCAGAATACAGACAAAAAATTTATTGAACTTTTGTCAATAGAGCATTCCCAGTTACTGCATTTGATGACAGATAATACTCCTATAAATAAAATATGTTGTTAACAGGGGCAAGAAATGGTCTGTTAATGCCTCCAAAATGAAACTGCTGTTCATTTTAGAGAATCTTTTTTGCATTCTGTCAATGTGGCTGATGCTAACCTCCAGGAGAGACACTCATTGCTTCTCAGGCTAACATTTTCCATTAACATGAAGTGGAAATATTATATTGAATCAATTGCTATGTCTACTGCTAGGAAAGTTGGTTCATTGTGTCAGGCTAGATAATTTTTCTCACTAGAATCTATCTTACACATTTATAAGTCTACCATTTGTCCATGCATTGAATATTGTTGACACATCTGGTTTGGTGCTCCTGGAGACACAAGATGACAACTGATGCTATATTTGAATTTTTGAAGGTCATAGTTGTCAGGAAAGCAAAAAGGCAGAAGAAAATTCCACAAGTGAGAGAAGAAACTATTAGCATAGAGCTTATGGTTACATCTAGCAATTTAAACAATGAAATTATAAGACCTAACTGCCAATCTTGTACTGCATTTACATAAATTCATAAAGTCAAGGTACCAAAGAGGAAAGCTCATCAGAACAATTAGCATGAAAATATTTATAATAAAGACAGAGGAAAGCTATATTATAGTGGTGGGAAAGTGACTGAAGCTGAGATGCCAGGTCAGGACTGATGACATCAGCATGAGTGGTTAGAAGGCAGAAAAAGTTTTCTAAGGTCATTAAGAGAGAGCATTGTTTTGGAGGTGTTAAAATACTTAAATTTTGAGTATTGATATATTTTTGTACTAATGAAAAAACAATTTAGAATTTTTTCATCTCATATTTTTATACTGTAGTAGACATTAAAATCTTTTCGCTAGACACACATGCACTGATAACCCTGTCAGAAAAAAAAAAAATTTTCAGCTTTTGGGCATGGGTAGAAAATAATTGGGATCATGCATGATGTGAATCCAAAAAGAGGTTAACACTCTCTCTTTCACCTTGGGCCAATACTGGGATAGGATGCCAAAATTACTTCTTCATACAGTAGCTGCACAGTGCACACATCACTCACTCTTTAACTCACCAACAGAGTAAGGCTCAATTTTTTCTTTATCCTTTTTACAAAGACAATCTTAAGAACATTCTTGGAATTCACACTTTCTTTCAGGAACTTTCCTTGAAAATTTCTCCACTTATCAGGCCATTCCTTGACAGCTTTGGAGTAAATCTCTGCAGGTTTTGATGTGAAGAAGTTTTAAATGAACAGTTGAATCTGGTTTTCATTAGCTGAGAATTAGGAAGGTCGTAGTTAGAGAGGATATAAAAGGAACAGAAGACTAGGTAGCGGAAACAATGTAGAAGAGGTTTATTAAATAGATGAGAATTAGGAAGGCCGTAGTTAGAGAGAGTAACAAAGGAACAGGAGACTAGGTAGAGGAAACAAAGAAGAGGTTTATTAAATACTAATGTATAGAAAGGAAATACTTGAGTAAACCAAATATTACTCAAATCCTCCTCTAATGTGGCTACTTGCCATATTTATAAGTAGGAGCAGTCCATTGTCACAATAGTAGGGAAGAATCTTACTCTACAACATTAGCATATGCCAAATTTATTTTTGTTATATACAATGTTTCATTGCAAAAGTAACAAACAAAAAACAATGTATTGCAGGTGAGGTGGAAAGAAAAAGAGACAAGATATGTTAAAATGAAAATATCTGTATTACCATTGTATACAAAGTAGAACCTTTCTTGTAAATGAGTGAGGCAATGCTTGTGGGCAAAGGAGTCTGAACTTGAAGTGCTGTATAACCCCCTTCATGCTGGGAAGTCAATGGCACCAATTCAATAGTAATGTTGCATTCTCTCTCTTGTCTTCTCCATTGTTCGGTGATTGCTAAATTCTTTTGGGTAGCAATGAATAGCATCAACACAGATAATTTTAACATAACTATTTTATTAATATCAACATGTACTAACTATCCAGTGTGGGGGGTCATTCCCCCTCACTGAGGAGCTGTTTCAGTCAAAAAAGAGAACACATGTACATTGCTTGATGGTTAAGACTTGATTCCCTGAAACCTTTCTCCTATCTTCTTTCCCATGCTAGCTCAGCCAATCAAAATTGACTTCCCATATTATGGCTTGCATTATTAACCTCAGGAAGTCAGAACAGAGATACACTTCCTCTAAAAAATAATAGTCTGCTAAACTATTATTTAACAGAGGATGGGTTAGTTGGTAATGTACAGGCCTTGCTTTGAAGTTTGCATCAGGTTGGTTGGCTGAGGGGCTGCTGTGAACTAACTTGAGGGTCACTGAGTGGGTCTTTTTAAGCAGTTAGGTTGGATAAATGACTTAGCATTTTTGTTACAGTTTTGCTTTAGTGTCAACGTTTATGATTGGCTCTGACGTTTAAATTTTATTTTATGTTTTTTGGATTAGTTTTGTGAGCTGGATGTGATGCTTGGAGCTCCTGTCCAGAGAGTGACTTTTTTGAATTTTGAATTTTGCTTTTGTAGTATTCACATCCAGATAACAGATTTGATTTAGAGTGAATCAGAAAAAGGTCTAATTTGAAGTAGAGTGCAACATTCTTACCTGCCATGCATGATTTATAGGAATGAAATACTGTATATATTTTTCAACCAATAAAATTCACTCAGAATGTTTATTGGATAAACAATCATTACAAGGGCACATACTGCCAAAATACTTGCAGATGTAGTTGTAGATCTACCACATATTATTTTTGGACCATTTAAAAAATAACAATAATTCCCTTCTGAAAATTTGAGAAAAAAGATTTTTGTGAGCTAGTGTGAAATTATTTCCTAACAAATGAAAACCTTGTATTCAAAAAGGTCACACCTATATGTGAAATTAGATTTTGAATCCCTTACAGATATAAAAATAGAAGCATACTTCTTCTCAAGGCTCAAAACAATTTCAGAGGCCAGTTTGATCTACACATGCATACACACCTGCACCCCCCACACACAATGGAAACAAGACAGCCAGCAGCCACTGACTAACGCCCTTTCTATGCACATGAGAGATGTGATTAACCAGCAACCACCGACTAAGCATTTGTTTACTAACTCACTGTCTTAAAGTAAGTCTGTCCACACATTTCACAATACACTAATAACACTTAATTACTTTAATTAATTAATTAGTTTGCATGTTTATTTTGTATCCCTCTTAGATATAAAAATAAAAGCATACTACTTCTCAAGACTCCAAACAGTTTTAGAGGTCAGTTTGAGCTACATGAATCAAAGATACAACAGCCAGCAACCACAAACTACAGCCTTGTCCATGCACACAACAGAAGGGATTAACCAGTAACTGTCTACTAAGCCTTTGTCTATGAACTCACAAATACATTAGGCTGACTGTCACAAAGTAAGTCTCTTCACATATTTCACAAAGCAATAAGATTGCTTAATTATTTTATAAAACAAACTTCACTGCAAGGAAAATTGAACATTTTATTGTTATTGTATATTTCTGAAAAGAATATATAAACTTTATTTCAACTGATATTCTGCTTCTACTTGTCCTTCAGAAAATAACCTTTTTATATGTTTCATTTAAAAATGTGTTGTTGTGGTTGTTAAATGTTTAGAATCTTTGGGTAGATGGATCCCAACAGATTATTCATATGCTTAATAGTCAGGATGATACGCTAGTCATTAAATTTGGTTTCCCAAAATGGAAATAACTTATGATACAACCTAATAACCTAGTTTTTTCATTTTTATAGCCACTCAGATTTTTTCCTTATAGCCTTGTTTGATAACCAGTCATTGATAGATTTATTTGGGTGTATCCCTATAAATCATTCACTCATGATCCATAATCCAGTGTCTTTGGAGTTGTCTACAAGTTTTTTCTCCAAGATTTTTAGGAAAAACTTCCAAATATGAGTCCAAAAAGTGAACTTTTAGACTTATGTTTCAACTCAAATCCTGAAGCTTGATAAACATTTTTTCTCACAAATTATTTATAATTTGAATCTTTTGTATTACATAAGTTCTTTGAACGCTACCTAAACCTCCTGTCCCAGGTTATTCACCATGCCATCATATTCATCAAAAATGCATTTTCTAATATCATTTCCAACAAATACACACTTTTTTAACTGAGCTTCAGAAAAAAACACAAAACCATTGGCACAAATACATAAAACAGGCTGTATCTTTTAATAGGGTTTTAACAAACTACTTCCTTAACCTAAGCTTAATATGTCGCATTGGCAACAGAATATTTTCTGGGTTCATCATGTTAGGTTTGATGATGTTTTTGGCATCAACTTGTAGATTCTTTTTCTTTGGTCATTCCTCTGAACCCAAAGGAAATTCTTGCTTCTCCTGTCTCACTCACACAAAAAACATATCCTGGCTGCTGACACAGTAGCATTTACAGAAATGTTAGCTCTCCATATATGAGGCAACAGTGTTAGTTGATTTTCTAAAAAACATTTAACATGTACAGTATATTTCTTTTCAAAGTTTATAATTAGCAACAGGTATTGATATCTATTTATCACCATTATGAAGAAGTATTCTTTTCAAACTTCTCTAGATGAACCTGTTGTCTCCACTCTTTTGCATTGTAAGCAATACCAAATTTCTGCACTAGACAGTTTATATCAGTGCAATAAACCAAAGATCTTTGCTGAAATATAGTGCAGCATCTTTTTTTCTCTATTTCAGTACCAAAAGAAAGTTGAGTTTTTTAAACTATTACACCTCAAGCAAGGCAACTAAGATGCAAGGATTTACTGAGTGTGAAAGAATGTGAGCAAAAGAAAACATTATTAATACAAAAACATTGTATCTGATGAAATCTGGAAGCTAACAATAATAATCACTTGTGATATAATTTTAATTTTTAATTTCTTTTTTAATCATTTTACCCCAATCAAGGCAATAAGGCCACTAAGACGTAAGGGGATACTGAGTGTGAGAGAATATGGGAAAAAATAACATTGTTAAGAAGAGAGAACAATAAAAGAACAGCAATTAAGAAGACAGGCAATAATGATTGACACTGCATTTAGATTTTTGAAGATCAAAGTTAACATTAAAGGAAGTGTCCGAAAGAGAGTTTCACAAGTTAGAAGTGCGAGAAAAGAAACTGTTACCTTGAAGATAAATTTTTTTTTATTAATCTGGACCCCAAGGGCGTAGCAGCATTTTTGAGGAAAGTGATGTTTCTGATTAAATAATTAAATTCTTACTGTAAAAATAGCTGTGGCTCATTGTTTGAATATTTTAGGACAAATTCTTCATTTTATCTGCAGCATTTTCTTCCTCTGAGTGAATTTCTACATTTCACAATTGACAGATGGGGTAAGGATAAGTAGATCAGATCCATGTGGAGCAGGTCTTATTGCTGGTGGAAAATTAGACTAATACTTTATGTTGTTTTTATTGAATTTTGAATAAAAATAGTAATCATCATTATGGTATTATGGTTTTCTCTATATCAGTGGTTCTCAACCGTTTTTGACCAATACACCCATTTCACCATAACTCAGAATGTTATTCCCCCCTTTCAAAGATTGTTTGACTCAAAAGGTGAATTCTAAGTAATATGCATATATTATTGAAAATCTTCATTCCTTTTCATATTAGTACATATACATTTACATGAATTATTTTTATAGACAATTTTTTACAAATTTAATAATACAATAAAAATACAATAAAAATGCTGATGGATTTTAAAAATTGAATATGTGTCCAGTAATTTGTTTTAATTCATAACTAATTATTAAATAAATAAACTGGAGCATATTTCAATAAACCAAAGTTCAATAGAATTTCGGAGTATTGTAATTCAATAATCAACAAGTTCAATAAAAGGTCAAGGGAGTTAAATTGATTTTGTTCTGATGAAAATTACAATTAATAAGAGAATTGTGAAAAACTAACTATTGTCTGTACACATTTTTCCACTTTGTCTCATTATCTAAACTAACAAATTCAAACATATACTATAGTGTATGCATTGTGAAAACTTTAAAACAATGTTATACAAAATAACTGTTATATGAAGGAGAAAAATGATTTTCATTCTGAACTCAGTGCCCTCCTCACCCCTCAATATATATATATATATATATATATATATATATATATATATATATATATATATATATATAAATAGATAATCTGCAATAACCAAAATGATTTTCTATGTTTACCTGTGTAACGTTTTATACTTGTAATTCGTGGTAATACATGAAATTAGAAAACAGAGTTATCTGCCCTTTCACCTGTTTTATCCAGCCAATAGAATCAACATTATTGTTATGTGCATGCTTACAAGTAACCTCCAATTTTGAGCTGTTAATTCAGATTTATGCCTGTGCTTGCTGGTTATATCCCCCCAGCTTCACCAAATAAATCAACACCATAAAGCAACATTTGTAAAAGAAGTTTATGGGCTAGTAGGCAGCAATAGCTAACAATAGAATTAATAGTTGACATGATGACATGACATTTTAGTATTTTGGAAGGTTGATATGTAAGAATTTGTGGAGTGAAGACAGTCAAGCACCAAATGACAAAAAATAGTTTCTAAGTCAGAGGACCATGCATTCTTCTGGTTAATAAATTAATGCTTTGAGAATAAATTATTGAACATTTTTCAACCAACAGGTTGATTTCTTTGAAGGGTGCTTAAGCAAAGTTTCTAGACAGACAAATGAGTAAGGAGAGACAGACAGCAACAGATACCAACAGTTTTGTGTCATATCAGCTTAAAAGAAATTCCCTTATTCATTCATCCATCTTCCTCACCAAGCTGCATAACACTTACACTTTCCTCCTCACTTTCTCTTTTGCCTATTCTTTCTCACACATATGCACAAAGAAATCACATTTCTTTTCATCTTAACAAACAACTACAAACAAGGACAGTAGGAACTTTAACACTCATACATGCTAAGAAAAATTTAGTTCTAAAAAACTTGAAAATAAAAATATCTTAAATTTTATATTTAAGCATCTTTTTCACATTTTTGTTGTGGGTTGATTCAAATTCACAACAAATTATTTTAGGTATGGCAATAATTGTATTTTCATTAACAAATCTGGTTAAATGTGGCTTGTTGGACCAAAACTACCAGTTTTCAGTGGTACTATTTTGAATCATCAATAGTTGTATGTTTCTATGCTAGTTTATTTCAGAGGGAATTTTCACAACTTAATCTTTGTTACCATAAATATAAAATCTTCAGATATTGGTTAGAATTTTAGTACAATAATAACATGGCATTTGACTGTTTAATAGGCCTACTTATGCAAAATGTCATTTCCTGTCTTTGGTATAATGATTTTCCTGTTTATCTATTTTTGTTTTTGCTTTGTATTAGTTGACACCCAGTTTTTAATATCAATTAATACAACAACATATACACTATCATTTTTGCATCTTCCACCAGAGGTACTTGCTTGTTGTCACTGAAGACCAAGTGACAGCAAGCCCTTTCAAATCCCTAGCACTCACCAACCTAAATAAATTTATAGTATAAATTAATAATTTCAGTTGTCTTCCTCTACTCTCCCTATAAGCGTCTTTTGAATAGTTCCCAGTGTATGAATCAATATGAGAATGACTTGAATCATCCTCATTCTCTTTGTAATCTAATAGTAAGAAGGAAGTTCCACTCAGACAGCTTCTTTCCAAGAACCTCTACTTTGTGGAACAGACTTCCAGGTGGAGGTTTCTCCACTATGATCTCAGCCACTTCAATTCTAGTTTCAACTTATTATCTATCCTAAATATCCTCATAATCTGCATGTCTTACTTCTCTACAACAACTTCATTCAGTAAACCTCTACCTTGGGTGGCTCTTGGGTCTTGTTATGGGTGAACAATAGTATTGAAAAAAAAAAGAAAATTTTATTTTTTACTTTATTTCGTCTGACATGGTGATTATTTGGTATAGCATACCTTATTATTTTACAGATAATTTTCTTTGCAGTATGATTATTCCCTTTTATGTTTATTAAATATATATAAAAATTCCTGGCAAAATGTGTATTTGAAATGGTACACTTAAAAATTCCTACCAACCTGAATATTCCAGACCCATCTTGGGTATGATGATAAGCTACATGAAGGCCTCTGATCGGGGGGTTTTGAGGAGCGTGGAATCACTTCTTAATTACTGTTGTCCCCAGTTCCCAGATCCACCCTGACCCGGAGTGGTAGCACCTGTTAGGGTCCCAGTTATGGGCAAATAGTTAACCACCAAACTGGTGGCAAAACACTATGAAAGTATAAAAAATTTTATAGTTAAAATACCAGCAATACATTTTCATAGTAAAAAAAAATACCAGCAATATGTTTTTGTAAAAAAAAATTAAAAATTTAAAAAAATTACTAGCAATACATTTTTGCAAGGCAAAAAAAAATTACCAAAGATACATTTTTGTAAAAGAAATTACTAATGAGCTCAAGAAAATTAAATTTCAACATTAAATGACCCAGAAAGTATTGATATGCCACTAAACAAACAAATAAATAAACTATTCCAGACATCACTTGTACTGGCTACAAGAGTAGGTGTATTTGGTTTGGAACTGACTTCATTCAGAAATATTGCTGCAGCAGCTGTAATCACAGCATACATTTAAAAAAAATCTGTCTATACTGGTATGTTTGTGTTTATTGATTCTAGCATTGAAAATGGAATAATGAAAACAACATTTTAAGCCTATCATGCTTTGTTATTTTGAGAAAGGTAAACATGTGACTAAGATACAAAACAAAATTTAAACAGTATATGGTTATAGCTTGCCTAGTGGACTACTGGATAAAATGAAAGAAAGTAAAAAAATAAAAAAATTTAAATGACCTTACTTGAGAACTGAAGTAGCTGTCTGTTGTGGCCTTGTTAGGGCCAGAAATAAAGACATAAAAAAGAGGAATTGAGTTAAACAAATATATTAACAGAAACAGTAATACAAACATATACAAACAAGAGTGTTCAGTCCAACTGTCAGAGCTGACTGCTGAAAACTTCCCTCTCCAAAAGGCAGTACCTACTCCTATTTATAGCTGGGAGAGTCCATGTGTGCATGGATAAATTACCATAACACTGTCATACATGGAAGTGAAAAATTTTTTTTAATACTATTGTTCACCCAGTACAAGTCCCAAGAGCCTCCCAAAGTAGAGGGTTACTGAATGAGGTTGATGTAGAGAAGTAAGGCGAGTAGATTCTGAAGATATATAGGATTGATAATGGTGGAATCTAGACTTGAAGAGGCTGAGATCACAGGGGAGAAACCTCCATTTGGAAGTCTGTTCCACAAAGATTGGTTCTTGGAAAGAAGGCACCTGAGTGAAACAGTATATTTTGGTAGCAATTCTTCATTTAGATATGTACAGCATAACGTCTTTTTGATTGTTGTCCTCAACTCTTATGTCTGTGGAAACCGAGCTATGCTTCCAGGGTAATTGTTATCTTAAAGGGTGTTTCTGATGTTGGTTATCTCTTTTGGTCTATCCATATTGCCACTTAAGTTTAGCTCTATTCTGTAGGGAGCAAACTGTTACATTTTTCCCAGGATCTGATCTTCTTCTGATTCACACTACACTATTTTCCACCACTAGTCAGACGTGAATGCTCCAAACACCCAAAACTCAACTAAAAATCTGTCAGCTGCACAGGGCTTTACACATATCTTTCATTTACTCAAACACTGTAAGAAAAAAAAAGAAAGCTATACAATCCAGAATTTCCACCCAATAGCACCCACTCACACCTAAAGAAACAAAATGAAAGCTGGAATCAATTTGAGCCTCAAAAAGGACATAAAAGCCCATCAAAATGACATTGGTCAGTGGGATGGAATCTTGACCTGAGATCATATGCTCATCAAGATGCAACCCTGCAATCATCAAAGATATCAGACTCTAACAGCTTGGCAAATGCCATCACCCCACTTAATTTCCCCATCCTTCCACACACCTTACCCGGATGCCTTTACAATTACACTTATCTCTTTTTTTAATATGAGATATCTATCCTGATTTTGAGCCAAGAAGAGAGAAAGACAAAACACAAAATTCTTTTTTGATATAAAATGAGGAGAAAAATTTAATTAATCTTCTTGGCATGGGTAAATCAACTGTTAATTTTAACCCCTAAGCTTCATATAACTATAAACTCAGCTGTCCTTATATGATTGCTAAGAATGTTTACTACTCTTGGCCACAGATGACAAGTTCTTCCTAGAGACCTCCAGCTCATTCTAGACCTTGAAACCACACTACCTGATCACTTTCAAGAAACTGGCTATCTCTGATTCACTCTGGTTAGTGGTTAATGTTCATTTCCTGTGTCAGGTTAGAAGCTGTTATGTTAATGCACTTAATGTCTGAAAGGAAAATGTGAATGTTAAAATTTATTGTTATCACAATGTTTCTTGTTGGGATTCTCTGGTTGTTCGCACTTGTTCAGCTTTTCTTGAATCTTGTTAGACGTGAACTATCTTCCTCATTGCATACAATTTGTAGCTGATGTCTGCTTATACTACTTTTCTTGACATGTGTAGTAATAGAAAAATACATAAATAAGAATCAACAAATAATAACAAGGAGAACAAAATTACACCATCTCTAAAACTAGATGTATATTTAGAAATGCGAGGCAATAAAGTCATATTTCGACCAACCAATCAGAAACTGTCCTGACCAGGATACAAACATCATAGTCTAGTGAGTGAAACAGAAACAAGAGCTGCTTCCAACCAGGAAATACAGTCACTAATCGTGAGCCAATCAGAAGTGAAGTGGAAATTTCAAATCAGATCTATAGATTTGTATATAATGAGATGGAAAATCAACCTAAATCAGAATCGATGAATTACTTTTATCTTTCTCCAATGATGTGACCATTGTAACATACCCAGAGCCAAAATACAATGCAAGCATGACACACATCTGGCATAGATACATTCAATACTTACACCCCACTGTTGACTAAGATGTTCACAAAGTCCCACATTGACACTAAAGCATACATATTTCCTTCACCTACATTTTAAGCAGGCACCTTCTATATTTGAATGCATATATACATACATATACATATATATCTACATTCTCCCAGACACTCTTTGGTATGAACCAGGACAGTTACATTTGAATTCTTGAACCTCCAGCTTTCAATCTGTATTTCTTATTGTGTTATGTAAAAAATTATTTTGTATATATTAGTGTTTTGTGTGTTTTCTTTTAATCGATACACAAACCCATATAGACCTATAGTGGAAGTGAACGTTGTCATAAGATAACCTCCACTGACTACCATACACATTCAGTGATGAGTCTCATTTACTTTTTTTTTTTTTTTTTTTAAGCGTATCACCCCAAGCAAGGCTGGAGGCCACTATCACGCATGGGGTTACAGAAGGGTTGGAGGAAGAGCAGATAGGAGTGGTAAAGGAGAGGATGTGGAGAAAGAGAAGGACGGAGGGTCCATCAAGGCAAGGGGATTACAGAAGAATTAGAGCGAGAGCAGATAGGAATGAAAGATGAAAGGATGTGGAGAAGGGAAGTGGATAGATCAAGGCAACTGGAGATGACGATTGACGCTACACTTAAACCGTTGGAGATTGTATTTGTCAGGGAAACAGTACTTACTGCTGTTGTGTTTGATGATATCCTGTATCTGCTGAATGAACTCAGCTGTTGTTATATGCCCACTAAGAATGTTTCTTCCTCTTAGCCATAGAGGTCTTGTCCCTGTCAGAGGCTCCCAGTTCATTCATGACCTTGAACATGAAGGATCTGGCCACTTTCAAGAAGATGGCTACCTCTGAGTCATTGCATTTGGTAGCTAGCGCCACAAGCACAATGTGCTTTTTCATTTCCTGTCAGATGGTTGTCTCATAATCTTCACTTCCTTCTTCCTCCTCTTATGTTCATATCACACACCTTATTCAGTAACACTCTACCATGAATGGCTCTTAAGCCTTGTAGTGTTTCATTTATAAGTAGCTGTACTTAAATTTGACTAAATTTTAAGCAGCTCTACTACTAATATCAGTTAAATTATTCTTTTAATCCAAAATATGTTTTGGCTTTAAATAACTTGCAAGGGTTGATAAACCATAAAAAACAAATCAATCAATCAATCAGCTCTTGAATGCTACAATTCTGACATCTTGAAGTCAAAGGTCAATCGCCATCTGTCCTCCTTATTCTTATAATTTTCACTTCTACCTTCTCTTACATAATATCAGTCCTCCAATATGGCAGTGAATGCTGGACAATTTCCTCACAGATGTAGAAGAAATTTGAAGCAACAGAAATATGGTTCTACAGAAGGATGCTGAGGATACCATGGACATGTGAGCAACAACAAAGTTTTAGAGAATATGGAAACAAAAAAGACACTTCTACTTAAAATTCGAAAGAGATCATTGAAATTTGTAGGGCATATGAGGAAAGAGGGTTTAGAAAATTTGACACTCACAAGACATATTAAACACAAGTGAGACAGAGGAAAGCAGTGCATAACCTATCTAATGAGCTTGTATAAATGATTGGCAGAACAGGGATTAAGAGAGCGAGAGCAAAAAACAAACTACAAAAATGGGAAATTGTGAAGAGCCATGATTGTACACATCCTGAAGGGACACAAGAAGAATAACAGATAATATTTAAATCTCATTTAAAAATAATTTTGACTGTGTTAGGCAAAGGTTAATTTTTTTCATTTTTCACACTTTTGATTAAGAGAAATGAAAATAAAAATGTTATTTAGTATGTTAATGCTATGGCACAGCTGTGTTTCTGTGTTAGCCACTTCAGACTCTAATATTTTTGGACACTGACACAACAGAGAAATTTCTTGTGAAATATCTTGTAAGTTGGTTCTATGTCAGTAAGTAAAGTAATAGTCTTTTGTAAAGGAATATTTTGTTTGAGTTTACAAGCTAATATATAACTGAATAATTACTGTAAAAACCCAAGGTAGACTGCATTAACAGGTAGAATTGAACAAATGATAGATAGATAGAAAAAAAGGGCAGTTATTGACAAACTGATAATAAATTAAGATAGCTATGAACACACTTAAATACATAGATAGACAGACAGATAGATAGATAGCAAAAACAGGCATTTATTGATAAACTGGTAAAGATAGATATGAACACGTTTAGATAGATAGATAGATAGATAGATATGGATAGACTGAAAAGATAGGTGTAAATAGACTGAAGTAGATAGATAGATAGATAAAAAACAGGCAGTTATTGATAAACTGCTAGATAAATTAAGATAGATATGAACAGACAGAGATAGATTGATATTAACAAGGTAATATATATATATATATATATATATAAAATTAGGAGATCAGCTATATCATATATATAAATTAGGAGATCAGATTATATATATTATATATATATATATATATATAATTAGGAGATCAGCTGATTCCGCTACCTAGGTTTCAACCTTTCAATATGGCCAAAGATGCATTCCAAAAGCTAGACAGAGTATTACAAGACAGGAGGATTTCGTTGTTAACAAAGAAAAGAGTACTGAACTGCTACATGATATCTGTCCTCCTTTGCAGCAACAAGTGTTGGACACTCTCATCAAAGATGAAGAACAGACTAGAGGCAACGGAGGTATGGTTTGACAGAAGGGTGCTAAGGATACCATGGACCAAACATGTGAGCAACGATGAGGTTTTGGAGAGGATGCAAACAAAGAGGAAACTCATACTTAACATCAGGAAGAAGCAGATGAAATTTCTGGAACACATAATGAGAAAGGAAGGCTTGGAAAATCTGATACTCACAGAGTGGATAGAGAGAAAGTGGGACAAAGGAAGCAATGCGTAACATATTTAGTGAGCTTAAGTAAGAACATGGTTTGAGAGAAGTAGCAAAAAGACAAAACTTATTATCGAGAACTACAAGGGATAGGAGGATGTGGAGAGCCATGATCGCCTACGTCCTGAAGGGAAATGGCACATAAAAGAAGAAGATACTGAAAGGTTGAAACCCAGGTAGCAGAATCGGCTGATCTAATTTTTTATTCTTAAAAGCTCTACATGTTAAATTTTTTTTTATACGTGTATTGAGCACTTTTTAATACTACTGTTTCCTGGTCTAATTCAACTCTGACCATTAACATTATATATATATATATATATGTATATATATATATATATATATATATAGAGAGAGAGAGAGAGAGACAGACAGACAGACAGACACATAGACAGAGACAGAGACACAGAGACACAGAGACAGAGAGAGAGAGAGACAGACAGACAGCCAGACAGACAGACAGACAGACAGACAGACAGACAGACAGAAACATAGACAGAGACATAGACAGAGACAGAGACACAAAGAGAGAGAGACAGACAGACAGACAGAAACATAGACAGAGACAGAGACACAAAGACAGACAGACAGACAGAGACACAGAGAGAGAGAGAGAGAGAGAGAGAGAGAGAGAGAGAGACAGACAGACAGACAGACAGACAGACAGACAGACAGACAGAAACATAGACAGAGACACAGAGACAGAGAGAGAGAGAGACAGACAGACAGACAGATAGAAACAGAGAGAGAGACAGAGAGAGAGACAGAGAGAGAGAGAGATTTGAACAAGAAAGATAGATAGCTGAACACATACAGACACATGAACAGAGAGAAAGATACTATACCAACAGACAGATAAAGAGACAGATGAACACCTGCTATAGAACAATAGATATTTCAATAGTATGTTTGCTAGTGGGTTTGTCCTCACTATGCAGTCCATGTGACTTTAACCATAAAGGGATTCAGTCAACAAACATTTTTTTGAATCTTTCTTTGTTGTAGCTGACTAATTATTATGTCACCTGCTACAACACTGCCTAATCTCAGCCACCATTCAAGATTTTGTGTTTTTTTATTTAGCATTCACACACTTGTTATGATCCCATGATCCCATTGAGATTATAAATACTCTAATGTCTATGTGCGTACAATATAAAAGGTGTTATTTGGTAGTAAAGAAAATAGTGATTTGCGTTTGATGATACTCATATTAGAGTGGATTGTTAAATACATCACCTGACATTATTATTAGCTGAATTTTGATCTGAAAATTTCACTGTATAATGTTCTGTCTATATGATTAATATTCACCAATGAATTAAGTGCACTGACAAAGAAAGAGATTATGTTGAAAAATAAATATTTGATGTGTAAAATAAATGATTCTTTCATTATTAGGTTGTGGATGTATCTACAAATGTGATTAATATTCCCTACTGAATTAAGTGCATTGACAAGATTATGTTGAAAAGTAAATATATGTTGTATAAAATAAATGCTTTTTCATTATTAGGCTACAGATTTATTTAGTTATCTACATATGAGATTAATATTCCCACTGAATTAAGTGCATTGAGAAGGAAAAGTACTTAGTACGTATATGTTATAATTTCTCTGTGTGGGACAAATTAGTGACAGGTATGTATATAGTGGTATATAAAATCTCTCTGAGAATAATGCACGTTTTTCATTCCTCTCTTTCAGTTATTCTGTTCTGTCTGTGTATTAAGGTGTTACTATACTGCAGATATATTAATGTTTAAAGTGGGGAAATAAATACAAAGTGGAAATATTCTCTTTTTTAGCACCCCCATTAGTTTAGTTCTGTCTATTTTTTTAGGTTATGCTCTCTTGTCATGGTGCGTATTTTTTTATTATTTATTCATTGTGTTTCATTGCAACAGATACCCTGCCTCATCAACCCAGGTTCTCACATTATGAAATAAAAAAAAGATATAAACTAAAACTGGATAATCTGCAAAGCCCAGACTAATATGAAAACATTGATTGCAACAAAATTTGCCTGAAGAAGGCTAGAGATTACATAGCTGAAAACAGTGGAAAAAACAAATGAGAATATACTAAAAAGAATTGAACCAATTATTTATTGAACACAATCATATTCTTTTGTAGTGAACACCAATACAAATTACACATTTGTTTGCTCATTTCTTTTCTTCATTCCTTAAATCACAATTTGTAAATAACTGTTGTGATATAGCAAAGAAAGTAACAAAAAAAAAAAATGATAAAATAACATTTCATGAACTTGAAACACCTCAGTAAAGAGAGGAAGCTGAAAAGTAGATTATGACAAAAATCAACCAGCCAAGAGACAACATTAGGAATTATTATTGTTGTAGGTGGTATATTGGCCTACAAATAGATATTGAATGACAGAAAACAGCAACAAACAAAATGAAGACTTGAGTAAAAAATATATTGCCAAGTTTATTTTCTGCAAAAAAATACATCAACAAAAATAAACTTATAGTGCACAAGGCTAAATATATTTCTACATGTTCATGGAGAGAATGAGAAGAGTGTCGTCTTGAGAAGGACAATTTTATAGCCAGTAAGAATATGGCTGCTGCTGGTTGGCTGCAGGCTTGTGGAGATGGCAGCTGATAGTGAGCTGGAGCTGATGATGGCTTGAGCCAAGGGTTGGCTGTTGGAACAGATACTACACTTTGATCTTAATATTTATTTGCATAAAAATACAAAATGTGCCACAAGGGCAAAGAGGGGTGTGGAGGAAAAGGACTGGTCTTCCTTACTCTTAACTCAGAACTAGCTAGTCACTCTCATTGACCCATTCATATTTACAATTTTCCTTTCACCATAACAACACATTTGCACTTAACTCTCACACCATGATCACCAAAATATCTCATTTACTCAAAGAAAATCTTAGTCATGAAATTTATTTACACAAAAGATTGGGTGGAGGATACATGCAAAATCAATCAATATATACAATGAATGAAATGTATATACAAAAATTAAAATATGTGTTAGTATCGGGACACGCCCCAAAGTGAAAGCATGGCGGAAATCCTGGTTAACTAGGTGAAATGGCCAGATATTGGAAATATCTGATCTCGCCAGGGAACAAGGATATCTGTCACCTAAAATGGGTGGGGGGGGGGGTAAGCAGAAAATAAATGTGGGTTAAAAAACAGGGGTACCTCTACACGTGCATACCCTAGCTAGTTTTGACAAAATTGGTCAAAAATAAAAAATCTACCTTACCTTAAAATGGGTCTGGGATGACTGATATTTTGGTGAGCAGCTCAAAATTCTCTTTCCTAAGTCGCATCCAACAACCACTCCAGGTCAGCACCTCTCACACGCACCAGTTGCAAGACTCTCATCCAATATTTGCTGAATTTCGACAAAGAGAGATGCACCTTTTTCACCCTGATCTTAATTTTAAGCTGATGCTTAAAGAAAGAGACCAGTTGAGAAGAGGAGAACTTCTCGCCTCCGTGAAAATCATTCTGTCGCGTCATTCATACAACCATTCGCATGATGCCAAGCAGGCACAAGAGCATGTACTGCTGGTCCCTTGACATTGGTGGTACCACAGTGGCACAAATGGAGCTGGCATCCAGGATGAAAAACCTTCTGCCCAAGATGTGAACCTTGTAGCCATCAATAAGCCTGCACAACGGGTGTACAATGCTACAGTGAAAGAAGGCAGGCACAATGACCTCCTCCCAGTCACTGCAGCACATGCACTGGCGTAACTGCCAGCCCTACTGCATAAAGCTTCTTGCTGACTTAGAGAGCCCCTCGCAACATCAACCAGGTGAGTGATGCTTCGTTGTTGTTGAGATATTTCAACCCAAGTGCCCATGGCAGGACAGAGCAAAACTCATCATTCATAAGACTGAGCTCATCCTGGCGTTTGTCTTTGGCTTCCACCCTTACTAACACTCAATATAATGCCTTCTGAAGCAATGCCTGGGTGTCAGAGAGGCAATCCTTCACCTGTAAGAGGCAGCATAGAACATTTCGACATTGCTCATAGAAAGGGCATTCGGTTTGCCTCCATCTCTCCCACATGCACACTTCCCAGAGCTGGGAAAGATCGGCAAGCATCTTCCTTCTAGAATTCACTCTCCTTCTCCTCCCCATCCTCGGTACACATCTATTGCAGGAAATTCAGGTGCAGCATATGTTGACGAGTCTCAACGCTGGAGATACCTAGACCACCTTCTGCAGGATGGAGGCAGCAGACCTCGCAACATACCTGATAAGCCTTCCCTCTCCAAAGGAAATTGAAAAGGTCATTAACAAACTTTTGTCGCTCGGTAGACAGGAGTGGAAGAACAGAGAGACGGTAAAGGAGAATCAGGTAGATGTGTGAAATGCACACTTCCGCCTTACCCTTCAAGGAAAGATTCCTTCAAGTCCACAGATGCACTGCTTCCTTGACCCGGTTCTGAACCAACAAACCAGTTAGTGTCCAGCTGAAGGCTGGGCCCGAAACAGATACTGAGTATCTTAATAGGCCCATCCTTCCAGCTGAAGGACCCAGGGAGAGGAAGCCCCTCTCACTCACCCAACTGCAAGCTGACAGACTTATTGCAATTGATCTTGTCCCCTGCCACTGTCTCATATCTGCAAATGTCTTTACTGACTTCATGTATTTTTTTTTTTTACAAACACTAACACATTGTCAGCATAGGTGGAATACCTGGCAGTGTTGGTGGCACCAGGCAACAAGATTCTGTGAAGGACTGGATTTGCCTTTAACTTGTGTAGGAAAGGCTCCAAAGCAAGAACATACAGCATAGGTGAAAGTGGACAACCTGGATGAGACAAGGTGAAAGGCTCTGACCTCATGCCATTTACTCCCACCAGAGCCCTGGGGACTTATACAAAAGATGGATCCAGGAGCGAAAGTGCAGCCCAAAGCCAGTGAACACGAGGACAGCCTTGAGGAAATGATTTGATTTTAGTCATTTGGGCCTTTTTTATTAATACTTTGAGGGATTTTTATATTTCGAATCAGTTTTACAACAATTACTGGTTAAGTTTTTTCTTCTGGTTGTTTTGAAAAATGTGGGAGTACTGAGAGGATACAATGCTATCTGTGCCCACAATAAAAGGAGATCACACCAAACCTCAAGTCACTCAGTAGCTCGTATTAATTGTACTAGTGCACATATTCAGGTATTACAATTGACCACTGTGATATTACAACCACACCTGGTCATGGGACTGATGATGATTAAGCCATTGTTAAAACAGTAAGAATCATTGATCTATACTTTTAAAATATTATGTCAATATAGTTGTAGGCTTTGAATATAAATAGTAGGCAGCTGAGTCAAGCTGCACAGTTGTTCATTTGATTAGCAAGGTGAAATCTGTTTTTGGATGACATGAAGAAATTTCTTGAGAATTTTAAATGACCAAACACTGTGCATTTGACTTATTTTCAATTCAGTTTTGATGATTCAAATCTCATAAGCTCAGGTATGTCCTGAAAGTATCCAGCCATTTTAGATATCTTGAGAACCAATTACACAGCTTTAATGGAATTCAGTAACCAATCAAAAGGAACCTTACTGTGCATATATGAACAGACACTCTCCTGTAGGTTTAGTCAGTCAGCAGTAAGACAACACTGAGTGAGCTTGTGAATTGTGTAATAAATCTGGCCATTCTCCATGTCATGCAAGGAACTTTTTTTAGCAAATCAGGTAATATTAGTGACCTTACAGGTCAGATTTGACTCCTTGCAAAGTCCTGACTTTTCACAAAAAATAAAATAACTGTTGAAAAGGAAGATTTTAGATCATGGGCAAGATTAAAAAGAACACAATATAGCAGCTGATAGTGATCATGAAAGAAGATATTACAGATGAATTTAAAAAGTGGAAGGGATGCTGGTATAAGTGTGTGATGCCCCAGGAAAGCACTTTGAAGGGATTAAGGCAATACAGTCAAATATAAGCTATTTCTTCATTAACAATAGATAATTGGATGCTTTCTAAACAGACCTCATATTTTTTAATCTCTCTAAATTAGTTTCTATATATCTTTTTTAAATTTTATCTGTTTATCCTGTTAATATCTATGTATATATCCTATTAATATCTATCAATCTATCTATCATACGTGTTAATATCTATCTATCTATCCTGTTAACATCTATCAATCTATCATACCTGTTAATATCTATCAATCTATCTATAGATAGTATCTTCCAGGGTCCATTGTGCCATCAATGCAAACTATTTTACCTGTTCCAGCTGCAGCAAAGCACCTCCAAATCATAATTCTGCCACCACCATGTTTAAATTCTTCTCTTCAAACACAGTATTAGGAGCTTGTCAGACATACCACCTATCATTCAAAAATTCATGGCTCAAAAACCATAAAACCTTGTGTCAGAACATTTCTAGTTTATTAATATGAGCTTTGGCATAGTTTAGCTGGGCTTGTTTCTGCTTTTTGTAAGCAGGGGCTTTTTCTAGGCATTCTGCCATGAAGATTGGTATTGTTCAGATTTTGTCACACTGTAGACATATGCACATTGATTCTGACATTGACCAGGGAGCCTTGGAGAATTGCAGAGGTCATGGCAGGGTTTGCCTAACTAGATGTCTACTTGCTCTTGCAGTTATTTTTTGCGGAAAGCCATTGTGATTGTGATGACATCATACCAAAAGGCTTCCATTTAAAAATAATTTGTCAGACAGTGAAGATGTGCATTCCAAATTGTTTTGATGGCTTTTTGTAGCCTTCTCCATCATTATAGGCTTCAACTATGCTATTTTGTAAGCTTCAGGAAGTGCTTTTGATCTTGGCATATTTGTTTAAAAATTAGTCACTAACTGCAAACTTTTGTATACATAACTATGTCACCACAAACTATGGATCAAGGAAGATCAAGATATGCTCGTATGATTCACCACAAAGGACACATTCTACAGGCTGTTGGAGATGATCCAGGTATCAGCATATGTCGAGTGGCCTTAGCATGTTGTACATCCTGTAGTACCACATGGACAATATTTCAAGAACAGCTCCTGTATCTGTATCATTTGTAATGTGTTCAGGGTCTTTTGCCCTCAGATCACTCATCACGGGAGAACTTTTGCCAATGGCTTATTGCAGAAACTGCCAATTCGTTGTTTGTCTCTTCAGTCTTGTTTACAGGTGAGGCAACATTTGGAAGACATTTGAGGAACCCACCACCAAAGTTTGTAAAAGTATTTTTAATATATTTTATATATATATATATATATATATATATATATATATATATATATATATATAAATATATACAGTGCAACCTTGGTTCTCAAACATCTCACATATTGAACAAATCGGTTTTCAAACAGAAAATTTGAGATGAAATTGCCTCAGTTATCGAACAAAATTTCGGTTCTCGAACAACATTGCCGAACCAAGTTAAACTCAATGGAATAATTTCTGAGTCGACTGCCATGTTGTATACATTCGTGTGTTGTGGCATGCTTTTCTTTCCCAAATTTTTTGTACTGTGACTTTTTTTCTCTCTATTGATTCCTATTGGGAAAATAGTTTCAGTTTACAAACATTTCGGGTTACGAATGGCCTTCAGGAATTAATTAAATTCATGAACCGAGGTTTCACTGTATATATATTAACCTGTTCATATCTATCTATATATCTATCTTAAACTGCTCATATTTATCTATCTTAATCTGTTCATACCTATCTATCTATGTATCTATCTTAAACTGCTTATCTCTATCTATCTTAACCTGTTCATATCTATCTAAGTGACTTCTTGGTCACTAAATTATTTGTATGCTTGCCTCTCATACCTTTACCTGGTGTTTAAGCCAGGCTAAACCAGTTTCTAAGGTCGGCAGGTTGAATAACTCAACATGATTTTCTGGTATTTGTCGCTGTTCTCCAAACACAGAGTATGTTTGTATATCTGTAAAATTTGTAACACCAGCATTACATAAGTACCTGTCTGTTTAGTTGTCCTATTCTGTTCATATTTATCTAATTTTTTTCTATGAAGTTGCATGGTGATTAATTTATTTGTTTCTTTCTTGTGTCCATGGTTGTTGTAACAAAAAGGTAAAAAAATAATAAACAACAAATAAAAAAGCAAATTTTCAGTGCTGATTTTAAAATCAAAACAGCTTTCTTTAATCAAAAGTACATTCATGAACTTGTAAAATCTTTGCACAAGTGAGATCTATATTTGTATTAACCTATCTGTTCATTTCTCTGTGACACACACACACATATATATATATATATATATATATATATATATATAGTAGAGGAAGATAAATAAATCTACACATGTGAAAGACAACACTTTTTTCAACTTTACTTTTTGTTGAAATGACACAGATGTGTCTGAAAATTCTGATTTTTAACTTTTCTCTCAAGCTTCTATTTTGTCTAATATACAACAACAACAACAACAACAACAATAATAATAATAATAATAATAATAATATTTATTATTATTATTATTATTATTTTGTCTTTTCAAATTTCTCTTATCAGCTGACTATATACACTGTTTAACAAAAAAAATGGGACATCTATTTCAAACATGGATATCCACGAGAATAAAGTTTGCATTAATAAAAATATCAGATTAAAAATAAATCCAAAAACATTTTAGAAATTGCTTTGTTTATGTTTTGGATAGAAAGAAAAAGATACAAAAAAATTTGAATGACGGAGTGTACATTCCCTAAAAGGGAAAATTGAACCTTGCTGGGCTGTGGTGATCTCTGTGGCAGAGTGGCCTATAGCATACCAGTCAAATGGTGGTTTCTTCTACATAGGGGGACACAGACTCAAACACTCCTGGAGAGCATATCTTCTTTATTAAGTTTTCTTGAATGCATAGGCCAATAGATGTAATACACAGTGTTTAAAATAAAAAAAACATGTCATCTGTTTCAAACACAGATACCGCTAAAAATTAAGTCATAAAAATGTTGTATCAAAAATCAATCCATTAACTCTTTAGAAATAAATATATATATATATATATATATATATATATATATATATGTACAGACAGTGAAGAAGCAATAAAATTGCAGTAAAATTTAAAGTAAAATTTACCAACAACTACAACAACCAAATACAAAACAAAGAGTATATTCAGCTATTTTTATATACACCCATTTCACAGAAATATCAAGGCAAATGGCCTTGAATAGACACAAGCAACAAAGAGAGTCAGACATGCTTTGGGTACAAATCAACCCTAAAAATCATCATCAACATAATAGGTGTGTCCTTGCTCATTGTCTGAAATGACAAGAAAACCATAGAGATAGGCAATTGTATCCAGAGGAAACTGAGCAGTGGTAGGATCAACAAGAATGAAAAACATTAAGGCCATAGAAGAAAAAACCCAGAAAACAACATCCTAAACAGGTAACAAAGGATAAATCTCTACTCATGCTCAATAAATGTGGCGAGAGTACAAATATCATGTCTAACATTTAACTGTTAAAATTGCTAGATGTAACCATAAATTCTATGATAACAGTTTCTCTTATATAAGTATACTAGCAGCATGACCCGGCATTGCCCGTGCTTGATTCAAAAATCGTACGACTCATACAGCAATCGCTATCACTTGACTTAAAATATTTTTGCCCTTCCTTGCCTTTAAAGGAGTGCCCTTTGCCATGCTGATGTTGCTGCATGCCTTACTTCTTGCCTATCTCACACTGCAAATTTTTTCTAAGCTCTATACGAAACATTAAATCTGTTACGAAAAAAGAACTAAACAAAATGAACACAAAACGATCAGCTTTAAAAAAGGACTCGTAACTGGAAAAACCGAATGAAAAAAGAATGTTAACAACAAATACTTTTTCACACCCAACCCAGTTCTGCAAAATCAGAATCAACGTTGAGTTTAAGCAAGCGAATGAACCAATTGGAGTAAAGTGCTATGCAGATTTAAATTTTTCCCACTTGTGACGAATGCAGCTATCGATTTGTTTTGCATGCTAGCATGCTAGTTAACATTCATGTCAGTCAACTGTTGGCTCTCATGCTGGCCAATAGAATCTTCCTGCCTATTTGTGGCAGCCAGCTATAGGCTAACACTCTGGACAGTAGAAAATGGCTGCAAACTACATGAAAACTGCCGTAGAAGCATGAAAAAATCGATTATTTCCACTATCGATGGGAGTTGGGAAATGCAAAGTTAGTCTTGGCCTTTTATACTAACTTGGAGCATGTGCATGTAAATTTTGGTGCAAATCCGTCAAAAATTGTGGCCATGCATTCGTTACACACACACACACACACATCCTGCCTTTTATAGATAGAGATGCTACTACTTGAATAGACTGGTCCATTCATAAAAATTAGTGAAAAGTTTTTTAGGAAATCATTTTTCTTGATGAGTGTTCTTTAGACCTTCCTTAGGCTGTGACACATGTCAAAATTGAAAAATATTAATTTCTTATTGATTTAGAAGAGGAGTCCTGTTTATAATATTGATACAGTGTCAAACACCCCCTGACTTTATATAACTATATGATATGATTAGTATAAATAAAAAATATATATAAATAAATAGTTTTGTTGGTCATTTTACTATAAACTGTATTGCTGATCATTTTGCTTTAAAAATATATTGTTGGTAATTTTACTATAAATAGTTATTGTTGGTAATTTTTTAACATAAAGATGTATTCTTGGTATTTTTACTATAAAAATGTATTTTTATACTTTTAGAGTGTTTTGTTTTTGCTTGTGGTTTCACTATTAGCCCATATCTGGGACTCTAACAGGTGCTACAAGTCAGGGTGGACTTTGGAACAACAACAATTAAGAGATGGTTCCATGCTCCTCAAAACCTCCAATCTCCCAATCAGAGGCTTTGCTGCCAGATGTAGTTTATCGTCATACCCAGGACTATAATCATTTAAATTAATCAACATTAATCTGCAGATAATTTCAGCTGGTGCAATTTTAAACTTTCAAGATTTCTGCACCAATCTGTTTTTGTTCTTTCAGTGGAGTTAATCAAATTATTACCATACACAGCATAATAGATGCACATTTAAAATTTTTTTTAAAAAAATCACTTTTGATCTTATATATGAAGTTGAGACTTCCTGTAGGCTAATTTTATCTCTAACACAATTTTACCCCAAACAGTCAATTCTACCTAGGCTGGATTCACAATATGATTTATCAAAATTATAATTATAATTCGTACTTTAAAAGGAATTATTGTAACAAAGTATTGATGACGTTCATCTGTACCAGCTGTCAAATTTATCTTTTTTTTCAAAATCACATCACCTCAAGCAAGATGATAAAGCCACAAGGGGTCTCTGAAAGTGAAAGAGTCAGACAAAAAATATTATTAAGGAGAGAGGCCAATAAAAGATTCCAAGATTCAAAGAGACAGATTATGACTGTCAATGCATTTAAATTTTTGAAGATCAAAGTTGTCTAGAAAACAAGAAGCTGGAGTCTCTTAAACAAAAAGAATAGAATCTCCAGTGTTTGATACAAACTTTAATATTGAACTGTACAAGTTCACATATGTGCATAAAGAAAATTTGCAGACTTTAGATGGCTTTGTTGATTTAATGATCTAGCAAGTGTGTCCAAAAGATAGAGCATGGTAACAAATTCTAATTCTTCCATTTTCTGTTCAGTGTTTCTGCCTGTTGTCTGATATCTCCCTTTCATTTACATTTAGACAATGTGCTAGACAGTTTTTCTCACCAGAATTTATCTTTTCCATTAATAACTTGACCATTCAATTATGCATTGAATATTATTGCCTCATCTGGTCTGTTGTTTCTGCTATGTATTTAGAAATTCTTGATAAAATCCAAAGAAGAATCTGCAATTTTATTGGTTTTGACCTGGCATTTCAGCTTCAGTCACTTTCCCATCACTGTAACATAGTTTCTGTATGCCTTTTATATAAATATCTTCATGGTAATTGTTCTGGTGACCTTTCCTTTTTGGTACCTTGACTTTACAAATTTATCTATCTTACACCTTTATAAGTCTACCATTCCTCCATGCATTGAATATTGCTGCCACATCTCATCTAATGCTTTTATTATGGATTTAGAGATTCTTGATAAAATCCAAAAAATCTGCAATGTTATTGGTCCTGACATGTAATTTTGGCTTCAGTCACTTTCTCACCATTGTAATGTAGCTTCCCTGTATCTTTTCTATAAATATTTTCATGCTAATTGTTTTGGTGAACTTTCCTCTTTGGTACCTGTACTTTACAAATTTAAGTGCAGATTGGCAGCTAGGTTTCATCATTTTACAATTGAAATTGCTAGATGTTACTATAATTTCCATGCTAATAGTTTCTTCTATGCTTGCAGAACTCTCTTTTGGCTTATTGTTTTCCAGTTAAATTTGATCTTCAAAAATTTAAATACAATGTCAATTGTCATCTTCAGTCTCTTTAATTCCTGTTCTCTTTACTTAATAATATGCTATAATAATATAATTTACATCTCTACTTAATAATATATTTCTCAGATTCTTTCACAGTTAGTAAATATCTTGAAATACTAAAGTATAATTTTTTTAATAATATCACCACTGGATTCAACCACAGATGACTTTTGAATCTCTTGCAACCCTTCTGTTGGTGAATGCTGCCATAATCCTTATCTTCAGTTCATCTTTGGTGTTTCAAGGTGTTTTATTGATCTCTCGCTCAACTGCACCCCACACATAATAATCAAAGGGGTTGCAGTCTGGAGAGTTAGGTGGCCAGATGTAAGAGGTGATATGGTAACAGAATTTGTCTGACAGCCATAACTCTGTTCTCTTGCTTGTGTAGCATGATGCAGAGTCCTGTTGCCAGATAGAGGATCTTCCAGCAGTCACCCTCTTGACCCAGAGCAGCACTACCTTCTCAAGGCACTTGATGTAGGCCTCTGTGCTGAGTCTGAGGCACTGTGGGAAGATGAATGGAAGCATAACATCACCATCACTAGTGAACACTCCAAACACTTTTGTAATCACCATTAGACTCATCCAACTCTTTTTGAATCCTGTGCACTGTCATCAGATTGTCACCTAAACACTCTGAAATGTTTGTATTCAAACTTCCTGCATGAATGCCAAACAGTACAGCATGCCGTTTCCAAATTTCTGGTGGAGTGAATTACATGATGGTGCTCTTTTTCTCACAGATGGTGTCTAACTGATCCTACTATACTGTGAAGTTGACAAAGTCAAAAACAAACAACCTGCACGCGTGAAATTAAAAATATAAAATGGCGACAATTTAACCATCGCACCCTGTATACACACACATGCTATTTCATGTTTGTACATTCCTTTATTTACTTATTCACTTACTTTAATATTAGTACATTGCCCCATGGGCCCTGAAATTCTGAACTGCTTCCCATTTAACTCATATGTACATCCAGCACTCATCTGAAGGAAACATTAGCATGATATTTACAAAGTTTTTACTTACATAGCTGAGGGGTTTAGGTAGAAAAAGGTCACTTACTTCTTAGTATAATACATCCACTAAGTTTAAGGAATAGACCTTGTTGAGTTGAGACATTCATATTTTTGTAGTGGGATGGTAAAAAGAAAAAATACATCAATATATAATAAATAGCAAGTTTTACTACTTACATTTATGAAGCTCTTTAGATTTTAAAACAGTTGGAATAAAGAGAAAATGTCAATTTTCCTTTATTTTGCTTTTAAGAAACATTTTATGATAACAATTTCTTCTATCACACTTCTTGCTTGTGGAACTCTCTTTCAGTTTCTTGTTTCCCAGTCAACTTTGATCTTCAAAAATTTAATTGGAATGTCAATTGTTATCGTATTTCTTCTTAATTCTTGTTCTTTTATTATCCTCTCTTCTTAATAGTATATTTTTCTCATATTGTCTAACACTTTGTAATCCCTTACATCTTAGTGGCTTTATTGCCCTGCTTGGGGTGAAATGATTAAAAAAAACTAACAAAATATATTAAGTTGTTCTGAAAATAATGTCCTACTTAAAAAAAAACGTTTTGTTCTAAAATACTATTATAATTGTTGTACAAAAATATATTACTCCTCCTAATGATTAAAATGTCTCCCTTGTTGATTTTATATCAATCTCTTTCAGAATTTAACTTAAAATATTATATACCTTTCATTTTGAACAGGAAAAAAAAAGATGTATTTACTTTTTTTTTGCATGAGTTCAAGCTTGGTCATAATGCTTCTCAAACTGCGGCCAATATTAACAGGGCATGGGTGAAGGATCCACTTATGATCAGACAGTACGACACTGGTTTCTGAAGTTCCACATGTTGCTAGGATAACACTGCAGAAGTTCACTGACTTGGGTTATGAGACTTTGCTATATCCACCACATTCCCTTAATCTCTTTGCTATATCCACCACATTCCCTTAATCTCTTTGCTATATCCACCATATTCCCTTAATCTCTTTGCTATATCCACCACATTCCCTTAATCTCTTTGCTATATCCACCACATTCCCTTAATCTCTTTGCTATATCCACCACATTCCCTTAATCTCTTTGCTATATCCACCACATTCCCTTAATCTCTTTGCTATATCCACCATATTCCCTTAATCTCTTTGCTATATCCACCACATTCCCTTAATCTCTTTGCTATATCCACCATATTCCCTTAATCTCTTTGCTATATCCACCACATTCCCTTAATCTCTTTGCTATATCCACCACATTCCCTTAATCTCTTTGCTATATCCACCATATTCCCTTAATCTCTTTGCTATATCCACCACATTCCCTTAATCTCTTTGCTATATCCACCACATTCCCTTAATCTCTTTGCTATATCCACCATATTCCCTTAATCTCTTTGCTATATCCACCATATTCCCTTAATCTCTTTGCTATATCCACCACATTCCCTTAATCTCTTTGCTATATCCACCACATTCCCTTAATCTCTTTGCTATATCCACCACATTCCCTTAATCTCTTTGCTATATCCACCACATTCCCTTAATCTCTTTGCTATATCCACCACATTCCCTTAATCTCTTTGCTATATCCACCACATTCCCTTAATCTCTTTGCTATATCCACCACATTCCCTTAATCTCTTTGCTATATCCACCACATTCCCTTAATCTCTTTGCTATATCCACCACATTCCCTTAATCTCTTTGCTATATCCACCACATTCCCTTAATCTCTTTGCTATATCCACCATATTCCCTTAATCTCTTTGCTATATCCACCACATTCCCTTAATCTCTTTGCTATATCCACCACATTCCCTTAATCTCTTTGCTATATCCACCATATTCCCTTAATCTCTTTGCTATATCCACCACATTCCCTTAATCTCTTTGCTATATCCACCACATTCCCTTAATCTCTTTGCTATATCCACCATATTCCCTTAATCTCTTTGCTATATCCACCACATTCCCTAAATCTCTTTGCTATATCCACCACATTCCCTTAATCTCTTTGCTATATCCACCACATTCCCTTAATCTCTTTGCTATATGCACCACATTCCCTTAATCTCTTTGCTATATCCACCACATTCCCTTAATCTCTTTGCTATATCCACCACATTCCCTTAATCTCTTTGCTATATCCACCACATTCCCTTAATCTCTTTGCTATATCCACCACATTCCCTAAATCTCTTTGCTATATCCACCACATTCCCTTAATCTCTTTGCTATATCCACCACATTCCCTTAATCTCTTTGCTATATCCACCACATTCCCTTAATCTCTTTGCTATATCCACCACATTCCCTTAATCTCTTTGCTATATCCACCACATTCCCTAAATCTCTTTGCTATATCCACCACATTCCCTTAATCTCTTTGCTATATCCACCACATTCCCTTAATCTCTTTGCTATATCCACCACATTCCCTTAATCTCTTTGCTATATCCACCACATTCCCTTAATCTCTTTGCTATATCCACCACATTCCCTTAATCTCTTTGCTATATCCACCACATTCCCTTAATCTCTTTGCTATATCCACCACATTCCCTTAATCTCTTTGCTATATCCACCACATTCCCTTAATCTCTTTGCTATATCCACCACATTCCCTAAATCTCTTTGCTATATCCACCACATTCCCTTAATCTCTTTGCTATATCCACCACATTCCCTTAATCTCTTTGCTATATCCACCACATTCCCTTAATCCCTTTGCTATATCCACCACATTCCCTTAATCTCTTTGCTATATCCACCACATTCCCTTAATCTCTTTGCTATATCCACCATATTCCCTTAATCTCTTTGCTATATCCACCACATTCCCTTAATCTCTTTGCTATATCCACCACATTCCCTTAATCTCTTTGCTATATCCACCACATTCCCTTAATCTCTTTGCTATATCCACCATATTCCCTTAATCTCTTTGCTATATCCACCACATTCCCTTAATCTCTTTGCTATATCCACCACATTCCCTTAATCTCTTTGCTATATCCACCACATTCCCTTAATCTCTTTGCTATATCCACCACATTCCCTTAATCTCTTTGCTATATTCACCATATTCCCTTAATCTCTTTGCTATATCCACCACATTCCCTTAATCTCTTTGCTATATCCACCACATTCCCTAAATCTCTTTGCTATATCCACCACATTCCCTTAATCTCTTTCCTATATCCACCACATTCCCTTAATCTCTTTGCTATATCCACCACATTCCCTTAATCTCTTTGCTATATCCACCACATTCCCTTAATCTCTTTGCTATATCCACCACATTCCCTTAATCTCTTTGCTATATCCACCACATTCCCTTAATCTCTTTGCTATATCCACCACATTCCCTTAATCTCTTTGCTATATCCACCACATTCCCTTAATCTCTTTTCTATATCCACCACATTCCCTTAATCTCTTTGCTATATCCACCACATTCCCTTAATCTCTTTGCTATATCCACCACATTCCCTTAATCTCTTTGCTATATCCACCATATTCGCTTAATCTCTTTGCTATATCCACCACATTCCCTTAATCTCTTTGCTATATTCACCACATTCCCTTAATCTCTTTGCTATATTCACCATATTCCCTTAATCTCTTTGCTATATCCACCACATTCCCTTAATCTCTTTGCTATATCCACCACATTCCCTTAATCTCTTTGCTATATCCACCACATTCCATTCATCTCTTTGCTATATCCACCACATTCCATTCATCTCTTTGCTATATCCACCACATTCCATTCATCTCTTTGCTATATCCACCACATTCCCTTAATCTCTCACCCACTGAGTATCACTCTTTCATGCATCTTGACATTTTTTAGGTCAAAAAACATTCTATTGCAAAGAAGATACAGAAACTGTATTCAAAGATTTCTTGGTGTCCAAACCTGTAGAGTTTTATTGTAAAGGTATAAATAACCTTGTAACTCAGTGGAAGATATGTATAGATATTCAGGGTTCCTATTTTGACTGATTTAAACACTGTTTAAATACATTAATTCAGGAATAAAAATAGATTCTAAAATCAGACATTATTTTACAAACAACTTGGTTTCTTTGAAGTTATCTTCTAGGTCAATCCTCAAGACATCTAGGTCTTTTGCTATTCTGAAGTAACAAAGTTTACTTTGGTATCTCTTAGGTTGAACCCAGTAAATTTTGGGGTCACCACAGATGGACATTAAATTTGATTCAAACTTCTGGTATTTCTTGTTATATATCACAGACTACAATGTGACATTGCAAAACTCACCAAGGAGATATATCAACAAAAGTCACATTGACAATAAAGCATCAAAATATCTTTTATGCAACCTGTACCATATGGTTTGCTGTCTGAGTAAAATCTATAATTATAGAGTTACTGCTGTATAGATTTTTTCATTCTACATATAATAATAAGTTGAATTCTTACCCTTGATATGTCAATGTATTGTAATGTTTAGCAAGCTTGTCTCACTAGATCAGTTATGACTGATTCTCATTGGGTACTCCATGCTTGTGGCCTTGTGCCACATTTAGACTATGTTTAGTAAATCATTATACTTGAGTACTTTTCAATTCAGGGACAGATGTGTAGGTGGTGTAATGGATAGTGGCTCAGATTGAGAAATTGCAGAGCAAAGTTCAAATTCCAATTGAGTTCATTACGTTCACTTATGCACAAATATCTTTAGGATAGGTATAAATCCATCTCTTCTCCCCCAGGCAAGGGGTTAAATTGCAGGAAAAACTGAGCTTTTCAGCCATGGTTGTCAGCCAGTCTAGAAGGACTGTAATGTCCAAATCATGTTGCTCTTTGGCAAGGTATAGCACCTGGAAGCCTCCCCTAATAGTGTTATGGTGAAGACATTGGCAGAATCTAGCAGACCAGATTTGGTGCTGAACTGCTTTGGTGTTATGTAAAAGATCCTTCTGACTATGGATGCGATTGAAATATAGAAATTATCTCACTTGTTGGCTATTGTGGCATGTGGCAGTTTCCTTACTTTGCTCAATTCAGCTGCAGCAGCAACGGCAGTAATCAGCAGGGTACAATCAAGTCCCAGAAATCATAAAAATGCTGACCAAGCCCTATTTGTCTTCTTTTTCATCTTGCTTTTCAGTGGCCTGTAGCTCACAGCCAGCTCTCTTTTCCATTTTCTATTTCAGTAGCCTCTGCATTCAAGGCCCGTTCTTTTCCACTTTTCCTTTACAGCGGTTGAAACCTTCAAGCCCAGCTTGAAGGGCTACACACAACCCTTGTTGCAGAAGACTTGTACCAGTCCTAGCAGTTTCACACTCAGATTTCTTGTTTCTCCAATGAGAACCAGTAGAGAAATCTCCCTTCAAGACACATGCCAAAGTAAAAATTACACACAACCCTTGCTACAGAAGACAAGATCTGTCCTAGCAATATCACATTCAAATTTCTCATTCCTCCTGTGGGAACCAGCAGAGAAATCTCTCTCTATAAAACAACTACTTAAAAACCTTGTTAACTGGTAAATCCTACTTTTTTACTGAAAAATACTACTATTTTGCACTCTCTTTCAACCAGAACAATATATTTATAAGTTGTTGATCAGTTATTTTGAGCCTTAGTTTTTGTTTATTTCACTGTCACTGCCGAGTACAAACACACATGTAACTGTGAAAAATTGTCTACAATATTTCAAGTCAGATGGAAACTGTGTGAACACACAGAGTAGAGCTTTATGCCCCTTAATAAATGTACAGCCAAAACCCCAAGGATGACACATGTTAACAGCAACAGGTGAGTGTAGGTGCTGTGAGGCATCCCAACAGATGACCTAATTCAGTTAGATGTGGCACAAATGCTTATTCAGAACTTTCATGTCATATAATACCTGTCAGCTAAATCTTTATGGGTGTAATGATATCTTATTCTGGATGTTCTCTTAGAACAGTTACATGAAGGGAACTAATTAATCAAAGTAAAGGATTAGTGAATAAGGTTTTTGTCAGGTTGTACAAGAAGGGAGCAAGAGGTGCATATTATGAGGATATCTAGGATAGATAACAGTTGAACTTAGACTTGAAGAGGCTAAAATTGTAATGAGCAGGAAAGCATCCTGTTGGAAGTCTGTTTCTCAAAGTAACAGTTGAACTGCAAAAAATCCTTTATACTGGACAATAGATGAGACTTAATTATTCTGAGTTAGATGAAAACTGCAGGAATGTATAGAGTAGTGCTTTTGGGTATTTCAATGTGGCATAATAATTATTAAGATTGTCTCCTAAATCAATTACGACTGAATAGCGAGTTCAATTCTCAATGGGTGCCCCATACTTTTGGCCTTGTGCCACATCTAAGCTACACTTAGAAAAATCATCATTGGGCACTTCAACATAGTGTAATGGTTAGCAAGCTTGTCTCATGTTGAAACTTGACTAATGCATGGAATAATAATGCAACACAAAATGTACTTAGAACAAAATGTATTGAAACAAGAAAGTGTACACAATATTTACATATAGTCTTTTGTATATTCCTGGGAAGACCGTTCCTGGAGAATGTGTTGACTGAGTCGCAGTCGGGCAGAGTCTCTGGTTGAATCTCTTGATTCGTTCCCCTCTCTTCCCGGTACCAACCATATTTATATGGTCGGTACTCCACTATGCAAATTAGGTGGATCCTACCACAACATCTCATTAGATCACTTACACGTGAATAGTGAGTTTAATCCTCACTCGGCACCCCTTACTTTCAGCTTTGTGCCACATCTAAGCTACACTTAGAAGACCACCATAGAATAGCACTTTGTGTCTCCTAATAAAATTGCAACCAAAACTCTTATGATAGCACATGTAAACAGCACAAGGAAGAAGCATGTGGATACTATGTAGTGTCCTGCTGATGACCTTGGCTGTCTGTCCATACAGGGTCATATATATCAGTTGCAAATTCGGGAGTTGGGTTTGTCAGGCTTAGCCTAAGAGAGTCAACATTCAAGTATATTTATTTCAAAGCAATAAAAATCTTTCGTAGTGTGGCCATTTTCATTCTTCACTTCAGCTTGATCCAAAATTAATTGTTTTAAGTCCGTGCCTCAAAATATCAACTGAAATACATTTTGTTAATATTATTCAATATAAAAAAGAAAGAAGAAAAACAAAGAAAGAAAGGAAAAACAAAGAAAGAAAGTAAGTAAAAAAAGAATTAAATAAAATTAACATAGCTAGTCAGGCTGCATTGCCCTATAGACAATGTATTTCTTGCTTTAATTTTATAATTTTAAAAAATCTCTCACTTGTATACCCTGTTTTTCAAAGAACACATTTTTATTTCAACTTATTGTTTTCAAATGTTCATTTCAAATAATTTATTCCATAAAGTGTAAAGTTTTTTAGTGGACTGTATCATTTGAAAAAAGGTAAATTAAATTTAGTGAAACTTAAAGTTGGTGAAAATCAAATAAAGAGGCAGTCATAATTCATCAACTGGAGGGTTAGGGTGAGGAGTTTGACTGGAGTAGTGTTGAGGAAATATGATATCAGTCAACTATTCCTATTTCTACCATCAGTGACTTGATAACCAAGCTATAAAACAATAAAAAAATGGAAAGGGTGCAATAAACAGACAAACATATTAAAGAATTTATCCTCACTCTTTTTTCTTACATGTCTGGAAAAAGTTTTTTTAAATAAATGTTTATTTTTATAGAATTTTATAGAATTTATTAAGTTAATATTAAAATACCAAAATGTGTTTTTTAATTTTATACACAGAGATTTAAAAAAATTATATATTTTAGAGTAAAGGAATCATTTTAGCATCTAATTTATACAAATAGTATATTTTCTTAATGATTGTAATGAGCCTGACAAACATTGATATATATATATATGTTGATTTATTTGTCCAGATTTTAAATTCTTGTTTGCTATATCTTCTTCTATGTGCCATATCCTTTCAGGATGTGGGTGATCATGACTCTCCACAATTTCCTGTCCTTTGTAGCAATAAGTAAATTTTTGTCTTTTTGCTATTTCTCTTAATCCCTGTTCTGTCAACTATTTACACAGTGTCATTAGGTAGGTTACTCACTATGTCAATATGTCCTGTGAGTGTCAGTTTTTCTAAGTCTTTTTTCCTTATTATGTGCCATAGAAATATCAACTATCTCTTACATTACTATTTTTGTTGTTCTTTTGTAAAGCAGAAATTGTAAAAATTTCAAGCACTGGCTTGTCAAAGATTTGCACAATGATGAGAGAAAAATCCTCAAGCTTCAAAATAAGAAAGCTAAGCTAATTTTTTTCAAAGGAGATAGGTAGTACATACCAACTACAGAATACAGAATGGAATTCTCTCAGTTGCATATTTTCAAAGTCTGATGTTTAAATGGTTTAAACATCTAGTCATGTGTTTCTTCAATCAACTCGACAAAAATTGTTACCCAATGGTGTTGGAGGTACATCTTCATGGTACTGGAAGGTTATCTCTCATTATTACTAATAATACGAGATTCCAGTTAAAAGGCCAGATTAATAAAAAATAAAATTTCATATCAAGCAGCTTTGAAGAGATAGGTAAAATATCAACTTTTATGAATGTATACATTAGTTAAGTAAATATCTAAAAGAAATTCCACATCTATAAAAAGATTGCAGACTTTCATTTTGGCATGTATTTTTGCACAATATTTTTTACAAGTGTATTTATAATTTTTAATCTTTTGTGATGCCTGGAACAACCTACATCCAAAATGTCAGAAAATTTATCAAAGTTAAAATTGTTTTAAAACAGAAAATTAAATTCTGCCAACAACTTGTTATCTATAATAACCAGGAAGGCAAACAACATACAAATTCTGTATTATCAATGCATCTGTGGAAAGATGTGCATATATATATATATATATATATATATATATATATATATATATATATATATATATATATATATGGAGAGAGAGGGGGGAGGATATGCACATTTTTCTAAAATAACAATAATAATAGTACTAAAAATAGCAAAACAGTGTTATGTTTGATAATCAGGAACTTGTTACCACCCAAGTTGGTATAAAAACAGGGCTTGGTGTCAAAAAGAGATTACTATTATATTCTGAATTACTCTTAGCCTAATAGTGTGTGGGGGGTGTATTTTGGGGGAGGAATTTTCTGTAACCCCAAGCTTTGTTAATTTTACACTTTTTGATCTTTAAATGATTCTCTAGCTCTCTTTTTATTAAGCCCCCACTTATTTATTGCATATTGAGAAAAATTCTGTTTCCCCATAATTATTAAGCCCCTCCCCACGTGTGCTAGGCATCTAAGAATAACTTTCTGTTTCAAACTGAGCAAGAGTGTTGTATCCAAGGCGATACGTATATAGGCATCCCCTTGGTTGTATCTTTATCCGTCAAAAATTAGTTCTTTTCTAAACATACAACCATGGAAGAGTTCATTTTTTCAAATAAAATAAAACTACAGCCACTTACTAATTATAATCAATTAGTTGGGTGAAAGGTTTCATAACAGGCTTACAGTCACATCACATTGAAACACCAGTTCTTGTATGATCACTGAAGTTAAGCAATGTCAAACATGGTCAGTACCTAGTTGGATGACCACTTGGGAATACTAGGTGCTGTAAGTTTGGATGTGTGGGTGGTTTAACAGATAATGGCTCAGAATTATTAATCAGAGAGCTGAGTTCCAGTTCAAGTTAAGTTTGTTATATTCACTTATGTGGGAAAAGTATGAATGCACCTCTTCTTCCTCAACTATGGGTTAATTAGTAAGATTTGTATCATTAAACCATTATTTTCTCCCCACAAAATTCTTACAATCTAAATATTTTCTGGCTTTAAATAACCTGCAAAGGGTTGATAAACCATAAAAAAATGAACCCCTCAATCAATCAGGGGGCATAACAGATATTTATTCTCATTTAGAAAATACTTCAGACTTTTGTTTCAGTACTCTTTCTTGCTGAGGGAATTCTAAATCCTTTCTCTCAGGCATAGTTCATATTTTTAGATCCTGCCTTGCATGTAAATGCTTACTCTATCCCATCTCCACTGTTTCTCTATCCGTAACTTTTAATTATTGCAAATACCTAGAAAGCGTAGCACTGTTGGTGTACTGCGGTAACATTATAAAACTTGTTTGTACATTCGTGACTCAAGTATTATTTATGCTCATGTCAAAGGATAAGAAATATTTCATGTAACAGCCTTGTGAGAGGTATGAAGTATAAACTGCTTTGCCAGTTGAAGCCAATCTATCAGAGCAACATCATCTCTTACATTTTCTCTCACTGTTTATGACCTAACCATCTCAATGACATAATGTATGACCAAGTCAGCCATCAAGTATGACCTTAATTCACATTTGTATGTATTTTAATGGTGCACAAACAAACTATTGTCTTATTAAGTTCTGTAAATAATGTAGACAAAGTGTTTTCTCTCAAACATGCCTTTGTATGTTTTCACTTATGGACAAAGTTTTGATATATTGTGGGTTTAGTAAGTTTTATTTTACTGATGTTCACCATATACAAGGCCCAAGGGTCACTCAAGAGTGTTACTGATTGGCGGTTGTTATGCAAGCAGTAAGATTAAGAGGTGCAGTTTATAAGGATATATGTGAAAGAAAACGGTTAACCCCAGACTTGAAGAGATAAGATTGTAGTGGCTGGGAAAGCATCCTCCTGGGATTCTTTTCCCCAAAGCAACAATTCTTGGGAAGAAACTATCCCAGGGTAATGCTTATATTGGGATGTTAATATATTTTTATCTTTACCATCCATTTTTATATTGCCTTCATATAAAAGAAATTTTGTGGTCAGAGTATTTTTTATTTCCATGGTCTTATGTTTCCCCTAATGTAGGTCATCTCAAACTCACCTATCACCTTCTCACTTACCTGGTAAACTACATTAATAGTTAAACATTTGTCCACTCACTAAGAGCAGTTCTCCCTATTCCTGCAGTTATCAAAAGTAAGTTAAATTTGTATCACATCTAGACAGTATTTAGATTTTATGTTTTTTATTTGTTGGATTATATTTTCTGTGCAGCAATAAGTTATTTTATTAAAATTTCAATTAAATATCTTATGGAGATTACAAGTTCTAACCATTGCAGCTAAAACCCACCTTGCTATGTACATTGTAGCGAACTATCACCATTGTCTTTGTATTCTATTGGTTAAATGTAAGTTCCACTTGAGCAGCTTATTCCCAAAAACTACAGCTTTGTGGAAACGCTTCCCTGATCACTGCAATCTTAATCTGTTCAAGTTTAGGATTAACCATTATCTTTCCCACATTTCCACATAAACTGCACTTCTTACTCTGTAACCCTCTACATCGAGTGGCTCTTGAGCTTGGTACAGGATGAACATCAATGTAAAAAAAAATGCTATTTGGGAAGTGTTTCATAATTAGTGAAAAAATATGCCTTTACATAGCTTTGTGTTGTGTCGGAAACCTTCACCCCTCTTGAAGATGAACTTGTCTGCGTCTGTGAACAAAGACTTTAAATAGTGGCACGTCGAGAGTCCGAGACGTTCCTGGCTGAGCTAGTTATAGACTACTCAGGCGATTTCTGTACCTTTTTACCAACCTATTAAAACCCTTTTTATTGTTACGTGTTATTTGTCGTTTGTCTCTACAAACCCCAAACCAACATCATAACACTTTGTTATATGAGAGAGGGGCTTAAATCAAATATTTTTTCTTTTTCTACTGATATTTTTCTTGGTTTTTTCATTCTCTGAGACGTGAAAAAAAAGCAGAGATTTCTAATCCTCAAGAAAAAATTGGATCAGCACAAAGACAAACTAGAGGAGGTGACTACCTCCTCCAATACTTTGTCTTCCCCTAAAACAACCACTGCAATAAAATTACAGACAGGATATATTTTGCCTCCCTCACTTGTACCACAAACTCCACCTTCTCCCAATTTTCCCCTTCTTCCTACACAATCACTTCTGCCCCCTTACACAACATCAGCAACAGTAACAACAATATGTAAAAAAACAAAAAATAACACAGTTACTTATCCATTGAAAGAGGCAATAACCAGCAGCCACATATAAACACACGAAAAAGTTATGAAGAGACATTGAAGATTTGTTCCAGGAATGCAGCATCAACACTGAGACGGAACAAGAATGTATCCTTAATCTTGGCAATAAACTGATCATGTTATTTAGGTTACCACATCTTTGAAATGTTTTCATAAAATGTCAAATGGCAGAGGGTATGGTTGACACAGTGTATATTTAAATTTATCTCGGATATAACTAATAGAGAGTTATGTTGATAAATCTGTTTGAAGTTACCTACAAGTCAGTGGAATTTTAAATTCAGTTTTCCTTCTCCTAGACTGGCTGCCACTCAAAGCTTAGTCTACCCTTATGCTTAAGCCAGAGCTTGAGGAAAAGGGGTTCATGCCCTTTCCAAACATATCAGTGCAAAGTGAATTAAACAGATTCAGTCAGAATTTGAACTCAGTATGATGATTCCATTTTATGCACTGATTACACTATCCACAAACACACACATACACACCACACACACAATCATGTGCACACACACACACACACACAGATATATATATGATTGACTCTCCCGTTGAACGTATGAGGGTCAGGCAGATCAGTTCCTAGAAACTGAGAGCCCGACACCGACACATGAGATTTGATTATAGTGGTGAAGGCTTCTGTATGTATATATATATATATATATATATATATATATATATATATATATATATATATATATATATACACATACACAATCTAACTTATATATATCTAATACAAAGAATGCATTCTTAAAGAGGAGGCTGACCATAAATTAGAACTTTGTGATTCCCTGCTGTGCGAGTTGTTAACCACACAAAAGTGAAGATGAAACTCCCACTAGACACACACACACACACACACACACACACAATTGCAAATACATATTATCATCTGATGCCCACTTATACATACGAGAATCTTCACAAACCTACACACACATTGAATTATCTACAGTTTCAATACATGTGACACGTCACTGACCAATAAGAACTGACCCAAACATAATTGAAAATACCTGGATTTTGTCTTTTTATCTGTTTTCTCTCAATCTCTGATGAAGCTTTAATAAAAGTAAAACATTTTAGATTGATAATGTTATATTCCATGCTAATAGGAATATGTACTTGAAAAACAAGGTGGATAAAATAAGTAAAGGTTTATTGTAAAAAAACAGTACAATAAGAATAAAGGTAACAGTTACGCACAAGGTTGTCGCAAGTCAATCCAGTAGTGAGTGCTTCTATTGGAAGGTCGGTAGTTCTCGCGTAAGTCTGAGTCATATTCAACAGATCCCAGCTAGTGTATTTACTAACCTCCCCACGTGATCAGATGTGGCACAAGGCCAGATTTAATGTGAGGCATCCAAGCCCATAGGCTCAGCCAAAAATTCCTGTAGAACCCATGTAAAACGGGGTCAGGTAGCTGTTTCCCGAGACAAGACTCTGCCTTGGGCATAGCCTCATCTGGGGATCCTCACTGCTCGAAGGCAGAGAGCTTGACCATCACAGCTGAAAAAGATCCCAGCTAGTCGGTATTTACTAGCAACCCCCCCCCCCCCGAAGGTAGATGTGGCACAAGGCCGAGTTTAACTTGGGTCTTCCGAGCCTGTAGGCTCGGGCAAAATTTCCCCATAGAACCCGCATAAATGCATAAACGGGATCGGTTCAGTCTACCGCCCCGAATGAGACTCTGCCCTTTGGCAAGGCCTTGTCCGGGTTCCTCTCTGCTCAGAGGCAGAGAGTTCGACTGTCCAGCTGGAACAGGTTGCAACTGGTCTCTGTAGTCCATTGACTAACAGATACTTATAGGTAGTTACAGCATATAATATAGTCACTCATGGGAGTTAAAGGTTATTCCATTACATCAGATACATGTTTCCTATTTGTTCTTTTATTTTATCATTCTGTTTGATTCCAATCCATATTTAATCTGCATTTGCTCTTTGAGAGACACACACACACACACACATATATATATTCAAACATATATTGTTAAATATAACAGACAATGAATGTCTATTATGTTTTATCATGAGCCTTTCCAAGCGTTATATAATGGCTTTAGTTTCAAGAGAAAATAAAGATAAAAACTGTCTAACATTTGGATATTTCTTTATTAAATTGGTTGTTGACCAAAGCTTTCGGCTCACATGAGCCATCATCAGAGTGGTTATATGGCCAAAAACTTAGATCGACAACCAGTATAATAATAAAGAAATATCCAAATGTTGGACAGTTTTGTCTTTATTTTCTCTTGAAACTAATGTCATTATACAACACTTGGAAAGGCTCATGATAAAACATTATAGACACTTGTCTGTTATATTTAGCAATATATGTTTGAATAATGATCTGCTGCCCCTGTAGGCTATATATATGTATATATATATATATATATATATATATATATATATGATAAAAAAAAGAATAAGGAAGGAATGTTTCTCCAATAAAAGTGTAGACTGCACTTTTCTTCAGGGTGTAAAATTTTCTGGATTAGGAATTATCCAACAAATAGATTCATCATTAGAGTCCAATTAAGTAGCCACCAAGGTCCACAAACATTATTCATATTGATTTCCTTTGTCAGTGGGAGGGTCATGAGGAATAGAGTATTTTCTCATAAAATGTAAGACATGCATCAAAATCTAGAAACAGTTCATTATCCATCCCATTTAAGAAATCAGTGATAACAAGGCTCTTTGTGGGAAAGTCTGTGTCAGTATTGGTGATCATCAACAAAATTGTATCAGTCATAATGAGAAACAATTTGAAAATCAATACAATTAAATTGATTTCTTATTTAATAGCCCTTTTCTTGTGCATTCCACTCTATATTGAGATCAGCATTGAGATATTTGTTGATCATCTATGTTCCTGTAGTAAAGGAATATTTTAAGGGATTCTTTTTATATCTTCACTTGGAACTGGTATAGAGGCATACAAAAGTTTCTTTAATTGTAAATAACATACTATTCTCTGGTTCTAGACAGAAGCATAAGGGAGTGACATTTTGATCCTCAGAAGAGTACACAGGTAATACACACTGAAACTTGGCTAAGGAATGCAAAGATACTGCACTCTGAAACAAGTCAAAGCATACAGATACTACATTCTAATCCTAGGTAGAGCATTGGGAGTCAATAATTTAATCCTTGACAGTGTATCAGATAGTGATAACATGACCCTAGGTAGAATGCACAGATACTACACTTTAAAACTTGGCAGAAGAATGCACAGATACTACACGCTAAAACTTGGCTAAGGAATGCAAAGATACTGCACTCTGAAAAAAGTCAAAACATACAGATACTACATTCTAATCCTAGGCAGAGAATTGGGAGTCAGTAATTTAATCCTTGGCAGGGTATCAAATAGTGATAACATAACCCTAGGTAGAGTGCACAGATACTACACTTTAAAACTTGACAGAAGAATGCACAGATACTACACTCTAATCCTAAGCAGAGCACTAGGGATCAATAATTAAATTTAAGCAGTGTGTCAGGGAATGATACTATGATAATATGGGCAATGTTACTGCACTTGGAACCTTGGCAGAGTGCACAGATACTACACTCTAATCCTAGTCAGAACCTAAATGGTCAATACTTTAATCCTAGGCTTAGTGCCAGTGAGTGACACTGTGAACCTAGACAGAGGACACATTTGGAACCTTGGCAGGGTAAACATATTCTACACTCATTTGGCAGAGTACACAGATACTAATCCGAGGAAGAGCGTCAATACTTTAATCCTAGTCTTAGTGTCAGGTAGTAATCCTAGATAGAGGGTATAGGTACTACACACTAATCCTAGGTAGAGCATAGTGCAAAGGAGTGATGCTGTGATCCTAGACAGTGGGCACAGATACTACACTCTAATCCTTGGCAGAGTGTCAATGGTAAATAATTTAATTCTAGGTATATTGTAAGGTAGTGATGCTGTGATCCCAGACACTATCCTCAGAACCTTGGAAGAATGAACAGATACTAGACTCTAATCCTAGACAGAGCATCAAGTGTCAATACTTTAACCGTATGCATAGTGTCAGGTAGGGATACAGTGATCCTAGACAGAAGGCACAGATACTACACTTGTAACCTTAGCAGAGTGCACTGATATTATTGGCAGAGGGCACGGATACTACACTTAAGCAGAGTTTCAAGAGTCAATACTTTAATCCTAGACAAAACGTCAGGGAGCGATAGTATAATACTAGACATAGGACACAGGAACTAGACTCTAATTAGGTAGAGCATCAAGGGTCAATAATCCTAGGCCTAGTGTCAAGGTGTTATACCATGATCCTAGACAGAGGGTAAAGATACTATACTCTAATCTTAAGCAGAGCATCAAGGGTCAATACTTTAACCCTAGGCACAGTGTCAGGTAGGGATACTGTGATCCTATACAGAGGGCACAGATACTCCACTGGGGACCTAGGGTGCACACTGATATTACAGTCTGAACTTTAGCAGAGTGAACAGATACTACACTTGAAACCTTGGCAGATGGTACAGGTACTACACTTTAATCCTAGCCAGAGTGTTAACAGTCAATACTTTAAATCCTAGACATAATATAAGGGAGTGATACTGGGATCCTAGACAAAGGGCATGGATACTATAGTAGGAACCTTGGCAGAGTGAACAGATACTACACTCTAAACAGTGGTAGAGATCACAGATACTCTGATATGAATCACATAAATAAACTTCTATTTTTATTCTTACAATTACTACGCTAGTTTCTCAATAAAATATATTTAATTTTTTCTTCTCATGTATATATTAGCTTTTAGGTGACCCTACATTAATATAAAGATCAGTGATTGCTTTTATCAGTTTCTGAAAGATATAACTGTTTGGGTTTATTGAGAACAACATGAAGTCATCATTACCAACCAATAATATCTGCAATAAATTTATGATAAATCAGTCTCATATTGAAGATAAGAAAGGCTGTACATTATGTACTAAGTACAATGTTTCTCTGTGTGTGTGTGTACATGTCTGTGTATGTGAATACATGCATGTTGCTTATGGCCACATCACATTGAAACACCGGTCCCTGTATCATCATCAATGTTAAGCAATGTTGAGCCTGGTCAGTACCTAGATGGGTGACTGCTTAGGAATACCAGGTGCTGTAAGCTTGAATGTATGGATGATGTGATAGATAATGGCTAAGGATTGTTAATTGGAGAGCAGAGTTCCAATTCTTGTTGGGTTTGTTATGTTCATTTATGTGCAAATACCCTTGGGAAAGGTATGAGTCCATCTCTTCTCCCCCAGATATGGGTTAATTAGTAAGACTTGTATCATTAAACTATTATTATCTAAAAAAAAGATATATACTTATAGTCTAAAATATATACTTATAATCTAAAATTATTTTCTGACTTTAAATAACCTGCAAAGGGTTGATAAACCATAGAAAAATAAATCAATCAATCATAGATGCATGTTTACATGAGCACAATTATATAATACGATACTATAATAATTTATATTAGCAGGACCTATGTAAATTGTTGTAGCATACCTACAGATGATAATGGGTATGTCCCTATTCACATAAATACAGTAGTAAATACTGTATGTTGGTCTGCAGTTGGAGATTCATTGTGGAATTCACTTGACTCATTTCTAGCAGTTGACTACTTTTTCTATGCACTGCTGGTGAATTTTATATGTGTTGTTCTTGTCCTAAGTATTATTGTTCATTACCAACCTTTATATGATTTTTCTATTCAGTAACCTTCCTTAGGTTATGACATAAATTATAAATAATTAATTATAAATTTTTAATGATAAACTCTGTACTTTTCAACCCATGATCATTCTCAGATAATCATAAAAAAGTGACATAGTCTTTCTTAAAAATAATGAAATGTCTTCAACAGATCATTAAGCCATAAAACATGAATTAACCCCTTGTTACAAACATCTGCCTTTATCTAAGAGGACCCTCCTACAATCCCACTCTGTGTCGCACACTTTTTCTCTTTCTACATTCCTCTCTCATTTTTTGCTTTACTCTCTATGGCCCTCTCACTTTCTGTTTTCCTCTTGGACATTCAGCACACAGTCTGGATTCCCACTGTCTGTAACAAATTTGCAAATATAAGATTTTTAAAAAAAGAATGATTTTAATTTCAAAAGGTCACTTGCTGTTATAGGGCAAATTTACCCTCAACAGATTGTCAGGTCACAAAACATGATTTAAATCCTCACTACAAACAATAACCTTTATCTAAGATGACTTCCACTCCAATCCTTCTCAGCATCACCCTCTCTTTTTGTCTCATGACATCTCTCTCTCTTTTTGTTTTACTTTCTATTTTCCTATCAGTATCTGTAATACCAAGCATGACTCACACCATACATAGGTACAAGTGTATTAATATATAGATTATTAAATATGACTGAATAAGGAACAGGCAGGAAAGCTTTATATATTTGATAGGTTTCATTATTTATTTTGGGAGCAGAATGATTCAAAGTTATATTTCAATTTTTAGATTCTATGCTGTCACATGCAGACAACACATGTATATTGACATCAGTGTTAAGCCTGTAACAATTATTTTAATTCTATGGTTGTTTTGTTTGTATTTAAAATTAAAAAATTGATACAGATTTAACACTAATGACAATATATTGTGGTGTATACATGTTACGTCTACCCAAGCAATAAAAAAAATGATATAAAATTTCAGTATTTACATTAGTCGGACTATTGTCCTCATTGTCGCCATATTTATGCTAGGCCACAAAAATCTCCTGAGTCGACCAAGCATAGAAATAAATACAATATGGGAACCAGTAATAAGGAGTGCCAGAGAAAAGCAATGATAACAAAAGTTGCAATATGAGATCTGGTAAAAACATGCATGATAACAGCAAAATTGCAATATGAGCACTGGTAAAAAATGGTTGCTGAAAACATTAGGTTTATAATACCCAGAAATTCATACCCAGATGGACACATGGCACAGTGGATAAAGGCGTTGGTTAGATCCAGTGACAGACCCAAAGAGTGTGAGTTCAATACCCGGTTAAGGCAATGGAGAACTTTCAGAGGGAAAATTAGCAGGAGATAACTGATAACTGACATCCATCAAACATGGCATGTGGAACTAGAACAGTCTACCCCAGTGATCGAAATAAAGGGTTCAGTTCGAAATTCCACCCACCTGAAGAAGGCCGGAGCGTACAATGGCCGAAACGTTGTGACAAATATCGCGACAAAGATGAGGACAATAGTCCGACTAATGTAAATACTGTACATAATACCTCATCTCAGAAATATAGACAGACCATAAAATTTCAAAATACAAATATAAATGAAGCTAAATAGATAGTAAAATATAGTAATTTTATAAAGAATTCCTACTCATTGTTTTATCATTCCCCTCCCAAAATAGCCGATGAAGTTAATGAAGAGTAAAATATGTCATATTTATAAAGAATTCCTACTTTTTCCTTATTTTATCATTCTACTCACAAATATCTGATAAAACTAAATAAAGAGCAAAACATGTCAAATTTATAAAAAATTCTTACTCGTTCCTTATTTTATCACTCCACTCCCAAAATATCTGACAAAGCTAAATAAAGAGTAAAATGTCAAATTTATAAAGAATTCTTACTTGTTCCTTATTTTATCATTCCACTCCCAAAATATCTGGCAATGCTGAATAAATAGCAAAACATGTCAAATTTATAAACAATTCCTATTTGTTCCTTATTTAATCATTCTGTTGGCTTTAATCCATATTTTCAAATAATTATTAAATATATGGCATTGAAAAATGTCAATATCTTGATAGAGTTATTGGCTGAATTATAATCTGAATTTTTCACTGTATAGTGTTCATTCTATGTGGTTAAATAGATGTTAGTGAACTAACGGTTAGTTGCATGAAAAATGGAATCAGCATGTCAAGTTCAAATTTCATTTAAAAAGGTTTGTGTTCATACTAATGGTTTTAAGAAAAGTATGAATCCATCATTTTTTCTCAAGCTATGGGTTAAACATGGCCAGAGTATGTGCTATCATCATCAGTTTCATAACTGGGCATGATTGCAGGGTTGCTGCACAATGAGCAACTGACCAATTCATCCCTCATATCTGTGTTGAAAGCTAAAGAGGTATTCATCCCTCTCCAGATGAAGTCACAACCAACATCCTCCAACTTGAAGGCTTGGTTTGGTCACAGAAACGCTGCTGTTGATTCCATCAGAGGAACTCCCCATCCTGGTTGTTGACTTCAGTCTAGGAAGCTTTTTATTCAGTGATGTCATGTCTTCATCTCATTGGTTGTATGGAGCCTTGTCTACTCTAATGTGCTTGATGGCTATTGACCTGACAAGACTGTTGTTCCTCCCTTTGACCGGTCTTGTTTTTAATCCCACTGGGTGTCTAGCCACCTTCCTCACCAGAAAAAACTGGTAGAGGAACTGATTTAGTTACCCATAAACCAATCATGTGGCACCATAGTACTGTGTTACAAGTAGCTCTTGTAGAGTGGTCTGACACTACTATGTGGTTTGCCCTCATTTAATAAGCTGAAACACTGACATGCCTTTTTGAACACTATGTTATGATCTTTGGTCATCAAGCCATATCATCAAAAATATTATAATACTGGGTTTAACAGTAAAATTGTCTATTTGTTAGATTAAACTTTGAACCATTGTATCTTAGAAATGATTAAAGATATCTTACTGGAATTCTCTGAGGTTTTTATAACACTATTGGACTCTACTTTGAGTAATAATTATTCTCCAAGCTTAACAGAAGAATTGTGATGAAATCAATCATAAACGAAAATGACATGTTCATCATTAATTAATCATAGCTAAGGATTGAAAGCTCATAAAGGATTGAAATAATGTTCAAATATATATATATATATATATATATATATATATATATATATATATATATATTATTCCAGGATCATTTTCCAACTTATTCAAGATGATCTTCGAACTCTCTAACCTAACTTTTTGTCCTCGAGTAATAAGGTGCCTCACAGGTTTCACGTATGATTTTGTTTTCAAGTTTTTTTTCACTGCTCTTTGAACTTTCATAGCTAAAACTCCTCTCTCACATGCTAAACATCTTATGGATTGTTTTGGATCTTTTCTAATTGATCTCTTTAGCTCTAAATTGAAATGATGATCCCTTTTCCTGTTGCGACCTCTTGATCCAGTTTTCCTCTCTACTGTTCCCTCTTTTTAAACTTATTCACTATTCTCTTGATGGCTCTTGAATGGACTTTGAAGATAGAAGCCAGAGTATGAATGTTGGTACCATTACTGAAGGCCTGAATGATCTTTTTCCACACAACATTGCTCATTTGGGAAGACATAGTGAGGCTGACACAAAATGATTTTAACCTGTTCTTTTTCTAGTTGAATAACTCAAAGGGTTTTTCAATGATTCTTATGACAAATGGTGTCAAGATGACTAAACATCTTATCTGAAAACCTCAAAAAAAGAAACTTAATTAGTTCAGTGGTTTTTTAGATATTAAACATTTTGTGGGATGGACAATTATCCCATACTGTTACATGATTTGGACAATTTTGCTGTTACACTTGGTATATTGATATAATTTTGTTCTTCTAGAAGCTACTCATAATACATTGATTCTCTAGTGAAAAGCCTTAATACCTATGATTCTATTGATGATTAATATATACCTAGTGACAATTCCAACATTCCTACAGAAATACATCGATTCTTCTTTTATAAGTTATTTTATTACCAATTAAATATGTGCCATTGCAGAGACATCATCTTTTAAAATGATTAAAGTGACAGGTAACATAACACTTTACAAAAACATATTGACTCTACTTTTACTAGAAAACTTGTGCAAAATTTCATGGATTTCCTATTTTAATTTTATAATGAATCCTAATTCTTAAGTTAATGAATGAATAAACTCATGACAAATTCTAAAATATCATACCGTTAAATATTTGAGCTTAACAATGTTAATAAAATATTGCAATAACAATCATAAATATGAATGCTGGTCATTATTTTAAGAAGTGGGTACAAATGAAATGGCATGACACGGCAATACAATATCTGGAGAAATTCCCCTTTCGCATCGTTAAATATTTGAGCTTAACGACTTTAACAAAATATTGCAATAACAATCATAAATATGAATGTTGATCATTATTTTAAGAAGTGGGTACAAATGAAATGGCATGACACGGCAATACAATATCTGGAGAAATTCCCCTTTCGCATCGTTAAATATTTGAGCTTAACAATGTTAATAAAATATTGCAATAACAACCATAAATATGAATGTTGATCATTATTTTAAGAAGTGGGTACAAATGAAATGGCATGACACGGCAATACAATATCTGGAGAAATTCCCCTTTCGCATCGTTAAATATTTGAGCTTAACAACTTTAACAAAATATTGCAATAACAACCATAAATATGAATGTTGATCATTATTTTAAGAAGTGGGTACAAATGAAATGGCATGACACGGCAATACAATATCTGGAGAAATTCCCCTTTCGCATCGTTAAATATTTGAGCTTAACAACTTTAACAAAATATTGCAATAACAACCATAAATATGAATGTTGATCATTATTTTAAGAAGTGGGTACAAATGAAATGGCATGACACGGCAATACAATATCTGGAGAAATTCCCCTTTCACATCGTTAAATATTTGAGCTTAACAATGTTAATAAAATATTGCAATAACAATCATAAATATGAATGCTGGTCATTATTTTAAGAAGTGGGTACAAATGAAAAGATTTGAAATTGGCAACTTCTTCTATTTTATTGAAACAGCCATTAAACACTTCCATCTTGCCTTCTTTCATTTTCTTACTGAAACCAGGTAGCATATGTCTGTTTGTTTTTCTATGCAATCAAAACAGAATAGTCCATTATTTATGAGATATTGGCAGGAGACATTAAAAACTTCTATCTTCTTTTCTTTCTTTCTAGCCAAATACCCATTTTAAAAACATTTCTCTTAATAGTAATTTAAAAATAATCCAGCAGACAATGTTAATTTATGGTAATTGGATTTTTGACGATTGTCTGACTCAATTTCCTTTGTTTGATACTGCGTGTCTGAAAAATGGTGCTTTTATTGCTGTTGCTTTTATCATTGTCTCGCCCTTTTGGCTAAGGTCAAAGTGTAGTATCTTGTTCTTATCTGCTTAATATGATTCTCTCTCTCTCCACTTCTGTCTTCCTTTCTTTCATTTTCTCACTGAAACCAAGTAGTGTCTTTCCCCTCTTTCCATGTAATCAAAACAGAATAGTTCATTATTTATGGGGTATTGGCAGGGTGTAATGACTGCACAAACTAAGGGAAGGACAAACAACTATAATAGGATGGAATAGAAAACAAAACTATATTTTATCATTCATTAACAATGAATGTAGTCAGTGATAACTTTATTATTCTTTTTCTGTCATCACAGTATAAATTAAAGCAATAAAATCAAACAGAATATGATTTTTTTAAATTTTTTTACTAATGGTCAATTAATACAAAAGTAAAGAGCCACTCATGCTAGAGGGTTACAGAATGAGGTGTGTGATATGAATGAAAGAGGAGGTGGTAGGAAGTGATGTTTATGAGGATTAGGAGGATAGATAATGACTGAGGGTGGGAAGCATCCACACAGATGTCCGTTCTGCAAAGCAGCAGTTCTTGGTAAAAATGCTGAGTGGAACTTCCTCCTTACATTTGGAATATGCAGAGAATGCGACAAAAGAAGGACCTTTTTTGTGAAATTGTTGAAAACTAAAGAAAATTATATTTTTAATCAAATGCATAAATTCTTTTACTAAATTTCACCTAAGACAAGGCTCGAGAGCCACTTAAAGTAGAAGGCTGCAGTCAAAATGGTAATGATGAATGAGGTGCATCATATGAATGGAAGAGAAGGTTGTAAAAAGTGGAGATTTTAATGCTTGTTCTTTGACTTGAAGAGGTCATGATTAAAATGTCCAGGAAAGCACTCACATGGGAGTTTGTTCCACAAAGTGTTACTTCTGGGAAAAAGCTGTCTGAGAGGAACTTCTGTCTTACATTTAGAACAGGGAGAGAATAGGGGTGATTTGACTCATGTCTCAGCTGTAAAGGTCTGAACTAGTGGAACTAAAAAATGGAGCTCATCTGAACATGCATCATGGAAATAGCAAAAGACTAACAAGAGGCTTGCAACATTGTATCTGTGGGAAAGAGGTTGAAGAGTGGAAAATAAGTCTTTATTAACAAGGCTGTGTCAAGTACTGTATAAAACTATAGAGGAAATGATTTTTTTTTACTGTATTATAAAAAGGTGAATTACTTTTTCTTCTGTTCCAAAATTAGCAAATGATTTCCGTGGGTTTGATTAATCTGAGATAATTGATGATATAATCTGGAATGTTAGAAGAAAGAAGATTGGCCTTTACTCAAAGCTGAACTAAAACTACAATCTAACAGTAAATAAGTTGTTGTTATCTGTGGCATGTTGATCTGTTAGGTACAATCCAGCAGACTATCAACATAGAAATACTCAACTGAATGCACAGAAATGAATCAGATACTCAAGAATTTGTTTTGTTATCTGACAAGAAACTAAGTATCATGGTGTATTCAAATTTCCACTAAGATACATGGAGCAAAAAAAAGAATAAAAAATTCTTTAGAAGAAACCCAATCCTAAACAGGGAACAAGGAATGAACCTCTACTCCTGTTTAAAAGACCAGAGAGGAGTGTGAACAGGACAAGAGGCAAACCTATCTACTCCTACTGAGGAAAAAAATAAAATAAAATAATTAAGTAATAAATAAAATTTCAAATTTTAGACAGAGACATTAGAAGTATAGAGCTAAAGTAGACTTTAGAAGGAACAGGAAGCCTAATCCTAAACAAGAAATAAGAGATAAACTTCTACTCCTGTTAAAAAAACAGTGGAGGAGTGTGAACCGGGCGAGGGGCAAATCTATCTATTCCTATTAAGGAAAAAAATAAAAAAATAAGTAGTAAATAAAATTTCAGAGTTTAGGTGGAAACATTAGAAGTACAGAGTTGAAGTAGACTTTAGAAGGAACCGGAAACTCAATCCTAAACAAGAAACAAGGGATAAACCTCTACTCCTGTTCAAAAGACTGGTGAACTGGGCAAAAGGCAAACTTATCTATTCCTATTAAACAAATCTACTCCTATTAAATAGGTGCCATTGCAGAGACATCATCTATTTTTATCATGTATAAATTAAAACATGTATAAAAGAAAACAAGCACAGTCTTTTTTAATAGAGAGCAGTAAAATGGTATGTGTCAATACTGTCAAATTTGACATAGGCTGTAACAGGCTTTTACATTATTGCAAGATCCATTGGAAAATCAGCTTAATGAGCCACATAACAAAAATTGTCATCTGAATTCTGGTAAATAATATATAGCTGAATTAAAGCAGATATAGGAGAGGAACAGTGCAGTTTTGTTAAAGACATTGGAATATGACATTCATGCTTAGAATGATATCAGAAAAAGCAATACAAATGCAAAAATATGTATCCATATGTTTTATAGATTATGCAAAATCTTTTGCTAACATGTCACAAAGAACTATTTGAAATGCTAAGTAAGCTTGAGTCATTTGGGAAAAATATTAGAATAATCCAGAACTTATATTGAGAGCAAACTGCCTGCATATGGATAGAAAATGAGTTCAGTGAATATACAAAAATAGAAGGGGGCATAAGACAAGGATGTGTCTTCTCACCATCTTTATTCAACCTTTACAATCCTTAGAGAATTAGATGACTTACCGGGATTCATTATTGACAGATACAATCTTAGTAACATAGGATATACAAATGACACAGTGTTGAGAACAAACACAGAAGCGAAACTACAATAATTCCTACAGCGGGTAGTAAAGGAAAACAAGAAAATAGTAAACATCAATTGTAAAGAGTGAGAATGTATGATTGTCAGCAAAAGGAACAGCCAAGATGCATGAATTGGAGACACGAAAATCAAGCAAGTGCAAAAATTGAAATATGTAGGATGTGTTTCAAGAAAAGATGGAAAGTATAACGCTGAAATCCAAAGAGACATTGGAATAGCAAAAGTTGCTTTTCAAAAGTTAAGCAAAGTATTAAGAAATAGGAAAATTTCATTAGTAAAAAAAGAAGAGTGCTGAACTGTTATGTAATATCAGTCCACCTATATGGCAGTAAATGCTGGACAATCTCCACACAGAAGAAGAGACTTGAAGCAATGAAAATGTGTTGCTACAGAAAGATGCTGAGAATACCATAGACTGAATATGTGAATAATGAAGAAGTTTTAAAGAAAATGGAAATAAAAAGAACATTTCTACTCAGAATCAAAAAAAGATAGTTGAAATTTTTAGGGCACATAAGGAGGAAAGCAGGTCTGGAAAATTTGATACTCACAGGATATTTTGAAGGCAAAATTGATAAAGGATTGTTTTTTGTTTTGTTTCTGCTTAACAGCTCATCAATTACAAGCATTATTTAAGGCCAGATTAAAAAACAGGCTAAAATGACTAAATATATAGTTTGTTATGTTTTAAGTCCCATATTGCTTGGATATTGTCATGTTGAAAGCATCTTTAGCTAGTTTGCTTGTTATTTCATTGTCTGGTATAGTAATATGACTTGGAAGCCAGGGGAGAATAACTGATTTAACTATTTCAGTATAGGTTTTGAGTATGTCTGTTGGATTACCACCCCCAGACAATAATCACAGGTGGTGCAAGATTTGAAAGCCTTTTCCTCTTTCCCTTTTGACAGTGACAAGATATTTTGTTGGGATGTAAGTATCTCAGAATCACATACTTAAGGTTGCTTTGAACTCTTCACAAAATTAACTTCATTTCTCATTTTCCTCTTCGTAAGATATCCAGACTGTGTCTCAGTTACTGGTTGATAGTAGTTATTTGATGTACAAGTGGAGCTGGAGGCTATGTAGGTGTAATCTAATTTGGATCCTATGTGTGATCGATAAATTTTCAGCATTATTTTGTGGTCTGCTACTTAGCTCATTTTTTAAATTGTTTTAAAGAGGTTTATTTCTCATTGACATTTTTGTTTTAGATTATTTATAAGATTTACGAAGTTAAGTTTGTTGTTGATTACGATTCCTAAGAATTTAGTCTTCTAAAATATTGGTATTTTGTGCCAATTGACTTTTAATTGTGGGTCTAGGTGATATATTCATTTTCTGCAAAAATGTATGCCTACTGATTTGGTCTTTGAGAATTTAAAACAATTATTGTTTATCCATTTTTCTATTTTATTGAGGCAATTTTGCATTTATGGATTATTTGATTGGTGTTAGGACTTTTTCTGAATTTGTCTTGGAATGCGGAAAAGATATGATTTTTTCTAGGTACCACATTAATCGGGTATTGATCATTCTTTCTATTGTATTATATTCACAGCTTGTTAGGGTTATAGGTCTATAATTGGGAAGATCGGAGTGGTCTTTTCAGGTTTAGGGATAGGTACGATTGTGAACGCTAGCCACAATTCTGGGAATTTTCTTGTTGTTCTGCCCCTAAGAATACATGTTCATGCATAATCTGGAACACAGCCAGATAAACACCTTAAATCCTGATTATTGGCTGGATAATTAAAGACCAAAAGGATAAAACTAGAAAAAAAAATATAAATAAGACTAGTTAGTCTGAAAATACAAACAAGAGTAACAAGAAATATGATGAAGTCAGATGGGGCTTCAATATAAATCTAAGACCATTTGTCTTAGTGGGTAAAGAAATGTAGCAAATACTTTGTTTACATGAATACTGTGGGAAACTTGTCCTAGCTTTTCCACCACAACATTGATATGTTTTGCTAAAGTTGAAGATGACGGAATCAATAAAAGCAACAACAGCTTGAAAGTTTAGAGTGGACAATTCTCACTTTTAGGTGGAAGAATAAAGACTGAAAATCCTGCTTGAAGTGTAATAATAGAGGAAGAAAATGCTTATTTACATACACGGAAAAAGGTAAAGGGATATATCTAAAATATGAGAGAAAGAAAAGAAAAAGAAAATTCCTTTAACTTAAAGGAAGAAAAAGTGTTCAAGTAAAGGCTTGCTCAAAAATATTTATCTGAGCAAGTAAATTGTTTTTAAGGGGTTAACACTCACATAAGATTTCTTCAGAGTTCTTGTTGAGGGAGAAACAATCAGAAGATCCATAGTTTGTAGTTGAGGGAGAAATAATTGGAAGATCTGTAGTTTGTAGTTGAGTGAGTTCATAGGTTGGCAACAGGAATTTCAAGGTCCTGAGAAGCAGATCTCAAGTAGCTTTAGTAGAGAGCTGACGTTCTCTTGTTAGAGCCCAGCATGTAGATTTCTTCCTTGAAACAGGTTCTGAAGATGATTGGTGTTACTGTCGCCAACCTGATGTTTTCACAGACAATGTCAAATACTCACTGTCAAAGTGGCACATATTGGTATTTATCGAGATTAAAAGGCTCAGAAATATTAGGTACTTTTTCTTCCAAAATTGCTTATACACTTTCCCAGCCCTCTTATTCATCAGAAAATATATTCTTATCTCTGATAAGAATCAAATGTTTAGGAGTTGGTTTTGAAAGCAAGGATCCAACAAGTTGTTAGAGTTATTCCCTGAATTTATGGCACCATTGTCAAGGCAGAGGTGGTCAAATTCTTTTTTATATTTTCCAGCTCTCTCATTCGTCAGAAAATATATTCTTATCTCTTATAAGAATCAAGGCTTTGGGAGCTGGGTTTTGGAAGCATGGGTGTATGTCGGGGTAAAGATCAAAAAAGAGGCTAGAATGTGAAGTTGTAAAATATTTTAGTAGTGGTTCTCAAATTAAATTCTGATAATAGGTATAAAGTTTGCTACAGTAATACATATCAATGTTGCAGTGTTTTTGTGGAAAAGGAAGTTAGAAGAATGTTACATTTTACAACAGTGTATGTGGATAGTGTACATGTATTAAAAGGATTCTACATGGAGAGATACAAACAAACATATAACATATGGCTACTTTAAATAATAATAACATGGAAATAAAATAGACAAATAGAGAGAAAAGTTATCAAAAGTTACAAACTGATGATGGTTAACTTCAGGGGTGAGATCAGGAGAATGAAACTACCGACCACATACTTGGTGTCATGCCTTTAATTTGTGGGGATTCTTTGTGATATACTAAGGGCTAACTGGAAGTGGTCAAAATAGTGACCAATCTAAAAAGTATCTAAATTAAAAAAGGGACAAACAAAGGGAAAATAAAACAATGCATTTTCTGTACTGTTGTAACAGAACACCTGTCTTGTACATTTTGAGGAGTATAAAAGAGATGATTCCAAATGTTTTAAGAATTAGTAATGGGCATTGTCTGAACCTGTTGCTGTGCCTTTTCTTTTTCTCTGTGATTTCTTAAGCTCTGATATATTGAAAGGTTTATTGTATTTCTCTGTTATGATCCAGAATGAAGAAAACAAACTTGTAATCAGTGATGGTAGAAAATAAGGTTATTTCATCATCCCTAAAATAAAGATAAAAAATTTCATCATCATAAAAACAACCATGCCACCAGTGATGAAAGATGAGAAAGATATTTCAGCATTCTAAAATTTGATTATAAAAATGACTCTTCTACCACATGTGATGGTAGTCAGTAGAATAGAATAGCAAGTGATAGTAGCAGTAGTAAAAAGGCTCAACAAACACGTATCCTCATCCCTCCGTGAAAATTGAAAACTGACAATCTCAAACATTATCCACAGCAATTAAATTCTTAGGACAAGCAAAAACAAGTAAGCACACATTTTTAAAGAAGCAAGTTACAGTAACACTGAGAACATTTTTAACATGCACCATACCAATATCTGTAAATCACATCATAAAAAAGAAACATACAAATTCTTGTTATTAATGTCAACATGTGTCTCAAGTCTTATTGTTTATGTTATTGTTGTACATTTTTATTCTTTCATCTTCAATATAAAAAAAAGAAAAGGATTCCTTCTACACTACAAATACATATAGCAACAGGGTAATTACTTTACCTCAACAACCACAAAACCCCACCCTGTTAACAAATAATATCATGTAGAAATAGCTACTACATCAACCCCAACTTATCAACACCGTTACAGTGGTGACCTCAATATTGACTTTTTTAGTTAAGTTGAGGTTTATTTTCTCTGCAGTATTTTTACACATCTAGAATGTTGGTATATAGCTGTTGGGAGAAAAATTTTTGCTAAATTCTGTAACTAGTAGATTTTTGGTTGATTGATTCGCTTTCTATGGGTTATCAACCCTTAACTAGTAGATTAGCTATGTCTTCTTTTTTCAGTGCATTTCTTTCCATTGGCTTTGATTAAATAAGGTATTGTGGATTGGATTGTTTTATCAGTTATTTTCTTTATTATTTTCCAAGTTTTTTAATTGAAGTTTGGCTGTTTAGTAGTGATATATATATGCTTGCCAAGTTTCTTTTTTGTTTTGTTTTATTACATAGTATGCTTTATTTTTGCTTGGGGTTGAATCTTTTTTCGAATATTTTTATTATTCCCAGTTTTTAATTGCATTTTTGAATGTCCCTGTAAACCAGAGTTTTGCTTTTTTGGATTTGTTAAAGATTTGGGGATTGTTTCTTTGGCTATGTTTATTAATATTTCAGTAAATTAGGTTGTGGGGTGGAGTTTTGATTTTTTAGGATATTTTTGTTGATTTTTGTTTGGCAGGAATTAGTGTATGCAGTCCAATTGGCTTTGTGAATTTGCCATTTTGGAGTTTTTCTTTGGGTATTCTTTTGTTAGTTTTGATGTTAATGGGGTAATGATCATTTCCATGTTGAACTAAAATATTCCATTGGTAGTCAACAAAAATTGAGGTTGAGTAAATTGTTAGAGATGGCTCAGTTAGCTGGGTGTAAGTGTTAGCACCATTATTTAGAGGACTATTTCTTGGAATAGGTTACCTATTATATTTCCTTTGCTACTTTATAGGTTATATATGCATTGAAGACTCCCAGTATGATGAAAGGAAGTGGGAGTTGTTCAATGAGTTTGTCTCTTTCGTCTCTTTTGAGTTGATGGTTTGGTGGGACATATATTGAGCATATTGTTATTTTGTGGTGTGAAGTGACTGTCATTGCTATTGCTTGTAGTTGGGACTTTAGTAGTTGAAGTGTTTAATGTGGTGTAGTTTATTCAATTAGCATAGATGTACCTCCAGTTGGCCTGTTGTTGGTTATTGATAATTTCCCTGTCAGCTGGAGCTGTAGAATGTGCTGACTGCTCTTCTGTAGAGGGGTAAGACACCCCCAATGAGACTATTTCTTTTCTGTGAGTGCCCTACACGTAAACCACTAGTGACCCATTGGTGGGCCACCAATGGCAGTGCCAGTGGTCCTCTGGTGGCAGCCACTGGTGTGCCACTGACGGGCCACCGGTGAACCTCTAGTGGTCCACCAGTGGTAACATTGCTGATATGAACACACCAGCAGCCCAACAGTGGCCCACCAGGGGTAAACACTAGTGGCATGCTACCCAGTGGCAGATTGGTGGCTTGTGTGTCAGGAGATAACCTGTGATGCTTGATGACAGGAACCTGGTGAACTGTTAATCTTCCTGGTGACTCAGAGATTGTTTACTGCAACACTCCATTTTGGCTCTTACTTAGGATAGGCAAAAAGTCAGAGAGGTTTGATCCAATTAATCAGTTGGCCACGCCAAATCCTAGTTCAAATCACACCTGGTATAAATTAGAAAGCAGTGGCTTATAGGTTAATCAAGCCAAGGGTAACATGCTTTAACCTTCTGTCTTCTCCCTGATATAACTAGTTTATTTGGGGATTGGTATCTAGAAATTGCAGTTGCTTGGAGTTCACCCTAGTGTGAGTATACTAGCTTGTGTAGCCTTGTCTTGTCAAGACAATTGGGTTTCCCTCTTAGTAATTCCCAAAGATGGACTCTGTGGTGAGTGGAGAACAAAGTGAAGGAAGATTAATAGCCTACATATGGAACTAAAAAGAAATAAAAAAACAAAAGACCACTGTCTAACTCTGATTTTGAGTATGATTCAGACAATATTGATAGCTACACATCTAACCTTCCACATTTAATGGTAATCGAATCTACTGAAGAGAAATTAATTACAAGCTTATCACCATTTGTTATTGAAAAATCTTTATCTACCACACTGATGCCAACAGTTAAAAATCTTAAAAATAGGAAACTGCTAACTGAAATAAATAATAAGAAACAGGCCAACATATTCCTTAATATGAAGGAGTTCTACAGCATAAAAATAAAAGTGTATCCACACAGAATTCTGAACACATTGAAGGGTGTGGTCAAACACTCAAAACTCCTTCACTATAGATGAGATAAAAACAGGCCGCAGGGGACAAGGTATAATTAATGCAAGAAGGATATATATCTGAAAAGACAATAAAGAAATAGAAACCAGCACCCACATCTTACTAATTGACTACCCCAAAATACCAAGGAGATCAAGCTTGGATACACTGTAGTCAAAGTTGAACTCTATATATCAAATCCCCTCAGGTGCTTTAATTGTCAGAAGTTTAACCAATGTCAATCAAAATGCACCAGACAGCATATATGTGGGAAATGCAGCCAAAGAAACCAAAACCATCCAGTAAAAAAATGCACAAGTATAGTTCAATGCAAAAATTGTGGAGAAAATCAGCCTGCGTGAAATTTCACAAAAAATGGTGTTATATTCCATGCTAATAGGAATATATACTTGAAAAACAAGGTGGATAAAATAAGTAGACGTTTATTGTACAAAACCAGTACAATAAGTTTGTTGCAAGTCAATACAGTAGTGAGTACTACTATTGGAAGGTCAGTAGTTCTCGTGTAAGTCTGAGTCATACACAACAGATCCCAGCTAGTATATCTAGCTACCCGCCCCACGAGGGTTGCATGTGGCACAAGGCTGGGTTTAGCCTGGGTTCTCCGAGCCTGTAGGCTCGGCCCAAAATATTCTCTATTTGAACACGTATAAACGGGTTCAGGGTCAGTCTACCTCCCCGAACGAGACTCTGCCCTTCGGCAGAGTGTCATCCGGGTTCCTCTCTGCTCAGAGGCAGAGAGTTTGACTGTCCAGCTGGAACAGGTCACAGCTAGTATATTTAGCTACCCCCCCCCCACGAGTGTTACATGTGGCACAAGGCCGGGTTTAACATAGGATCTCCGAGCCCGTAGGCTCGGCCAAAAATATTCCCTATTCGAACGCGTATAAACGGGTTCAGGGTCAGTCTACCTCCACAAACGAGACTCTGCCCTTCGGTGAGGCCTCGTCCGGGTTCCTCTCTGCCTGAAAGTAGACAGTTCAACTGTCTAGCTGGAACAGATTGCAGCTAGCATATTCAGCTCCCCCCCCCCCCCACGAAGGTTACATTTCGCACAAGGCCGGGGTTAACATGAGATCTCCGGGCCCATTATGCTTGGCCAAAAATATTCTGTTTCGAACACACATAAATGGGTTCAGGGTCAGTCTACCTCCACGAACGATACTCTGCCCTTTGGCCGAGCCTCATCCGGGTTCCTCTCTGCCCAAAGGCAGACAGTTCAACTGTCTAGCTGGAACAGATTGCAGCTAGTATATTTAGCTACCCTCCCACGAAGGTTACATGTGGGACAAGGCCAGGTTTAACATGGGATCATCGAGACTCTGCCCTTCGTCAGAGCATCGTCTGGTTTCCTCTCTGCTCAGAGGCAGAGAGTTCGACTGTCCAGCTGGAACAGGTCACAGCTAGTATATTTACCCCCCACAAGTGTTACATGTGGCACAAGGCCGGGTTTAGTGTGGGTTTTCCGAGCCAGTAGATTCCGCCAAAAATATTCCCTATTTGTACGTGTATAAATGGGTTCAGGGTCAGTCTACCTCCCCGAACGAGACTCTGCCCTTCGGCTCTGCCGCGTTCGGGTTCCTCTCTGCCCGAAGGCAGAGTGTTCGACCATCTAGCTGGAACAGGTTGCAGCTAGTATATTTAGCCCCCCCCCACGGGGGTTACATGTGGCACAAGGCCGGGTTTAACGTGGGTTTTTTGAGCCCATAGGCTCGGCCAAAAATATTCCCTTTTTGAACCTGTAAAAACGGGTTCAGGGACAGTCTACCTCCCCTGAACGAGACTCTGCCCTTCGGCGGAGCCTCATCCGGGTTCCTCTCTGCCCTAAGGCAGAGAGTTCGACTGTATAGCTGGAACAGATCGCAGCTAGCCTCTGTAGTCTGTTGACTTACAGATACTTATAGGTAATTAATACCTATAATGTATTCATTCATGGGGGTGACAGGTTATTCCAGTATATCAAATGGATAGTGGAAAGCAGGAAATAACCTACTAACCGAGATTGTGTAAATGGTTGGCAGAGGAGGGATAACAAAAAGACAAACTAACTTCCTAAGAGTTACAGGAAGTTGTGGTGAGTCATGTTCACCCATGTCCTGAAAGAGACACAACACATAGAAGAAGAAGATTGCCTGGACAATAGTTCTGAAGGAGTGGTTTAACCAGCAGTTTACTTACGCACTCTTTTCCCTGCCAGTTATTATAGCATGTTAGAAACATATAACACTAACCCTAATAGTTTCAAGCAAAATGCAAACTCATTTTTGCTGATTTTGTAATAAAATAAGCATATACCATTTCCCCTCTTGGTTGTAACCATCCACTATAATAAAATAATTAGTCAAATAAAGCTTTACATGATTTTGTTGTTACTATATTACAATAACTATGTAGTAATCTTGCAATCATGAGAAATGAAAAAAACCCTAATTTTCCTATGATTTCCTAGTAAAAAGGAAACCACCCTATTGGTGGGAAATTTAGAGTCATTCTCTTTTCAGCGACTTCTCACCAAGAGAACATGTGGATTTGAGATGCTCTGGTAATGAAGACCACAGATAAGTTTTACATAAATATCAGTTTGTCATGTTGAATATTACCTTTTTATGATAGACTTGTAGTGGACCATGTGTTTACATGTTGTTAATTTAGGAACATGTGCTGTTTATTCCTGCTAAAAGAAGGTCCAACTACAAGCACATGGTGGACTCTAGTTAAGTCCAACCGATGATGTAAAGAAAACAAACAAGACCGATATATATATCAACAAATATATGTATTAAACAACAAATTTACAAGTGACAAAGACATCAACATTTGTGTTTGTGTGTGAATATAAAGAGTTTGTATATTGGTGAAAGTTTGTAGGTACATGTATGTGTGTTTCATGATGTTTTCCAACAAGTGGGCAAAAATGTGGATCTCTGCGAGAGATCACATTTTAAAATGTGTCCGCTGAAATGCAAAGTAGAAAGAGAACGATGCAAAAAGCCACCCAATATTTATAGTGCAGGGAGAGTGACCCCTAGTGAAATATTTGGATAATTAAGGAGGAGTTAACTCTGACAGACTTATCACTTGCAAACAATTTATTCATTCAGCAAGAGAAACATAAAAACAGAAACATTTAACAAACACATTACAAGAACTTCCATATATCTACAGAACTAGTACAACCAAACCCTTCTGATAAATAAATCCTTATACTGATAGCAGACATGAAAAGGAAATTACAAAACCTTCTACAGAAGCTACAGAAGGTAGTGAAGGAGAGCAAGAAGAAGGGACTAATCATAAAGTACAAGAAGACAGAATGCATGGTCATCAGTAAAAGGATGAGCCCAAAATGTGATTTGCAGGTTGGGGACACTAAAATCAAGCAGGTGTGGAAGTTTAAATATCTGGGAAGTGTTTTGATGGAGGATGGTAAGTGTGGCACTGAAATCTTAAGACGTATTCAGATGGCCAAGAATGCATTCCAAAAGCTGGGCAGAGTATTGCAAGACAGAAGGATTTCTTTGGCAACAAGGAAAAGAGTACTGAGCTGTTATGTGACATCTGTTCTCTTTTACGGCAGTGAATGTTGGATAGTCTTCTCAAAGATGAAGAAGAGACTTGAGGCAACGGAGGTATGGTTCTACAGAAGGATGCTTAGGATATCATGGATCAAGCATGTGAGCAACAATGATGTTTTGGAGAGGATGCAAACAAGGAGGAAGTTTATACTTAACATCAGGAAGAGGCAGCTGAAATTTCTGGAACATGTAATGAGAAAGGAGGGCCTGGAGAATCTGATACTCACAGGTTGAATAGAGGGGAAGAGAGACAAGGGAAAGCAATGCATACCTTGCAGACTTAAGCAAGTGGATGACAGAACATGGTCTGGGGGAGATAGCAGAGGGATGAAACTTACTGAGAGCCACAAGGGATAGGGGGAAGTGGAGAGCCATGATCGCCTATGTCCTGAAGGGACACAGCACATAAAAAGAAAAAGATATATGTATAAATGTCTCATTTTATTTTTATGATGTATATATATATATATATATATGTATATTTTACTAACCAAAAAAACAGCAGTCAAACAAGGTCCATCATAACAACCATTTTGCTAATTTGCAAACATATGCTACAACTATAATTTAGGGAGTGGTTGCTGGAAAACCCGATTTACAATGGTTTTTGGAGTCTATTTTATGTTTGCCAGTTTTTTGTCTTCTCTTGTTCTCTTGTTGAATAGCTTAAGTCTGTTTTCAATTTTATCTTTGTTAGTTTCAAACCTATTTTCTGCTCATTTTCATTATTCCTAATATTGGCTGCAAGTACATCTCTTTGTTATTTTTTCCATTTGCTTCACTTATTATCTTTATTGTTCCCTTAATTAATGCTGTCATATTGTTAATTATAGCTTCCATGTTAATTTCACTATTCCACAAAGCTTGGAATTTGTTCTTTATTTCTACTTGAAATTCAATGATGTTCTCTCAGTTCTTCATCAGGCATGTTTTTTTTCTGAGAATCATGTTTTTCTTTAAAATTTTAAGTCAAATTTGGATACTTTTTATGTTAAGTTTGTTTATGACAGTTTATGATATCTTTGAAGATACCAACTTTATCAGTACATATAAAGTCAATTTCATTTTTGTAACCCCATTTGGAATTTTCCAAATTCATTTATAGCATTTTTGCTTTTACTAATTTGTATTAATAATTGTCATTTTACATCTTTTCATGAAGTTGACTGATAATTTGTATTTTTCATTTACCTAATCCAAATTTTCTTACAGGGTGCGATGAGTAAATTGTCGCCATTTTACATTTTTAGTTTCATGCATGAACCTTGTTTGTTTTTGATTTTGTCAACTGCACAATATAGTAGGGTCAGTTTAGCACCATTTGTGAGAAAAAGACTACTGTGATGCAATTCACATTGCCAGAAATTTGGAAACGATATGCTGTACTGCTTGGCATTCAGGTCAGAACTTCCAATTTCAGAGTGTCAATCTGTGGACAGTGCAGAGGATTTGGAAAGAGTTGGGTGAGTCTAATGGTGATTACGAAGGTACAGCAGTTCAAAAACTCCATCTGACTGTTTTGATAGGAAAAGAACTCCTGAATTTGTTGGTGAAGGCCTCAGACACAACACAGAGGCCTACATCAAGTGCTTCGAGGTAGTGCTGCCCTGGCAGCTGGAAGACCCTATGTCTGGCAACAGGACTCTACACCATTCTACACAAGCTGGAGAACCCAGTCATGGCTGTCGAACAATTTCTGTGACCACATAACCCTTTACATCCGGCTACTTAACTCCCCAGACTGTAACCCCCTAGATTATTATGTATGGAGTATAGTTGAGTCAGAGACCAACAAAACTCCTTGTAACACTAAAGATGAACTGAAGGCAAGAATTATGGCAGAATTCACCAACTTAAATAAGGAGACCATCCAGAAGTGTTACAGGAGATTCATCTGGAGTCTGTGGTTGAAAGCAATGGTGATTTTATTGAATAAATTTACTCTTTAGCATTTCAAGATATTTTTGTGTAATTTTGATAAATATATCTGTTAAAATGAGATGTCAGTGTGGTTTCCATTTTCTGTAATTTTGATGACAATTTATCCATTGCACCTGTATATTTTTCTTTTTCCCTACCTTTGCATTGATGTCACTCATGAAAATGTTGCAATTGGTCTTATTTCCATCTATAACTTTACTTATTTGTAAAAACCTTCAATTTCCTCATCAGAACTCTTTGAAGTTGGTGCATGTAGTTGAATCACATTTAAAGTTAATCTTTTGCACAAGCCAAGTTATTTTGTCTGATAGACTGTTAAAACTTACAACATTGCCAACAATGTTAATATTAAATGAAAATCCTACGTCCTTAAATTTGTTTTGTCTTTAATTTTATAAAAATTCAAATGCAATGTCAATCATCTTGAATAATGTTATTTTATCATCTTCTCTCCTCAATAATGTTTTCTCAGTTACTTTCACTTTCAGTAACCCCTTGCGACTTAGTAACTTTATTACCGTTCTTGTTTTGAAATAATTATATATATATATATATATATATATATATATATATATATATATATATATATATATATATATATATGTATATATATATATGTGTGTGTGTGTGTATATAGTTTTAAGGTGTGCTATATTTATGGGATAAAATGCTCAATATCAGAGATAGAGTGTATGTAAATATAAAAGTGAACATTGAAGTCAAGACTTTGCTTTTAGGAGCTAGTTATTTTATTCTTATTATATGCTCTGCTATGTGGGACTTTGAGGGATCAGTATTGTTGAGCACTATTTTACTTAATTTAATATATATATATATATATATATATATATATATATATATATATATATATAATCGGGAATCCTGACGATTGTGTCTGTTTCATGCTAGACACAATTGTCAGTCCGCCTAATTTGTGTGTGTGTGTATATATATATAGCGATTTGAAAAAAACCAACATAGTTTACAAATTCAGGTGCCCTTTAGGAGATTGTATCTCCAACGAACTAAATAACATCTATGTTGGTCACACCACAAACTTGCTTTCACGATGCTTGACACTACATTTGAATGATAACTCTAACATTTTTAGGCATTTAAAACAACATGCCTGGCCGCATACACAATTCCGGAAAATCCTCGTCGAAAACGCAACTATACTTAAACATGAAAACAATAAACAAAAAATAAAAATTCTTGAAGCTATATACATAAAACAGTTGAAACCTAACCTGAACAAAATAAACTATGAAATCTCCACAAATATCCTTAAATGCCTATAATTAGTAACAGAAGCCATTGGTTCATACCAACGGCTTTCCATACTCAATACTCATCGGATTCACTCTCACGTGGTCATGTGTGATGTCAAGAGCTGTTGTGCGATTTTCGCTTTCAGCGTCTTATATGCATGTGTTTATCGTTGCTTGGAAATCATCCATGTAAACAAAAACAGACTATCATCAATTTCTTGTTCGTGTATTGCTTAATATATTGTGTAATTGTCATCTTTGATAATGGCTTATGTAAGCCGAAAGCTTAGATTGGATTAAAAATATGTATCAATATTGTGATTTTCTTTCATTGTTTAATGAAAATGTTATTAAGCTTATCAGGCGATATGAAAAGAACTTACATAAAATATATAGACAACACTTATCTATATTATTTAATGAAACATGTATGAATATATATATATATATATATATATATATATATATTAAATTAAATTTACAGTGAGCAGTGACCAGCCATGACTAACAATTTCATACGTTTCCATGCAATCATTAGGCAGTTGGTAACAGTAATGTTTGAAAATGGGCACTTTATACCTGCTAGGCAAGTCCAAAATGGCTAAAGTGTAGTTGATGCATACTATGCACAAACTAAATAAACCCACTGAATGAGGGAAGAAAAATGCCCACCTGACCAGGATGAAAAAGCTGTAAATCCACAGTTATTTTGGGAAGAAGAAAAACACCAGAAAGGGTTCACAGGTGTACCAAAAGAGTGTTCAATGCCATGGGGAATAGTAGGTTTTCAGCAAAAGAGCTTATTGCTAAAAGCAAAATAGTGCTCAACAATACTGAGCCCTCAAAGTCCCACATAACAGAACATATAATAAGAATAAAATAACCAACTCCTAAGAGTTTGCTATTGAGACAGACTGGAAAAATGTGCTCAATGCCATTATTAACTGGCAGAGCCTTAATATATTTTAAATTAAATTTCCAGTGATCAGTGACTGACCATGGGCAACAGTTTCAGTCGGTACAGTAACCTGTGAAAATGGGCACTTTATACACCTCAGGTAAGTCCAAGACGGTAAAAATGTAGTTGATGTATCAGAAATTGAAGGCTGAGATATTTTTTTTTCCTCCCACATTATTAACCTAAGAATTACTTGTTTCAAAAACATATCTGTTGATTCCAAGTGCCTTTTGAACCACTAATCTCATACTTTTGGTTGCTTAGAGAAATTGTCACACATTCTTTTGATTGGCCAACACTTTTTTGCCTTACAGTAGACATTAGCTGAAAAGAAAAGTTTCTCAACTTCTTTCCATATTGACTGTACATCTGAGGAATGTCCGAAAATAGATTGACTTCAATGCTGTGATAAAAAAGAATGAGATTAATAATCAAAACAACTTTTGAAATAATAATAACTAATCTAAAGATTACAAAAGATACATATAGTTTTTAAAAGATTGTGTTGTACCATATTACAAAAAAATGGAAGATAGCTTATCATAGGAAATTAGCCTTGACCGACAATAGAAAACTGATAGCAAAAAGAGTTCCTTTGGCATCCACCAATCTGTTTTATGCTTAAAAATACTTAGTGATAATACTTGCAATACTAATTTTATAAAGTGTAAATAATCCTAAATTAGTAAAGTACAATCTAATATCCACATGAATCACATTAGAGATATTTGACAGTGTTTATTTTAGCATTTCTTTCTTTATTTTTTGTTTTCAAATGAATATTGAAGAATTTGTTTGTCTCTTCACTATACTCACCCAAAATCTTTCAAAACTTAAATTTTGTATGCATTCTTATTTGACCAAGAGGAAGTTTTTATAGGGAGAAGAGGTATCTACCACTTTTCTGTTATCTTTAACAAATAATACAACCACTGTTTTTAACCAAATGAGTGTAAGTTATATGCTAACAATTTCTTCTCTTGCACTTCTTGTTGAAATCTCTTCCAGCTTCTTGTTTTCCAGTCAACTTTGATCTAACCCTAACCCTGCCCAGTCAAAAAAATTTAATTGCAATGTCAGTCATTATTGTTTTTCTTCAAAAATCCTGTTCTTTTATTGATCTCTATCCTTAATAATACATTATTATTTTTCTCATATTCTTCCACACTCAGTAACCCCTTGCATCATAGTGGCTTCATTGCCTTCTATGAAGCCACTATGATGCAAGGGGTAAAATGATTAAAAAAAAAAGAAAAAAACTATAATTTCTCTTGTATACTAGATGTGAAGTGTGGTGTAATAGATATCAGCTCAGGATGAGAAATTGAAGAGCCAAGTTCCAATTCCAGTTGAGTTCATTGCATTTATTTATGCACAAATACCCTTGGGAAAAGTATGAATCAATCTCTTCTCCTTCCAGCTATTGCTTGAATAGCAAGACAGATTGGCAACCAATCTACTGCAGAAAGAAATGCCAACCTACTATGGGAAAATCTTCTGCCTAGTCAATCATGAATTGAAAGAGACATGATTGTGAAAGTGTGTATCACATATGACACTCAACTGACCGACTGATATTAGATGATAATTTCTCTTAATGTCTGGAAAGAAAAATATTTGTGCTTTTTGAAAAAAAGAAGATTGCAAAGGAAGTTTTCCAAAAAATATATTTTATACTTTTCATAATATTACTTCATTGGAAACTTACTGGAAACAAACAAAATCTTGTTATTTTAGGCTACTAATTTATCTTGACTAGTGCTGGTATCAATAAATCAAACTGAATTATAAAATAACCATTTCTACATCCTGTTTCATTTGCTTCCTTTTGGTATCATAAGTTATATAGATTGAATTTCAATGTCTTATTTCTTATATACAATGACTGCCAGAAATCAGTTATGAAATATGGCTTCAAACTTAGGCAATAAAAGATTTTTATGAGTTGATTTATATCTTCAACTGAAGTCTTAACATTGTTCTCACACTAAAAGTATTGTTGGGGAAAGATTCCATAAGTCACTGTTTGTTGAATAAAAAATGGGAGAAAGGGTTACTGCATATTCAAATAAAGCAACAATATTTATTTAAGATAAAATACACAAATTTTTACTGTAAAAGTTTGTATTTAGGAAGTTCTCTCTGACAGAAAAGGAACTTCCAGTGAGGAAGAGAGAAAGTGGAGCTGAGAGACAAGTCCAAAGGAAGTCCACTGTTGCTTTGGTGAGAAAGACAGGATGACGAGGTTGACTCATGTCTCTTTACTGTAAATCTTTCTGCTGAGTTGAATGTATGTCTAGTTTATATGGCTTCATGAAGTTTGCAGAAGCCTATGTTTAATTATTGGTGGGAGCTGATTTTATTGGCTATTCTTTATTTTTATTAATTTGAAAATTTGAAATATGTTTGAAACCAAAGGCTGTGCAGAGCCTTTACCTGGGGTGTTTATTTTGTCATTTGATTTTTTTATTTGAAATAGTTAACTTCTGCTTAGCCTACAGTATCACTGTGCAATGTGTGAAATGTTTACTTTGTGATTAACTGCCAAATAACATAAAACATCCAAGAATGGATGATGAAACACAACATTATTTAGAAGCTGTATCACCAATTGAGAAGAAACAATGTCCAACCAGATCCTGCAGAATTTGTGCAAAAAGACAAAGTATGCCAAGAAAGATGGTACTATTGTGCTTTTTGTGAAGTCAGACCATCATTCTGCAGTGTAGATTGTTTCAAAATACACCATCTGAGCACTTAGCTTGGATATTGGACACTTCTGTCGCTTTTTAAATGCTTTGTTTATGTGTTATACTTTCAATAAATCTTTCCCAGAAAAAGTTTGTCTATAGTTGCCAGTATGATTTTTCATTCCTGCTTTATATGCCAGGTGCCAGTATTTTGCATTAAAAAAAAAACATATTTTAGCCTTGATGGCAAGACCACAAGGTGAGATAACTCATGGTTAGCATCATAATAATGTGTTAATTGGCCATCTCACCATCAGTAATAAGAAATCATTTTATGGCCATTAAAACCAATGTTGAGCTCTTACTTGATGTACTTTCAAAACCCAGATTTTAAAAAAATGTGAAATCAAAAGCAGAGAGAAGGATCCAAGCATTTGACAACAAATGCATGAGAAAACTCCTTGGCATCTTCTATTGGGAACATAAAATCAATGAGTTTGTGCGGAAAAGTGTTTGGAAGTTTTGTATGCCACCAGGAACCTCTTCTCATCACTGTCAAATTGGAGAAAAATGATGTGGTTTGGACATGTTACAAGGCACAACAGCCTGTACAAGATCATCATGCAAGGCACCATTGAAGGTGGATGTGGGAGAGGATTCCAACGCAAATACTGGTTGGATAGTGTCAAACAATGGACAGGTATGACTATATCAGAATTGCTGATGGTTGCCGTTGATAGACTGTTGTGGAGGAGATTCAGTGTGGTTTCTGCATTCGGATAACCCTACGATTACAAAAGTCATGGGGATGATGACGATGATGACGACGACGATGATGATGATGAATAAGGTGATAATGATGATGATATCAAAAATTTGCTTTCCTGTTGTTGGCCTGCAGTCATTGAACATTAAGATCATTACATTTTTGATAAATAATATTTAAATGAATTTAACTTACATTTGTTTTTATAACCTTTCTGGTAAAATGTAATTAATTTCCAAATACCGCAAGACTTACCATTTAAAATATAGTATTTGGACACATTGAGGTGGTGTAATGGCTAGCAAGCTTGTCTTGCTAGAACAATTACGACTGAGTAGTGAGTTCGATTCTCACTGGGTGCCCCATACTTTCAGCCTTATGCCACATCTAAGCTATGCTTGGAAAATCTCTTTAAAATACAGTATTTATATTTAGCTATTCTTTGGTTACTTACCCAGATAATGTTGCTAACCATCAAATAAAGTAAGGGAAAAAAGCTGAAATTTTGAGAAAATAAGTTTCTTGCAAGGAAATAACAGCTATTTCTTTCATGCTACTTTGGATGAAAAAGAAGAAAATCAACCCTAAAGCAATTCACTTTGTCTTAGGATGAATAACAACAAGAATCTAGCAAAAAACTAAGTGTACATGGTAGGGAGACTACAAAGAACCTTAAAATAGAACAACTTGACATGTTTAAGGTGTTTTATGCTTTACTCATTATAGTTCAGAACTGGTAGCTGTGTTGTTGACTAGCAAGATCAGCTTACCATTATTACCCAGCTTCAAATAGCCCTATTCTCTCAACCTGTTATATATATATATATATATATATATGTCAGATTAAAAAATTAAATCCATTAATTCTTTAAATATATATATATATTTAAAGAATTAATGTATTTAATTTTTTAATCTGACATATTTCTATTATTTCAAATGTTATTTTTAGTGGATATATAGCGGTGAGGGGCTTCAGGATTAAAATGAGCAGATGATTTACACACACCAAGAAGATTAATGTACGATGGTAATGACGAGGAAACACACAAGTAATTCAAACAAAATAAGATAAAGAATTTATTTTACAAATTTACAAGCTTGAAGTTGTGTCAATAGGTTGTTTCTGGAAAATAAATCAGAAATTTTAAAATTCTGTAGTTTTAACAAATTGCCATGAAGAGGAAATGTTCATACAACAGATTAAATGATCTGACACAAAATAATACTAAAAAGTGTTTAAAATCTTAATTTTAATTTTTATTCCATCTTGATAAAAAATTTTGAAAGTGGTTGTAATTCATTTAATAAAGGTTTTTCTTAATGAATATATACTTTAATTAAGGTTTGTTGATTATCTGGGAAAAAGAGATATTTTTTAAATATTATTTAGGGGTTCACTATACATGTTTGTGTGGACATAATTACTTGAGGTGGTGATAGTGATTTTCCAAGCATAGCTTAGATGTGGCACAAGGCCGAAAGTAGGGGGTACCCTGTGAGGATCGAGCTCACTACTCAGTCCAGTTGTAATTGTTCTAGTGAGACAAGCTTGCTAACCATTACACTGCCTCAAGGTGCCCAAACTTGAGGTGGTGATATGTGTGTTTTATTTTGTAGTTTTGTTGAAGTTATATTTTGGAATACAGTTTGATTTCTTTAACAAATTGTCGAATATTATATGGATTAATATAATGAAAGTGTTCTTTCATGTTGGTTGGTTGGTTTTGTTTAATGGCATATCAACACCTATATGGGTTATTTAATGCTGAACTCTAAATATTTTGAACATTTTATGGTTTCAACTAAATATTCTGAATGCAATTGTATGACTTCAATTACAGATAAAATGTATTGTTTATCATTTTGCTATAAAATGTATTGTTCGTAATTTTTTATATAAAAATGTATTGCTGGTATTTTTATTAGAAAAATGTATTTTTATACTTTCATAGTGTTTCGTTTGGGGGTTCTATATTTACCCATAGCAGGGATCCTAATAGGTGCTATTACCTCAGGTCAGGGTGGACCTAGGAACAACAGTAATTAAGAGGTGGTTCTACACCCCTCAAAACCTCCAATCTCCTGATCAGTAGCCTTGATGCTGGGTGTATTTTATCATCATACCCAGGACTATTTTATTTTTTTAACTCAGGCTGTCATGAACAATTGCTAAATATGTATACAAGATTTTTTTAATGTAAACATTCACTTCTATATTTTGTATGTGGTGATGACTCCTTTTGCAGTCAAAGATGGCCACATACACACACATTTACACACAACACACTCGCTTGATACTTGATGAGGTAAAAAGTACTTCTGTATCATTATTGAATCTTTTATGTATTTTCTACTCTTTGTCTTTTCTCTTTCCTTTAGGACTAAGTTTTGAATGCATATGTATGTACACGCACACATATTTACATGCGCGCACACACACGCACACACAGAAACACAAATTTTATTTTTTGGCATAAAAGATACTATTTTTTGGCCAAATAAGTCTAAATATTTATCCTGTGTCCCACATATTGAAAGTTGTTTTTTTCATAGGTGTATCCTAATTAGTTTTGACATTTTTGTAAAAAATTTTCAATTTGAAATTAGGGTCTATCTCTTAATCAGGAGCATGCTTGATACCAAGAAATACAATATGCAATTGTGAACTGATGAGACCTTGTCACCAATCTGGTACTGCACTTAAATTCAAAGAGTCTATATACCATAGTGAAGAGTATTCCTTAGTTAATATTCATGTTTGTGGTGACTTCAATATTCACTACAAAGAATGATTAGTCCACTCGAACAAAACTGACCAAGAAGGCAGATACTGCCAAGATTTCTCCAATGCTTACAAACTGACTTGGATCATTGATGATAAACCCATTCATATTCCAAATAAAACAGGACATCACACAAACTTCCTAGACCTATTTGTCATATCCTGCTATGAAAAATGCTCTGCTAACGTGTTACCACCTCTGAGCACTTAAGACCATTCACTGGGCATCCACTTTGGCACCTGAAGATGCCTTTGCCAAATCAAAGACATCCCTAGATATGCTGTTCCATAGAATGATTTTTCAGTACACCAAAGCTGGCTGGGACAGCTTTAGATCTTAAGGCCATGGACTTGGTACTTACATAATTTTGGCCTTGTGCCACATCTGTTATAATCTTCCTAAAATCAGAGCTTCTGATTCATGTTACACAAATTTCCACCAGTGGCTGGATGTGAATGCTCCGAAACCCAAGACTGAACTAAAAATTCTGTCAACTGTGCATCGGCTCTGCAAATAGCTTCTGTTTTACTTACACTCTCAAAAAAAATACAATTCAGAATTTCCACCCAATAGCACCTACTTCTGCCTAAAGAAACAAAATAAAAATTGGAGCCAATCTGAGCCTAAGAAAAGGACATAAAAGCCCATTAAAGGGACATCTTCAGCAGCTAAATGACACAACAGCCAGGATTCACAATGCTCGTTGGAATGCGACCTCCCATTTCCAAAGACAACTCGCCAAAGGCCATTGCTGCAGTAAATCACAACTTACCCTCCCTCTCCTACCATATGCCTCTGCCGATGACTTTTACGATTCTACTTATCTCTTTCTTTCAACGAGAGACATTTACATTAATTTACCATTTGTTGTATTTTTACATTGATGCAATTGTTTATTTCTTAAACCTATATCGTTTCTTCTTTGTTCTGTCACCATACACTTAATATAACACATCTAAGCTATGCTTAGAAAATCACCATTACTGCAAGGAAATATTAGATTGATCAGTTTATAGTTTATTTCTCATATTAATGAGCTGAACTTGTACATAAGACCTAATTTTAGCTGTTTTTGACCCTTCAATATCTTTTTAAAAATATTTATTTTTATTTCTAAGTTTTAATCCCTGAATTTATTCTATCACCTACTGTTGGAATTTAATTTGAGAACAACAATTCACAAGTTCACATTCTCGTTATTTTTTCTATCCCCACTCCAACCTCTTTTTAATTTCAAAACCGGCTCCCAAAGCCTAATTCTTATCAGAGATAAGAATATATTTTCTGGCTAACGAGAGAGCTGGAAAACACAAAAGGGAATTCCACCACCATCATTCTTTCCATGGTGCCACAAAGTCTGGGAGAAACCTCACAGCTTCTTCACACCAACCTGTTTTCAGTACCTTCAAAACCGGCTCCCAGGACCCTGATTCTTATCAAAGATAAGAATGCAATTTCTGACCAATAGTGCGGCCAGGAAATTTGTACAACAATTTTGGAGGGAAAAATCCTCGATCCATCAGAGCCTACCAAAACTCCATAAATTTGGAGAATCTTGCCTATTTTGCCAGTGAGAATTCTGCCCACCGTCTGTGAGGTCAACATTAGGGAGCTCCTGCGCCTCTTTCACCAAAGAAGAACTACTAAAGGGCTGTCAAAAACGAATGTAGGTCCACTATTCAAGACCAATCCAAGGCTGCATCTCTTCACCACTCCTTCTGATGAGCCCACTGGACTTCTGTCGTCGACCTAGCAACTCACTCAACTGCAGGATTCCTTTATTTGCGAACGGGTTTCCAACTCTACAAGAACTGTGAGTGTATCTATCTGAACCATAACAATAATATCTAATCGCTTAAAGAACTCTTTAGGCGCTCAAAGAAATATTTTGAGCAAGCCTTTTATAAGTCAAGAACATTTTCTCTTTTCCCTTTCTTTCTCTCCCAATCATCTTTTTTTCCCCCTTTACCTTTTTTTTGTGTATATTGTAAATAAACACTTTCTTCTTTTGTTACTCACCGAGCAGGAGTTTTTTCTTTATTCGTACGCGCCTAAAAGAGACAGTTTGTCCGCTCTAATCTTGCTGTTTTACTCGCGTTTTTTTTTTCGCAATTATTTTCAGCCCTATTTTTAACCTCAACCATTTGATGCGGGAAAGCCTGGACAAATTTCCTAGCACTACATGTTGTTTTTATGTATCAGAAATCCTAAATGACAGGATTATATTAAAATTAACTAGTTATTAGTCATCTTATGTTCACATGATTTTGTGTTCATTAACATGTGAATGACATCACTGACCTTGTGATAGGTAAATTTTCTAACTCATCAAGTAGCATTGTTTGTTTCTTTGTAAATATATCTGCAGTTGATTTCCCTGTTTAGTTAACCATACCATTTAATAGGTGGTAGTTAGCTACAGCTGTTAGTGACATATTATGGTGAATAATTCTACCTGCTTTAATTCCTGTGTTTTTTATACTACTGCTCAACTTCTTTGTGAAACAAAATGGCATTTAAGTAAAACATTCTACTTGAAGTGAAAACATTCTGAAACTTCTGTATGCTAGATTAATCAACCAATTAAATTTTATAAGAGAGTAATTTAAGATATTTCAAAGTGTTTCAGGTAGACAATGTCATTTTTCTATAATGTTGCTAGTGGCTTTATCTCTAAACACTATCCTCACTTCTGTATGTACTAGTGTTCACCCAATACAAGGCTTGATAGCCACTCAAGATAGATGGTTACTGCTAAAGTTGTTATGATAAATGAGTTGTGTGATATGGGTGATAATGAATAGTATTTTTTAACTGGGCAAAATTTCAAATCCAGCAAATATTAGTGACTTCATTGCACTAATCACCAATCCTTTGATCATCGCACCTGATAAAGATTTTTACTGCCTCTTCCCACATTCTTTTTCCCTACATGGGTCTGTCTCTCAATTTGGTAATGCTTTCTATAAGGGGGGAGGTGTACAGCTGAAAATGTTTTGTCCTATTAGTGTGTGTATAAGAGTTTATATGTGAGAAGATAAAATGAAGAGTATACAATAATAATAATAATGATAATAATAAAACAACAATAATATTAATGATAAAAATGGGCACATGCAAGTAATATAGATATTATCTGTGACTATGGGATGATAAGAACAGTGATAATAATGAGGACTACTAGTAGTATTAAAAGTCAAAGAGAAAAGTAAAAGATAATAAAAAACTCTAAATAAATATACAATTAATAAACATTTATAGGAATGCATATACATGGTTAGAAAATAGTAATGAAAATAGACACATAGAGGAATGTAATATATAATCATTTATACAAACATAGTCAAATCTTGTTTAGCTATTAAAACTTAACAAAAAATGATGCAGCTGTTTCAACTATTTTTTTTGTAAAAATATAATAATTGAGAATTCCTAGGTCTTTGTTTAATCCTAAATTGTGAGTACTAAGTTTGGTAATAAGTAGCTTTTAGCATCTCTATGGTTATACTGTGAATTAATACACATACACAATACATACATATATATAGAAAATATTCGTGGCTCAATTGGTTAAGGCACATCAGGCTATAAGACGGTTCCGTATAGGATACATGTTCAATTCCTATGAAAATTTCTCGGACATTCAGGCTGATAAATGTTATTAATACTGTTTATTATAAAACAGAGCATTTACTTAAATATTTGTATCTATAAAAAAAAGAATGTATAAACATAAAAATGTCTTAAAATAATTGTCGAACTTTGTCCATTTCATAATGTGTGACGTCATTTGTTTACATTTGGATGCACATTGAGCAGACATGAATGTACATGAGAGATTCATGGAAGATTGTAGTTTAAAAGCAGTAAAATTGACCTTGCTAACCGAACTATCCTCTGTTGCTCAGTTGGTTAAGGCACATCAGGCTATATGACGGTTCCGTATAGGATACAGGTTTGATTCCTGTCGGAGGACGAATATTTTCTATGAAAATTTCTCGGACATTCAGGCCAGTAAATGTTATTAATACCGTTTATTATAAAAAAAGAGCATTTACTTAAATATTTGTATCTATAAAAAAAGAATATATAAACATAAAAATATCTTAAAATATATATATATATATAAATATAGATATAAAGTGAACATTGAAGTCAACACTCAGAGGTGACAGGCTGTTTCATGCTAGACACAATCGTCAGGCTGCGAATGTTGGATTTTTCCATGACTATTTATATATATGGGTCAGTGGTTCATTGTGGGTAATCTATTCTGGCAGTTATTTTTGTAGGAGTGGCTTGTTTGTTTATTTATTTGTTTGGGTTAATTTATTTTACTTGTTTTTCATTTTTATTTTGTATTATTTATTCTTTTCGGTGTTTGATTTATCCCATAAATATAGCACACCTTAATACTATATTTTTATATATCTATATATATATATATATATATATATATATATATATATATATATATATATATATATATATATTTATGTATATATCTATATATATGTATCTATATATATATATATATATATATATATATATATATATATAGAGAGAGAGAGAGAGAGAGAGGGGGGCGTATTTTATTCACTTCACACTAATGGCCTTGAAAATATCATTGTATCATCAGCATAGACATTTACAAATAATTTGAGTATATTCTTAGGTAGATCATGATACTGAGGAGATTAATGTGTCTATACCGGGAGGGGAAGGATCAATTGCCCATGTTCTTGAAGACCAGGCATACATTTGGTACTTTCCACATGCTTGATAAAGATTTCTCCTTCAAGCAGTGGTTAAATAACTTTGCTAGAATCGGGGATAATTCTGGGTTGATATTCTTCAGGATGACCACTGTAATTTTGTCTGGGCCAGTGGCTTTTTTGGGGTCAATGCTTTTGATAATTGAGTATATTACTGAGATTGTGCTCATTGAGTCATGGTAAGTTGGGGAGGAGATGACCTTTGTCATCTAACATTGAGTTTGAAGCAAAGATTGAGGTGAAGAACTTTGCCTTGTCTGTCGTTGTCTGGTAAGGGCCATTTATTATAGTAGGCACAGCCACTTTCCATTTTGTTCATAATTTGGTTGGTGATCTTCCAGAATTCGTGAGATGCAATTTGTTTATTTTAAATCTTAGCCTGGACAGATCGTGTGTAGCTGCACTTTGCAATTTCCAGGACTCTCTTACAGCAATTGCGGGCAGTTCTGAAGAAAGTAAGAGTCAGACTACACAGCTCCTTGCATTTTCATTAATGCGCAATTGCTGTTAAGGAAGACACCAACCTAAGTAGAGCTATGTGGAGTTTTAGAAAGGGCTGAATTCTCTCTCCTCATTGGGATATGTAGCAATTGTTCAATGAGAAATGAAGGAAAGGGTAGTCTAACAAGAATCTCCATTGAACTTTGGATGTGATGCACATATATCATTGTCCCAAAATGCAAAATATTATGTACATGATAGTTCAAAAGTTGGGGCCATTCTCTGTATTTAATAATTAGTAAGTGCCATACCTTCTTTGGTTTAATTAACTCCTACTAAGCTAGTATACTGAAACTATTTAAGTACATGACATCCAACTTTTTAGTGAGGGGATTACCTAAAATTTAAAACCCACCAGCCCTAAAATTACTATTAGCCAGCAATGTAGATCAGGCAAAAAGTGCAAAAGTTTTAAGGAAACTTTATGCAGTAATGGGTTAAATTTGTTATTATTATTATTATTATTATTATTATTATTGAATATATGATAAAAACCCTCCAAAGGAGAAAGTCCCTCTGGCCCAAAGTTAGCTATTAAATTAATTTTGTAAAAGGCATGCAATCATCGATTTTTAGGCAATTCTTCAAAATCCAGAGGTTGGTCTTGAAATTTGGGCCTATAAAGTACAAAGTGAAGTTTTAAATTATATATTTTGCTAACATAAGTTTTTGCCAGATTCCAAACTGTCCCCTCTACCCAATCTCACTCACAAGGCTTGGGTCAACTTGTGGTGTTTTTGTCAGGCACTTTCTGAATGTACTGCACACTTGTATTACCTCCACATATGGATAACAAGTCACCCTCCTGACAAAAACCTGAGTCTCATAGTCAAAAAGCAAACATGCTAGCCACCCAGTCACATGCCCTTATATACATACATGCATATATATATATATATATATATATATATATATATATATAGACAACAAATGTCTATTATGTTTGATCATGAAGGTTCTAAGCTTCGATAAGCTGCTTTAATTTTGACAAAATTACATTTCAAACTAGTCACAAAATTAAACATATGGTTCTGCTTCTATATGTTCTCATGTGGTACGACATCATAAAACCACATCATGAATTTGCAACCTGCATCTGCTATTCTGCAACTGTTATCATCGCATAGCAATCTTCTATGTCAACATAACAGAATGTCATCTTTGATGGTGAATATCTTTGTTTAAATGTCCATATAATCACTCTGAAGATGCCTCATGTGAGCCAAAAGATTAGGTCGAGGAACAGCATAATAAAAAAAATATCCAAATGTTGGACAGTTTTTGTTTTTATTTTCTCCCAAAATTAAAGCAACTATACAAAGCTTAGAACGGCTCATGATCAAACATAATACACATTCATTGTCTGATATTTAACAATATACGTTTGAATAATGAATTGCTGCCCCAGTACACTAAGTGTATATATATATATATATATATATATATATATATATATATATATATATATACTCTTCAGCAGAATTGAGTGACTGTCAGTCACTGTGTGTTTATCTAAAAATCTACAAATAAACACGCTAAAATTCACCTTCATTCCTGCTGTGTGCCAACGGCTTAGTGGTAGAAGCTCCGACTGACGCAAATTCAGTCGGGTTTCGATACTAGCTAGAGGCAACCGGATGTCAGGCCACACTGATGAGCTGTGAAACAGCGAAACAGTCTGTCTGTGGATGACAAAATATATATATATATATATATATATATATATATATATATATATATAGTGTCATTGTTAACAAACTAGTTCATTACTACTGTAGTCAGTTTGATTCTCATAGGCTTATGCTAGAGAACCACAAAATAAAGTAAGTTGGTAAGTTGTGGTGGGCTATGATCGCCCACATCCTGAAGGGATATATCACATAGAAGAAGCAACATTGAATGAATGAACATAGTTTTATGGCACATTGATTCAGAGATATTACAAAATTTATTATGAACAAATCTGTGGTGACATATTTATAGTTGAATCTGAGGCCCTGGTTACGACTGACTTTAGGTTTGTTAAGAAATAAACATTTCCGTGTCCTTGTAAGCTGGCCAAGTGTACATATTGAACCAGATACAGAAAAAAAAGCAGTCGATAAAAAGAAAATCAATGTTCTAAATTCAAAATACTATGGCCAAAAGCAGGTAGCCAGCAAATACTGACATCCAGACAAGCAATTTCATGTCTCTGTAAACATATTTTAAAAAGATAGCATTTTTTTCATTCTGATTTTTAAGAGTTGTAGATATCTTTTTGGAAGATAAAAGAAATTGGCAGCATTTTCTGAAAGTTCTAAATTAGTACATTATTTACATTATTCGGACTATTGTCCTCATCTTTGTCGCCATATTTATTACAACATTTCGGCTGTTGTATGTTCCGACCTTCTTCACGTAGTTGGAATGTCAAACTGAACCCTTTATTTCGCTCACTGGGGTAGACTGTTCTAGTTCCACGTGCCATGTTTAATGGATGTCAGTTGTCTGTTATCTCCTGTTAATTCCCCTCTCCAAGTTCTCCACTGCCTTAACTAAGTATTAAACTCACACTCTTTGGGTCCTGTCACTGGATCTAACTAACTACTTTATCCACTGTGCTATGTGTCCTTGAAGGTGTTAGTTAAATCCAAAAAATACAAATTATTTCTATTGCAAATACAAATAAAGTTATAAATTTTTTAAAGTGCACACGAACTAACTTTATGGACACCCTGTATATATATATATATATATATATATATATATATATATATAAAAGTTAACATTGAAGTCAGCACTCAGAGGCAATAGACTGTTTCATGTTAGACACAATTGTCAGGCCATGATTACATCTAGCATGAAACAGTCTGTTGCCTCTGAATGTTGACTTCAATGTTCACTTTTATATATATATATATATATATATATATATATATATATATATATATGGAGAGAGAGAGAGAGAGAGAGAGAGAGAGTGATGAAAATGGGTTTCAAACCAACCACATTTTTTCTTTCCATATTTATTCTATTACCATACAAAACATCAGTCTATATTCTAAGCTTTTGTAACTCCTATGAAGTCATTTCCTATAATATAATTTTACTACTTTCATAAGTTTGTTAAGAAGAAATTATTTTTATTTTAGAATGTGAAGGTGTGTGGAAATGAATCATCTGTGGAGATTAATCAATTGCATGTGAACTTTACAAACAAATTCTCATGACAAAAAAGAAAAGTGAAAATAAAACACTAAAGAGGCAACTGATCTCTTGTTTCATAAATATTAGCTAATAATAATTGTTTCCCAGTTATTATTATTAAAAATAGTAATTAAACAATTACTGAAGAACAAATGCCTTATTTGTACATGTTTTCACATCCTGCAAAATTAGACAGTCTCTACCTGAAACAGATTGCACAACTTATGTGATTTAAAAAAAATGTTTATACTGAGCTTCAATCAATACAAGGCCCAAGAGCCACTTATGATAGAGTGTTACTGAATAAGGTGTGTGATATGAACATAAGAGGAGGAAGAAGGAAGTGAAAACTATGAAACAACCTTCTGATAGAAAATGAAATGGCAAACTGTACTTGTGGCATAGCCACCAACCACAATGACAGGTAGCAATCTTCTTGAAAGTGGCTAGATCCTTCATGTTTAATGTCATGAATGAATTGGAAGCCTCTGGCAAGTAAAGGTAATTTGTGGCCAAGTAAAATAAACATTCTTACCAATCATGTTGAAGGAAGTAAAAATTATAAGGATAAGGAGGATGGATAGACTTGAAGAGGTCAGAATTGTGGTATACATGGACTGATTTGTTTTTTACATCTTATCAACCTATTAGTTATTTAATTTCCAATGATATTTGTGTGTAATATATGTAACAAACTAGAATTTGAACATGGCTCTCCAATTTCTCATTTCAAGCCATTATATATTACACTGATGAAACTACCCTTAGCACTGCCTACTCTTTGTTCAATTTCCTTATCCCCTATACTAAATTTGTTATAACTGATCCATACACTGAAGCATTTGATATGTTTAGTATTTACTCATTATAGTGATTTTCCAAGCATAGCTTAGATGTGACACAAGGCTGAAAGTATGGGACACCCGGTGAGGATTGAACACACTACTCAGTCGTAATTGTTCCCGCAAGACAAGCTTGCTAACCATTACACCATCTCGAGGTGCCCCTTCCTAAATTTTTATAGGAAACAGCTAATATTACTGTAGGGATACAAAGGCAATTATCTCCCTTTGGTTGAAATAAGTCATATGGGTCACATGACGGCTGCTTAATGACGTCACTTCATACAGTGATGAAAGTGGTCAGTAACTTATACAGTTCATTTACAGGAGTGAAATGAACTACTTGTTTATTTGGTTCAGGCTAACAGGACCAAGCTTAGGCTAAATCTGCCTCCTCCAACAGCTTATAAGCCGTCATATTGGATATAAATGAATGGAATCGTTTGTTTATGTAAATAAGTGGATTTAACATTAGGTTCATTGCTAAGTGTAGCTTCGTGTAATAAACCTTCTATTTCATTACTTACCTATGAGTTTGTCTTCCTTATTTATTTCTCTCTGTTATTTTGAAAACATAACATACAACATAAGCACATGATGCCATTGAATATGTCCTCACTTGAGACATAGTAGATGAATCCGGCCCACTTGAATCAGAGCTTCTCTAGAAACATGGCTTCTCTAGAAACACAGAAGAATTTCCATATTATATATACGACCTTATCTTTTCATCCTCCTTTCACTCTTCTTGCTGTGTAGATATATGTTATATTTTTCTCTGTGTGGGTCACATGTAAATATGTATATCTAGTTTTCTGTATGTCTTAGTAGTATAAAACTGTCCTTGAGAACGAAGCATGTTTGCCATTCCTTTTGCTTTCAGCCATACCATTTCATTTGGGAAATAGGGTGCTATTGTATCATGGAATAATGCCCATAATGGGGAAAATAAATGGGAGAATAAACCTTTCTTCCATAGCTCTCCAATTATATAACTATATGTGCAAAAATGAATACAACAGGCTCAGTTTGCCAATTCTATTTTCTTCATTGACAGCCATTATGCTACTAACACATGTTTAAGATTACATAATTCTTAATGAAGTGAATAAGTGAATATAACATTAGTCAGTAGCATTTAAAAAGATAGAATTGTTAAGTTCAAATATACCTGAGTTATAATGAATAAATCAGGATGTAATTTACTCAATTTATAAAAAAGCTGTTTAAATGTTTAAAATATGATTTATTAATTGTAAAAAAAATGTACTGCATTCACATAAAATCTAATTTTCTGCTTTTATATATAAAATCTATTAAATAGGTAATTCAAACCTTGCCCTATCAGGCTGGCTCCATGGCCATACTGGTAGAGGCATATTTTGGCTGAAAAGTGTTTTTTAATAGGTACACATGCTTACTCAAACTAGTGTACACACTAAAATAATGTTTATGGTAATAACAGTAATGTCAGATAAAAAATCCTTTAAAAAATTATTGTTGTTAGCAGATATAGTTTCATAGAAGTCCTAATGAAATAAGTCATTGAAACCTTTCTTCATCAGGCTGGTTTCTGTGACCAAACTAGTAGCAGTGTGCTTTGGCTGAAAAAAAAATGGTTTCCCTGAAGAAAAAGGGATGCAGGTTCAATTCCTGTAGGAGGCACAATATTTCTTTAATAGGACTTCTCAATTTAGGTCAGCTGCTATTAATTTCACTACATAATAAAAAAAAAAAATAGGGATAGCAACTCAAAGACTTATACCCACTAATGCTTATAGTAATGTGATAGTAATGAACTATCCAGATTTACCCATTTCAATACTAGCCACTCTATAAAAGCTGTATAAAAGTTGCTCCTCCCCTGGCTTTTCCTTGTTGTCAATTCTGCCATGTATAATGTGTTTCTCTCTCTGGAATTTCCCTGCAGTGGGCATTTGGTGTTATTATGACAATTACATTATTATTAATGTTTTTGTATTGTTGCTGTTTGTTATTTTATTTTTATGTTAATGAGTAACTAAATTGAAAATCTTATCTTTCTTTATATTTAAAAGGTCTTTTAAAAGTATTTAAAATAGAGCACACTTACACAGTAAGAAAACAAACTTATAGTAATGAATGAAATATAAAATTATATATATATTGTAATAATAATCAACTATTCCGACCTATCAATTCCAATACTAACCACTCTGTACAAAAGCCTCTAATTACTAACAGTTCAGCTTAGCAGAATAAAGCTTCTAAGATTGATATTCAGCATTGTGTATTCATTACAATTTATTCTGCTAAACTCACTAGTCAAACATAATGATGGAAAATGGGCTCTATCCAGAGAAACTAACCACTGATCCTAATTCACCAGATGCTGAGAGGGAATCTTTAACAGTCTTCTGGAGGATGGTCATGATGCTGCTTGCAATAAACTGCATTACTTAACAAAATTTATATATGCAAATGTTTTTGAACTCTTTCCATTCTCAAGAAGATGCTTTCTGGGCACTTCATTGCCATCATGGCTGTCACAACCAGGGACAGTGCTATTAAAACACCGCATACATGAGAATAAGCAAGAACCACTAATAGAGTGGAACTGGTAGAAGATAATCCTCAACGAGAAGCAAGATATAGTCTCTCTAAGAGACCTTGCTTTAGCAGAAGGCATGGGGTGAACCAGAAAACTCCCAAGAGTCCAGAATGCCAACCCCTGAGACTCTAACCAGTGACTCCAGGGATTAATTACAATTTCCTAACCCTGGATCCTCATGGTATGAATCGAGTGCAGACGAGTGATTGATGCCACAAAAATTAGTCCATCCTACCACTGATAATACCGGCACTGAGGGCAGACTAAACTATCAGTGGAGAAGGCTGAAACATAATAAAATGAGACCCTCTGACATTGAATCCTAGAAAAACAACTGCTCCGAGACCTTCAGAGGAAGAAAACCTGAAAGATCCCAACAAAATCAGACCACAATGAAGACCACAATGGACCCAAAAGATGCCTAGTCATCTGAAAGATTTTCTCCCGTATGAGTAAAACAATAACTGGGGAGAATGTGATGATAATGAACTATCCTGATCTATCCATTTTAGTACTAACCATTCTGTATAAAAGACTGTCTAATTACTAACAGTTCAGTTTAGCAGAATAAAGCTTTTAAATTTGATATTTGGCATTGTCTATTCATTACAAGTAATAAGATAATAAAAACCATGCATAGTAAACTGGAGATAATATTATACACAAAAAGGAAATATTTTGTCCTAAATGACTTAATAAAATTTTGCACAGCTGTGATGTAACTTGGCAATCAATCAGAGATGATCTTACTGCACATGTATGAACAGACACTCTCCTGTAGGTTACTCAAGTGGCTGTGAGATGTTACTGATAGAGCTTGTAGATTGTGTGACCATCTGATTGATTGCCAAAATAAATCAAGGCTGTGCAACTGTTTAATCAAATGAGATAGGATAAAATATTTTTTTTTTGTATATAATATGATGAATAAAGACAAAAGGAAAACTTATTTCAGCCAATGTGTTTTGTCCTCTGAGGGACTTTATCAAGGCAAATGTGAGGATTTTATTTTGTAACAAGTGTTTATATACAAGTGCAAAAATGTTATTGGTTTTTCAAAATTTTTAAGTGTAGGAACACTCATAAATATTCATCAAGTCAGCTGAAGAATCAAGCAAATTATGGAGGACACAATGTGATGCAATTCAATGTCTAATAAAGATAAATTTTCCTTTTGTCTTTATTCATATTGTCCTTTTACAGATATACTCTGTCTGAAATTTTTACACATATAATATGATTCCTATTTTACAAAGTGAAAACAGTTTCAATTGAGATGATCCATTGTGTTATGATGATTTTAGAATTCAGTGTAAATCCTGGACTTGGATATAATTGGCTGTTTAAATAAGAATAAAAGCAAAGGTTTTTTGCTATTTAAAAGTATGCACCTGCTGTATCCAATGGATATTTATTCAGGAGAATGCGCATTGCAAGTTGTTTGAACCAATCAAAGTAGTTGCTTACAAATATTGACCTTATGTGAGAGGATCTATTTTAAAGTTGGACCACTGTGTATAGCTGATATTTTGTTGAGAATGTTTTAAAAAGTTATAATATTTAATCATATACATGAAATATTTGCTCATGTAAGCTGAAGGCCAAAAAATGAGAGACATCTATTTAATAATGTATAGTTCCTCCATTTGCCTGAATAGCAGTCACTACACAATGCTACATAGAGTCTATAAGGTGCTGGAGACAGTGTATAGGTATATATATCTATCCAGATTCCAGAACTCTTCATAACTGAAATATATATACTGGGTGTGTTAAGTCTGCAACATGTCCCATGAGATTTAATTTTGGTGAATAGTGGGAGGGAAATTGGGTACCTGGAAGTTAGTTAAGTATTCTTGGGACCAGTTTTGTGTTACCTGCACATATTTAGGGATTGTGTTATCTTACGAGAAAAATTTGTGGTGGTGTAATAGATAATAGTTCAAAATGAGAAATCAGAGAACCAAGATTGAATTCCAGTTAAGTTCATTACTTTCATGCACAAATACCCTTAGAAAAGGTATGAATCCATCTCTTCTCCCAGCTATGGGTAAATAGCAGGACAGATTGGGCCCTATAGCCTTGATTGGCAACCAGTCTAGAAGGAGGAAATCTTTGAATTCAAACCAGTCTGGACAGAATTGGGTTCCATCAGGCTATCTTGCCCAAGACAAACTACTGCTGCTATGGTTGCAGTATATATGCTACCTCTAGGATTCTATTGGATCCTAATAAATGCTAATAAATAAAGATTTATTTCTTAATATTTATTTCCTAATTTATTTCCTAATAAATTTATACCATTTATTTTCATAAATTTATGAAAATTAATTTACTTATTAATATATATATATATATACTATTAATATATATTTATACTTTTATATACTATTTACTATATATTTACTATATATTTATTTAATATTCTTCTAATATATATTTATATATCTATTTATATTTAATATTTATATTTAATTTACATTTATATTTATTTTAATATTATATTTATATTTCTAATTTCTATATATATATTTAATATTTATATTTATATTATATTTATATTTATTTTAATATTTATATTTATACATTTAATATATATTTTATATATTTACTATATATTTACTATATATTTATTTAATATTCTTCTAATATATATTTATATATCTATTTATATTTAATATTTATATTTAATTTACATTTATATTTATTTTAATATTATATTTATATTTCTAATTTCTATATATATATTTAATATTTATATTTATATTATATTTATATTTATTTTAATATTTATATTTATACATTTAATATATATTTTATATATTTACTATATATTTACTATATATTTATTTAATATTCTTCTAATATATATTTATATATCTATTTATATTTAATATTTATATTTAATTTACATTTATATTTATTTTAATATTTATATTTATATTTCTAATTTCTATATATATATTTAATATTTATATTTATATTATATTTATATTTATTTTAATATTTATATTTATACATTTAATATATATTTTATATATTTACTATATATTTTAATACTATATATTTCTATTTTTATATACTATTAATATATATTTATTAATATAACCAATATAAGGACTGTTTAACCAATACAAAGACTGACCAAAATTAACGATAAAAAACAAATGAAAACTACAGATAAAGTTCACTTTCTTCAGAGACAGTCATTCACTCCTGTAGTTCACTGCTACTAGGAAGCAGAGATATTTTTTTTTCCTGATGATGGCCATGCTGGTCGAAACTAGTTGAAGAACCTAATTGAAATAATAAAACAAAAAAATATTAATATACAACCCAGTGTCTCTGAAAATTTTAAGTTTTTAATATTTTTTATTGTTCAAAATGAAACAACTTTATATATATATATATATATATATATATATATATATATATATATGTGTGAAGAAATATAGTATTAAGGTGTGCTATATTTATGGGATAAAGTGTTCAATATCAGAGATAGAGCGTATGTAAATATAAATCTAAAAGTGAACATTGAAGTCAACACTTAGAGGCGACAGTCTGTTTCATGCTAGTGCAATCGTCAGACCCGACGATTGTGTCTAGCATGAAACAGCCTGTCGCCTCTGAGTGTTGACTTCAATGTTCACTTTTAGATTTAGATTTATATATATATAGTTGTTTTGTTTTATATATATATATATATATATATATATATATATATATATATATATATATATATATACAATTAATTTATTTGATTCATAAACTTATTTCCATTTATTTCCTAATAAATCTAGGATCCTAATGAATTACAGGAGTCAAAATTATGATTGTAACTAGAGGAAACTGTTACCAAACCATAAAGCAAGTGTGCTGTGGAGTTGTGGTCCGGCCCAGGTGAAGCACAGTGACCCTATCAATAATGGTACATTTGTTTGTTGATGATAATAGAATGCATTGTATGCTGTATAATGTGTTGACTTATGGCTTAAAGGGATCCATCATTGAACTAGCATGTGATTTAATCCAATCTTCTCCTTTGTTATGGGGTTACCATTTTTGACAGTTACAGCCAATCCTGTTCTTGCATCACCTGTGGGTGTGTGGGTGCTGTTGTTTTCATTGCGGATATCTGCTTGGTATTCACATGTTTCTTATAGATACTTGTTACTGTTACTTGAGAAAAAACTTATAGTAGAGTAGTCATTACCTTGGAGTGCCCTATCTTTTGTGTTTCAATAATCATTCTGCAATCAGTATTAAGTCCTGTCAACATCCCACAGCTGCCACAGTTACACTGCCTATTTGCCTATTGATTGTCAGCACTCACTCACATCTGGGCATTGGGATCATCATCCTTCCTCCTTATTCCTTTTCTTCCTTTTGGTGGTGATGGTGACAGGGATAGCTGTGAAGTCCTGTCCTACTCCTGAAGAGTCATGAGCAGGAGTCACAGTGTGGGTGGTATTGGCCCCTCTTGACAGCACGTTGCAGATCCTCTTTATGTTGATGGTTGGACTTGAAAGTCTTGATCTTCACTTGGATGGTTCTGTGCCAGGAAGGCTGATTTGCAGCAACAGTTTCCCAGGGGTCGATGTCTTAGTGGCATTATCACCTTGGTTGGAGTGTAATGATTTAAAAAACACAAATAAACAATATGAGGCAAAACTAAAATATTTACTGAAGAAATGTTATTCCTGTCCAGTGCCAAGGACTGGCCAGCAACTTTGGAGCCATGTTTTGGGTTGGTTTGTTTTGTTTTATGGCATATCAACCTCAGTAGTTTATTTAATGTTGACAAAATCTTTATTGCTGGTAATATTTTGTTTTGTCAAGAATCTATTTCTGGTAATATTTTTCCTTCAAAAATGTATTGCTGGTAATATTTTTTTCAAAAATGTATGGCTAGTAATATTTATTTTTTAAAAACATTGTTAGTAATATTTTTTCAAAAATGTATTACTGATAATAGTGTTTTTTCTTCAAAAATTTATTGCTGGAAATAATTTTTTTTTACAAAGTATTTCTGGTATTAAAACCTGTTTTTACACATTCATAGTGTTTTTACCCCAGTTTCGGGGTTAACTATTTGCCCATAGCTGGGACTCTAACAGGTACTACCATCCTGAGTCAGGGTGGACCTGGGAACACCAGCAATTAAGAGGTGGTTCCATGCTCCTCAAAACCTCCTGATCAGAGGCCTTGCTGCTGGACATAGCTTATCGTCTTACCCAGGATGCGGATATAGTTTATCGTCATACCCAGGACAGCATGTTTTGGGAAAAGCAGGAATAGAAAGTCTGGTGCTTTCTTGCCAGGAAGAGTTCACTCACTACTTTATTGCCACATGGAATTATAACTTAGGGTGATATTTAGCATAACCTTTTCTCTCAAGACTAGTCAGTGCTTGACCTTGTTCGTCTCTATAAGTAGGCTGTATAAAGCAACATTTTTTTTGTTGGTACTACAAAGATGCTCTTTTCACACATGCATTTTCCAGGACTTCATGCTTCACTGTATCACAGTATGAATGAATTTCCATTACCAAGCATAACCTGGTTTCTCCTCTACTGCAACTACTATGTTCTAATTGCTTTTCTTTCAGTGAAACTAATCCCTGGCATATTTTATATTCCCAGTGAGACTTTTAAATCAAAACAAAACTGTCATTTTTCTCTATGTGAAGCCTCCCACTTTTAATCATAAAACTTTAAGGCTGTCTCAGCTTTTTGTGAAATATAACTTCCAGTTTCTTCTGCATATTTGCCCTTCCCATGGCCTTAAAAGTTTTACTTTCTGAACCCCAAAACACCCTCTTCTTTTTGTTAAGTGTCATGGCAGCCCAATTTCCATTTTGGGTATAATGCAATTCCCATATTACTATGCATGCAATTCAGTGTCTTGTTTAGATGAATAACCAGGAACTATGTATTGTTGATTGTTAAAAGAAAGTGAAAATAAAAATTCTACCATGAAAAAGTATTCATTGGCTGGCTATTCTTGAAATTTAAATTAACATTGCTTATTCAAGACCAGCAAAAACAGTCATGTACACAATTTGACCAATTACGAGAGAAGTCATTTTAAATATATATAGCTGTTACTGAGTTGAAATAAATAAACAAAATTATCAGGATTAGTATATATTTCACAGGTGTTGACAAATAAGATTATCCATTTTCTCATCCCTTTGCTCTTCTGTCACCTTTTGCCTGTATCTTCTCATTCTCATTCCCTTCCTTATCCATTCCAATCTTTATTGATCATTCATGCTTTTATGTAAACATGGTTAAGTTTCAAATAAGGAAAAAAAAACAAGGAATGCACAAATATTTTCTTCTAAATCCTCTCTTTTAGTTTTCTTTTGCTCTATCTCCAATACAAAGGATTTTAATGTATTGAAATTTGTACATGTTCTCCTCCCTACCACCTTTCTATCTTTCATCTCTTAGGCTTAAGGACACATCATGGTGAAACACCAGTTTGCGTACAATCACCTACGTTAAGCAACGTCAAACCTGATCAGCACCAATATGGTTGATCACTTGGGAATACCAAGTGCTATAAGCTTGGATGTGCAGGTGGTGTAATGGGTAATGACTTGGAATTGTTAATTGGAGAGCCAAGTTCCAATTCCAGTTGGGTTATATTCCCTTATGTGCAAATACCCTTGGGAAAAGTATGAATCCACTTTTTCTCCCCCCCAGATATGGGTTAATTAGTAAGACTTGTATCACTAAACCATTATTAACTCCAAAAATAAAATAAAATTATATACAAAATACTTAGATTTTGGCATTAAATAACCCTTAGAGGTTGATATACCACTTAAATAAAACAACCAACCACAAAATCCTCCTCTCTCGCCCTTGCTTTTCAGAATTCCTTTCTGCTTAATATTATAATTAAGAAGTGCTGGGGATTGGGCTGATTCAATACTCTGATCTAGGTTGAAAAACAACTGTTATATATACAGACAAGCAGAACAATATAGTAAAGATATGTAGGTTTCTTGGTTAGAAATCCCAACTCAGAACTGATAACGTGTCTTTATGATAGGACACAGCACACTGACAATTGTGCTGTGTCCTTTAATAAAGACATCGTCTCAGTTCTGAGTTGAGAAAATCTGGACATTCACTTGAAAGTCTTGGAAACAATATACATTAAGTTTTTACAGCCTTTCCTCTGTAAACAGAAGGTGTGGGTTTGGAGCTTGAATATAATTTGCCTGTGAATATGATGGGCTTGAATTGTGCTGGTCTGAAGGGTATTTTAGACTGAATTTCATGCATCTTGAATGTCTAAGACTATTTAACAGATGCTACTTTTACTTGAAGTCAGCTTGGAAATTTATCAGCACAAATATTATAATCAAGACAACAAAGATAAGGATAATAATCTAAAAGCTGAAAATGAAAATATATTGATTAATATGTGGAAATTCTCCCTCTTCTTTTGCTTTGTAGTGTACATAACAAGTCACACGATGTTTTTAGTTTCCCTTTCCCAGATATGATGAAAACCTGCTGTATGAGTGTTTCATGGAACAGCTGAAATATGGATGACCAAAAATGAGAAAAAATGTCATATTGTGTTAATGTTTTTGGCTTTCCTTACCTATATGTGATGAAAGCCTGCTTAAATTAACAAATATATTCTGGGAAGGCTGAAGTATGGATGACCAAAACTTAAAAGACATGTCATGCTGTTATGTTTTTGGCTTTCCTTACCTATATATGATGAAAGCTTGCTTAAATTTACAAGCATATACTGGGAAAGCAGATGTATAGATGACCAAAACTGAGAAGACATGTCATACTGTATTAGTTATGTTTTTGACTTTTCTTACACATATTTGATGAAAGCCTGCTTAAATTTACAAGCATAAACTGGGAAGGCTGAAATATGGATGATCAAAAGTGATAAAACTTGATATCACTCACAATAGCAAAATTACAATCCTAAAATTAAATCACCATCATATGACAAGCAGTGTGTGAGTAGTTATAAAAATATTAAATGACATGAGAAGTGTAAAGCAATGCTTATTGAAATGGATAGAGTGGCTACCTTACAGCTCTGAAAGTATTGTTTAATTTCCCCACATGAGATTCTGTTTGTTGATTGTTATAAAGAAGAAAGATGACAAACAAAAGATATAAAAGAGATAACTGGGATAAACATACAATAATGTAATGCAATGGTGAGTGATGTTTTTTGAGTTGGTATTTCCAATTAGCTAACTGCTATTGTTTACAGAGCAAGTTTATCCTGCCTTAAGTTGTGGACACTTTAAAACAATAAAGCTTGTTATGTACTTGTTATAGTGTCTCTACTAATCCATTCACATGATCATTTTTAGACACAGCTTAAAAGAGACCTGTCAGAGTAACTACTATCATAGCCTAAAAGCTTTCAAAGTGAATGCTATCACATCGAGTCTGTAAAGTGAGTAAAAATTACTTTTGTAAATTAAGTAAGATAAATAATTCTGAACCCCATTTATAGAAATAAAATTTTAGGGCCAATCAGTACAAACCTAGCAATATTTTTCAATCAATAAAGATAAAGAAACCAAATCCTTGGACTTATGTTGTTTTTTATTTTCATCAATGACCCTCCTGATGTCATCAGTTCCCAACTCAGTATTTATGCTGATGACACAACTATTTACTTGTGTCTTACTTAGTATAAATCCAACAAAGTAAACTTATCAGCTGCTCTCAAAAATTACCTTCAATCAATTGTCAACTGGGTCAAGAAATAGCTTGTAAATTTTAACACTGGCAAAACAAAACTGCTATCTTTTAATCATCATAGAGTGCCATTTTTGCTTTCCATCAGCATGGCTGATGTTAACCTCCAGAAGAGCAACTCATTGAGAAGAAGGCTAAAAAGGCTCAAATCCAAAACCTTTTCTTACACACTTTCACTTCACTATACTGTTACAGAGTGATGTAATATTGATTCATCATAATCATATTTCATATAATTTTGTATCATTAAAAATGTCGAACCATTGAAATATTAAAATGTATAAAAATTTTATTTTTACTATTTTAAAAAATGTTAGCATTGTATAAATGTATAATCATCTAGATTGTTTTTTTAATACATGTACTTTTGAGAGAAGTGTATTTTTATGAAGGTCAGATAGCTTGCGTAAAAAATTGTTACACTTGTATATCTTTTTCAGCTCAGCAGTTAAAACCCACTAAAATTTGTTAAGGATCCATTTTCCAATTTATGGAAAATTATTTTTTGTATATACTGACCAATGAGAGACATGGTCTCAACTTTTAGTGTGTCAGGTGTGTGTGGGGGGAAATAGGGCTTGTGAGCCTGATTTTCCAGATATAGAGAGCTCAGTTCAGTAGATGTGAGGAGAAGACATTTTGACAGCAAGGGGACAAGGCAAATCAACATGAAGGGGCAGAAGGCATTTGACACCAAGAAGAGAACATCAAGAAGGCACCAGTTACCAGCCAGCTGCAGAGAGACTAAAGGATTTTGAAGTTCAAGTGAAAATTCTTCTGTGGTTGGACAACAAAGAATGAAAAATAATTTAAAGAATTTTTTCCAATTACAAACAGTGTGATTTTAAAAGGGACTTTTCAAAAATTACTATATGTTCTAGAGACACTAATGGGGCATGTAAAAGTAGGTGTTTTTCGTTTTTTTCTCAAAGGTCGTTGCCCTTTTGTTTTACTACTGCCTTCTTGAATTTTCTCATATTGCCTTTTTCAAAATCCTTGTCTTTTCCCAAACTGTAATTTTTTCCATTTTTTAATGGCAATCTTTTTATCAGAAATTGTTATCCTGCCTTAATAGATGCACAAAAGGAAATTTTTGTGCAAACTTTGTATTTGTAACTTTTTTTTTCTTAATTGTGTAATAAATGTTTTTCATTTAAAATTTTACGCAGTGGTTATTTATAATTTAGCATCTATTATGACTTGCTATTCCATCTCAACCAAAGTTTTTGAGTTTGGGATAAGAACTTGGATTTGGTAGGGAAATTTTTTTTATAATTGTAGTTAATTCTACTGATTGAATTATAACAGTCATATGTTTTACTTAACCTTTGTAGAGCCAACTACAATCTATTATGGTCTCAGATTTCAAAATACATTTCTCAGCAGTAAAATTAACAGAAAAAGCATGTTTAATTTAAAAAAAAAATAAAAACTGCTTCTTTTCTGTATTAATTTATGTAGAACAAAATAAAAACTAAAACTTTACCATGGGAAGGGTAGCCATTTTATTAAGGTTCTTTATCAAACAACCATCTGTAATGTAATCTAGAAAAAATCATTTATCAGACATCTAAATGGTCCCATTGATGGTGGATTATTGATGACTAGCTAGTATAAATAATTTAGAAACCATTAGAACCATTATTTTGCTAGTTTATTCTGTTGAATGATTTGTGACAGACATAATTATTTGTAGGATTAGGAATATCACATGGTATAAGAAAAGGTATATATAGTTTGAGACAAGGTATATAAAATTTTTCTGTAAGCCAGTCTTCTTTCACAAACCAAGACTTTCCCATTTTCCACTGGGATTTTTTGAAAATTATTATTGTTTTTTATACATAGGTACACCAATAAATCCATAATTTAATGATGAAAAAATAAAACATTTTTTTCATACAACAAATTCTTATTTTCAAATTATTTTCCTTTCGTGTGAATGCACTTAATTCAGTGGTAAATGTTAACCACACTGACTGAACATTATATAATGAAAATTTCATGTAAAAATTCAGGTAATAAGAATATGTCAGACAATGACCCACTTTTCACATACAGGTATATCTCATCTCATTTTCAGTTTAGACTTATTTATAGTCTTTTTATAATAATACGCAATAGGAGTTATCCTATTTTGAAGTAAGACTAATACAATAATACTTGTATCCATATAAGATTAATATTAATGAACTTGTATCCACCTGGAATATTATAGGAATTTCAATATATTCGATTTTTTGAGAAAATTTGGAGTGTTATTTTTTTTACCCAAGCCATCAAATGTTACTTGTTTAAAAGGAAACATTTTTTATACATGCGTACATGGTATTCGTAACATATTATAATAAATTTGATGGTTATATAAGTAAGTAATGGTTGACTGCTTCTTTCCAAGTATGTCCATCTACTAGGGTAGCTTGCACCAGGTACATTTGTGTTTCTTCAACATCTACAGAGCCAACCTGTGATTTAGACTGCAAATCACAAAGTGAAAGTTGTTCTAAACAGCCCCTCTTCTAGATATTTTTTACTAATGGAGGTGTCCTCTGGGGTGCTATCCTTGAACCTACTTTGTTCTTAATTTTCATCAATGACCTTCCTGATGATATCAGTTGTCAACTTGATATCTTTGTTGATGATACAGCCATTTACTCCTGTCTCGATTGCAAGTCTGATCAGTTTAATGAGGTAAAATTGGAAGCTTATCTCAAAAATAACCTACAGTCAGTTGTTAACTAGGACAAAGAACGGCTTGCTCTAAAATGAAACTTCTCTCTATCAATCACCTGAAAGACCCCCTTTTTGCCTCCCATCAGCATGGCTGATACTAACCTCCATGAATGTGACTTGTTGCACTTTCTTGGGCTAACATTTTTGATTGACTTGAAGTGAAAAGATTGAATTCTTTGCTAGGTCAGCTGCTAAGAAAGTTTGTTCACTGCTAGACACCTTTTCTCTCCAGAATCTATTTTACATATCTATAAGTCTACCATTTGCCCATGATTTGAATATTGCTGTCACATATGGTCTGGTGCTCCTGCTATATATTTAGAAATTCTTTATAAAATCCAAAGAAGAATCAGCAATATTATTGGTCCTGACTTAGCATCTTGACTTCTGTTACTTTCCCATCACTATAATGCAGCTTCCTCATGCCTTTTGCATAAATACTTTAATGGTAATTTTTCAGATGAACTCTTTGCTATAGTACCCAGACTTTATGAATGCTAACAATTTTTTTCATGCACTTTTCACTTGTGGAACTATCTTTCAGCTCAATGTTTTCCAGCCAACTTGGATTTTCAATTTAAAATATAAATGCAATGTCAATCATTATCTACTGTCGTCTTGATTACTCTTCTATTGTTCTCACTTCTTAATAATGTTTCTCTTTTTCTTATTCTTTCAAACTCAGTGACCTCTTGTGTCTTAGTGGCTTTACTGCTTTGTATGGAGTGATACGATTAAAAAAAATCTAAGCTATCAATACTAGTTACAGCTTCTGTAAAAGAACATAATCTGGCATAATCAGTAGTTGAACAAAATCAGTACATTCAAACCTTGGTCATGATGACTTGTGACTTTGTGCTAGCATAACCATTGACAGCTTCATCTGCACAGTTTTACTCATAAATCTTGGGTCAAACCTGTGGCATGATGTTCAAGCACTTTCAAAGTGCCTTACACTGAGATTATCTCTCCAAGTTGATATTCTCAAGAAATCAGCTCCCTAACAAATCTTTGGAATTCAGTATTGTACTGTCTTTTGTTCAAACCTTCCCTAGATATTTAAATTGTTTTACTTGTTTAATTTTGATATCTCTAATTTGTAATTTGCATTTTGGTTTGGAACCATGCATTTTACCTTCTTGCAATTGATGTTTAGTCCTTTCTTTTCACTTCCCTTCAGTACTTTATGTAGGACTTCTTATAGTTTTCTTTCTATGTCTGTTATCAACACTATATCATCTATATATCTTTCATTGTTAAAATTGTGACCATCAATAATAGTAGGACATCTAGTTCTTTTAGAATTGCCTCACTGTATAGGCTGAATTAGTCCAGTCTGAACGGTTGAACTCTCTGCCTACGGGCGGAGAGGAACCCGAACGAGGCTACGCTGAAGGGCGGAGTCTCATTCGGGGAGGTAAACCGGCCCTGAACCTGTTTATACGGGTTCAAAGGGTATATATTTTTGGCTGGGCCCACGGGCTCGGGGATCCCATGTTAAACCAGCCTTGTGCCACATGATACCCTCATGGGGGGTGACTAAATATTAGTCCAGTGAGAAGACACATCTTTGTCTTACACACCTTTCTATTTTTGTATATATATTGAATTCATTTACTCTCCATATATATAGGCAATTTTCAGTCAGTAAAGGTTCTGGATTATTCTAATATTCTTGAAAAACGAGTCAGGCCATAGGAAAAGGTCCATCTTTTGTTAACAACAGTCTACTGGCTGGAAAAGAGGGCATTGCCTGAAGATCCTGTGGTCTTACATATAGGTGAAAGAAAAAAGAAGAGAAACTTTTTTTTTTATTGAAAGCATGGTTTTTAAATGTTCCCAGTCAGCTGCTGCTTCTACTAAGTATCTCCTCTACAGCCAATTGTTTGTGTCATGACCTAAACCAATTATACTTTCTTCCTCTAGTCTGATCAAAATGAAAAGGAAAAGAAAAAAAGAACCTGAGCATGATCTCATTTTTTTTATACGGGTCCCTTTATACATTCCATGGTCAAAGCCACATCTGAATATTATGTACTTAAGTAGTCATGTAATTCACAACATGTATTTACTTAGTGATAGGATTAGTTATATGTAGTATCTTAATTCAATTATAACATATTATGAATATAAGAAACATTTCTTTGATCACACTATCCAGGACCCTCTTTGTTCAAACTAAATTGATGAAAATATTACATATTATTTTCAATTATTTTACTAATAATCACATGGCACATTTCAAAGGTTATTTATTTATTTAATTGAAAGCAAATATTTTAACAGTGACTTTTTAAAATGATTTGATAATGTGTGTCTCAGCAATTATATATATATTTTTAATCATTTCACCCCAAGCAAGACAATAAAGCCACTAAGATATAAGGGGTTATTGAGTGTGAGAGAATATGAAAAAAAGAAAATATTATGAAGGAAAGAGAACAATAAAAGAACAAGAATTAAGACAACAGAAAATAACAACTGATAAAGCAATTTAAATTTTTGAAGATCAAAGTTACTGGGAAAGCAAGAGTCTGGAAAAATTCTACAAGTTAAAAGTATGAGAGAAGAAACTGTTAGCATAGAACTTACAGTTACATCTAGCCATTTCAACTGTAAAATTATGAGACCTTGATGTCAATCTAGTACTGTGCTTAAATTCATAGAGTCTAGGTAGCATAGAGTAAAGTTCGACAAAACAATTATCATGAATGTGTTTATAGAAAAGACACAGGGAAATTGACTGAAGATGTCAGGTCAGTACTAATAACATTTCAAATTCTTCTTTGGATTTTATCAAGAATCTCTGAATACATAGCAGAAGCAACAGACCAAATGTTGCAGTGAAATATGCATGCAATATTTCTTTCTGATTTGATTTAACATTATCACTTTGTTGTGACCAAGTAAATGGTTAAAGAAATAACAAAACAACTGTTACAGATATATCATATATTAAACCGTAAGTACAACAGAAGAGTATTACACGGCTAGTGAGTGTATGTCGGATGACCCAACGTTCAATCTATTCGACTGTTCCCCCAAGGCCTTCTCTCCTACTAATCTTAGAGTAGGTGGAAGAATCCAACATAGACTCTTTAGAGGGAGGACACCACAACACACTTATAACTGATTTCTAGAATATAATTTTTTAAAGATTCAATCAAAGCATATAGCAAAAAAAAAAATAATGTTTAGTCATGTTCTATGGTGACTATGGCTAATCATGCTGATAAGAATATGTTAGCTATTTTTTGTAACTACAACCAGTAGATATGGCCATTAGGGCAGGTTGATTTTTCACTGTCTTTATAAAAACAACATTGCATTTTGATGTGATAAGCACTGATACTAAAAATTAGATTCATAGCTTTTACTAATTTGTGAGCAGTTAATTTTAAAGATCATCTGAAAAATATCTACAAAAATACCTAATTTCAGCAAGTTTTTTGTTTGAAAACTGACTTCAAAATTTTACTATTTCAAGAATAAATCCAAATAAAGTTGAAATTTTTTTGTATTAGAAATATTGAATGGAAAATATATTCAAACCAGAATTCTAATTATGAATCAACACAAGCAAAATATGTAATTTTTACTGTATTTGATAAGTGAAAACTGTAAAAGATTACAAAACAGGGTAATTAATGAATAAGTCCTTATACCATTTGTTAGGTCATAATTAAATAAAAAAAATATATAAAAGTGCTTATAACACCATAATACTGCTAAGTACAAATTATAAGACAAAATGTTTTAAATTTGTATAGTTTATTGAAAATGGCACTAAAACTACTGCATTGTATAATATATTACATCATAATATAGTTAAAATGTTCAAGATAATTTCTCTTTGAACAAAATGAAGGTCTTATTTGCTTTTTTTTTTGCCTTACTTCTTGTCCATAAAGAATATACAAAGCTTCAGTCATTAATTTAACTGCTTTTTCCACATCTTGCAAATGTCATTCCATTCATCAGAACCTCTTGCAGTTTCATATTGGAAAACCTTTTGTAAGTGCAGGTTCACAAACTCCATTTTGTGAAATGTTAATCAAAGTTGACCAGTGTATTACTTCAGAGTTGATGAATGTAATTTTTTTAAATTAATCTCTTCTTTGGTGACTCACTACTTCTGAAACCAAAAATAGCTTTTATGGGAAAATTTACCCATACCAGTTATATTTTTGTGATGTAAATTGTATGAAATTTTAAAATTAGTCATATAAATTGACATAACTAATCAAGTATAAATACACCTTGTCTGAAGTTATTAAGCAAATCATATAAATTTCAATAATTCAAATTTGGTTTGAAAATATTATCAAATTTTAAACAATTAATTTAGATGTCAAAACAAAGCCTGAGTTAAAATTTTAGGTAGTATTATTATGTTTTATTGAATTTATTGAAGCTATTTGATGTATTCTAAAAAATTGCCATCTGAAGTTATAGGCAAAACTGAATAATCACATTTTACTTCAATAAAAAGGTAACAAAATCATCAAAAATTGATCAACACTTATTATAGAACAAATGATAAGTCTTTGAATCCTTTACATTTTAATATATTGACCCTTCTTCTCAATAACAGCCAGTAATCCATTGATTTTGTTAATTTTTTTACTTCAGCAGGTTCAATTTTTGACATGGTAGTTTAAATTGCTTCCCATAGGTCGACTTTGCTGTTATATTGTTTGCCACCTTCGTATTATTTAATTTTCACAATTGACCATAGATTTTCAATCAGATTCAGATCAAGACTTGATGGTGGACATTCCATTATCTTCTCTCCTGTAAATCTCAAATAATTCATGGGTAAGCTTTGATACATGAGAAGGGGCATTGTCATGCATAAATACACACTTCACTTTGAAACTGCAAAACTGGGACTTGTACCATGCAAAGAAAGTCTTGTTCATAAAATTGCAATAGTTAGCACTGTTCACTTTAACTGCTTCATCAACTTTGAATGGTTCAATTATGGTTTAGTCAACAATTTCAGCACATATCACAGCACTACCACCTCCTTGTTGTCTTCTTTTAGCCACAGGCACATCAGGATTGGATAAAGTCCGTCCTTTGACCCATCCATTAGGTCCATCAAATGTCACTTGTGATTTGTCCATGAAAATTACTTTAGAAAAGTCAATTTTCATCTATTTCTTGGCTCAATTTTGACACTTTAAAATATTTACTTTAGTGAGAGGAGGTTGCCTAGGAGATTTTTTACAGATCCCAATTCACAAAGTATTCTACACCTCTTGTCCTTGACTCCCTCAATTCCAGCTTTTTCAAAGATCAAAAGTGGTTGTTTCACTATAACTAGCTTTAGTTTACATTCATCTTGAGGAAGCAAGTTCTTAAAGCATTTCCTTTGTTTTGATTTCTCAACTTATATTTTCAACAGCCTTCTTTATTGTTCGATGATCTCTGCAAAGCTCCTTTGATATTTCTAATGTGGACATTTCGTCGCTCAATAAATTTGTTATTTTCTGTTTTTCAGCAGTTGTTACATCCTTCCCTTTACCCATGTTTCAATATATATTATGGACAAAAAGAAAAAATAGTTTTTATTAGATTTCATAGGGCTTAAGCTAATATTAGTGTAATCTGCATAATAACTTCAGTCAGTCTATTTTTGTAAATTTGAAATATCTCAAAAACTAACCTTTAAAAATGGCAGAAAATTTAATTCCATATTTCACTAAAGATAGAAATGGATGTGTTAAAATTTGATAAATATTGGTTCAAAACGTTTTGAGTTATTGATGTTTATTTGATTTGCATAATAACTTCAGACAGGCTGTAAATATTTACTTATCTAATGGACAATTTTTTTTATAGCCTCTTCCCTCAACTCCAATTCATCTGACTTCAACATTGAGAAAAGAATATTTTTTGGAAGCAAGGAAAAAGCAATGTGCTGTAATGCAACATTCTGTATTTCAGTCAATCATTGCTTTATTATCTGGATGATGTTGAAGATATACAGTTTTTGGTTATAGATTTTATTATCCCTTTTAATTTCAAACCAACTAACTGCATATATTTCAATTATAAATTTTATAAGGCTGTGATATAAAGCTTTCACTGATCACTGGAATGAAATTCTAATGTTCCAATTTTGAAATTAAACTTAATCTTTAAACTTATTTCTTCAAAAAATGGTAATGATTTAGAAAAAATATTTTGTGTCACTCTTCATCTTATCAAACCCAAACTTCCAAATTGAGTGCAATACTACAGTTCCAAAATCGACTTGCCCTAATGGCTACATGGTTTGACCAACTTACCATCTACATTTTCTCTGTCAACCATTATGGCATGTCATTGACAAAAATATTATATTTAGATATCTAGCAATGGGATAAAGTGCAGTTGTATGAATTCATTTAGTTCCCAGTGGCATTAGTGTTAAATGAATCAAAGCGAATTCAACTAAAATTTGAACTCAGTCCTCCAATATTTTTCTCTACTGATATCCATAAAACCAGCAGTAATTGCCCAGATATGAATAGAAATGGAATTTTCTGTTCTTAGTCATGTTCTTAAATAGCCTGGTCAGATCAAGATTTTCATATGAATGTCAATGAATGGTGCCAAACACATTCAGAAATCTCTAAACCTTCAGCTGTATACAGTTGCTTTCTCCCATCAATGGTTAAAAAAGGCTTTGAGTAAATGTAGCATGTAGGTCTTAGAGAGGAACATCCTTCTTCAAACCTTGTGGATTGGCACTACAAAATCACAAACAAAGAACTATACCAAATAACAGAAACCATATTGTAGACTTTCAACAGCAGCAACAATTACTATGGATAGCACATGCTATCACAAAAGTTTTCATTTATCCAATTATAAATTTTATTGTCTTTTCCTTATTTCTGGACAATGGGTGGTTGCTTTGAACCTGTAACACCGCATAAATGGGTTTGGGTCTGTCTGCCTCCCTGGATGAGACTCTGTCCTTTGGCATAGCCTCGTCCGGGTTCCTCTCTGCTCAAGGGCAGAGAGTTCAACAACAGCTGAGAGCTAGGATATTTGCCAACTGTCCCATGTGGTCAGATGTGGCGCAAGGCCAAATTTAACGTGGAGTATCTGAGCGGGTAGGCCCATGCAAAAATTCCGCATAGACCCCGTAAAAAATGGGATCAGGTAGCTGTCTACCACTCCAGACAAGACTCTGCCCTACGGCATAGCCTTGTCTGGGTTCCTCTCTACCTGAAGGCAGAGAGTTTGACAGTACAGCAGAAAAAGATTTCAGCTAGTATATTTAGCCACCCTCCCCCCTCGGGGGTTGCATGTGGCACAAGGCCGGGTTTAACGTGGGTTCTCCAAGCCTGTAGGCTTAGCCAAAATATGCCCGTAGAACTCACATAACGGGATCAGGTTGGTCAACCTCCCCAAACAAGACTCTGCCCTTTGGCTGAGCCTCATCCAGGTTCCTCTCTGCTCAGAGGCAGAGAGTTCAGCCGTCTAGCTGAAAAAGATTTTGGCTAGACTCTATAGTCCATTGATTTACAGATACTTATAGGTAGTTACTACCTATAGTGTAGTCACTCATGGGGGTGACAGGTTATTCCATTACATCAATTATGTATAATTTTATATATTGTTTTATTTATAATCTTATTTTTTTATTGTAAAACTTAAGAGATAATTCAACATTTTTCTCACTTTTTTTAAAGAACCTATACTGGCTGCAAACTGCCTGCATTTTTGAAGCAACCAAAAAAATAATGAAAATGACCACAAATAAATTGATAAATAAAATTACTTGTGGTCATGAACACTATTTTCTGTCAACTTATGCCTGATATGATAAATTTATTGATAATTTTCTTATCTCATTATGAGTTGGCATAAAAATAAAAGTAAGTAAACATATTCAAAAAACTACATGACATCATTTTTGTGAGGTAGCAACAGATGGTATTTTAACATATATTCTTATATAAAAAATATTTTTTTAGAATTTATAAAAACTAAGTTAAATATTTTTAAATTGAATTAATAATTTAAATATTTTTAATTTAATTATCAATAAAATATATTCTTATAACATTTTTTTCCTAATACAGAATATAAAGTCTGTAGCCCTTCCTTGATTACATAGAATTATGTCTTAAACCACATCTTTCTAGAGTCTATTTAAATTGACACATTTTTTTGGCACATATCCAAACTATAATTATAAACTATAATTTTGAAAATTGAAAATTTCACTGAAATATGTTTGAAAATTTCAAAACTTTCATCTGAAATCAAGAAAATATGAACTTTAAGCAAAATAATTACAATATATGAAAAAACGATGTCCATTTAAACTGACACCAAGAGGATACAGATAAAATTTATCCTTAATAGATACATAGATGTTTGTATTTTAAAATGTGTTTTCATAATATATATTATATAATATTCTTATAATTCAGGGTGAATTATATATTATAGAGACAAACAGATAGATATGGAAAAATAATAGATATAAATATATTAAGATAAATTAACTGGAACAAAACTGAAAGCGGTGTTAAAAGGAGGTCTGTTATATAATAATAGATAACAATTTAGTATTATTAGACCATTGGTGGCTCAGGGTATGGGTATTCCTCTTGATTTTTGTCTTGCCTCTAGGTTACCCTCCCCCAAAATTTATGTGCTATAATGTAAGTGTAGTTGATATATATTTTTAATGTCCTTATAATTCTGGAAGAATCCCTCGAAGTACCCAAGCCATAGTTAATTCCTCTAAAGTTTGTACTGTTTGATTGCTATGGAGATTATTTATGAACTACCTTATCATTGCTACTGCTACCCTCATTACTCTTTGAGAAAAATGGTTAATTTAGTAGTACTTTATTTTATTTAATAAAGTATTATACTGCACTGGTCAAATTGAATAGAAACTAAACATCAAGACAAGACAGAATTGTATTAGAGATGCTAGTGGCCTTAGATGATTTTGGCATTGACAAGATTACAAACATAATAACTGAAATATAGAACAGGTGTGATATAGAAGAAGACCAAAGTAGATCCATTTTCAGAGCACTGCTTAAGAAGCAAGGTGAAAAGAAATGTTGACTCCATTGAACAATCAGCCTAATAAACCTTATAACAAAACTTATCATCTGAACTCTGATAAATATAGCACATAACAGATTTAAACTGGAAAAAGAATAAGAACAGTGTAGTTTCATTGAAGATACTAGAACAAGAAATATAATATTTATGCTCAGAATTATATAAAAAAGAACAATACAAATGCAGAATTATGTATACATATTTTCTATAGATTAAGCAAAAGCATTTTATAAAATATGCCACAAAGAACTATTGGAACTGCTAGGTAACCTTGACATATTTGGGAAGGACATTAGAATAATCCAGAACATATACTGGCAGCAAAATCACCTTTGTACAGAAAGAAAATAACTTCAGTAAATATACAAAAATAGTTTAAGACAAGGACATGTCTTCTAACTGGACTTATTCAACCTTTACAGTGAGGTGATTATGAGAGAATTAGAAGTCCTCCCAGGATTCATTACTGACAGTCACAATTTTAACAACATAATATATGCAGATGATACAGTGTTGATAGCAGACATAGAAATGAAAATACAAGAACTCTTACAGGAAGAAGTGAAGGAAAATGAAAAGAAAGGACCAAATATCAATTGTAAGAAGATAGAATGCATGGTTGTCCATAAAAGGAACAGAATAACATGCAGATTACAAATTGAAGATACCAATATCAAACAAATACAATAATTTAAATATCTGGGAAGCATTTTAACAGAGGACAGAAAGTGCAACATCAAAATCCAAAGGCATATTGGGATAGTGAAAGATACCTTTGAAAATCTAAGCAATGCATTAAGATACATAAAAGTTTCATTGAAAACAAAGAAAAGAGTACTGAATTGTTATTTAATATCAGTGAATGCTGGATAAACTCCTTACAGATGAAGAAGACATATGAAGCAACAGAAATATTGTTCTAGAGAGAATACCATGGACTAAATATATGAGTAACAAGGAAGTTTTAGAAAAAATGATAACAAAAAGGAACTTGTATCTAACATCAGGTAGAAATAGTTGAAATTTGTGGGGCACAATATGAAGAAAGAGGGTTTGGAAAAGATGATACTCACAGGACAGATTGAAGGCAAGAGGGACAAAGGAAAACAACACATAACCTACTGAGCGAGCTTGAGTAAATGGATGACAGAACAAGGCTTAGGAGAGATAAAAAAACACAAAATTTATTAAGAGAGAAATTGTGGAGAGCCATGATCACCATCATCCTGAAGGAAGCCAGCACATAGAAGAAGAGAAGATTATAATGATATTTAAAAAAAATAATTCATGAACGTTGTATAAACCTGAAAGTGAAGGATAAATATAAAAATATTCTCATAGCATTTAGGCAGTTGTGTCTTTATGCCTTTCCACTGTCTGTACTACCGGGACAGGGATTGAAATCACAGTTACTGGGTTAGGTACTACAAACTTAAACTCAGTGAAAACAAAGATAGTAATAACTGAGTAATAATAAATAAGAATAAGGTAGGAGATATTCCTAGACCTGAAGAGTGGGATGAAAACAATCTACTCTCATAGATTAAATAAAGGGTTTAGTATTAATTTTGCTGAAGATTACTGGGATTGGCAGATACCTGAAGAAGGCTAGAGTGCCCAAAAGTTGAAAAATTGTGATAATAATAACAATGATGATATTAGTCTGAATTTAAATAATGATAACTCCTCATCCCAGAAATTCAGGCAGAAGGTGATCAGGTATAATAACAACAGAGATGAGGACATTAGTCTGAATGTAAATAATGATAACTCCTCATCCCAGAAATTCAAGCAGAAGGTGATCAGGTGATAATAACAACAAAGATGAGGACATTAGACTGAATGTAAATAATGATAACTCCTCATCCCAGAAATTCAGGCAAAAGGCGATCAGGTGATAATAACAACAGAGATGAGGTCACTAGTCTGAATGTAAATAGTGATAACTCCTCATCCCAGAAATTCAGGCAGAAGGTGATCAGGTGATAATAACAACAAAGATGAGGACATTAGTCTGAATGTAAATAATGATAACTCCTCATCCCAGAAATTCAGGCAGAAGGCGATCAGGTGATAATAGCAACAAAGATGAGGACATTAGTCAGAATGTAAATAATGATACTCCTCATCCCAGATATTCAGGCAGAAGGCGATCAGGTGATAATAACAACAAAGATGAGGACACTAGTCTGAAGGTAAATAATGATATCTCCTCATCCCAGAAATTCAGGTAAAAGGCGATCAGGTGATAATAACAACAAAGTTGAGGACATTAGACTGAATGTAAATAATGATATCTCCTCATCCCAGAAATTCATGCAGAAGGCGATCAGGTGATAATAACAACAAAGATGAGGACACTAGTCTGAAGGTAAATAATGATATCTCCTCATCCCAGAAATTCATGCAGAAGGCGATCAGGTGATAATAACAACAAAGATGAGGACATTAGTCTGAATGTAAATAATGATAACTCCTCATCCCAGAAATTCAGGCAGAAGGTGATCAGGTATAATAACAACAGAGATGAGGACATTAGTCTGAATGTAAATAATGATAACTCCTCATCCCAGAAATTCAGGCAGAAGGCGATCAGGTGATAATAACAACAAAGATGAGGACACTAGTCTGAAGGTAAATAATGATATCTCCTCATCCCAGAAATTCAGGCAAAAGGCGATCAGGTGATAATAGCAACAAAGATGAGGACATTAGTCTGAATGTAAATAATGATAACTCCTCATCCCAGAAATTCAGGCAGAAGGCGATCAGGTGATAATAACAACAAAGATGAGGACATTAGTCTGAATGTAAATAATGATAACTCCTCATCCCAGAAATTCAGGCAGAAGGTGATCAGGTATAATAACAACAGAGATGAGGACATTAGTCTGAATGTAAATAATGATAACTCCTCATCCCAGAAATTCAGGCAGAAGGTGATCAGGTGATAATAACAACAAAGATGAGGACACTAATCTGAAGGTAAATAATGATATCTCCTCATCCCAGAAATTCATGCAGAAGGCGATCAGGTGATAATAGCAACAAAGATGAGGACATTAGTCAGAATGTAAATAATGATAACTCCTCATCGCAGATATTGACAGAAGGCAATCAGCTGATAATGACAACAAAGATGAGGCCATTAGACTGAATGCAAATAAGGATAACACCTCATCCCAGAAATTCAAAGTGAAGAAAGAAAGGAGCAGATAAGAAAGTTCAAGAAAAATAAAAAGGAAACCAGGTGAGAGGAAAAAATAAATATACATCCAGAAGAGCAGATGTAATTCTGTGAAACTCAAAGTAGAGACAGGCATAAGAGAAATGAACTCATTTTATTTATTATTAATGCTCTATTTCTTGATACCAAGAATTATGATTACAAAGATTCCTTGCCTTAAATATATTATCTTCTTTAATTACTCTGATTAACAGTTTTTTTGGCAAAATACAGTTTTCACTATTGTTATTAGATATACATGTAAACAGAAGGGAAAGAAATGAAAATGAAAGAAAAATATAGAACAATAGGTTTGCCAGCTTATTGTCAATTAGCAGAAGATGGAATAGCACTTAAAAATGGAAAGGTGCAAAAATTGCAATATATTAAAATAATTTATCGAGTGACAGCAAAAGAAAGATGAAAGAAAGGATGCAGTAGAAAATAATTGTGCATTCCTTTTGATTGTAAAACTAATGCTTATAACATCAAAATAAAAACATGGACAGGCGATGAAGATTGGAAAGGATAAGGGAGAGAAGATTTGGGTGAGAAAAAATGTTACAGTGAATCAAATTTCCAAGAGATTCACATCAGCCATGTTAATGGAAGGCAAAAAAGGTTTGCTAAGATGATTAAAAGAGAGCAGTTTCATTTTGGAGGCATTAAAATTAACAAGCCATTTCTTGCCCCAGTTAACAACAGATTGAAGGTCTTTCTCAGCTGGTCGTTTGATTTTATCAAGACTATCAGACTTAAGTCAGAAATAAATAGTTATGTCATTGGTATAGATACTGAGTTGGGAACTGAAGATATCAAGAAGGTTGTTTATGATAATAAGAAACAAAGTAGGTCCTAGGATAGAGCCTTGAGGGACACCTGCATTAATGCAAAAAGATGGCCATTCAAGATGACTTTCAATACACAATTTGTTAAGAAAGATTGAATTAAATAATAATTTGGCCAGAAACACTATAACCTTTCAGCATGTGAAGAAGACCAACATGTGAAACTCTGAGCCATTCTTATCTAAAGCTTAACAGACTCTTTCAGTAATAACCATTATCACATCAGTGACTGACTTAGAGATGCAAAAGCATATTGTTTGTTTAAAAATAGACCCTATGAGGTGAGATACTTAACCAATCAGAGCTTCTAGTACTTTGCTAAAAAAGAAATGAAAACTAATAGGTTGATAGTTCAATGGATCGGATGGTTCACTCAAGTTCTTAAAAACAAAAACATAGAAGAGAATTTCCAACAAGCTGGAAAACAAGAAGCAGCAAGTTTAGAGAGAACAAGAGCCAGTTCAAGAGCACATTTGTTTAGGACGGATGCAGGACATTTGTGTCTTCCCAGCCTCATATCGCAACAGGAACACCCATATTTGTGACATGGAGGTGCAGCTACAGAATTTTCTCTAGTCACAGAGACACTTTAAAACAAATCTGGAAGTATGTGATCTCAAGCAGGACCTATTACATGTATAATTTAAGTTTATTCCTAATGATTTAAATTTCAAAAAGCATTGCAAATAAATTTTTCTATGAAGATGCTTTGCAAATAATTTTATGATAAAAATGTACTGAAAATCCTTTCTCTTTAGTTGCATGATCCCATAGAGATACTTTTGCACTTCTTGCCCACACAACTTTGTTATTTCTTGTACAAGGCAATCTTTTCAGGTGTCACAAATGGTATTCTGGTATCCTCTATGATTTGGTCTTCCCATCTCTTAGGTAGTTTATCACATGTTTGTTTTTTGCTGGAGATGTCTTTGTGTGATCTATACACAAGGTTTTATTCTCTTCTGATTACATGGCCAAAACCAATTTAGCCTCCTTCTTCTAATCAGTCTTTACATCTAGCTTTTTCCTTACAGCAACCATTCTGATATTCTTTCTGAAATCTTTTACCAATCATGGCTCTTGGACAGTTCTTTTCTTTTTGACAGGTTTTGTATGTTCTCTTTTCTCAATGTCCAGGTTTCACATACATAAATTGCTATGGAAGTCAGGCTAGGTTGTATATTTTCTTCAACACTATTCAACATCAGCCTATCTAAACAAATCTTTTTCTTGGAGCTTGCATCTGGCAAGAGACCATGTGGATCCCCACGTCATCAATTCAAGAATCAACTCAAAAACAGCAAGCTGAGGACAGAAAACTATCTGCTCAATTGGGAGATAGAAGCTATAGAAATTGGAGAAGAGCAGTTCACAAAAAAAACAACATCCTTTGAAAACACCAGAAGACAGATAGAAGAGACAAAAAGAGCCCAAAGAAAAGCCAGAGATCTCCATTCCCTGAACCCTCCTACTGTACCATATGGTGGCTTCAGATGTCACTTCAGATCTAACATAGGACTCATTTCACACAGAAGGAAATTTTGACGAGCACCCCAATATTTGGCAACAAGTTCCACCAATGATTACTTAACATATTTCTAGAATTTGTGTTGGATAATCTAGCTTCTATACAATCAACCACCTGCACATCTCCAGTTTATTTATCCTCCAAAATTATCCATTCCATTTTAGAAATTAATCACTGGAAGTAAATTTTAAAATGTAGTAGGATCTCACCATCCACAGAAATGTCAACCACAATGATTTCATCATGAATGGAATCATACCAAACTTAGTTTTATTTATTCCTTTTTAGTCCAACTGGTAGGAATTTTATGTTCAAAATTTTTATTAGGTTCATTTAGACTAGTTATATATTCCTAAGAGATTCTTGTGCACTTTTTGTCTACACAACTTTTGAATACAGGGAATATTAAAAAAAAAACAACTAATTTTTGAACATTTAAGAAAAACAAAAATTCTGTAATTTAATAACATTTATTATTACATAATTGAAAATGTATAGTTTCTAAAAGATCTTTGCACACTTCCTGTCCACACAACTTTGCCATTTTTTTCCTAAGGGTGAGAAATAATATTCTGGTGTCCTCTCTGATATGGTCTTCCCATCTCTTAGGTAGTCTTTTGCCAGGGAAGTTCTTTTTGTGGGATCTATACACAAAGCTTTGTTCTCTCCATCTGATTTACATGGCCAGAACCAGTTTAGCCTCCTTCTTCTAATTAGAGTAATTATGTTAGTCTTCAGAATTAACTTTAAAGAAAAAAGAATTGTTAACAGTTTGGAATTAATGCAAACTTACCTGACAGAATAAGGTTATTACATATATTAACTGTACAAAAGTTCACAGAACATCTATTTTTTAAAACTAAATATACAGAAAATTGAATGTAATAATAAAAAAACACTGGAAACTTTTGCACAGATCTAATACAATGTGTAGAAGAGTTAACTATTTAATTATAAATCTCCTAACATTTATATATACAAAAATACTTGTAAAAATTAGAAACAGCAAAAAGGGGAAACAACAAATAATATATTATTTATTATCTAGTTGCTATGTTGGAGAAATAAGAAACAGTAATACTGAATAAAATTGTGAGTTTAGGGTCAAATGTTGATCAAATATGGCTAAGAATCTGACAGAAGGATAAGATAAAGAATAAACAAAGTGTATAAAGTCTTTCTTGCATGTTTTTATTGATGTATGTAATGAATGTTCAGATAATTTAGTTGGGAAAATACAAGTGTCTGGCATATTCTTACCTTGAATTTTTGTTGAGTACTAAAAGATAAATGTTTCTATTATCACCTGAAAAGGAAAAGCTGAAATTTTTGTTGACACACGTGTTAATGACCTGTCTATATGAACTGCTTGTCTGATAGTGAGAATGTCATATGTTTGTGTGTATAGAGGAGAAAAGTGTGGTCAATTCTTATTGGTTTTAGAATGAGTGAATTAATGATAATTATAATTGTTATAATCATTTTATTATAATTATTTTTGTCACTATAATTAATTTTTATTTATTTTTTTATGGAGATGACAAATGAAAATACATTGATATTAATGCTGCTATAGAAATGCACTGAAAACCAAGAGGAAAAGAATTGTATATTTTGTATAATTTGGAAGATCTATGCTGAAAAGAATTATCCAGAAAAGATTCTAAACTTCACTTCTAACCAGTTTTGCTCATATTCTAAGGAATTGGTTTTATTCATATTGCTAGTAGAATAAACCTTAATTCTGGTAGTTGCATTGATGGCAGTTCTAGGATAGAATGTCTGTTTTCTGACACACTGACATGGCTCATATTGAATGGATTTGTTTTCTAATGTGTAGACATTGCAGATAAAATCAAGACTCAATTATCCTATATTTTGACCAATTGCCATTGGCAGCATTAATTCTGTCAACATACTGACACACTAGCAATGCTTATGTAAACCAATATTAGCAATATACACAACTGTATCCAAACACATTGCTGGTATTAAATTAATATATGCTAGCAGGAATTGTGTAAACTCTGTTTTGCATCTTAGCTGCTGAAAAAGAGAATAAAGAATGGAGGAAATCACATTCATTATTTTAAATAATTTTTAACAGTTTATGAATTTAAACATGCCTAGGGCAAAATTATATTTCCTTTCATTTTCAAAGATTTTTAAAAAGATAAAATTCTTTGTTTGCCATTCTTTTCTGCTCCACTATATTACTTTAACACAATTTTTCTACTCTAGAGATGAAAAATAGCAACAAAATGTTGTTTGTGGCTAAATACTGATTGTGGTAAGAATGTTAAAAGTTTGATGTTTGGTCTTATTTATTTTCATTAAGTGGTAAGGTAAAGAAATTTTCCATTTCATATGATCATTAATGGATCCAGGGATAATTATTTTGAGATTGTAGGGTCAATGTGTTTTGTATTTTGCTTTATCTATTAAGAATGTTTCATCCATTAAGAATGTAAATAAGACTTAAATTATCTTCTACAATTCACAATACTTAGTACACTGTGTTTTATTAATTACAGTGGCCCAACTTTATTCATGATTTTAGTTGCTCCCAGAAATAAGCAACATTCTGAAAATAAAAAAAAAGACATTTAGACTTAAAATCAGAAAAAGACTGTTGAAATTTCTAGGGCACATAATGGAGAAAGGGCTTGGAGAATTTGATACTCACAGGACATATTGAAGTCAAGAAAGACAAAAGAAAGCGGTAAATAAACTAGCTAATGAGCTTGTGTAAATAGTTGACAGAACAGAGATTAGGAAGGATAGCAAATGGACAAACCTTATTAAGAGCTACAAAAGACAGAAAGTTGTGGAGAGCCATAATTGTCCATATCCTGAAGGGACATGATACATAGAAGAAGGAGTGACTTCATCACTAACATTGAGGTTTTAGCATCAGCCAGGGCCACAAATCTGCTACAAAACACTCAACTTTGATGACCTGATCAAGTGGCAAGGATAGAAGATGATAGTCTTCCAAAGACACCAATATTCAAGAAACTACTCTCTGGTTGAGAATTGGAGTCTTATTGATGAGATACAAGAACTTCTTCAAAAGGATTTTTATCTGTTTTGAATTCAGATACCATCAGTTCAATACAGAAGGAACCTACAAGGTGAAATGGAGCCATAAGAATCTCACAGAATCCAATTGCAAAAAAAGAGTAGATGAAAAAACGACATCACAAAGCTAGCACATCTATTGGTTACCAAACTCTCCCTTTCAGTCGAAGATCCTCCCCTGTATAGACCTTACAAACCATCTGAGATAAATGACCTTATATAAGTATTCAAATATCCAAAGTAGTAGTAAGTGTGTTAATGCTACAGTCATTATCAAGCTGTTTTTACAAACCAAAAAATCAATTCTTTACCAAGTGTTCCAAAATGTAGAACTTAGGATAAACCTTTCCAAAACAGAAACTATGACCTGGAATTGGAATGAAAGCAATAATAGCACATACCCTGGATCCATCATAAAAATTCAGCATGTGGAATTAATAAGTGATAAATACATCAAATATTTTGATGAATGGTTCAATTAAAAATATTAGTATAGGAGATAAGGAAATTGGACATAGAATGGGCTGTACTGCGGCTGGTTTTGTCCAACACTGCAAGATGCTACAAAATCAAAATATTAACTTATGTTCTCTAAACTTTCATATAGGATGTCATTCATGGTTTCCAACTTGTTCAGAAATGTCAAAACTATCATTCCTATACAGAGTGTGGCAAATTTATTAAAAGCATAATTACACATGAAAATTTTATCTATAGTTACTTAATTGTTATGTGTGCTGTTCAAAATGTCCTTTTTTTTCAAAACACATTTCAAATTTGTGCCTGCATGATTCCTTAACATGTCAGAGAGTTTCCTCTGTCATTTTACTGCATTCATATTTAATTCTTTCTTTAAGTTCCTCAATATTTCTTAGGTGTGTTTGATAAACAATTAATTACAAATGGTCCAACAGAAAAAAAATCCAAGGGTGTGAGGTCTGGTGACCTCAGTGGCCACTCAACAAGACCTCTTCAACCTATCCATTAACACCTATGCTGCATGACTTTTGCCTCACACTGTACAACTGTTTTTTGAGATCATTAATTAAAAATAGCTTCAAGTGAATGAACCCTGTAGGTCTTAAAGAAGACTATCCTTCATCAGATCTTATAGACTGGCACTACAGAATCACAGACAGAGAACTCTACCAAATAACAAAAAATTATATCACTTAAAGGTTTCCAGCAACAGCAACAACTAAAATGGATAGGGCATGTAAATAGAAGTGAAAATAATGATATAATCAAGATGTTGACTTTCCATACCAACTTAAACAAAATGTTAAGACGGAAACTCCCCCATCAGTACTAAAAAGAGCAATAACAGTGGATGCGAGAAACCCATTTTCCTGAAAAACTGTTATAACCAATAGTAATACTAATTCTTTGGTCAATGAATGCCTAATGTTTTCATGAAAATAGCTAATCTCATCATACTATACCATTCTTAGTAAGTTTTACTCATAATTGTGACTCTAATGAATAGCAAACAGAAGAATTACCACATAGATGCAGCTTTATTAAACCCAAATAGAGCATATATTTGTACAAGGCTTTTGCACATGTTCACAGTAAGCAATACGCCATTTTGATGTAAGAGTTATGATAATTATGTTAAATATTTAACATTCACCCCATCCAAATAATATTACCACCCATATCTTTGGGGGAGCATGACTTTCCCTCTATGAATGGTGAAGTAATGGTTCTGTAGTGGCGTGGGGCTTATGGTTAAAATGAACAATTGATTTACCCATGCCATGAAGATTAATGAAGAATAATAATGATGAAAAAACACACTGATAATTTTAACAAAACAAGATAAGGATTTACACACTTGAAGTAGAGTCAGTAGCTTGTTTCAGGAAAATAAATCAGAAATTTTTAAAGTCTGTAATTTTAACATATTGTCATGAATGAGAAATAATCATTCAACAGATTAAATGATCTGACACAAAATAATATTTTAAAATATTTAAAACAAAGGTAAGAGAGTTTGTTGCTCAATGAAAGGATACGTGGTTTGCATACATTCAAAAGTAGACAAAGAGAGATAGTTTGAAATACTTACCTTTCTTGGATTGTTGAGAGAAAATTCTTTGACATGCTATGTGCTTGTTAGAGTCTGATAATATAGTTGGTCAGTAATTTTTAGACTGGTGAGTACTTTAACACTGTTAACAAGGAACTGAAACAAAACCTTTCACATGACTTCAGACACTCATCTCATTAATTTAATTTTTCTCATTTTAATATCAAAAAGAATTTCACATAGGCTCGCTATTTTCTTTCCTTCTTCTTCTTGGCTCACTGGCTAATTTCTGTAAAGGCAAGGTTTTCATTGGTCAAAAAAAATTTAACATAGGTTTGCAAATTTCTTTCCTTCTTCATGGCTTACTAGTTAATTTCTGTGAAAGGCAAAAATCTCACATAGGTTTCTTCTTCCTCAGTCCTCTGAATTTGAAGGGAGTGAGTAAAGAGAGTTATTATTTCCCACTCACTAAAGTTCCTCTAAATTAGGTGTATTAAAAAATTCTTTATTATTTGATTCCTCAGAAGGTTTAAGTGGTATATCATTGCTAGTTGATTCTTCAATGGGATCATTCTCAGTTGGGAGCATAGACTCTTGTAAAGGATTCTTTTTAGATGCCTTCTCTGTACTATTATCCTTACCCATATGGCCATGATGGATAGAGGGCCAGATACAGTCAACTTGTGCCCATCACCATATCTGATATGTACATAAGTAGGATTTACATGTAGTAGCTTAATTTCTTGAACCAAGAGATCATTTTTGGAGTGTCTTACAAACTGGCATAGAAAGACTGGTCTTGGTTTTAACACCCAGGATGGAAGTGATACACCTACTAATGACCATCAAAGATATGAAAAGAATCTCTCATAAGGTGTAGCATTTGTTTTAATTAATGTTGTAGAGTTATTTCCTCAGTGGAAACTGTATTTGGACTAAATTCGTCCTAAATAGGTTCAACGTACAAAAACATTAGGAACTTGTAATAATCAGTATTACGCAGAGTAATCGAGTTGTGGTCGCTGACTATTTTTTCGTATTTGACTCCTACTGACTCCTACTTATAATAGATGGGAGAGTCTATTATCTATAGACTAGGTGTCTTTTACCATAACAATTAATAACAAAGATCTAATGTTAATGGGCTCTAGGTAGGACCAACTTTCACTGGGATAGAGGTAACTTTTCAGATTTCAATGTGAGAGGTAAACTAGCAAATTGTGGTATCATCTCAGCACATGTTCAATACAATGAGCACATTTCTTTTACTTCCTCAGTGAAGAAAGGCATGTTCTTTAAATGTGCATAATGCAAGAGTTGAGTAATTCCAGGGTGGTACGGATGATCATGTAGTTTCTTGAAGGATGGGGCAAGGGTGACATCACAGAAAGCTCAACTCAGTGTATCAGCAACAACATTGTAACACCCTAGGCAATAGTAGATATCATAGCCAAAGTTAACAAGTTCCAATTGCCATCTTTGAATATTGTCATTCTTGATTTTGGTCCTTTTGTGTTTATCTGTCGTAAAAACTACCAATATTTTGTCTGTTGCAATAGTAATGAGCTGGCCAGACAGAAAAACATTCCCGCATGGCTTCAATTAGTGTAGCCACCTCTTTCTTGATAGCAGGGTAGTAAGTTTCATGATGATTCAGGGTTTGTAACATGAATGTAACAGTTTACCTAGACTGATTTAGTGTGGCTGATATGACTACATCAGAGACATTATATATGGCTTGGAGCTATTTGAACAATGCAGTGCAGCATTCATAAATAGTTGCTTCAAAGTTTTGAATGCATCAGAGCCATCAGCCTCCAATGGAAAATGTTTTACCATAATTAGGGGCTGGGCATGGTCTGAAAAGCAAGGAATCCACTTTGCATAATATGCAAATATACCCAAAACTCACTTGAGTTCCACCATTTTTCAGGGCATTTCAAAATCAAGAACTGGCTGCAATTGGGATTTATCTGGTCAGATCAATCCATCATCACTTTTGTAACACACATTCTCTTCACAGACAGAAGTGGTTATTTTCATTTCGGGTGAGCCACCAGTATTGTGTTGATTCAAAGAACATTTCCACACATTTGTCTCTCCCTGGGGTGGTGATGTGATCAAGATAGGGAAATGTGTTCATTAGACTCTCTTCCTCCACAGATTTGTCAATAGTCTGTTTGCAAGTTTATTTAACAATGTTTCAACTTTGAGGACTGGGGAGTATCAAGCTTTGTCTATATGTTTACAGTCTTGGAATATTTCACATACATATGCTTTTTAGCAGGCAAATTCACCTTTTACAGTTGCATCTTGTGCTTGGCATGGGGGTGAGCTTCATTTGATGATTCCCTCTGCTAGCAAGTATTCAACCTTTTGGGCAATGAATTTTTGGTCAGTATCACTATATGCATGGGATTTTGTTGCAATTGGTCATGCATGTGGTTTTAAATTATCAATTAGACATGTCACCACTGAACTAGATACTGTTAAGCTGCAAACCTTGGTCTCAGCATCATTTATCTTCAGTTCCACAATCTAAGAAAGTGACAGCAGTATATGCAATGTCAATTGTTATTTTCTGTTGTCTTAATTCTTGTTCTTTTATTATCCTCTCTACTTAATAGTATTTTTCTCATATTCTCTAACACTCAGTAACTCCTTGTATGACTCTACTGTTTGCTTGGGATCAAATGATTAATACAATTTTTAGGTAGTTTCAACATGTTTATATTGAAGTTTGAATTTATTATTCAAAACCAGAAAATCACTTTTTACTTCAATAACAAGGTAAGGTAATAAAATTATCAACAATTAACACCTATAATAGAACAAATAGCAAACATATAGTATTTACATCTTAAGATAGTGAGCCTTCTTCCCAATTACAGCCAGCAATCTATTATCCATTGATTTTAATTGCTTCCCATAGGTTTTTTTTTACTTTGTTTTTACTTTACTTTTTACTTTGCTGTCATATTGTTTGCCATATAATTTCATCTTTATAATTGACCATAGATTTTTGATTGGATTCAGATCTGGATTTAATGGTGGCCATTCCATTATCTTCTCACCTGTGAACCTTTTTCACTCAAAAATTCACAGGTATTTTTAGATACATGATTGTTTGATGATCTCTGTGAAGTTCCTTTGTAATATCTCCAATGTGGACATTCCCTCATACAATAACTTTGTTATTTTCTGTTTTTCAGCATTTGTTATATCCTTTCTATTACCAATGTTAAAAGATATATTATGGAAAAAATAGTTTTTATTAGATTTCATTGGCCTTAAACTAATATTAGTTTAATCTGCATAATAACTTTGGTCAGTTCATTTTTGTAAATTCCAAATATCTCAAAATGTAAATATTAAAAGTGGCTAAAATTTAAGATTTTACCAAGGGTGGAATTGAACCAGTTTGACAAATATTGGTTTTAGACTTTTTGAAGTTTATGTGATTTACATAAGTTAAGATGGGTTGTATATAGCAAGCACTGAGTTCATATGTCTCACAATTTTGTAAGATTTTCAACTTCAAAAGTCATTGTACTCAGTCTGTGCAAAAGTTGCCAGCTAAAAAACAATTTTCAGCTGTGTATTTAGTCTCTAGTTTTCAAAAAAGACCCATATGTACATCCTCGAAAATGAATCTGCATCATGTGTACCTGTAGCGGTCACCGGGATGATATAGGTTTCCTAATGTGTTGTGGACTGCAATATTGCGGGTCCCACCACAATTATTTTCTTTTGTCTAGGAAAGGTGTGGAAAGGATCATGCCATTATGCTGGAGGTCGCTATCCAATGTGGTGGTAACAATGCAAATTATATTTGACGTGAAATAGCACATGGTAAAATACAAAACAGAACATAGAGTTGAAAACAACATAACAATAGGATTTATTATTGAATTGATTATACATGCATGTGAATGAAAAGAATAGATAGAGTTATGTCTCTTTGACTTGGTAAAATTATGACTGAGCTCATATTGTATAAGTTGACTATTAGAACGTATAAGAATAGTGTTGTATGTTTGGAATGCATGAACAAGTTAAACAGAGTTCAGAGATAATACTTGCATGAATTAAGTACTGTTCATTTAATGTCTGACTGGATCAGTCAAGACGAGTATTCCTTGTGAGTCACATCTTGATGGCTGTGTTGAGATGTATGAGTGACGTAGAGAAGTTAGGCACAAGTGAGGAAGAGAGCGAAAGAGAGAGTGAGTGACTGCTGAGAATCATGTGTGTTGGGTTTTTAGAATTATGTTGTACCACATGGGAGGCTCAGAACTGACTTGGTGCCTAAATGGATTTTGCATGTGGGAGCGATCTGATTGGTCGAAACTTTAAGGTGATTGACCAATGAATGCTTGTTAATATTTTGTATGTAAGTATGATGTTATTTACCTCAAGTAGGAAGGGTGCATTTCCTAGCAGGGTAAAGCTTGGTTGTTGTGGACGATTCCACATACCGTTTTCCAAGGAAGAAGCAAAAAAGTGTAAAAGCCAGCCAAAAAAAAGAATATAAGAAATGCTTACCTGAGTAAACAACGTTCCACATGTTGGCCTGTCCAAAAGAAAAGTGTTGCACATGGCCGGCATAAACTCTCATTGTCAGCATAAATCTCAAAGGATATGTAAATTCTGAATGAGATTTGCATTATGCTATGCAAATTAGGTTCTATAAAACAGATAACTTGATTGCAGTCAGTGAGTTTGTCTACAAGTTGTTATGTGGAGGACTAGTTCTTGAGACATTCAACTACTGGATTGAATTTTATCCCCCACATAAAATTCTGCAATAAATACATTTTATGATCTACAAAGTATATATATCTAAAAAAAACATACCTTTACCCTGAAAGTATTGAATTATGTATAAAATATCTGTAGCTGAAAGCATAAAAATTATGTACAAATTATTTAGATTTCAACATTTAATAACCCATAGAGGTGTTGATATGCTGCCAAACAAAATCAACTTTCAATGATAAAACCAAGATCTTAAATGTTCTAATGAAGAAATTTTCAGTCCAAGTTCTCATAAAATATGTGTGTAAACTTAAAATGTTAAAACAGCATGTAAAATGGCAAAGCAATTTCTGAACTTTAAATTCTCTTCACATGACACTTTTATACATATAATAGCCCTAGAATCTCAGTAATTCTTGCATTAATTTCTGATAACTGACAATACTTTTTTCCTGCCCTGTTGGTGGAGCCTAGAATATGCTGACTGCATCCACTGCAGGTGGGAAATACTCCCATCCAAAAGGAGCCACCTCCCAGATAGATGTTTGTAAATGCAAGTATAAACCTTATCGATCTTTACCGATAGACTCAATCATAAACCCAACCAATGATTATCTGTATTTTTAAAAATAATTTCTTCCCAAGCAAAGCAATAATGTCACTAAAATGCAATGGGTTACTTGGAGTGAAAGTAAACAAGAAGACATTAGTGAGGAAAAAGGAAAATAAAATAACAGGATTCAGGAAGACAGCTGCTATGCAAAGAAACAGGACCTAGTCTACTCTGCTATTTAATCCATAACTGGAGTAAGATGGATTCATTTCTTTTCTACAGGCATGAGTGAAAAGTAAATGAAATAGACTCAGTATGCTGATTCCATTTTCTGTGCAAATAACTGGTGCGCTCCCCGCACATCTATATACTTAACACTAAAATACAACTGTGATTATCTCATTTTTTACAGATAAATGAGGCATCTACTCAAATATGAGTAACCACTAAAAATAATGTTTAATAACATATATATATATATATATATATATATATATCCAAGTATAGGATTGGTGTATACGGAATGAATTCCAATAACCAACAATTACTATTCTTAAAAGAGTGCTTAATATAGAGTAGAGCAAATATAATTATTTATTCGAAAATTATAACATAAATTTGTTATAAAATCACTACAAAATAGCCATTTTGTTTCAACACCTCTGGTGTCTTATCAAGTGATGATGTTGAATGTAGAATAAAGGGTTTTAAAAGGTTCAAATCAATTAACCACCACTCGCAAGGGGAAACGCTGTTACATAAGCTAGAATGACCAATCAAAATACAAGTATATGAGAATTCAGAAAAATTGACAATGAACTAAGGTTATAATAACTATTTAATGCTTTAATGTTGGGGTTAGACTAAAATAGAATTAATTCTAACTAATACGTATTAAATTATACGATAAAATTTGAAATTAAAAATTAAAAATTACCCATTTTAAAATTTAAATTTAATCTCTATTAAGTTTAAAATTATAAAATTACTGAGGGAAAAGAAAAAATACATATGTTATTCTATTTATTTTGTTTTTATTGAAATTAAGTTGGAATAAACGTTAATATCAACTGTTGCTCTGAACTTCATGACAGCATAGATACATTTGAATTCTAAATATAGGAAGGGGAGGATGACATCTTGCAAAAGACAATACATACACAATCAGATTATAATACATAATCACGCAGACGTATTTAGATACATACACACACAAAAAAGTGACGAGAATTTTCGAATAAATAATTGTATATATATATATATATATATATATATATATATATATATATGAAAGTGAACATTGAAGTCAACACTTAGAGGTGACAGGCTGTTTCATGCTAGATGCAATCGTCAGTCCATGTGTGTTTTTTTTTCTCGACTATTTATATATACATGTCACTGGTGAATTGTGGGAAGTCCATTCTGACGGTGATTTTGGCAAGAGTAGTTTGTTTATTTATTTATTGATTTATTTGGGTTAATTTATTTTACTTGTTTTTTATTTATTTTTATTTTTTATTTTATATATTTATTTATTCTTTTCAGGTTGCAATGTTTTAGTATCATAGTAACAAATTTTTGAGATTAGTTTAGATCGTTTATTTAATAGTTTGTTTTGGTCTGGAAAAGTAATTAAAGCTATTTTTTCGTCCAATATTTGCATTGATTGCTGTAGTCGATTCTAACTGTTATTTTGGTTGGGGGCAGTTTTTTAATTGTTTATTTGGATTGATTATTTTTACTTATTTTTTATTTATTCTAATGTTTATTTTAGCGGGAGCAGTTTGTTAATTTGTTTATTTATTTGGATTAATTTATTTTACTTGTTTTTTCTTATTTGTTTATTTATTTATTTTGTATATTTTTATTTATTCTTTTGGGTTTTGGTTTTTCGATTTTTAAGTAACATAGTAAATTTTTCTTTTTTTTGATTGTTTATATAGAAGGTATAGCTATTTTTACGTCCAATTTTTTGATTGATTGTTGTGGTCTATTCTAACACACACACACACACACACACACACACACACACACACACACACATATATATATATATATATATAAAAATATAAAAGGCACAAACACTAATATTCCATGGTTATAATTTATTACACTGGAATAATAATCATGATTCAATTCATCAGACCTACAAATTCTATCCTCTTGGAAATTTATGTATGTGTGTATATATATATATATATATATATATATATATATATATATATTGACCACTAATATTATCTATATATATATATATATATATATATATATATATATATATATATATATATATATATATATATATATACCACCAAATAAAAAAGAGTGTTGGTAAAACCAACAGAAAGCCTACCAAAGAAAACCTAGCAACCAAGAAAATGAAAACCAAGAAAAAAAACAATAGAATATAAAAGGAAAATGAAACATAAACCAAAAAAAATGACCAAAGGACAGTAATATGTATATATATATATATATATATATATATATATATATATATATATATATATATATATATATATATATATATATATATATATACATATATATTCATGGAAGATTTAAGTTTAAAGATAGTAAAATCGACCTTGCTAACCAGACGCTCATCTGTGGCCGAAAGGTTAAGGCACATCACGCGAAATGATGGTTCCGTATAGGATACAGGTTCGATTCCTGTCGGAGAGCGAAAATTTTCTATGAAAATTTCTCGGACATTCAGGCCGGTAAATGTTATTTAATACTGTTTATTATAAAAAAAACAGAGCATTTGCTTAAATACTTGTATCTATAAAAAGAACGTTAAACATAATATAAATGTCTTTAAATAAATTGTCGGACAATGTCCAATTCTAAAATATATGACGTCATTTGTTTACATTTGATACGCTAGAGCAGATATGAATAGAAGAGATTCATGGAAGATTTAAGTTTAAAGATAGTAAAATCGACCTTGCTAACCAGACGCTCATCTGTGGCCGAAAGGTTAAGGCACATCACACGAAATGATGGTTCCGTATAGGATACAGGTTCGATTCCTGTCGGAGAGCGAAAATTTTCTATGAAAATTTCTCGGACATTCAGGCCGGTAAATGTTATTTAATACTCTTTATTATAAAAAAAACAGAGCATTTGCTTAAATACTTGTATCTATAAAAAGAACGTTAAACATAATATAAATGTCTTTAAATAAATTGTCGGACAATGTCCAATTCTAAAATATATATATATATATATATATATATATATATACAGGGGTTGGACAAAATAATTGAAACACAAAGAGAATTTATTTAATATGGAGTTGGTGCTACTTTAGCCTCATATACAGCTTTAATACGTCTAGGAATGGAATCATACAGCTTCCTGACTTCATCCAGAGGAATTTTCAGCCATTCTTTCATTAACACCTGCTCCAGCTCTTTAAGACACAGCGGTGGAGGATAGTGGCTCCTAACTTGTCGCTCCAAAATGCACCACAAATGTTCAATAATACTGATATCTGGAGATTGGGGAGGCCACTCCATGTGATCTAGCTCACTTTCATGCTCTTTTTAACAACTCGGGCGGTATGTATTGGAGCATTATCGTCTTGGAATAAAGTCTGGGTCATTGGATGAATATGATTTCCCAAAATGTTCAGGTAATCTTTGCTGTTGATTCTACCATGCAGGGCAACTATTGGACAGAGGCATTTCCATGATATGGCGGCCAAAACTATCACTGATCCACCTCCATGCTTCACTGTTGGAAGAAGGCAGTCAGGGTTGTAAATTTCTTTGGGCTGCCTCCACACATAAACTCGCCCTGGAGTTGCGAAAAGAGAAAAACTTGACTAGTCTGAGAATATGACTTGTCTCATATTGGTTTGCAGACGAGGCATTGTGATCTCTGCACCACTTCAACCACTTCTGAATGTTGTGAGTGGAGAGAAGAGGTTTCCTTATGGCGGCTCTTCCATGATATGCAGACTTATGGAGCTCACGACGAACAGTTTTAGTAGAAACTAGACTATTCAGATGATTATTCAACTCAGCAGTCACTTTGGCCGCAGTAGTCCGATGATTTTTTGCCACATTGCGTTTCAATGCATGTCGGTCCCTGTCAGTACATTTGCAAGTCCGGCCCAAATTGCTACGGTTGCTAGAGGTTTTACCCTATTTCTTGAATTGCGTCATAGTCCTTGATATGGTAGCTCTTGAAAAACCAAACAGTTTAGTAACCTTAGTGATTGGGGCTCCTGTCATGCGAGCTCCAACAATTTGCCCATTTTTTAACTCAAAGAGGTCACGCATTTAGCTTAAATTTTACTAAATTCTAAAAATAAATAAGACAAAGAGAGTAAATTAGATAAATAAATGTACAGTGTAACCTGGATATAAGAGAGTTGTCGGGACCAGAGAAGAAGTATCTTATATCCGGGTTTCTCTTATATCCGGGTTTGGTCTATTTTGTTTAGGTAAGTATGGCTCTAATTTGGGACCAGGGAAATCTCTCTTATACCCGGGTTTATCTTATATCCTGGTCTCTTATATCCGGGTTACACTGTATTTACAATAGATATAACCTGCAATTACGAAGTTTTAGTTAAAGTTCTTAATATAATAGTAGGTTTTTGAAATATAGTAGTGGAATTTGCACCTGTTCCAATTATTTTGTCCAACTCCTGTATACATATATATATATATATATATATATATATATATATATATATATATATATATATATAAGATATCAATATATATTTTTATATATCAAGAACAGTATTGAGGAAATTGTATGACAAAGTCAAAAAAGTTTATGCGATGCATTTTACTTTTCCACTTTGTCATACAATTTCCCCATATATATATATATATATATATATATATATATATATATATATATATGTATATATATATATATATTACAGTAAAAGTTTTCATATATCTGTTTAGTAAATCCTACCAACAATATCATGTTATATAAGCAGTTAGCTTCTGTCTGAGGTGCTACATAAAAGTTTAAGGAATATAACTGTGAAGAAAATGAATTTCTCTAATGCCTAGTTTCCCCCATCTACTTCAATGTAGTCCTCTTGAGTGTGTAGGAAGGAGTGCTAAACTGTTCCTGACATGATACACTTCCTAAAATATAACCAAATAACAGTTTTTGTCGACAATGGACGGAAGGCTTTTTGATTAAGCTAAGAACTTTTCAATACCCATCCCCTGTTTGACACTGACTCACAAAAGAGACTGCTCACAAAGTGTATTGGCAAAAGCCTGTACTACATTCAGTTTGTGCATATTGTTCAAATTGCTTAAAATTTTGGATAGCACTTCTTCTACTTACAATATTAGAACTTAATCCGTGTCTAGAATTTCTAATATTATGAATTCCTTAAAAGAATGAATATAATAAATACAAACATTCTTAATTTATTTTGGAATCTACAATGAAATTAATATGTTATATTCTAACTTAAATATTCAGTTTTTTTTAATCTTTAAATTAAACCCAGACATTATGAAAGTTAATACACATAATGCTTTACCCTTAAAGCACCGTTGCAGTATAATTCAATGAGAATAATTTTATGTAGTTTTCCCTTGTCATTTACTTTGGCTAACCATTTAAATGTAATAATTGTTAGGTTCGCAGTTTGTTTCGTCACATAGCAAGGTTTTCTCCAATTCTTGGTATGTCTTTCCTACTTGCTTCTATGAACCTCCAAGAAATGACCTACTTTCCCTTTTGTGACAGGAGAGCAGGATAGCATAGAGAGAAGAAAAATTCAGTGACTTTTAGCTTCTTCTTTTCTTTTCTTTTCTTTCTACCCACTGTTTCTACGTTGTTTAGTTTTGACTGCTTGCTTTCACTAAGCAGAACCTATTTCAGTGATCCATTTTTCATATAGCTCATAAAAGCAAATACCAGGATATATTTTACAATAACACTATACATTTTTCTGCTTATTAAAAACATAGAAGGTTTCTGCAACATTAGAAAAATTTTTCCATTGTTTTCTTTTAATCAAATTTATCCCAAGCAAAGTTGTAAAGTCACTAAAATACAAGAGGTTACTGAGTGTGGAAGAATTAGAAACAGAAACATTACTAAGCAGCAAAACAATAAAAGAGTAATCAGTATAGAAACTATTGCACTTATTGGCTATTATGGCATGTGGAGCCTTCCTTACTTTGTTCGCTTCAACAGCAGCTGCAGCAATGGAAATAATCAGCAGGGTACAACTGGATGTCCCAGAGGTCATAAAATACCCGACCAAGCTCTATTCAACCTCTTTTTCACTTTTCATTTTCAGCAGCCTCTACCTTCAAGTCTAGCTTCAAGGGCTACACATAACCCTTGATGCAGAAGCCAAAACCTGTTCTGGCAGCTTGACTCAGATTTCTCATTCTTTCTGTGGGAACCAGCAGAGAAATCTTCCTTCAAGACACCTATCAAAGGAAAACTACCCACAACCCATGCTGCAGAAGACGAGGCCTGTCATAGCAGTTTCACATTCAGATTACTCATTCCTCCTATGGGACTTGATGGAGAAATCTCTTTCTACAAAACAACTAATCAAGAACTTTGTTAACTGAGAAACTCTACTTTTTCCTGCAAAATACTACTGTTTTACACTCTTTCAACCAGAAATAAAATCTGTTGAACAGTTATTTCAAGTCTTGGGTTTTGTTCACTCCACTTTCATTGCTGAACACAAACACACACACAACTGGGAAAAAATCCAACATCAGGAAGACAGTAGATAGTAATTGACATTGCGTTTAAATTTTTGAAGATTAAAATTGATTGGAAAGCATAGAGCCAGAAGAGAGTTCCACAAGCAGGAAGTGTGAGAAAAGAAACTGTTGGCATAAAACTTATGGTTACATCTAGCCAACTCAACTGTAAATTGATGAGACCTGGTTGCCAGTCTATTACTGTGCTTAAATTCATAAAGTGTAGGCACCATAGAGAAGAGTTCATCCAAACAATTGCCATGAAAGTAATTATAGAAAAGTCACAAGGAAGTAACTCTATGGTGGTGAGAAAATGACAAAAGCCAAGATGCCAGGTCAGGACCAATAATATTGCTGATTCTTCTTTAGATTTTATCAAGAATCTCTAAATATATTCATTTGATTTACAAGCATAGGAAAGATTTTGTAATAAATGTGGCCATATAAGTAACTACCCCAAGCAGTTTTTATTTTCTGCTGGAAATCCATTTTTTTAACTGAAATGAAAGTGCTCACTTTGATATCCACAGCTCATATGACAAAAACAGACCTTCATTTTGTCTAGGCTCCATGCACCCACTTCTGGAATACTGTCTAAAAATATCAGGGTACGATTTTCACAGCAGCCATTTCTGAGCCACTGATTCACTATAAAGCCAATTATGGACCCAGGTAGATCCAACCAGGCTGTCATTAGTGATGGACCCTCATGGCAGGCAGGCTTAACAAGGCCATCAACAGTGACACTAAAATGCTTCCATCAACAGTGACTTCATACATGTGTTGATTTTCTTCCACAAGTCTGTCTCACTTGACTACATGTACATGTTGATTGTCTATCTTGACTACTATCTTGTGTTATACACTTATATCTCCCACAACTGATATATGATACACTGGAATGAACAAATGATTAAACCATGTAAGACCATGATAGGGGTAGTAGTAATATAAGAAATTAGGTCAGTATCACTCTACTGTGTTCTTTTCGGCCCATAAACATGGTGGAAATTTTTCTTCTAGCCGATGATCTCCTAATTGCTTCAAGTGTCATGAGTGGCTGCATTCTTTTGTTCCATCCTCTCCTGGTGTCCTCCTCATCCCTCTGAAGTGTCAGATTTATATCCTTTTTAAATAGATTCAGAGTTGTGCTGGTTTTGGTTAATCATCAAAAAGTCTCTTTGTGTCAATTTTTTGATTGCCCATGTTATGAGGGAGAATATTTCTCTACAAGTTTGGACTTGGCAGTCAGACAAAAGACATAAAAATACTCCTACATCAAGAGGAGTAGCAGGAGGAGCAGTAGAAGCAGTAGTTTTTGCTGAAAACAGTTAGTCATTCCTGATGAAACATTCTCTTCCCTAGTTTCTATTCTACCTTATGTTTCCCTGTACCAAAAGGAAATAAACTTGTTGTTAAACCAATTCCAGTTGTCTACTGTTGTTTTTGATAACTCAGTTACAACAGCCAAATTATTTTATTTTCCGTCATTCCTTTCTTTTTCATTTTTCTTATAATGGAAGTTATGTATGGAGCTTCCCTGATTTTTGGTATTTTCCAGTCACAAATAAGTCAGCTCTTCTCTTGCAAACTCCCATCGTTTTTGGCTGGGTTCAGTCTTTTCTTCTTCTTTCTCTTTTTACTTGAGGGTTGCTTTGTCATAGGTTGAGAGAAATATAGAAAGAGAATTTTAGAGAAATAAAGAGATAAGGGTTTTAAAGGAAAGTGCAAATGCCTTATTTTAATTTTAATTCTTTTTATTTTTGTGTATATATTTTATTTTCATTGGGACTCAGTACACCACTTTCAAGTTTATTTCAGTTTATTTGAGGGTTTCCTTCTTGTAGGCTGAGAGAGAGAGAAATATAGAAAGAGAAGTATAGAGAGAGAGAAAGAGAAAGATAGAGAAAAGGATAGAGAAAAAAGAAAGTGAGCAAAAAAAGAGAGAAAAGAGAGAGAGGGAAAGAGAGAGAAATATAGAAAGAGAAGGTTAGAGAGAGAGAGAGAGAGAGAGAGAGAGAGAGAGAGAGAGAGAGAGAGAGAGAGAGAGAGAGAGAGAAAAGAAGAGATAAGGGTTTTAAAGGAAAGCGCAAAGGCCTTATTTTAATTTGAATTCTTTTTATTTTTGTATATATATATTTTATTTTTATTGGGACTCACTACACCACTTTCAAGTTTATTTCAGTTTATTTGAGGGTTGCCTTCTTGTAGGCCAAGAGAAAATTATAGAAAGAGAAGTACAGAGAGAGAAAGAGAAAGATAGAGAAATGGATAGAGAAAAAGAAAGTGACCAAAAAAAAGAGAAAAGAGAGAGAGAGAAGTATAGAAAGAGACGGTTAGAGAGAGAGAGAGAAAAAAAGAGATAAGGGTTTTAAAGGAAAGAGCAATGGCCTTATTTTAATTTGAATTCTTTTTATTTTTGTTGATATATTTTATTTTTATTGGGACTCACTACACCACTTTCAAGTTTATTTCAGCTTATTTGAGTGTTGCCTTCTTGTAGGCTCAGAGAGAGATATAGAAAGAGAAGTACAGAGAGAGAGAGAGAGAGAAAGAGAGAGAAAAGGATAGAGAAAAAGAAATGAAGCAAAAAAAAGAGAAAAGAGAGAGAGAAAGAGAGAAGCATAGATAAAGAAGGTTAGAGAGAGAGAGAGAGAAAAGAAGAGATAAGGGTTTTAAAGGAAAGTGCAAAGGACTTATTTTAATTTGAATTCTTTTTATTTTTGTTTATATATTTTATTTTTATTGCGACTCACAACAATATCATGGGGAAGTAAAAACTCACTTTTATAATTTCAATTTGGTCTTTTGTTATGTGTCACTATTCAAACTTTTATAAGACTAACATGGACCATGCAATTTAATACATTATTTCCTGATTATTTTGTGATTAGTAGTAAGAAGAGAATTATGCTGTAAAAGATGACAGACATACAATACATTTAATTCTTCCTGTGCCCTCCCAGAAGGTGGTGGCTTTAGTCTTACAAGTTATCATACTACCCACAGATTTTACAACTGTTGCTACCCAAAGTAATTAGCAGTCTAGCTAATACATAATTAAATCCTTAAAAATGAGATTTAGGATATATGCTGGGGATGGTATAAGGGAAAGAATCATATAATTATTTCATTTTTGTTTTATTACCCTGCAGTTAAGATCTTAGAGTCCATAACCTCAGGTTGCAGTTAATTGTGAAACACCATAACCATTACAATAGTTGCAGAGTATTTGCCTCACCAGGGATATATACCCAGTGTCTTAATATGAGGATTTGAATTCAGAATTACCATTCTCCTAGACTGGTAGCCGACAATGTCTAGAGAGCCCAGTCTGCCTTACTGTTTAACCTATAACTACTCCCACTTGTATCAAGATTGTTATCCTCTCATCAACACTGTTTGCAGTTTACATCAGGATTGTCATCTCCTCTCCTTATTCCCTTTCTCCCCTCTGGTGGCAGTAGCAGAGATGGCTGTGAAGGTCCAACCTACTCCAGAAGAGTCGTGAGCAAGAGTCACACAGGAGTGTGGGTGATGGATGCAGCTGGGCAAGTCGGGCTCTCTTGACAGCATGTTGCAGACCCACTTCATGTTAAGAGTTGGACTTGAAAGTTTCAGCACCCCCCCCTCGGATGGTCCTACACCAGGAAGGCTGATTTGCAGCAACAGTTTCCCAGGTCTCAGGGTCAAAGTTGGCCTGTGTCAAGGATATTTTCATCTGATACTTGAAGCATTGTTTTGGACCTTTGCATAGCCTCTTTCCACTGGTGAGTTCTCCAAATGAAATGAGAGAAGTGTAGTTGATTTAAATGATTATTCCAAGACATTTTTCTTAGTCAAGCATTGCAGAAAGCCTGTTATAAGACTGTTTTCTTTATCAACATATTGGTCAGTTAAATTTTTTCACTCGACCTCAGTTCACATCATGTAGCTGGGAGGAAGTTCCACAAGCGAGAAGTGAAAGAAAAGAAACTGTTAGCATAGAATTTACAGTTACATCTAGCTAGCTCAACTGTAAATTGATGAGATATTGACACCAGTCTAGTGGTGTACTTTTTAAATTGAAAAAATCTACATACCATAGTGAATAGCTCATCCAAACAATTACCATGAAAGTATTTATAGAAAAGGTACAGAGAGGCAACCTTACGGTAGTGAGAAAGTGACTGAACCTAATCCACCATATCAGGACTAATAGTATTGCTAATTTTTCTTTGGATTTTATTAAGGAGCTCAAGGTAAATAGCAGGGGCACCAGACCATATGTGGCAGCAATATTCTAATCATGGACAAATGATAGAATTATAGATATGTAAGATAGATTTCAGAGAGAAAAATTGTCTCACATGACACAGTGAACCAACTTTCTTAGCAGCTGACCTAGCAATGGATTCAATATAGTATTTCAACTTCATGTCTGCTGATAAAGTTAGCCCAAGAAGGCTCAACGAATCACTTTCCTGGAGGTTAGCATCAGAAACATTGTTAAAACTGTCTACTTTTTAGCATTTTCTGTGGCCAGACAATGATCAAGTCACAAGGTTGTCAGTTTATCTTTTGGTTATATATATATATATATATATATATATATATATATAATTGTTAATAAACCACAGATGTCCAAATTATATATTTGATGGCATATAAAACTCCCTTTTTTTTCCTAAATATTAGAATTTGATTTTCATTATTGTTGTAGACCATCTTTTCAGAAGAACTCAGCTGGTTCCCCTCATGTTGGATGGATTTTTATGTGACTGATTAGACCAACACTAGAACACCACACTTATCCACAAGTAGGGCATTTGAAAAAACCCTGAATGGCAACAGAAGAAAGATTCTGCATGACATCTTTGATGGCATTTCTCTGCCTGCAGGACAAACTTTACATCTCATATGCTTGCATAGATGCAGACATATCACCAATCACTCAACTTTTCTAATTAACTTTGGAAGATATTACAGGTCTTCAGAATGGCCTGAGTATAGTCCTTGTGTCATTCGTACTGACCAATGACAGCCCTTTTGACTGACACCAATTTACTTAAGAAAGCATACAGCAAGAGTCAGCTCTCGGGTATGTGGATGACATGGCCATTAGAATTTGATAGCCTTATAATAAATACATGAAAAGAAACCTTTTTGAACTAGTTCAAATAAAAGGATATCAATGAACTTCCAGTAACAATATAATGTACTAGTGCCTTTTTTTTTTTTTTACTATTCTCTATTGAATTCAATAGGGTTTTATGCCATCAAATATGGTAATTTAATTTCCAAAGCACTCTTGCTGTGTTTGTTCAGAATATAGGCAATTATGACTAACCACAGCTTCTTGTCTCCTTTATAATTACTCTTTCTCATTGTGGTATTTTTTCCTTCATCTATTTGTTCAAATTTGTCAAGTTGGTTACTTGCTGTTTTCCTCTGTTTCTCTTGCCATTGATGTGTCTTGTGAGTTTTAAATTCTCCAAGCCTTCTTTCTTCATTATATGTTCTCAAAAATTCATCAGACTCTTTTTGATTTCTATCAACAATTTCTTTAGTGTTCCTATTTCTCCTTAGGACTTCCTCAGTTATTGCATGTTGTATCTATTCTCAACATTTGTCAGTAGAACTACATTCTTGTTAACTCAAGTCTTTTCTTTCCTTTGTGATGAAATTGGTCAACATTTGCAGGCTTATGGCCATATCATGTTGAAACACCGGTTCTCATCCGATCACCAAAATTAAGCAATGCAGAGACTGGTCAGTACCTAGACAGGTGACTGTTTGGGAATACCAGATGCTGTATACTTGAATGATGCAATGGATAATGGATGACAATTATAAACCGGGGAGTCGAGTTCCAATTCCAGTTAGGTTCATTATATTCACTTATGCACAAATACCCTTGGGAAAGGTATGAATCCACCTCTTCTTCCTCTAGCTATGGGTTAAATAGTAGGATGTGTATAAGTAAAATCATTATTACCTCAAAAAAATTCTTATAATCCAGAAATATTTTCTGGTTTTGAATAAGCTGCTAAAGGTTGATAAGCCGTAAAACACATATCAATCAATCAATCAAGTTCAGCATTTGCTACCATATAGGAGATTAGACACACATTAACTAGCACAAGAACACTATATTCTCCTACTTTATTGGTATAACAATAAGATAAACATTATTTGAAAGGAACTGCCTTAATCCAGAATTTGAAAACATTGTATATACATTCAGAAATATAAGCTAAGTCTACCATTGCTCTCAATATACATCTATATTTGCATTTTCAGTGGATCTGTGAGAAATATTCAATCATTTCAGTTCAAGGTATAACCATATATAATAAGTATTAAATAAAAATAAGTGTTGTGCTGACACTGTGGTTTGAAACTAGATCACCAGTGAGTAACACGGGTAATTCCATTATTAAGTAGATCATGTGATCATAAAGGAAGTGAATAAATAGGAAGTAGCTTGATGACTATATGATCACTGTTCACTCTTCTTGTCTATCCACTAATGCTATATGTTCACTCTCTCTACTACTATATGCATTACGATTCTCTTCTGATCATTATACTATTTGGCGATTACTACTTGAACAAGTATTACTAGTGCAGATATTATTGGAAGGCATTATTACTAGTACCGGCATCTATGAAGTCTCAAATATAACATGCATTTTTGGAAGCTTTGCTTGACATAGCAAAAATGACAAACGAAGCCATTCAACATCATGAAAATAAAGAATTTTATTCCTAAAGAATTAATGGATTTTTTCTTTTTAATTTGACATATTTTTATTACTTCAAATGTTATTTTGAGTGGATACCTGCATTTGAGTAGACACCCTGTTTTTTTTAAACAATGTGTATTACATATGGTCTGTGTATTCAATAAAACATAAAAGCACATTTTCTTTATTAACTTTTCTTGAGTTTACAGATGGGTAGATGTAATATACACTGCTATAAAAAAAAAAAAAATGGGGGGGTCAATTCAAATACAATTGGCCACTAAAATATCATTTGAAGTAATAATAAGGAAAGTGACACAAGGTTGCTTCTTTAATGTAAGCTTTCTCAAAAATATATGAAGCATTTTAGTTAAGTTGCAGATATAGGGAATGCTTCTGAATCTTTAAGAAAATACTTTATGGTCCTATTGTTTATGGTTATATGCCAAGCTACTGAAACTTTCTTAATGAAATCTATTCATATACAGAAACAACTGGATAAAATAATTTGTGGATATGGTATTGGCAGATATTCTTGGTATTCTTGGTGATGTATATGGGAAACATAAGACATAAAATGAAATGTGATGAGTGAGTCCTTTGGTATTCAGTGCAGCAAAAAGCTTGTTAATAAGGATAAGGTGGATATTGGTAGCAGTCTAGAGAAATGTCTGTTAGTGGTAATTTTGAAGTCAGGTCATGATAGGGGTAGTAGTAATGTTATAAATAGGTCAATGTCAATCTACTGTGTTTTTCTTGGCCCTAAGCAGGGCAGAAATATCATTAGTAGATGACCTCTTAACTATTTCATGCATCATAGCTGGCTTCTCTAGTGGTAGCATTGTTTTGTTGCGTCCTCTCCTGTCATCTGTTCTACTTCTAGCCCAGAGATGTCAGGTTTATATCCTTTTGACCAAACTGAGATTTTGACATGAACATCGGTTTCATCTAACATCAAAAGTCTCTTTCTGTCAATTTTTTGAAAACATTTTGATCAAAATTATTTTATTTTCTGGCATTGGTTTCTTTTTTACCTTTTTTTTTTATAATGGAAATAATGTGTGGAGCCTCCTTGATTTTTAGTATTTTTCAGTCACAAATAAGTAAGCTCTGACCCTGCAAACTTCCAGCGTTTTTTGGCTGGATTCAGTCTTTTCTTCTTCTTTTTATTTGAGGGTTGCCTTCTTTTTAGTTGAGAGATAAGGAAAGTGAAAATGTCTCATTTTATTCTTTTTATTTTTGTTTATATATTTTATATTTCATTTTTAATTGGATTCACTACAATTTAATTCCATGTACAGTATATATTTAACAAATTAAAATAAATTCTTACATTATTTGATGTATTTTGTATAGCTGTTTTATGTTATCAAGGAGTTGCTGTCTTTTATGGTCACAGTGATTTGAAGAATTTTTGTCACCTAAAAAAAGTGTATTTTTTTATCTTAGATGACAAAAAAAGGAGATGACGCCTAAAGTTTCTCGTTTGCAGTTGTCGTTTATTAGTTCTAAGCACGTAACCAATTATAATTATTATCTGTATTTTTACTATCTCATAACTTGTGCTTTCTTCACCAGAATGTTGCTTGTAACGTTTTCTTATTCGTAGATATTGCTGATTTTACAAGTTTCTTTTATTACAGTACGAGTACACATAGTTGTTAACAACTGGCAAAAAAAAAAGAAAGAAGAAAAGCAACCTTTTGTTCAATTTCTACATCAAACTTTCCATTCTTTCTGTCAAGTTCTTATGAACCAGTCGAGATGAGATCATATAATTCTCAGCCTTCTGTCCAACTGGACTGATTGCTTTTTCTTAAATAATGATTCGCTTCTTCATCCTTAGTCACCAGACAACTACTGTTGCGTCGGATAAGGCTCGGTGGTTGTTGCTCGTGTTAAAATAGTCTATAAATAGCCACGTGACACCGACGTCAGTGATGGGTATATAAGACCCTTGCAAGTGCTGCTGCTACCTTCATTTAAACACACTTCTCCATAAAACTGGTGGGGGTGATTGGCTACGTACCTACTAAAATACACAAAAACTGGTGAGTATACTATCAAAATCAAGCATTTCCATTGCTTACTAGTGACAAACTGTTATTATATTTCTAGAAAGAAAGTGTACATATAGATTTCTTTCTGTTTTTATTGTTTTACATAGTCTTTCTTTCGTCTTTAAGGTTGTTGTATTTTTAGTTAACATTCATATACTTTTAAAAATCCTCGACCTTAAGGGACATTTTCATTTTATTAACGAAAGCGTTATTTTTTATTTTCATTAAAAAAAGATAGGTTTTATCGAAGTATTTTTTTTTTTTTAACAAAAGAAATAGTAAATAAAATTGATAATTTCTTTCTTTGCTATGACTAGAATGTTTTGTCTTCATTTTAGTTTTTTTTTCTTTTTTCGTTTTTATTTAGTTTAAGGTGAAAATTATGTTGACAAAGAAAAGTTACCCAGAAAAAATTAGCTCTTCTTACTTAAGTGAGTAAGTTTATGTCTTCACTCACTGGAATGATGTTCATCATGATTATATCATTTTCCAAATCGGTTCAGTGGTGGAAATTGTTAATCTTTCTTTAGTTGTTGATGTCATCGTCAAGAGTAACGGCTTTTGTTTGTGTTTTAAAATGGACGTTTTTAATAAAAATAATGTTAACATTCAATACGAATGGACAAAAATTTTGTAGTTTCTATTCTTCGATTTGAAAAAAAAAATCGAAGTATTGATTTCTACTTTTCTGTAAAATTTACTGTCTTAAAGACAAACGAAAACTATAATTTATAAAAATAAACCGGGTAAATATGGTAATGGTACTATCAAAACTCCAAAGACTTGTTTTTAAAAAGGATACTAATTTATCAGGCATATTGATGTCTATGGGAGTCGTATTGTCTTAAAGATGTTTTGGTTAAATAAATCTCTAATTTGCGAACAAGATTCTCTTCTTTTACAATCCAATGTCTAACCTTTTATCTGCACTTTATGGACAAGTTTTTCAAACCAAGCAACGTAGTGAATTTTTAAGTAAATGAGAGATTATTAAATAAATAATTTGTGTTCTTTGAGAAAAAGTCTGTCCTTTTGTAGCTTCTTGCAAAAATAACAATGTACATCAGATCATAGCGATGTACAAGATTTTTCCCTCTCGATCCACGACGTAAAAATGTTTTCCAGGATGGATCAGTTTTAAAAATTGTTAAATTCTTATCGCGAAAGAAATTCTAAATAACTGATTTTGTTTCTTGCCATTTTTAAAAAAAATAGAAGTGAGAAATTATTTAAAAAAAAATTTATGTACGTATTTACTTCTCTCATTTTCTTTGAGAGGTGAAACAAAAACACTAAAAAAAGTTTTATTAAAAAAGCCTTTCTTTAAGGAAATTTGTCTTATTGCTTTTTTTAGTTCCTAATTTAATTTCTTTAGTTTAGAAAAATAGGTATGGTAAAAATGTAAAACCTTTAAGTAAGGTTAAAAAAAAGATAATTCAATTATTTATTTGTGTTTGTTTTTAATTTTTAATTGATAAGTAGACCTTTTAGGGAGTGTTGAAAAATTCTTGGCCCGATCCATTTCCCAAAATCTGAGCAAACCTTGGAATTTTCTTAATGTCTTCTTGTTCCAATCAAGAACTTTTCAGTCTTTGCCTTTGTTTGCGTGCCATATATATATATATATATATATATATATATATATATATTCTCTCTACTTCTAAGAGAAATCGGAAGTTTCCATTATTTTTCTAAAACAAAAATGGAGAAAAAAAATTCTCTGTTAATTCTTAGTTTGTTCTTACAAATTCGAAGATTTTTCTTTCTTTTAAATTTGTTTTTATTCGTTGTCACACTTTGTTAATTTGACCTTTTATCTACTCTGGTAAAAAAAAATGAAATAGTCGAATAATTTCGTTAATTTTTTTTCATAATCATTTTGTTTTTTAAAAAAAGAATTACTCTATTTTCAGTCTTTTAGTTTTGTGATAACATTCTGAAGTTTTTAAAATATTTTTCAGAGCATTAGGCATTTGTGTCGATATTTGCAGTTTTTCTATAAAGTTTTTGCATTTTTCTAAATTATGAAAAATAATTTGGTTTGAGGATTATTTTTTCTGATCCTTGATAATTTTTAACTTTCGTTTATTCAATAATTTTTCAGTTTTGTAATCATAAACGATAAATCTACATAAAGACAACTTAAACAATAAAGGATTTTTAAGTTTAGGGATTACAAAATCGTTGATAAAATTAACAATTTTTTCCCAACTGTTATTTCTTGATGACCTGGCTACTTTTTAAAAAATCTTTTTTGTTTTGTTTTTTAATTCGATTACTTGGATTTGAATTATTGTGAAAACAAAATGGTATGACGAGGACTTCTGTTTATTTTTTGAAGGACGACAATACATAGTAGTTTTGTATTCTAGTGTTACCTTCAATAAAGTTGCATGTTTGCAGTTTTAATGGCAGAAGTAATGTTTATTTATTTATTTATTTATTTATTATTAAGACGTTAACAATAAGTGCAAAATAAAGTAAAAATTCTTTTCTTTTTTAAGAATTTTGGTTCTAATAATATCTGCTGCTTAAATCCTCTGATCATAATTGAATGAAGGTACCTTATCATTCATTATGTATCTCAATGTTTATTACGTTTCTTATTTACGTTAAAAAATCCTTTCGACCAACATAAAAATATACCCAATATTACAATTGTGAGTGTTCGTTGGTCAATAAAGACTACCTATTTGATAAGTTACCATTCGTTTTGATTTCTTACACAGAAGTCGGATTCTTTCTATCGTTGCAGTAGCAGATGCCACTGTTGATCATGTTGTTGTTGATGTTATTAAATAAATTCTCCATCTTCATCCTCTTTATTTTTTAAAAGTCTCTATATTATTTGATTTCTTGATAGTACAAAAGATCAAATAAAAAAATCGCCATTAGTGAAAAGAAAAAAAACTGACCCTTTTTTTTGTTTTTGTTTAAAAATGGAATAGAACAATATCATTGCTTTTTGCGGGAGATGGAGGCCATATTTTCTTTTTGTTTCCTTCTTTCTCTTTTCTGTTTCACCACTGCTATTGGTACTCTTAGTATATCATTAACTAATATTTTCTAAATGCTGTAAATTTAGGTAAATGATATCTATATTCATTATTTCTGTTTCATATTTTCTTTGTAAACATAAATTAATCTCCTTATTCCTCTTGAAATTCAAGCAACACAGCTTAGTCTGTTAGATTGCCGCAGCTGTTCAAAATGGCTTGAGTGGCTTGGGATTTGGATTCTGACCAATTCTTTCTACTGTACTAATATACCGAACAGTATGCATATATATTTTTTGAATTTTGCTTGGGAATATTTTATTGTCAATAAGGAAAAATGTTTTTTTAAATTTCTTTTGTTTTTGTTATATAACCTTTTTCTTTATTCCTCTTGTTATTGTTGTTGTCAGCAACAATAACAATACGAGATGGTGAAAATATTCGGAATGCAGAATGCTTCTATATTTTGCAGCTTTGCCATCTTTTCTATTCTTGATCAGTTTCCTAATGTGTAAACTAACAGATTTCAAAACTTTTTCCCCAACATCATCATAAAAGATTTTTAAAAAAAATAATTGACAAATAATAATTGATTGGTATTTGTTTTTACTTTTTAAAGATAAAAATACTTATTTTTATTAATCATTTGACCCAAATAAATTCATTGTTAGGGAGTCTGTGTTTTCAATCAATAGACATTTAATTGCATTTTTATACGAGAAACAAGGCTTATGTTTCGGTTTTTAAATACGACACTCTCACGTCTGGCAATACAACTTTGTTAATTTGTAATTCCACTGGCCAACCGTAGAATAAAAATGGGTCAATTTCGATTTTTCTCTAGTCTTTAGTTTACTTTAGTCTTAGTGTTAATGTGAATAGTATTTTACTTTGTCTCATATTACAAATAGTTTCTTTAAAGATTTGATAGCAGGGCATACATCGTCTAAATAAAATACGGATACGTTTTAAAATCGTCAGTCCATTTTGAAAACTACCAGAGGCTACTTTTTCGCATATTATACAATAATACAGTTGTGATCACATGACCAAAACACTCAACTCTCCCTCATGCTTACTTTTTGTGTTCTCTGGTTATGTTACATTCATTACAAGTAAAGTTTTTTTTTTTTTTACTATTATAGGCTATTGCGAAGATTATTTTAATATTTTTCTGAAGATTCCACCATTTAAAGCTTTTCAGGACATTTAAAAAGAATTTTAACACTCATTGTTTTTTTTGGAGTTTTTTTTTTTTTTTTTTTCCTCAATCTGTTGCTATCTCCAAAAATGGGTTACCGCATAAACATTGCGTTCTCTTAATAAAAAAAAGAAAAGAAAAGAAAAATCCCTTACAGATCCTCGCCACTTGTTTTATTAACTCTCTACATTCCTGAGTCTGGGTGTATTTAAGATGGTTTTCCAATTACTTTTTCCCCTCCTTTTTCAACTCGGACGGAAGGGCACTATCAGGTGATGACATTTGATAGTTTTAGATTCGACTGCTATGTCGCCTTTTCTTTTTAACCACTAAGGAGCAGTTTTGTAATTCCACACATCAACTTTTCCCTTTTCTTTTTATCCCCCTAATGTTGTGAATATTTTTAATTTGGGGGATCGTAGGAAAAGATTTTCTGAGTAAAATTTCAGTAACCCGAGTGGAATTTTAATAAAAAATCTGTTGTATTGTCTTGTTTAAGAAATAAATATTAAAGTAAAACTTATTTTTTTTTTTTTTTTTTATAAGTACTGAGTTTTTTTGCCTGTCTTTCAGTTAATTTTAAGATCTTTGTAATATGATTAGAAAAATTTTAGCAAATTTCAATATTTTTTCAGTGAGTTAACGAAATTTAAATTCATATTCCTATCCTTTAAATTAAATTCATTTTTTTTCTGTTACTCAATCTTATTTTGGAAATAGGTCTGATTCAATGAATAGTTTATTGTTAAGAAGCTATGACTAAGTAAAAGTTTTTTTTTTATCATAAAACTTGCTTTCACTTCCTTGATAATATGGAAAACCGCTAAAAATAGGATTGGTTCCGATTTAAAAGTTCACATGACGAAATTATTGGAATGTCAAACACTACCCCTACCCTTTTTTTTTTTAGTAACTTCTTTTTTCACAATAATTCAAAATGAAATTAACTTGTAATTAATTACAAAAATCCACTCGTCTGTCCTGTTTTTATTGTTTGGTTATGTGAGCAGCAAAAGCGGGAAGTAGAATCTGTGAGCAAAGTTCTCTAATTTTATTTTTAATCTTCTGTTTTTTGCCCTTGGGAAAGACATGAATCCATTTCCCCTCTCTCCGATTATGGGTTACAGCAGGGTACTGTCTATCCCCGAGTAGCTGCCAGTCTAGGAGAAGTACAAACCATTCTGAATACAAAGCCGTGGAAAGGCATCGGGAAATTACTACAGTTTTTTTTACGGTACCAGTAATCTTCTGTTGGAAAGTCGTGGCAATTCACCTAGGCTAAAAAAAAAAAAAACAGAAACCCAGAGAGTCATACGTCCTGATAGACATATTTTTTTAAAATTAAATTAAAAAATTTTTATTTTTTTCTTTCTAAGTTCGTCTGGCGTGTGTCATTGTAGTGATTTATTTATTTGTTAAAAATAATACAGTATTAAGATTTGTCAGTCATTGTTGACGTGCTAGAATTTTTTATGAATGTTTTGAAAAAAGGCAAGCAGTAACAAACATTGGCACTAAGATGTCTTGTAACAGTTGGCTTAATTTGTGAAACTTGGAGAATCTGAACATAAAATACTTGAAATATCTATTTTCCTGTCTACCAGCAAATTCAGTTCAGTGACTAATCTACCACTACTAGTTGTAATTTTTGTTTGCAACATCTTTTGCATTTTTATCTGTCTGTCTGTATCCGGTTGTATATTTATTTAATTTTATTAACTGCCATCTGTTCACCTTACCCCCCACCAGCTCCTTTTTCATATGTTCATATATCTCTCTGCACATATTTTCAAATGTTTTCAGAAGCTCAGCAAACCTGTTTAAATGTAAATTTATAATGTAAGCTGATAATCTATTCTCAGTTCATAAGACTTAAAAATCATTGGAAGCACTCTGTGCTCTTCTCACAGAAGAAAAGTGAGGCTGAAGTTCACTGTCCTGAAAATGTTTTCTCAGAAAGTACTGTTGGACTATTATTGTGTTGCAAAACTGTAAAGTAAAACCGGCAATGGAGACAAAAACATCAACTTTGTTTTCTTTCTGCTTGTGTTGCTTGCCTCACGTCATTCTTAATTTTAATTACGTTACAATTTATATGCTTTTCAACCAAATATCACCTTTTTAAAAATGATTCTTGGAGAATTCAGATTTACAGTTGATAAAAATATCCCCTCAAGAAACTTTTTCCAATAAAAAAAACAATTTTTTAAAACTTGCGAATCAGAAAAGATTGTGTGTGTCCCCTAAATAATAATTGATTTTTTTCCTGGTAAAAGTTATACTATTTAACCCATAGCTTGGAGGAGGAGATGAATTCATACCTTTCTCAAGGGTATTTGTATGTTGGTGAATGTAATGAACCTGACTGGAATTTGAACTTGGCTCTCCAATTTCTCATCCCAAATTTGTTTGCTATTTGTATGAAGTTCAGAAAAGCTTGTAAACCCTTGTTTAGATTGTTTTTATTTTACTTTAAAAACCCAAGTCCATGGATTCAAATCTATGATATTCTCATTAAATTTCTTTTGCATGATTTACACATGCCTCTTTCAGAGGTATTTTTCTAACTCTCTTATACACTTGTAGATTCTGGTTTCATTATATTTTGGGAAAATGTATCTTATGCTTTATTAATACATTTCTTTTCACAAATTGACATGAAAACATTTTGCCTTTAGATTTTAGTTATTTTTAAATAAACTTTGATAGGTGTAGATATTTAACTAAAATGATCTTTTAAATTCAATTTTAACAAACTATTTGTCGAGTTATAAAAATATTGCTTCAAAATCTCTTAATTGAATATTTACTTTGCTTAGTCTGGCACAAAGTTACAAGTTGTTTATCATACCTGGTGTATGACTCCATAACTTTATTTTCCATTTACATTTGGGAATATAAAATTTGTTTTTTTACAAAGAACTGAGATCAGTTGACTAAAAAATTGAATTTTTGTAATTATGAAAACTTGGATTTTTTTATCTTATTTTGAACTATAGGTTTCCTCTCATCTCGGCAGTATTCAGCTATTTAGAACTTGAAACTTAATGCCATGATGTACTGGAGACAAAAAGATCTTCAACTTATTGTTTAGGTTGGGTTCTGGTTTTGCTCCTTTATCACACACAAAATATATATATATATATATATATATATAAGAACACTCTCTTTGTATTTTGATCCAATAAACTGAACTTATTGTAGAGCAAAGTAATTAACAATATTTAAAAGCTATGTACTCTATAAAATTACAAACTGTCTGGACATGGGCTTTTATCATTATTATGCGACCAATAAATGTATTTAGAGACAAAAATTTTAGAGGCTTGGAGATTCTAAACCTCTTATGTCTAGAATAGTTAACATTTTTATTATTAATTGTTGTTAAGTTCTGGATCTGATTAGTCCTTTGTTGGTATGCATTGATGGATTTTTACTGAGCGGGATTGCTTGTTCAACTTCCTACTTTTTGCTATTTTTGCAAATAGATAGAGAAAGGGATGGGTTCAACTCCTGGCTTTAATTTCAGAGTTGTCTTCTGAGACTGGTTGCCTCCCAGGGCCAGAGTCCAGTATGCTCTTTTACTTGTAGCTGGAGGTGCGGGGAGATGACGTATCTTTTCCAAGGGCATTAGTGCAAAGTGAAATCAAACTAAAGATTCTATTTTCTATGCTGTTAACCATTAGGTCACCTGTTACACTTCCTTGTAGCAGAAATATTAATGCCCTTTGGTGTTGAATGTTTAAGTTTTGTAATAGTTAAAGCAATGAATATTCAAATCTTTTGTCAGCCATTTTAACTAGGTAATGTAAATAAATGCACTCTGTTAAAATGTAACAAATCAAAATAAATTTAAAAAACAGAACATCTTATGGTAGTGCTTCATGTTGTCCTTAATATATCTTATTTATAAAACATTTAAAAGCTTTCCTAATTAATATCATAGTTTTAGTGCATTTTTTATTTGAAAATTCTGAGCAGATTTTCTGTAAATGTGGCCGTTATTTGACAAAAACAAACTGTTGATTTAAATTCTCCAAGAAGTCCTGCTTTTTAACTAATATAAATATGAAGAGGTTGAAATTTTAATCTCTCAAAATTTCTTAAAATTAAGCGGTGGGTAACAGATGTTGCTTGTTTTGTTTGTTTTTTTTTTTTTAAAACAAAAACACTTGCGAATAAGTCCTGAAAGTTTGATTAAAATCTGACAATTTCATTTTTGCAAGAATTTCCAATCGATGTGTTTTTTACTGGAAACAAGGTGCTAAATCTCCCGTAAGTAATCTGTGGCCCATCCCTGATGCAAAAAAAAAAAACCCCAGAATTTTCATCCCAAATTCCAACTGTCCTATAAAAGATTAAAAACTTATTAAAATAATAAATACTTTGGTTTTTCCTCTTAATAATACCAAACATTTTGACAACATTGAGGCCTTTGGACAATAAAAGTTTGAGGCCTTTTTTTTTTTTTTTTTTTTTTTTTTTTTTTTTTTAACAGAATTAAAGAAGGGTGGTTTTTTTTTTCTTCTCTTGCAATGGAATATTAAAATTCATCTGTTATTGCATAAAATATTTACATGTAAAAATGAACCATAGCCTACTTAATTATCATAAAATCACGAACAAATGTAATAGTGTCTTTTTATAATTGCTAGCATCATGTAACTGATAACTCTTATAACAAAAATAGATTTGTCCTATTGTTTGCCATCATTTTTCTTAAATGAATTTTAGTTTACAATATCAGTGATATGTTTGCAAGTTCAGATGATGCTTTTATTAAGCTGGTAAAGACCTTTGTCTCTTCCCCACTTAGAATGTTCATCACATTTGTCTACCATCACTTCTGTTCCGTTTGACCTTGTCTCTTATGAAGCAAAGCTTAATTTACAATTCTTGATACAGTATCTTGAATGTTCAATTTCATGAAAATTGATTTGGTGATTTATAAGCTTTTTAGTGATACAATTACATAAATGTAGGTACACAAAAATAGCCATTTATAGATTTGATATGATTTAATGTCAGCAAAAATCAATATACAAGCAATAATTTCAAATCATGTGTCATGATAACCTAAATATCTTTATTACAAAGTCTACTTAACACTTTACAGATAAAATTTCTTTACTTTTATTACTTTGCTTTCTTTCTTTAATATTACTAATGTTGATCTTGTAATTCCTGATCATTACTATTGTATGATCATTTAAATGCTCTGTAATATCTTCTCCACCAAAAGATTGTCTATATATTTGTTACTTTTTATTTAGTGAACATCACATACCAACAATTTCTTTCCTTGAAATATAAAATGTTAGTTGAAAAGTGCAGTTCTATAAGGTCTCCAAATATATAGACCATGGCAAATGAGTTGATATAGAATTCTATTGTCTATTCTGTTCCTCCCATTTCTTCATCAATAATCATATATAATAATGAACAGTGACTTTTTCTGTGTATTTTTGTAACTTCTGTCACATTATAGCAGGTATGAAAATATATATATATATATATATATATATATATATATAAAGTGAATCCTGCCTTAATTATAATGTTTCAGGTAAGCAGACAAATGACATATGTCGCACCAATTTTCTGAATAGTAAAAGAACTTGCAAATACTAATTTAGAGGACAAAGATGCTACACTAATCCAAAGCAAAGGGTTGGGGTAGCCATATTTTGCTCCTAAGCAGAATGCACATCTAAAATGATCCTAGGTAGATGTGCTGAGCTATACATAAATAATCCCATGTGTTTTTTTTTACTAATACAATGCTAGTAAAGAAAATAGGTCTTTGTTCCACACTTTTCTGAATAGTTTCTTCATCTGAAAAAACAAATAGAATGATTCTATATTTTATATTCTGATACAGTTCATATTTCCTTCAATTATGATCTCATTGTCCTGTTTAAATGAAACAGATTGTAATTCTTTTAGGCATGATATGTCCTTTGCTCTTACTTTTTCCTCTTATCAAATAAAATTAACATTGGAGTTTTGCCATCTTTTCTCTTGAAAGAAAGAAAAACTCTTCTGCATTCTTCTATTGGTTTCCCTTTTGAGAAAAACTTGTTAGCCATCTTAAAGAAAAGAAAATTAAAGGTGGGATTTAAAAAAAAAAAAAAAAAAAAAAATTTCCATTGTAAATAGGCTTCTTTTTTTTTCTTTGTCAAGAATTGAATATCTTGGGACTGTTACTTTTGTTTACATTATCTTTAACCCTTTCAAGATGAACCAGCTAGATCTGGTTGGCCAAACATGTGTATTTGTTTGCAAATGAATCTAATCAGGCTAGTTGATCTTTGATGCTAATATGCATACTACTGAATCATCTTGAATTCACTTAAGTATATCAATGATATTGTTTGATACTTTTGTTTCAAAGTTTACATCTAAAAATAACTAGAATATATAATTTTTCTTTATGTATGTTTAGTTTCCTTAATATTTTCTACATAAACTCTGGATTTTTTTTTCATAATTCCTGGGTTAAGTAAAATGGATGAAAAGTATTAAACCATGTGCAAAATCATGTTTTAAAATAAAGGGATAAATATTAAGGTTTCTTCATATAAACAAAGTGAAGTTATACCATTTATATGTAAAAAGCATTATAAAGCACAAATTCAGTGCAGTTTTTCTACTAATTGTTATTAAGTGTTAACTGAACCATGTTTTACCTCTTTTGAAATCCCTCTATGTATTTCTAGTAGTGTAAAACTTAATTCCATTATGTTTAATTTTATAGTTAATGTCTACTTATAGAATAAGAGAAGTTGATTGAGAAAATTGAAATATATTAAGAAATGTGAATAGAAACAATCTAAAGCCTTTTTTCTCCAGAATAAAGAAAGATACTGATTTCGCTTAATCAGTTTTAGCTTGTAAAATCTGCACTTTCCAAGCTGTTCAAATGTCTTTGGTAGTATCGGAATGAACATTTGGAAAACATTTTACAGGAATTCTTTAAGTTTCACTACATGTGTTACAAAAGAAGCAACAAATAAAGTCAGATAAAAATATGGAATATTTTTTATGCCTAGACAAGTAAAAAAAATTATTGAATGAACAGACCAAAAATCTATCACATGTAGAAACTTTAAGCTTGTGATTTCATACGTCCTTGCTGCAACTCTGATTACTTCTTGGCACAAGTTTCATATATCTGAAACTACCAGTGACCTACCTCTCTATATGCATACATATTTAGGGCACAAGCTGTTAATAGATGATACAGATATTAATTACGAGCATTTACATCTTATTTGAATTTATTAATTTTATTTCTGCTGTAAAGTTCCAAAGCAGAATTGATTATTCTAATGGTTACCATTATACAAAAGATAAGAAAACAACTTATACACACTCCATGAAATAAATGCTGACAATTAATATAGCCAAGTATTTAAGTATAATTGCTCTGTATGCAATTTAAGTAGATCTTTTCTGTATGTTAATTTTAAAAAAACAAAATGGCCAGTGAAATGTCTTTTCTGATCATAAACTATGAAGGATGCTCTAAAATAATACCTCTTATTTAATTCAACAGAAACTGCCACAGGTAACACAATAACACTATTGGATAGAGCAAGTTTTCAGCTGTGAAAAAAAAAAATGTAGTCACCAGTTTCCTATTTTTTTCACTTGTGAAAAAATAGCTCTTCATTTCTTGAATTGACAACTATGCAGGCCTGTCCAAAATATGACTTGTTGCATACTTTGCTATCACTACTGCTAAAACACATTACCAACTTAAGTGTGCTTACATTCTCTGTTTGGTCTCCATAATTGTTAAATAAGTGTTGATAAATAAATGTCAATGGAAGTGTTTATCCACATAAAGGTATTCAATGAAAACTCTCCACTTTACATCCACTTTAATGTCAGACACTATTTTACCAGACTCTCACTTAGCTATTATCTGTAACAAAGCAAAAAAGAAAATTACTCTGCCATACCCTTAATAAATAGTTATTATTTTGGGAGTGACATTTGTATTTTGTCTTCACAACATATGATCTTGCTGCCTAAATTAACATAGATTATTTCTAAACAAAGATATGTTTATTCTCTAAATTTGTTAATATTGTGGGGTCACTGTACAAGGAGAGAAATTATAATCCAGATAAATTTAATAATTGTAAATTTATCAGTTGGTTTGTAAACTTTTATGGTGTTTGTTTTTATTTATTTAAACATTATTCCAGTTGCTAGAAATTTCTGAGGATCCTGTAGCTTTTAAGTTGATATTCATATACTATTCAAATACACAAGACTGTCAATGTTGATTTGTATTATTTAAACTGCACTTACAGATGTTGTGATAGGAAAATTATACACATTGCATTTGCCATTCTGATGAGCGGATGTACATACCTAAAACAGTAAAATTAACATGAAATAATTTCCATATTTTCTGGTGTCAGGTGATTACAAATTTTGGGTGATCATTGATGTTCTATATATTGCATCTCTTTAGGACATAGGTGATCATGGCTCTCCACAAATTCCTATCCCTTGCAATTGTTAGCAGTTTCTCTCCCACTCCCATTCCACTGTTCCACTATCCATTCACACAAGCTCATCAGTTAAGTGGCTCACTGCCTGCCCCTGTCTCTCTTGACCTCAGTATGCCTCATGAAGATTATTTTTCAAACCCTTCTTCCTCATTATCTGTCCAAGGAATTTCAGTTTTCTTTTCCTGATTTTGAGTATAAATGTTCTTCCTGTTACCATGGAACTTTTAGTCTTCCATAGAACCACATTTTTGCTACCTAGTTTTCTCCTCATCAGTGGGGAGATTGTCGAGCATTCACTGCCAGACAAGAGGATGGGTACCACAGCAATCCAGTACTTTTTTCTTTGTTTCTAACAAAACTTTTCCATTTTCCCAGTATCTTGCTTAGTTTTTTGAATGTTTCTTTTACTAGTCCAATGCATGTTTGGATTTTGGTGTTGCATTTTCCATCTTCTGTTTAAAAAAAACTTCCCAGGTATTTAAACTTGCTTGATTTTAATATCTCCAATTTGTAACTCTCATCTTGGTCTTTTTCACTTGCTGATGACCATACTTTCTGTCTTCTTGCAGTTGATGGTTAGTCCTTTTTTTTTTTCTCTCTCTCTCTCACTTCTACTACTCTAGGAAGTCTTGTAGTTTTCTGAGTTGGTCATCTGCATAGTGTCTAGTATTAAGATTCCGCCTACCGATAATAAATCCTGGTAGTGTCTCCCTATCCCTTAGGATATCGTTGCTGTAGAGGTTGAATAAATCTGGGGAGAAGACACTTCCTTGTTGCACAACTCTTTCTATTTTTGTGTATCTACTCAATTTGTCTGGATCATTCTAAGATCTTTCTGAATCTATTTTTCTTAGTTCAAATATATTTGTATTGTGTTGTCAAATGATTTTGCATAATCTATAGAATATAAATGCACATCCTTCATTTATATTATTCCCTCTATCATTCTGATTATGAATATTACATTTCTTCCCAGTATCCTTGATAAAGCTGTACTCTTCTTGTCCTATTTTCAATCTAATTCTGCTTTGTGCCCTATTCATTAGGATTCACATCATTTGTTTGCTTATCTGCTTCATTAAACTTATTACCTTATGGAGCGAGCATTCATTTGCACCTGATCTCAAAGGTGATATTATAAAAATGGACATAGTGAGGTCATCTGGTATGTTGCCACTGTTGTATATTTCATTTACTATTCTGTGATCTTATTGATGCTGTAATCATCTCAGGCTGAGAGCATTTCAGTTACAATCCCATCAGGTACTGCAGCTTTGTTCCTGTTCATCTTCTCCAGTGTGGATCTTCATCTTTTTGTATTTCTGGCCCTTCCATATTTGTCAGTGTGGGTTTCTCTTTCACATTGTAAAAAATGTTCTTTGATGTATTCACTTAACTTTTGGAATTTTTTTTTCTTCATTATCAGTAATGTTACTATCCTTATATAAGGCTTATGATAGGGATACTGAAGAGTTGTCAGCTATATTAAGAAGCCCTTTCTTCTCCCAAAATGCAAATGATCATTTCCTCAGATTTTGAGAAGTGTGCTGAGAATTTTTCAGCAACTTCACATAATAGTGATTGCACATATATCAAGAGTACTCACCTGAACACAAATTGCAAATACTTAAAAATAGGTGGATTTGCACATTGTGTATGTGAAGGAATTTGTTGATATATTACATGGGAGTTAAGAGACCACAATTTTGAATTTTTCAAATTATTTATTACAGAAACTACATGAAGGCATAGATATTGAAAGCAAGGTTGTGGTGTATTTGCAATCATTGTGTGTGTGAGATATATATATATATATATATATATATATATATAATTTTTTTTTTTTTTTCTTTAGTACTTTATTTAGTAGTATGAGAGGTGATTTGTTTAACAAAGAAGCTCTTATCTATCCCCAAAAGTCTGTTTGGTCATTTAGTCAGATTTTGGGAAGTATTTTTTTTTTTTTTTTTTAAATAAATATTTGTAATTATCAATGATTTTTTTTTTAAAAACAATTTGTAAAATTAAAGGTTTTATGTTTGAAAGGAAGCCAAGATATGTCGGCTTTTGAATGTGAACAATTAAAAAAAGAAACTAGTTTATCCTATTTGAAATAGCATGGGAGGCAAAGAATAACATTGAAAAGAATGATCATTTTCTTTGTTCTTAAAGATTAAATCTAATTCTTAACATTCTTTACTTTGCTAATTCTTCTTCTAGCTATGGCCTTCTTACAGGATATTTTTTCAATTGTCATATTTAATTAAAAAGTTTAAACTCTGCTGTTCTGTTTTTTTTGTTTTTTTTTCTGTAAAAACTATCATCTGGGTTATTTTGAGATTTTGGAAGATAGCTTTATTGTAAAATGGTGTTAACCTTAGATTTTGTTACTTTTTAAGATTGAAGTTTTTCTCATTGATTGGCTTCAGTTTGAAATTGTCAAGAGAATTTTCCATTGGTATCTCAGCATGTTTGTATACTCATTACATCTCATGTATGTTATAACTAATGTTAATTTTGTATTAACAGAAAAATGATACTGTCTGAAATTACATTTATAAAATATTCACATATAAGGAATAGCTACTTAGTCCAGTTCTTGCATAACTAGTCCTAACATTTTATATTGAATTGTTTTATGCAAATCTCTTTAAAAGCAATGAATGACCACTTAGTGGGACCAAAATTCATGATACCTATTTTTTTTTTTTTTTTTTTTTTTTTTTAAACATATATGAATATTATACATTCCAAATTAACAAAAACCTAAACTTTAATTCTATTTCTAAAAAGTAAATTTTTTAAATTGCATTTTGCAAGGATGTTACTTCTCTTTGGTTGTTTTATTTATTCATCTTTTGAGAATTACAAACTTTTTTTTCTTGCTACCAGTTCCTATCTGAAAACTTCATTAACCTTTATCCCAATGACTCATTATTGAAGCAGGTGGCTAACTAAAGTGTTGTTGATTGTGAAATTAACTTAAATCTGAATGTATCTGCCTTAGGGAAACCTACTTTTACATTCAAATATTTCTTTAAGACTGATAGAGAACAATGGAAAAGTAAGATTTTATTTTATTTTTTTTAATTTTTTTTTTTTTAACAATCATTGTTACATCTGAAAAATGCTTGCATACATTTAAGCTGAGTGTTGCTGAGTCAACCTCTCCATCAACCTTGATATTATAATAGGCACAAATAATATTTTTTAAAGTGGTAAAATGACACATGAAAGTGTTTTTCAATAGTAGCAAGCCTAAATACCTACTGTTACTGAAAGGAAAAAAAAATAATTTCTAACTTGCTAATTTTTTAAAAAAAATGTTGCCTTTAATGTCCCTCTCATCTGAAAACAGTTAAAATATTTTTAATAAATTGCATTGTGATTAGTGTTATTAAATAATTGCCTAAAAACAAATGTAGTCTAACTTCTTGGATCCATAGAAAGTAATTCATTCTTATGGATTTCAGTCCTTTTAACATCTAAAGTGAAAAGAGAATGTAAGCTTATCACATTGAAAATACTAGTGAATTAATATTAATTTGTGTAATTTCTTGTTCTGAGCATAATGGATTTATTAATTGTACTTTTAAAGTAGTTGAAAATTAGTTATTCAATGTAGTGAGCAAAAGTTGATGGCATCTTTCACTATAGTCAACATTAGTTTGATTAGATATAGTATCAACCTGTAACTTCCTCCATAAGAATATCTATATTATCTGCAATTTTGAGAATTCCAAGAATTGTTGAAACAATTGAATCCACTCTGTTATTTTGTTGCCATAATGTTTCAGCCAATCTGTAAAAAAAGATTTTTTTTTTATGTATAGAAAATGATGAAAGGATTGGCCAAAACATTGTTAACAGCATAAGCAATGCAAAAAAGGGGGTTCAGTTGTTTGTACAACTCCAGGCATATCTGTACTGTATATTTGCATTTTAAGCTTTTTTCTTTTTTTTTTATCTTGTAAATCTAATGAAAATTTTAAGAAAGGCTTATCTTGAAAGTTTGGTTAAAAAATATTTCAGCATTTTATATCATAAAACAATATTTTTTAATAAATGAAAAAATTGTTTGACAAAACTTTATTCACTTAATTAATGCATATTGTCTGCTTTGGTTGCAAAAAAGAAAACTCCTGATATTTAAAAAAATGTTTAAAACTTATAAATTTCCCTCTTTTCAATCATCTAGCATAAAATATCAAGATTGTATGTCTTTCAAATATGAATATACGTTAATGACTTGGCTCTTTTATTAAATCCTGTTGATGTTTCATTTTTAAATATGCTATGTCATATATTATGTAAGTCACTATTTTCTCAATAAAATTGGTATTAGCCAATTGATTTTAGTAAAAAGATTTTCTGAATGTTCTTTATGAGAAATATATATTTGTTTCAGCTTTTCATATCTATCCTGAATAAAAACCTATTGATAACTTGGGAATATCAGATTTTATTATGCAAACTCACAAAATGCAACAAATTTTTATTGATAAACAAATTATATATGGATCATAGAAATATAATTATATAATCTCATATACTGGAATAATTATTTTTTAATGTCAATATACGCTTGTTGCTGTTCTATAACTCATTTGATTTTTTTTTTTTTTTTTCTTTTTTTAACTTCTATCTTAACTTTAACATGACTTGCAGCTGTTTCCCAAATTGCTTCCTATAAGTCATTACTTGAATATTGCTTTCCATTTTCATATATATCTCTTTTATAATGATCACAAGTTTTCTATTTGATTAATATCTGAAGAGGCAAGGAGCCATTCCATTAATCCATTAATTTGGTGTCTTTGAACACTCTCCCCACCTCTTATTTTGTAACAAGGATTGGTAGTAATAGTCAGCTTTGCAAAATATAAAGGAACAGTATCTTGCATGAATATACCCTTTAGTCTTGAGCTTTTTCATTGTGACTATTAGCATTCAAAAATGTCTTCATCAAGAACATACAATACTCTGCATTTATCTGGATACAATCATAAATTTTGAATGGCCTTATAATTTACTGGCAAACATTTTAGCTTCCACCTCCATCTTCTGTATCATGTTGGTTGTTGTACATTTATCACTAAAAGTTACTGTTGAGAAATCCGTTTTCAACTTTTTCACTTGCCTTTAACATTTCTTTGATTACTCAAGTGATAGTTTGGCTGCATATGTTTTAGCTGTTCTTGATATTTTGCATCTTTTTCTCTTTGTTCACATGCATATTATATAATCTGTGTAGACAGCATATGTTCTTTAAGGCAAATATTATTAAAAATACCAGACATTTTGTCAATTTTAATGGCCGGTTTTTTCCAAATGAGTGATAGTATGAAAACAAAAAATAATTTTAGGCAGTTTAGCCATAATTTTGATTTGCATGCATAACTTATTGGATAATACATATCAGTTGAATTTATCAAAATTTACTCCTTAAATATACTCATATATTAACAAAATTAAAAGTTCACTTATCTGTCCCTACTCTGAGTTTTATAAGGATTACATCTACTACTTGACAAAATTTTTTTTCAAGAAGTTACAGCAATTAATTTTTTTTGCATTCATTTTTTTTTTTTACATTTTGATGGTTATTTTTTTATTTTTATTTTTTTTTTTTTTAATTTTTATTATACCGTTAACAACTATTAATAACAAAGTTAAAACATTTTGATTTTGCAACAATTAAAGTTGTTTTTCAGGATGATTCTAGGAAGATTGTAAAAAAAAAAAAAAAATAATCTGGAGCCTTGGTACATGGAATCCAAGAATGGCTGCAAATGGTCAGGAAGTAGTACAACTTAGTGGTTACTGATTAGATGTGTTTAAGTGGAGCCCACCTATGACATGTGAATATACTTCTACACCTTTGTGGAACCACCATTAGCCTGCATGGTACCTTGTTGACAACTGTGGTCTATGGCCTTATGGTTTATGTGCTATACACTAGCTCTACCAATATCCCAAAGCAGCTGGAACTGACACATGCACCACACATTGTCAGACTGGCAGGGTCTAATTAAAAATATGAGATCAGTTAAGGTACTGTGTATGGTGTTAACAGGTTAAAATATATTAACTTTAATATATTTAATATATAGTTAATATATTTTAACCATGAAAATAGCTAAATGTATAGCCAAAAGTGCTTGGATAAAAAGAACAATCTGACAGTTTTTATACAATTTATCATCTAAAAAGAAAAAAAATTATTAAATCACATGAGAAATTGTATAAAAAAACTAAATGCAAGCCCCTTGTTGGTTATATTCAATGAAATGTGCATGAAAGAAGGATTGCTGCCTAAGTGCAAGTACTCTGATCTTTGGTAGAAGAGAAAATCCATATATAGATAATTCCTTTATTTTTAAACCCTCTAGAGTGACAAAAAGAAAGTTTCATGTTAATGCAAAAATGCCTACTTAACAAATTCTTTGGAACTTTAACATACCTGAAAAAATTAGGTTATTATATTTTATCAAGCAAAAAGTTAGTGCTATAATTATGACTGATGGAATATTTATTATTGTAAAGAATTAAATAAATAATTAATTTTACATTATTCGGACTATTGTCTCATCTTTGTTGCCATATTTATCACAACGTTTTGGCCGTTGTACGCTCCAGCCTTCTTCAGGTGCTTGGAATGTCAAACTGAACTCTTTATTTCACTTGCTGGGGTAGACTGTTCTAGTTCCATGTGCCATGTCTAATGGATATCAGTTATCTCCTGTTAATTCACCTCTCCAAGTTCTCCACTGCCCTATCCAGGTATTGAACTCACAACTCTTTGGGTCCTGTCACTGGATCTAACCAGCACCTTTATCCACTGTCTTAATAGAATATTAAACATCAATCTTTCAACATCCAGGTTAAATTTTGTTTGGGAAATCCATTCCTCTTTCAAAATATAAAATCTTCTTTGCATGCATAACTTATTTGATAATACATATCAGTTGAATTTATCAAAATTTACTCCTTAAATATACTCATATATAAACAAAATTAAAAGTTCACTTATCTGTCCCTACTCTGTGTGTGTGCGCGCACACACACACACACACACACACACACTATAAACAAAACAATTTTTCACATACCAAACATGTTAATAGAAGAAAAAGCATTCCAGCCAAGTTATTCAGCTAAAGTAAACATTGAGTAAAGTTTCCTTATTTCATGCTTATAATTCAATGTTAAAATCTACCAAAAAGCAAAAAAAGACAAAGCAATCAAATGGGTGTGGTGTTGTAGACAGTTTCTTAAGGCGTAGATAAGTTGCAGGAATTTTAAAAATTCTTTCATTCTTTGTTTTTGTGGATTTTTATTTTTCCGGGTCAGTTTTCCCAGTTGCAAAAAATTAACTATTATAATGTTAATTGCTTTACAGATAATTTTTTAAAGATTTAGTTTTGTTTAAAAAAATAGAAAAATTGCATGAAGTTTTTTTATTGCTTGTAAATACTTGCATGGCTCAGTGCTTCACATGATTCAAATTGAATAAAAATTAACTGACAGGATCAAGACATTAAATTTTTACTTACAGAAATAAGTTTTCTTAATTTCTCAGATCTTATCAGGATATCAGAAAGTGCACTTTGATGTATCATAATAAAATTTTCCTGTATATGGAAAAAAAAACAATATCAATATGTGTATATAATATATATATATATATATATATATATATATGCACCAGGCAATTGAGAACAAATCATAAAGAAAACAAATATTCAATAGAAAAAAATCAGTATATATTTATTTTCATTTTATTCAGTTATTTCTTAAAATCTGCGCACAACAAAAGGCTTTTCAATAATACCCACAAAGAGTTGATAAGCTATAAGAATAAAATAAATCAACCAACCAATAAAACTAAACTCTGCTTCAAGAACAGCCTCAATTTAGTCTCAGAAACAACTGCATTTCTGGATCAGCTGGCTCTTTTTCACGATTCTGATAGTGTCCTTCAGTGAGTTTTTTAGTATTGATCCCTTTGATGATTCCTCCAGATAGTAGTCTTTGAGATCCAAATCCGGGGAACTGGGAGGACTAATATGGGATTACATGCTCCTGGATTCCATGTATTTTGTTAGATGGAGTAGTTTCCTGCTTGAACATGTATAGCATCTCCTGGTTCACTCCTCTATCCATGGTTTGAACACAATGTGCAGCACCCTTGATATAGGTAGTATCATTGATCTGAGACCTTGCCAGGGAAATATGGCAACATGGCCCTCACTGCCCACAACACCCAGGCCCATCAGATAGTAGGAATTTGGTGTGCAACACTATGGGTTACTTTGTGGGCTCCATGCCTTTTTATTCCTCCCGAGTCACTTTCAAGAAGTTAGCTATCTGATTTTGGTGCTATAAGTATGGTTTATTTTTTCATTTGTGTCAGATTGGGAGATGCTATGTTAATGCTGATATATATATATATATATTAAAATTTGGTACATATTGCACATTGTTGGGTAGTTTCTCCGTTTATGGTTGCTAAAGATATATTCTCAAATACCTTTTGCACCATATTGCTTGTAAAACAATCATGAAATGAACTTTGAATATAATTTCTTAATTTTCAATAATTACTGAAGTGGTTGAAAGTTTAAATCTTAACAAGTGTGTGTGTGTGTGTGTGTGTGTGTGTGTGTGTGTATGTATATATATATATATATATATATATATATATATATATATATATATACACACACACACTTTCTTGATAGCCACCACCACTGAAGAAATCTACAACTGGAAGCAATACTATCATACAAATGTCTAAAGAAAAACCTCAACAGTTCTATTGACTAATAGTAGCACTAAAAGCTGTTCTTTATCCTTACAACTCCTTCACTATCTTGACATTGATTTTCAAAGAACTGACTAAAAAAAAAGTTTCCATTGTAAAGGAATCTTATTCCATTCAATTTAATATTCTAAAGATAAGTTAGCATAAAAATGCTATACAGTTTTTGTTTGTTAATCAAATATTGATTACTTGGATATTTTTCAGTTCTATAGGCAAACATTTTTTCTCCTTGTACATATCCTATGTTATTATATTCTGTTCAATTTTTAGATTAATAGTAGTAATAGAAATTATTTTAAATCCTGTATGTCTTGTACTCTTTAATATTATTGTATATGCCATTTGTGCTATTTTTCACTTTTATTTTGTATTATGGACATGTGACTTTTAATCACTTTGACATGTTTACTTCATATCTAAGATTAAATATCATTCCTCTTGATTATTTCTCATTATATAAAATCTGTTCATATTTCAATTTCCTGTCCTGTTACTATTATATCAAATTCTGGAAAAGCAGGCTGCTGTTATATAATACCTGTAAATTCATAAAAGGATTAATTTGAAGCACTGGACATAATAATTGAAATTGTTATTAATGCATGTCTTTCTGACATGAAAATGAAATTGAATTTCTTCTCTGTCCCATAATTTTTGAGGTTGTAGAATATACAGGATGTCCCTAAAGTCTGGACACAGGTAAAAATGCATATTTTCAAGAAATTAAATTTTCCACATTTTATTGAATTGGAATTTTAACAAATAACATCTTCAATATGATTTCCATCATTTGTGATGTAAAGGTTGATGCGCTTTACAAGGTTCACGTGAACTCAATGCAATAACTTCACATTAGTGTCAATTTTAGCACATTCACTCTTTATGAATTCAATCAAGTGTGTTGCATCTGTGATTTTCATTGAGTACACCTTCTCCTTTAGCATACCTCAGAAAAAGTAAACATGGGACAAAATATGCAAGATCTTTTGCACACTTTTCAAATCTAGGTGTATTATCTATGTCAGTTTCTCCAAACATCCAGGCAGGGTTGAATTTAGTAGATTCAAGGCCCAGTTTTTGCTGGGGCGACCACAAGTTTTGGTTAGAAGCTATTCCATGTATATTCACATATTTATCTTCTCTTTCAGAGAAATAACATTTGATATAGTTCTATAATTAATGTTATTTACTTCAAATAATAAAATATAACAGTTTAAATAAAAACTAGTGATGGCTTAAAGAAAAATCTGCAATGTGATGTTTGGTATATTTGATTAGGTGTATTATCCTATTACAGAGTTGAATTGGGAGTGTTGGGTTCAATAATTGATTTTTACCTTTTATCCAAGGCACTGTAATAATTCAAAACACTGGACATTAAAAAAGCCAACTTTTTTCTATCTGTTTAAGTCAGATTATTTTTTTAAAAAAACAATTTGAAACAAAATATTTATTTTTAAAAATGCCAGTAAATTAATTATACTCAACATTTATGTTTACAGAAGTTTCAAATAATCTAGCCTAATCCTTTATTTAAAAAGCAAACAAAGTACCAAAAAACATAGATACTTAGACTTACATGAACTTTTCTGGCACTACATAATCATAAAATAACAATCATAACATGGTAGTTAAAAGGTATTGAAACTGTTGGCAATTTATAATCTTGTAGATACAGCAGGCTTTTTGTTATTCCTTAAGGCCTTTTCCATAAAGACTCCATAACAAATGATGGAAAATGTGACACAGAAATCCAAAGGTACATAAAGATAGCAAGATATCTCTTATAAACTAAGCAAAGTATTATAATAGGAAAATATCCTTAAAAAACGGTGTTGACTTTCTGTGTGACATCTAATATGACAGCAAATACTGTACAGTCTCATCACGGGAGACTTGAAACAACAGATGTGGTTCCACTAATGGCTGCTAAAAATACCATAGAACAGTTGAGAAATAAGTCTTAAGGAAAATAGGAACTACAAGGAAACTTAGAATGACAGTTGACATTTCTGGGATGTATTATGAGAAAAGAAGGCCTAGAGAATTTAAAGCTTACAGAACATATAAAAAGCAAGTGGGAGAAACAGCAAGTAAACTATTTTATGAGTTTGTGTGAATGGATGGCAGAGCAGCAACAAAAAGTGATGATAAAGAGTTAGAAGTTAACAAAGCCTATCTACTCTAAAGCAAAATGAAAGCCAGAGAGATTCATTAGTAATTTTTAATAACTCTAGCATATCCTAAATGATTGAACTGTTGATGATTTTTTTTTTTTTTTTGATATCTATTTCAAGACTTCATCCACTGAGCCATTCTCTGGCTGGGAATATTGACCTGTAACACTTGATTTCCAGTTGAACATTTTCTCCACTAATCTATTTCTCTAGTCAGAAAGTAACCAAGCCTGTAATTATTGTTCAGGCTGTCTTTGAATCCTGCAAGCACTTTAGAAATTACATAAACAAATGCAACCTAATAATAAACATGAATCATTTTGTTTCCTGTTCACTGAACAGGACATTTGCTGGTGCTCTAAGCATATAAAACTGAAAATAAACCAAGTTTTATTATGCATATTTGATTGTTTTTTTTTTGTTTTTTTTGTTTAACAAAGATTTACTGGTGCAAATGTTTAACTAAGTTTGCTTGCTCTTAGTGCAGGAGGAAATTGAACTGATTTGTTGGAAATCCCGAGATGACATCTCGCAATGCCACGTTCATAGACTCTATAGCTTATAAATGGGATATAGAGGGTTCCTTCCATTTGTTTAAACAATGCTTTGGCATTAGGCATCACATTTCTTGCTGGATTTAATAAATGAATATTTTGTTTAGGCACTTAAATTTTTAAATAACTTGAAATAACTTTCAAGTTGTAAATTTTGATACTTTATCACAATTTTTTTATGTATGAATAAAATAGATGTACCTTACTTACCTGCTATATTGATGATTAGTAAGCTGGTTTCATAAGTTATTATTGGCAAGTTCAGTCCTTACTGGGTGCCTTACTATTGTAACCTTGCACATGACTCGTCTAGGATAGTAAATATATTTCATATAAATATGTAAAGAAAAGGGGGAAAATTGCAAAAACCAAACACTTTTCTGTAACCAAAACTTTTTATTTAAATATGTACTTGTACCACTTTACTTAATCTGTAGATCCATGGTAATCAAGTGTACTCTATAACAGTTCACATCCTCTGGTCATGAAGGATTGAACACCACTGCTGTATTTCTTGTATAGGTTTCCTATGGTAGGATAGCATTCCTGATGGTTACACTCTGTAAGATTTTCTTTTGAAAACATTGTATCTTAAAATAGAATTGAATTCTACTGTGGGACCATGGTAACTCTTTTCTCCAGGATCCAGGGCTTGGATGGAAACTACAGGTGTGAGAGAAAACTCCAAGAAAAATACCAACAGCATTGTCAAACTCAACTATAGGTTTATTATGATGATATATGGCTGAGTATGTAACATTAGTTAGCTTGTGGGGTATTACCTTCTACTTGATTGATGAACAATCTGAGGCAGTGATATTACTTTTTGATACTATACTTCAGATAGTAGTCTTAAGTTCCTTCTCTTTTCTGTAGGTCTTGTGCGTTCATTAGAAGCTTAGCAGCAATGGTATGGAATTGACTGCAGTGGAGATTGACTATTTTTATTAAGAATCCACCCATTTTGATCTTCAATGGGTCATCAGAAACAATCGTCCAACTAATGACTCAGACCAGACTGAAATGTAGGCCACCACTCTAGCAATGTAATTTTTGAAGAATGGGATTAACCTAGATAAAACAATCCAACTTTGGTAAATTTTGATATCCACAAACCTGTCATCAATTCATCTTTTTGCAGGTGTGTAAGTCTAGGAACCTAAGTTTTACTGCTTTTTTGTTAAGTTGTCCCACGTTCCAATCTTCTCAGGGCCCTTATTCATCTTCTAGATTTAAATCTATATTTTCACCTCATTTGTGTTCTCATTATATCAAACACCATTCACTCATCTTTCCCAAGTTTTCTGTCTCCCATTCTCAACTAGATCCTACCCCACATGCACTAATATCAATCCAGTGAATTTTCCCTATTATATCCTTATACCTTATATTCTTAAGTGATAATGTCACTTGCTTATATCTTTGCTTATATGTACTGCATTTTCCAAGGGCATTTTGGGAAGAACTGCTTGTTGCAGTTCTAACTATGCTCAATCTCTGGATTTTGGTGAGCATATCTGGCAATTAACAATTTTAATATAGTGAACCTGGTATAATATTTGAATGTTTAATGCATCTGGTAGGACAGAAAGTATCTTTGTTCCTTACAATTATTTCTTGCTGTTATTCTTTATATTTATCAACGTTTTGTCATTCTTTTCAATCTAATACATTTCCTTGAATTTTTTCTCTTTTCTGTATTATCTTTCTGCTCATTTTATTTCTTGCAAATCTTTAAAAGTATGAAGCTACTCAACATGTAAAAAAAAAAAAAAAAAAAATCTTACTGAAACACTAATATTTTTCAAGCTTTATTTGGTGGGGTGGGTGGTTGCTTCTCATGATAGCTTATGATTTTTATTCCACGATCACAAAACATATATTTTACTTTTTCATTAAAATGAAGTTAACTTATTCTGTTATAAAATAATCTTTTCAATTGTTTTACCTCTGTTTTTCGGTTTATGCAGTTTTTAGTAAGCAGACTAAATGAAATGAATTTGACTAATTACTATTTTGGAAATAAATTATCATGTGGCTAAAAAAATCTTTTTGTTATAATAGTGACAAGATTTGTTAAAGTCGATGAATTTTATGTGACCTTTTAAAAAAAGATGACTTGCACTTTACTTATATAATTTAATCTGATCTTAAACATTTTTTGTCTTGGTAGCTTAACCCTCACAGTTTAATATGATACCAAATGTACATAGCATTTTACAGTTTAGGATTTAAGACACTGAGAAAAACCTGAAATGTTAATTTGATAATAAATTCTAAAAAAAAAAAAAAAAAAAGTTTAATCTTAAAATACTTATAAATCTTATTTTATTTCAGATTCTATATTTCTGAATTAAGTGACCACAATGGCTTTATATCCATCTTTGGAAGATATGAAAGTGGACCAGATGGTTAAGGTGAGTAGAGTGGCTGCTTCTTGGGTAACACTTTCTCATGAATTTTTACATGAAAACCTCGGCTCCAAAGAATTTAATTTTTATTTTTTATTAAAGATAAAATTGTGATATTCAGTAAACTGATGTTTGTTTTTTTTATATTAATCACTCAAACATAATTTTGAAGTTAACAAAAAAAACATTTACTTTAATTATTGATATGAATTCTAGTTATCTATATTTACCACAAAGTCTCAAGTTACACATTAACTTAATTCTAGTTCTAATGTTTGTTAGATTAACTTGATGAGTGTTTAAAAATGTTTAAACTATTATTTTTTATGCATAGAAAATGACTGAGTATTAAAAAATACAGATGTATTAAGATTGTTTTTTGTATTTTACAGAATATTATAATTGTCCTATTTAATTTTTCATTGTGCCTAATTATAATTAAACTTTATAAAAAAAACAAAAAAAAACACCTACATGTATATGGAAATTTGTGTGTGCGTGTATATTACATATATGAAATGTGTATATTTTGGCAGCATATTTTCATTAAGACAGTTTTCATTTAAATAATTTAGACATGTTCTGTCTACTTATTCTCAACAGGATCCTTTCATATTTACAGATTAGCTTTTTTGTGTAGTTAAGATGTGTTCCTGATTCCACATGAAAACGGTAATTTTCAGATGACTACAACAATTTTTGTCCTTCACAACCATTAACACTAAATACTTATTCTATAATTAACAATACCCTGATGATGACATTATGCTATGTTGAAAGTACTCTGAAATAAATACAATATGAGCTAACATGGTTATTTCCTCTTGTCTTTTAATAACTGCACAAAAAAGCTTATCTGCGAATATGAAAGGATCCTATCAAGAATAAGTAGACAGAACGTGTCTAAATTATTTAACAAAACCTGTCTTAAATGTGTGTGTGTGTGTGTGGTTCAGTACTATATGTTTTGGAACATATCTTTGTGCACTGGAGGATACATTTGTATTTGCAAATTCAATAAATATTTTGCATTACTGATGGATTTTTTTATTATCGATAACTGTTCTAAAGTTAAAGAAATAGCAACTGTGTGTTCAAATTTTGCTGTTTTGTCTATATTTTCTTTTCCAATACAAGACTGTCTTGATTGCGGCAAACACTCTAAATTAATAGTGTTTGCTATTTCATAATTACAGTGCCAAAAATAGACTTTTTTTTATTGACTTGTTGTATAATACCAAGTAGCAGTTGTAATCATTAGGTATAATACAAAACAAATTCATAAAAAATACTAATAATAGCACCAAAAGAATAAAAATTCTGAAAGATGGAGTTTGTTTCAACTTCTATAAGTGCTAAATTTTTATCTAGACTGTAATTTTTTTTTTCTTTCTTTTATAAATATATAAATCAGTATTTATTCTTTGTTGTTTATATGAGGCAGTATTGTGATGAATAACAATAATTAATTTTATAAAAGAATGCATATTTTTCTCACTCTGGACCATATATATATATATATATCTGATAAATTTGACTCGGATGTACCAGATGGTGGCTCTATTCATATTCTACTCACATTGAGTTTTAGTTGAAATATTTGCACATAAACATCTGATTTTGTGTGTCAGTCAATTGGCTTTCAACACAAGTGTTGTCAGTGATTAGACTTGCCATTAATTTTGTGGAAATGGGACTTGAAGATCTCTCTTTGCATAAATGCAGGAATCCACATGCAATAAATAAATTTCTGCAGTAAAATCTTGACATTCAGAAGTAATAACAAAAGACGTCAAAATCAATTCAACTTCCTAAATGCATTTAATTTTTGTAACATTCACTAACTCTGATATTTCTCTTATATTTCTTTTGAGAACCTTTTTCTTTCTTATTGTCCTGTATTAAACAATGATTAATAATTAAATAATTTATCTAGAGAAAAATGGTCAATAGCTCTAAGTCCTTAACATTTCAGAATCTGTTCTTTGATGTTGCTGCTGATATGACAATGTTTTGGCCATTTCACAGCTTTTTTTAGCTTTATCATCTGTAAGAAAAGAGAGGGTATTTCTAGATTACAGAGCAGGGTAGCAAACAGAAAATATATATTAAACAGTTGGGTTCATTCTAATAACCTGAGAGACACACACACAGTTGACACCAGTCACTGACATCCATATAATGGGCAACTCTAATTTATACATGTTTTTCAAATTTCCTCTTGAGTGTCCTCTTGAATTGCTGCACTGAAATCTATACTGGCTTAACCTTATACTACAAGCCACTGGCTGATTATATGCAATTTTTTGCTGTGGCAGAGTTCCTTGTCAGTTATTTAAACATTATACTGAAGAGTAATAGGTGCTCTCTCTCTATTTTTTTTTCCTTCTATCTCCATTCTGTTATAAAAATTTCTTGCAACTGGTTTGGTTTCAGAATTGAACCATGCCATTATTTGTTTAGCTGGCATGTTTTGTTGGTCATTATTAGAAATCTCTTTTTATTTACTGAATAGGTTTTAATTTTTTTTTTTTTTCATGTATTGAGAATACATTCAAGATCTCCTGCCCCCACCATTTGGCTGGATAATTTTTTCATATTTCGTGTAATTTATCTAAAGTCTGTGCAAAAGGTTTTACTTGAATTTTCTAATTCATTTTTTTTTCTAAAAAGCTTTTATTGAAAGAAAAAAAAAAAAAAAAATTATTTTTCATTCAAATAATTACTTTCATTGGTTAAATTAGATATTTCAACAGTTTGCATTTTTTAGAACTTTAAAATTATTATCCTTTTAATATTTTAGTTTATTAAATTACTTTAAGTTTGCATTACCAAATTAAAGTTGATTTAATAACAAATGTTTAAATTTGTGATATATATGGCCATAAAAATGGGGTACAATTGAGTTTCATTTTTATGTAATTCCTTTCTATGGTTTATAATAAATATATTGAGCTCTCTTTTTGTGGATCAGTTTTAATATTATATAATAATGGGATTCACTTGAATTACTTACCCACGGATTTTTACCTGTAATTATATTTAATTTTATTTTTTTTACATTTTTATAAATGTTATTGATTTTTAAAAATGCATAGAAATACTTGACTTTCTTTTCTTTTTTTTTTCTTTTTAAATCGTTATTGTTGAAAATGTAATGTTTTGAATTAAAAATGCATTTATTTACTCATAGTAAAACCAAGATTAACACAACCAAATTTTATGGAGTATTCAATATATTAAACTTTGTCAATGACATAAAGCAGTCTCATGAATCATTACAGAAGTTGGTTAATATAACTTTCCGGTCATACAAATGTTAACCATATACAAAAGTGCTTTATCAACATTTGAGTCTTTTTGTTCTTATGTTGTCATAATGTAGATTAAAAAGTCTTTACACGATAATCAAATGTCAAACATTTGATTCCCTCTCATTAACTGACGCTTATCCAACCTGTTAATTAAATAGCTCTTTAATTTATTTCTTTTTTCTCTAATGTTAAATTATACCTTTTGTGATTCTGCTTCTTGCTGTAAAGAATGGAATTGCTAATCTTTAAAATTATATGGTTTGCCATTCTGTTTGGACTGTTATTGCAAAGACTAGTCAAAAGTTTATTGGGTTTTAAATTTTATTATAGTTTAACTAATTTTTGGGGTGAACACTGTAAAACTTGGTATCATTTTATTACTGTAATTATTCATTGTATAGGTTACTCTACCATAATAGGGATTTTCCAGATTTTAAAGCCTAAAAATGAATGGTACATATTATGCAAGAGAACTAAATATAAATTTACCTCCATCACATGTCACCATTTTCAAATGGTCATCTCTGGTCTAAACTACTATATAACAAAGACTTTAAATCACTTATCAAACAATGCATTTGTTTTGAAAAGATTCCTATAGATATTAACGTGAACAGTTGCTAACTAGGTCATCAACCACATATCACACTGGCCATAGTTGAGACCTTAGTGGGGTTGCACAGACTGATATCCATCTCCAGTTGGAAGCTCCTCCCTCCATCATATTCACATATATTGAATTCAATCAGCTCGTTTGACCCCCCCCCTCCATTTGATCCATTTTTGGAAACAGCAATTAGCAAAATGGTATGAAAAAAAAAAAACTAAAAACAATATCAACTGATGTTACCTAAGCTTTTATTCTGTTTTATACAAAAGCAGTTTGCTTTTTCTTCACACTGATCCACTTCCTCAAAGCAGCAATCAGAATGGCTGAGGAAGGTAGCAGAAGTTGGACAGGTTTTGTTTTGATGCTTGTAATGGAAATGAAATGATTGAACCAGAACGACAGGTCTCTTGGAACACCGCTAACAACTGCTTGAAATCCCAAGCAAAGTTCATGATATTAGGTGTTCAGGTAGCCATAACTTTTTTTAATCCTTTTGGTTATATTTTTGATTTCAGATTTTCCTTATTGGGCAGGATTGTTTGGCAATCTAAATCCCTTCTAGCCTGATTTTTTATATGCAGTCAGATCACCTTATTTACAGATGGCTCAAACAATTTCTATTACCAAATATGGTCACTTTCACTAACCCTAAACATGGTTCCCTCTGTCTGTCCAGACCCAACTATATTTAAGAATAAATTTGTGGTGAGGTCATTCATAAACCCTACCACATATTTTTATTCATCTACTTCCTTTATCTTTTTTGTCTGTCTGTCCTGTTTATTTTAAATAAATTCCTGATAAGTGAAGAAATTTTTCCCCCATTTTATTTCTTTTCTGTATTATTTTTCAACTTGGCCAAAAGTAACTAACCCACAACTACTACTTGCTTGTAAAAATACTAGTTCTATCTTGAAAAGTTAAGCACGTTTTAGTCCTTTGTCAAATATGGGCATCATGACAGTTTCATCCATGTATGTTGTCAATGTAGATGTTTGTCATCTTTGCCATTGTTAACTCTTTTTTTTTCTTTTTTTTTCAAAAAGATATCTTCATTGCTAACCAGTGTGTCCTTTATGCTGTATTTTTAAATGACTTTACAATATCTACATGTAATAAATCACTGGTTAGCAATTACAGCCAAAGTGAGTGACTTGTGCCCCTCTGCCATCCACTGGTTTCAATGTTGTAAACAACATTTTGATTGCTGGTGACTAATAAATTGTTCTTTTATGTCACATGTAAATATAGTAGTAATGTTCACTTCTGTTTTAAGCTGCTATAGAAAAATAGTCACTTGCCACTGGAATGTGTATTTGTTTATAATTGTTTCTTCTAATACAAACTGGATAAGTAGAAAATGTTAAATTTGTGTTACAAATTCTAAAATGTTACTGTATATTATTCACAAGATTATTTTTTATATATTTTTTTTTTATCACAGAATTTCATGGGCTAAAGCTAGGTGGGTCTTATACACAATTACAGTATGTGATATTGAGTGTTATGGCCAGGAAAGTTCACATCAATTCTGATATGTTGATGAATCACACTTCTTTGTATTGCAAGGAAGTGTGATTCATCTCAACATATCAGAATTAATTTTGGATCAGCTGTAGAAAGTTTTGTGTGTGTAATATATATATATATATATATATATATATATATATATATATATATATATATATATAAACTTAAAAGAAAAAATATCACTTCAAAGTAATGTGATTTATAAAAGAGACCACTGCTGTCACCTGAGAGGTCTGATAAGATCTGAGTGCTGCATTTGTCATACTTGTTATCATATGATTGATTATTTCGAGAGGAGAGGCAATAAACCAGAAGAGATTTGTCAGTTTAGACCTTGTAAGATTTGTCCTGCTTACTGAGTACAAATATATTACATTAAAAATAAATGGCAAATGATTAGCAACATTATTTTTTTTTTTTTTTTTTTTTTTTAGCTGAAACGTAAATCTGCAATAAGTTACCATATTACTACAAAATTATAGAAATATTTAATTATCTAGCATATCCGCAGTTATTCATGATACTGGAAAGCTGAGGCTACATTTACGTTTTTAAATTTTCGCTTCATGTCTTAACATGTTACTAGAAATAGAAGATTACTATTGACTAGGAAAATTTACAATGTAAAATTTTATATTTCAAAAATTATTTTCCTATTAAAATTAATCCTTCATTCAATTCAGGAACTACTCTATTGATTTTCCTTTTCAAGTTGATAAAAATTCAAAGTATTCACTTATTTGTCTTTTTCTTTTCTGACTTAGAACTTCTCATTTTTATTATTGAAATTTATCAACTAAGTCACTTTTATTTGTGATGCTTTTATTACTCATCGTGCCCACTCAATGTCATCTCCTAAACGTGATGTATAAATTGGGTTTCTCTAATGATTAACATTCAAATGAGGAACAAATCTTTCCTGGAATAACTTAAGCATTTTCTAATCATATTTCGAGAATTAATGATTGTTTTGTCATCACAGCTCTCAATTATTAGTGATTTTTGGGGAGCTCACAAGATAAGGGCCAACATTTCAAACCGGTGACCTAATCTTTTCAGAAGGTATATATAGTATCAGGTAGGCTTTCCTACCGCCTGGTCTACACTCCTCCCCCCTCTATTGGACACGATTAGAGGCTCAAACCTTGTTTCGTGTTTAGGAAGGGGTTCCCGGATCTCTCTCTCTCGCTCTCTCTGGCCTCTGTACTGGTGCCGCTGTGTTTCTCCCATGATGCGTGCAGTCTGTGGCATTGCCTCTCCAACGGTTTAAGTGTAGCGTCAATCGACATCTCCAGTTGCCTTGATCTATTCACTTCCCTTCTCCACATCCTTTCACCTTTCATTCCTATCTGCTCTCACTCCAAATCTTCTGTAACCCCCTTGCCTTGATCGACCCACTGTCTTTCTCTTTCTCCACATCCTCTCCTTTACCACTCCTATCTGCTCTTCCTCCAACCCTTCTATAACCCCTTGCGTGATAGTGGCCTCCAGCCTTGCTTGGGGTGATACGCTTAAAAAAAAAAAAATATATATATATATATAGTATCAAGTAATCAACTATGACAATAGTAGAGGACAAATTCATTAAAGAATCTCAACTTGTACATACAGTTCCCACTAAGCCACAGGTATTTATAGAATCTAACGGGCTTGCTTCTCTATAATAGAAGCACTGTTCAACATGGCAAGGACTGCTGTCCACTTGTACAAGGTCCTATCTTATTTTTACATCAAATCCTTCTGAAATTATAAGCATTCCTCTATCATTTTTATAGATTATTATGATCAAGGCTATAAGATCACTATACTAAAAACCAAACCAGAAATAAACTGACAAATTGATCGAGTATATAGCTGGTTGAATTGGTGTTGGTAAAAACACTATTTGGCATAAATTCATTTAATCTTTGTCTTTACTTGCACCAGCAATAATATCCTAGATAAATCTAAAGATTACTCCTTGAATTTGTCCATTCAGCAGCTATATTTATTGTAAAAGCCTACTTAACAATCATCCACTGTTTCTACCAATATATGTCAAATTATGTGCTCAGGCCAAGCAGTGCAGGATATGACATTGAAAAATTTAAGGCATGAATTTGTGAATATTTCTGGTTACAGAAACATCTTTTATTAGGTTATGCCTTCCTTAATCATTTTGATCTGACTATAGACTACACCAATTATCTACTAATTAATAGCACAAATAAGAAAAGTTGATACACAATTTTTATAATCGATTATGTGCATAACTTTGATTCAAAATTTTACTATTATAGTTACAATTGCCAATAAATTTATTAATCTCTTATATATAATTCTGATGAAATAGAATTGAAACTCTTAATACATCAACATTTTGAAAATGTACCCAACTGTCATCTCAGAAGTTTAAGATAAGAAAAAAAAACTGGAACAGTCTCCTAAATCTGTGGTATTCAATTAAGATGTGGCAGTGAAAAATATCCAAATAAATTTGAAACATATTCAGTAAGTTAAAAATAAAAAGTATACCTTACTGTGTTACATTATTCATGACCTTTTTGTTCTAGAAGTCTATTGAAAATATAATCTTTTTATTATTGGTCTAATATGGACTATTATCAGAAAACTATGTAGAAAATGTTATGTCAAAAAGCAAAGGTTACCAAACATACAGTGTAGTTCATCTATTTAAATTAATATTTCTTTGCTTCCAGACAATTTGGTGTCTCCTGTTCTTCCAGTGAAGGAACTAGCTGACCTCTATATTTCTCTCTATTGCTTTTTACTTAGATATATTAACAGTATAAAAGCATGTCTGTTAAGTGAGATTAAAGCCATTGATAAGAGAGATTAAAGCTAAAACCTTCATTGAAACCTGGATATGTTAGAGAACCACTTTACATAGTCACAGACTGAGGAGCACAGTTTGAATCAGGTTTTCACTTCTCAAAGATTGTTTGCTTCTACACACAGGACAACATATCATCCACAAATGAACTGAAGGATTGTGTAAGCACATTGAACTCTGTTGTTAACACTCCCCATTATAATTCCTGGTATTTGTAAGTGTAAGTTTACTCTCTAATGTTGTAACCAGAACTAATGCATTAATTCCACAATCTATATAATAAATGTGAATGTCAGTGTCACACTTTCAATTAAAGAAACACACATCTTAATAGATCATCTTTTTCTATATAATAAATGCGAATTTTGATGTGTTACGATGTAACACTTTTCAACTTCTCTTCTAGAGGTCATGGCCCAACATATCATTAAAAACATTCCAGGCCTTGATCTGGGCATGCAATCCTGAAATTTTGAATTCCCAAGTTTTTGTTACTGCAATTGATTTTTTTTTTTTTTTTTTTTTATAACAATATTTATAACTTGGAAATAATCAAAATTCATTGTGAAATCCAATGAAAGTCACCCATTAAATAAAAATTGTTTGTGCAGAAAGTAAGGACCTACATACATCAAATTGTCTTTAAATTAAGTGGTAGAAGAATTATTGTTGGACTTTTAAAAGGTAAGCTTAAGTATTAATGCGATACTTAAGTACAGCAATCAATTTTGAGTTCTTTTGTAGCTTATTGTTGTCTATCATATCTACTACTCCTTGTGATGAAGGCCCAATCTGCAGGATCTAGCTTAAATGCCGCCCAATAGGGCAACTTTTAAGCTAATAATAAATGTTGGAAAAGACAAAGTATTTGAAGTGTCTGTCTTGTTAATAAGATTTGTCAAATGCAGTATTAAAATTTGATGTAAGCAAGTTATCCAGTGACTGTTTATATTGTTTAATTTTTGTTCTCAAAGATTTAACTTTTTACTGATCACAGACAGATCTTGAAGCATCAATACAGCTTATGTGCAAGGTCACAATAACAAACATTTCCATATTTTATTGATATACAAAGTGTCTTCAATTATCTTAAACTGGCAGTAATTTTCAAAGTGCTTTCATGCAAATGCTGATCTACTTCATCAGTTAGATGATTTCATTGTAATGAGTAATAATTCTAATCTGTCCAAAGTAGCAAAATCTAAGGTAGGATTATTAAATGAAAAAGACAATGTAGATCTTCATTTTTACAGTTATCAAGCTCTGCTTAATCTGAGGAAAAACTGGTGCTTTTATAACCTGATATCTTCAATAAATGGTATCATCTAAAAATAGTATAAATGGATTTCTGTTGTGGGGATAAAGATATTCTGTCAAGTGAATTTGTTAGATTATGAACAGGTCTTACTTTAAATAATACTAGGTGTTAATGTGATAGTTTGTTAAATTTTAAGAACTAATGACTGTTTGGTGTTATCTTCTGAATTAATTATGGCTCGATCAATTAACAAGGACTAAAACCTGTTTGAAAATTACTTTTAATTTGTATTTTAAAATATCTCTCTGTTCAGATTTGCAAGTGTATTTTAGATTGGAAAATTCAGTCTTTGACATTTCAGTACACACTTCATTACAAATACTTGCACCTCATTTAAAGCATGGAAATGAAAACCGGAGTTCTTTATACATCAATTTTATCATCATAGTAAAGTTCTGGGTGAGACTACTAAAATAATTGAGCAAAGATTTAAAACATTCTGTTTCAAATTCATTATTTTTATAAAGATTCAGTAAAGCATTTTAGAATATTTATAATTGAGTACTTGTTTTAATTATATTTTTGTGTGTCTAGCTTCCCACACCAGTGAATATAAAAATACTTGAACTCTGAAAAATAGTTTATGGATAGAGGTCGAGTTGACAGATGCTGTTATTGCATAGAAATTTGTATTTATTACCACACAAGTACAATGTAGAACTTGACAGCATTTGTTGACTTTCATGAACCTATTTGGATGTTTGTATATATTTTTTATTATGGTCAATTTTTAAATGTCGAAAAATGTTCACTATTAAATCATCTATAACTTTTACCATTAAAAATTATAGCCCTGTGATAGCTGAAATCGATTAACACATTGGCTCCCATGCCTTATTTCCCTTGTCTCAGCACTATATCTTAATTCATTTTGGTACAAGTAACTTTGTTTTAACATTATTTCATATGAGCCAAAGGATATCATAGGTAGTATTTATCACCCATAACTCACCATTGTATCGTTTGGTACAAGTCCATTTTGCAACCCTGAGTCTCACACAATCCACTCGTGGGTCGATGGAAAATTCCCAATATACAAGTATTACATTGACACTAACTCTCTATATTCAAAAATATTAAAATTTTTATGGGGCGGGAGGAGTGGTTCTGGTCTACCATACTCTCCTAAGTAATCAATCATCCCACTCCCAATAATCCTCATAGAAAAGAAATTGGAAAATGACCCACCGGACTTGCAGACATACCACCACAAACCTCCAGTGGGTTGTGTGGGAGTCAACGTGTTAATATTGTGATATTTTTAACTACATCTAATTTTTATACTTAAAGATTTTAAAGTGATTTGTAATCTTGTTTTCACAACTTAACCTGTTTTAACTGAGTTTTTTTTAAATTTTTTTTTTTAATTATTTTTTTATAGAGGAGAATTATTAAATTATTCTAATAACTAAAAAAAAATATAAATTTTATTGAACTTATTTTTACTTATATGTAGCCTTTTTGGTAACTAACATAGGTTTAAAAATAGAACACTGCGTTTAGGCTCAAGCAAAGTACATTTGAGAGATGATTTTCCAGATTCTGAAATGGTTTATTTCTAATTCTCCAGAATAGAGTATGGCATCTATTGATGTAAGAATTTGTCTAACACTAAGAATTCAATGTCTTGACACACCAAGGCAAAGACTACTTTATGCAGAATTTATTTCAAACCGACATTAGAAAATTAGATTTTATTTTTTTATTTTTTTTTATGGTGCCTTCAATGAAACTGATTTGTAGTGTGTGGGTTAGATATGTGACCAGCTCTTGTGATCACTGAGATGAAAGGAACAATAGAGCTTTTGATAATTTCAACTCCTGTGGTTCTGTTTCCTTTTTTTTAGTTAATTGATAGTTACTGATCACTCATCCTTAAGTACTTGTGTGCTGTCTTGCTAACATAAAAAGTCAGTTTCCTCCACCCTCAGAAGCCCGAAGTAACTTGTGAGTTTTATCATGCATAACTTTTACTAGCCAGTGTATGGTTACATAGAATTTATCAGAAGTTCATTGCCAGTTGAAATTTAATGTGAAATATTAGCAAAGTTTATATTAAGACAAGCCAAATGTTCCCTTATTGTTTGATTTACCTGAACTAGTGAAAAGGAATTTTATATTTAGCCAGTATTTTCTTAAAAGGAAATCTATAACTGGTGGTCCATGAGCATTTGCATATAAAAGTTGTGCATTTCAAGGTTTGCAGTAAAGTAAGCATCAATAATGAACTAAAATTAAACATTTTATACTCTAAGCCAGTGTTTCTCCAACCTTTTTCAAGCAATGGCACATGTAGGTGCAATTAAAAGTATCACTGCACACTTAGCAAAATTTTTAAAAGGTATACAATTAAATGTTATGAAATAAAATAAAAAAAATTTATTTAAAAAAAATAATAAATAAACACATAAATATGAACTTTATTTCAATGTTTCTATTGAACTATTTGTGCAGCTTATTTAGTATGAAACTAGTGCCATGTGTGTTTTTTTTTTTTTTTTGTTTTTTTTTTTTCTTAATATTTTGTGTCACACTTAAGAGGATCACATGGCACACTAGTGTGTTATGGTACAGGGGTTGAGAATCACTGCTCTGAGCTAAATTACATATTTTTTTTAATCTGAGATATTTTTAATTACAGACCTAATTAAAACAAATTCTACTTTTCTCATTGGCTACCCTGAAACTGCACTGATGCAATTTCAAGCAATGGTTATGCTCAGAAACAAAATATTAGCCTTTGTGCATGCACACGTTTGTGTGTGTATATACATATGTATGCATTTATACATATGTATATTTATACATGTGTATGCATTTGTGTGTGTATATACATATGTATGCATATCAGATACAAGTGATATTCCAATCAGAATTATAGTGTTCCGAAAAAAGAAAAAAAATTGGTTGATCCTCATAAAAGCTTTTCTCTGTGGCACTGATAAGGTTAATATTTCTGATGTCT